>OY725356.1:1665000-2380556 GCA_963243735.1 Neocrepidodera transversa
AGAAGACTCATCATTTTTACTTTCTCGCTATAATATTTAAATAGATGTCGCGTAAAACTTAGAATAATTTTCAATACAACAGTACTCGTACGTTAACAACATAGCACTTTTTCTACATCAAGGATAGGAGAGGTTAACAACATAATACTTTCCCACTACATTGGGGGTATTGGATATAGTAACAAGAGGGTGCTGATCGAGCTTAAAGAGTAAACGGGCCAAATATTTTAACGTAATCAGCCGTAAAAAACCATAATTTTTACTTTCCCTCTAACAACGTACGGCACAGCAACGTACATAAGCTATAAATAATGAACACCAACATTATAATTTCCATACCTTTCATACATTTAGACGCATGAATGACGAAAACATATAATTATTAAATCGTCAGGTTCATGAGCCGCAATTTTTACTTTACCGTGACATACTGATATTTAAAAAGTAATCCCCATTTTTAACAAGCATTATTTATTTCTCGCTACTTAACCAAATTCATTTATTGATCCCAACAAGGCATTTAGCTGTTAGCATTATTTTACGCTACCGGGTTATACGTGGGACAGTATGTTAAAATACACCGGGCAGGAATTGGAACTTTTGACTGATCACGACATGTTTCTTTTCGTTGAACATGGCATACGAGGAGGATTTAGTCAAGTTTGCTATAAAAGACGAGCTAAAGCCAACAACATGAATATTAACAATTATGATCCCTCCCAACCAAAGACGTTCCTCATGTACTTTGATATCAATAATCAGTACGGTTGGGCTATGTCTCAGTATTTGCTATATGGAGGCTTCGAGTGGTGTGATACAAACATTGACGTGACCACGGTTGCTGATGACGCCGATGAGGTATATATCCTCGAAGTCGATTTAGAATATCCCCAACATCTCCACGATAAACACCGAGACATACCATTCTGTCCAGAACACATCAATCCGAAGACTGGTAAGCCACCAAAAAATGCAAGAGAATTAACAAAGTTGATGGCCACATTACACTCTAAAGAAAAATATGTTATCCACTATAGAACCCTTAAACAAGCCCTAGCACATGGTTTAGTGTTAACGAAAATTCATCGAGTCCTCAAATTCAAACAGGCGCCATGGTTAAAATCCTACATCGATCTGAATACCGAGCTGAGGAAGAAGGCCAAGAATGAGTTCGAGAAGAATCTTTTCAAACTAATGAACAACGCAGTCTTCGGTAAAACGATGGAAAACATCAGAAAAAGGGTGAATATTCATCTATTGACTGAGTGGGCTGGAAGATATAAATGGTGCAGAGGCATATATCGCTAAACCAGAATTCAAAAGTTGCACTATTTTCAATTAAAATCTCATTGCTGTCGAGTTACGAAAGCTGCAAATATGGTTAAATAAACCCATCTACGTTGGGCAAGCTATTCTTGACTTGGCGAAGACGACTATATACGATTTTCATTATGGATAGATGGCCAATACGTTTCCTAATTGTTGTGCAGCGTATACTGACACAGACAGTCTTATTTGTGAAATTCTTGATGATGATCCATACGAGATCATAAAACGTGATTGTTATACATATTTCGATACGTCCGACTATCCTCCAAATAACATCTATAACATACCTCAGGTCAACAAGAAGGTTTTGGGAATGATGAAGGACGAAAACAACGGTGTGCCGATGACGGATTATGTTGGTTTGCGATCAAAATTATATGTGACAAAGGTTCTGGCTACAGAGGCAGACCTTGCGAGAAAAAGGAGAAAGTTGCAGGATGAGGAGTACGATGATGATGAAAAACAGGTAATTTTACGAAATTATGGCGTTTCCAAGAAAGGTAAGGTTGTAAAGTCGTTCGCACCAAAATTAATTTTGAAGACTATGTTGAATGTTTAAATGATCGGAAGCAGATGGCTGTATCTCAAAACCTCATACGTTCGGAGAAGCATCAAGTTCATTCCATAATTCAAAATAAAATTGCGCTTAGCTCTGAGGATGATAAGTGATATTTAATTCCTGGAACTGACGAAACGCTACCTTGGGGTCACTATTCAATAGACGATAATTATGAAGAAAATATGGAAATTGATGGTGAAATACTTATTAGCGATTAACATCCTTAAGTCTTACATATATGTAATTATTAGTTCATAGAATTTGTTATTTAATAATAGACAATTTTTAATATTTATATATAAGTGGCTAAGTTTATATAAAACCTGCGGTAACTGAATTTAAAATTGGAGTAGTTGTGTGCAGCATTAAATATCCGAAACTGATGAAACTTTATCATGTGGATACTAATGGATATTTTATGATTATTACTAGGTATATATTATAAATAAATATTTTATGTTTCTCGGATTTATGATTCTTGCCTCCTCATTCACCGTATGATTCTGTCATCATGTGACTATTAGTAATAGCAATAAGTGTGGTTATGATAGACCTACAGGGGAGTCTTCCACGATAAAAAGGCAACGCACCAATGGGTCCTACCTCCTAGGTGGTGTGGAAATGGATTCCTATCGATCCATTTAGTTCTGGTTTCTCTCATACTCCATACTATTAAGCGTTATTTCGAACAATTTTATCTAATATTTAAAATCATTGTTGTTTATTAAAGTACTAAACTTAAATTTCATTAATTATCATCAGGGCTATTTGTTAAATTTATATTGGAAAAATCTAAATATTATTTACTATATATTCATCTATTTACGTTAATGAATTGAGATTTCCTATTTCCCATGAAAAAAGTATTACGTTGGCAACACTGTATTTATTTCTACGTTATTGCACGCGTTTTATTGCATATGTTGGCAACGCTGTTATTGCTCTTCAATTTTTATTATGAGAATTATGAAATAAATGTTATATGGAGCGGCTCAGACTATTTTAATTAATCTTTGAACCGTCTCATTCATTGAAATTGTATTTTTAAAAATGTCATGTCTTTTGGTCAGGTCTAAGTACGAATCGACGACTTGAAGCGAACCCTTCCCGTGAAAAAATATTCGGATCTCCACGTAGCCCCGCGAAGAAGTATAATGCTGGTAGCGAGAAAGTATTACGTTGGCAACACTGTTATTAATATTCACTATAACGAGAAATTATTACTTTAGTACACATCCCTGCTTTCCTAATGCTAACAGCTAAATGCCTTGTTGGGATCAATAAATGAATTTGGATAAGTAGTGTAACGAAGTTACGAATTTGTTAATGATTTAATTCCCTAATCACCGATCGTATTATTTTTATTTATTAATTTTTCCCTAATAATTGTTATAATTAGTTCGACCGGAAATAGACCGTAAATAGATAAACCCAAAATGCACCGTGAAATATAAAACACCGCGATCTTCCATCGAATTCATCAAACGCGATGGCATAAAGTTCACACGTCGTCCGGAAGATGGAACCGCCAAAGGCAGACTTCGCCTCGCGACGCGTACCCAACCAGTCTCATGGTATGGCACGGCTTGTGATTCATTGAATCAGTTCGATTAGAGATTTGAACTCGTCTTCACTTCAAGAGTGCCTGTCCAGCCAGCCACTCCGAGCGATCCGACTTGATCATCCGAGATTGTTATTTTTGAATTTTGAAGATTTGTACTAAGTCCAGTCCATTACTACCGCGCATGTTTTTAAAGACTCCCTCCAGATCCGAAGTGGGAGAGTAGAGGTTTCTTCCTGACTAGAGGAGATTAATAATTCAGTTGTACGAGTGCCAGCAAGCCGACTACCACGCCTGACCAGCAAGCAGTACACAGGTGAGGAAAATAGGAGTGGTAAGTTTATTCATTGAATAGGTAACAAAGTGCTATTTTTATTTGAACGCGATTTAATTTGTGCCGTATACAGGGGAAACGCGATAATAATCAGTTGGTGCTGTGAGAAATCACCGCCCAAAATACCGCGAGTCATTTTTGCTTAATAATAACCTTGGCTGCTGTGAGCAATCACCTCCAAGTAAATGCAGGGTGAGACGCGTTTATAATAATAATCAACTGGTGCCGTGAGAAATCACCGCCTAATAATTGTACCGCGACTCGTTTTATTTAATAATAAAATTGGCTGCCGCGAGAAATCACCTCCAATTAAAAAGTGAAGTTACCATATAAAATAGTACTTTGTTCGACCAAGTAGAATCACCGTGTACCTTTTTCCTCATCTGCACGATTTGTTACATCATCATCACCTGTATCACCGCTTAAACCCACCGCGCTCCGACCATCAACCATTTTCACGCATTTTTGTTATTTTTCACAAGTTGCTTTTAATTTTGGTTTGACTTCATAAAACGTTACACACCTTTCTCCGCTGGGTCCTTTTTTTTATGTTGATATTTTTTTGGAGTGACAATAAAAGCAGTTATTTTCATTTGGTGATTTTTATTTTACTCTAACTGGTTGTGAGTTTATATATTGCAGCGAATACCCAGGACCTCCGCCCAGTAGGGCAAGTAAAGCCCGCCCTTCTGGCTACCAAGGCATTAGTCGAAACCATAATGACCCCTGGAGTATTTTTTTCTTCACTGACGCTGCCCGGAGCAAGTGGCCTTCACACTCTAAACGGAAGGTGGCGCCCGAGGCAATCCGAAACCTGGACTAAGGCGCCAAAGTGACCCGCAACGACCGAAGTGTCGTCGCAAATTTGGCGCCCGAGCAGGGACCGTTTTTATGGTGTACCAAGACCGCTGATTACCGAACTTGTGGAAAAAGCTGATTCCGAGGCTAAAGATTGAACCAGCCACTGTAAAGAGCCAAAATCACCGTATAACGATTCAAAGGACCAAAATATACGTAAATCCGTCAAAAACCGCTGACCTGTCATTTTGACAGATTGTCCAGATTTGCTCAAAGAGAGCCCGCATTGATCCCAAACACGTTTAGAGGAGGAAATACACCGAAACCCGTTGAATTCTACCGACTTGTCACTTTGACAGACTGAAAAAGGATACCGAGTGACCCCTCGTTTAATAGGTTTACGAGGACGTAGAATCGATTGCCACTATCCGTTTTCAAATCCAAGAAGCCGTTCTCACGATACAGGGGTCTGAGTCATAATTACGACCAGAAGCACCAATCCCCACCAGATTACCGTTGTTAGACACATTTGGCGTTCGTTGAGATCAAATTTAAGGAAGTTGAAATCCGACACTCGACCGAGCAAGACGTGCGAATTACAAGTTTGGCGAAACCGTTGTTAGAAAGGACCGTTGTGGTAACAAAGAAGATGCCGAACAATCAGGGATTACAAGTCACCGTAACGGCTGCCGCAGGAACCCAGAATCCGCCAAGCCCAGGCCAAGGGAATGACCCTACCGATAACCGAGTAGGATGGATATACCTGCTCCGCAAAGATGAGCTAGATATTGAACTAATGAGGTTCCATTTAGAAACCACCGGAACCGTAGACGATAAGAGGAAGCGCTTAGTAAAATTTCTGAGAGAAGGACGCCCTGCTACCGCCACAGTATCCACCAGCATAGCGACAGTAAGCCCACCCACTACCACGGGCACGACCACTACGACCACAACCCGTCCCACCACGGCACCAACTGTCACCGTAACGACTACAGGGGGTCCTACAATGACTAGCGTATTAAGTGGAACGCTAGTTGGAATCCAGACCGCGCAACCACAACCAGGTCCAGCTATGAGCACCGTGATGCCGCCTTAAGAGTAAAGGACTGGCACGTCACCTTTGATGGATCCAGTGATCACGCCATGTTTATAGAAAGACTAGAGGAGATTCGTGAATCTCAGAGGATCACCGCCGACAGAATATTGCAAGCCATGCCAGAATTGTTGCAAGGGATGCCCGCCTTATGGTTTAGAAATAACCGGCGCTTTTGGTCTAACTGGGGAGAATTCTGTGTCGCCTTCCAGGACTTCTTCTTTCCTGTGAATTACCGTATCGATCTGGAGGCCGCTATAAGTCGAAGGACCCACGACCTACAGGAGAATACCGCCTCTTACATTACCGATCTACAAACGCTTATTCGCCGGCATGGGGGTATTACGCCCGACCAGGAATTGAATTGGCTGTACCGGAACCTACACCCAGAATTTCGACGTCAGATCCGTAGGACTGACTTCACCGAAGTCAATGAATTTGCTAAGGCTGTCCGTGAATATGAGTTGTTACGAATGGAAATCGAACTCTCCCAGACACCAGTCCCACCTGTTCCTCTTCCGCAGATTAGAAATATTCCGTCTACCCCGTATCGCAGCAACCCGCCTTATACAAACATCCCGCCTACACAATCGTCCCAGCACCGAAACATCCCACCCAGTCCGTCTATCCCTTACAGAACCAACCCTAACCCTCAGCCTTCCCCTTACAGAAACACTCCCCCTCCGTCAAAGACCTCTCCTACCGCCCCCGTCACACCGAGAAATGCCGTCAGGATGAATCAACAATTACAAGCTTTACCGTCCATTAGCAGACCCGTAGAAATGAATCAGGAATGTTGGCGCTGTGGCCAAACAGCGCACTTTAGGAGTCAGTGTAGAGAGGCTCCCAAGATATTTTGCTCCAGATGTAAGAGAGATGGAGTCATGTCCCGCGACTGTCCCTGTCCGCGGCCGGAAAACCGATAGGACGCTGCAACGAGATGAGGCCTGTGCAGCAACGTCCCTATGATGCCTCACCCACCGTACCGTGTGAAGATTGCCGTCCCCACATATCCGTCAATGTACCTGGTGGCACGAGTCAAGCCCTGATTGATACTGGAGCTGTGATATCCTATGTAGGAGACCGTATTGCTAAACAATGGGAATCACTAGGCGTACCAAAGACTACCGCCACCAAAAGTTCTGCCAGATTGGCAAACGGAGAAACCGTGACCGTCTCAGACACGTACCGTATTGAAATCCAGTTGGATGATCATCATTTCGACGCAACTTTCGGACATCTACAAGGACTTTCTTCAGACTTGGTCTTTGGAATGGACATCCTCCGGAAAAACCGATTTTCCCTCGATCTAGGGAATGGACAAATTTTGGTGGATAACCGCCAAGTAGCAGTGAATGCAAGGCCCGTACCATGCTTTCCTATTGGAACCACCGAAGTAGGACCAGCCCTGACTCTCACTCCAGAAAAAGAAGACCGATTAAGCGCCTTCCTGCAAGATGAATTACCGTTGTTTGAAAACATACGAGGGGTAACGCCGTTGGTGGAACATAGGATCCGTCTCCTAAATCCAGAATCGATTAAGCAACGTTACCGACCTCAGAATCCGCGAATGCAGGAAGTGATAAATACCGAAGTAGATAGGATGTTGAAGGAGGACATAATAGAACCCTCAGAGAGCCCGTGGAGCTCACCTGTAGTCATCGTCCGGAAAAGAGATGGCAAACCAAGGTTCTGCATTGATTTTCAGAAAGTCAATTCTGTCTCCGAGAAGGACGCCTATCCACTACCATTCATCAATGCCGTACTAGACAAACTCCGTCGTGCCCGTTACATTTCCAGCATCGACCTGCGCCAAGGTTATTGGCAGGTAGCACTCACGGAGGACAGTAAACCAATCACCGCATTCACCGTTCCGGGACGAGGCCTATACCAGTTCCGCGTTATGCCATTCGGCTTGCATGCCGCCCCCACCACGTTCCAACGATTAATGGTGTTACCCTCTCTCTTGTCGTTGACTATAATTGTTAAATTTCAGCTAGCTCAATTTTAAATTTAATTTGCCCCTGAGAGTGGGTGGATTCAAAAAAAAATATCAATGCAATCACCACGAATAGAGGGTATAAGTCTCAGTATAACCAAGAAAAAGATGCAAATAAGGAGATTCCATATACGTTTATTGTTAGCTACTCCTTTTTTTTATGTTTAATCCTTTAAAACTTTTGGTAACAACAACAAAAACAATAAATATATATAAGTATAACGCGTTAACCCCCAATTGGTACCAATTAGTTCACAACTTATCAAATTTATGCTTATATTAATCCTAGAGTAATATCTTGGGTGGATGTAGTCAAAGTATAACCCCAAAACCAAGGTAAATGGAAAGCTCTTACTTGATTTCCGAAGTGTTCGTGTATATCTATGAAATTATGGTGGCGATCATCCAGATCTAACGTAGGTTCCCTGCAATCCTCTGGTGGTAGGAGTAAACTATGAGGATGATTGTTGGTAACCACTTAGGTGTCTCTAGTACCAAGGCGAAGAGCCACTAAAAGTGTTGATTGATGCGGGAGTCGTTTGAAGATGATCAGGACCAATACGGAAGATACGAACCAGAGAAACAAACAACTAAGTATGCAGGTAAGTAAGTAAGAAAGTAAGGCCTAAAGAAAACAATAAGAAAAGTTAATTCACTTCCAGGATGAATAAAATGATGACTTACCGGAGATCTCGTGTGGCCTTAAAGATATATTAGATTCCCACAAAATCCACAAATAGGTGAATAATTCTCTTGAATATTCGTTTAGGGCGAATCTAAGTTGAATAATATATTTTTTTTTTGTTCTTTTCTAGGCATAGAAAATCCGAAAATTCGTAATTTTAAGGAAGGCACATGTTCCATCAAAAGCCACAAAAAAAGGATAGATAAAGGTCAAAAGAGATAAGTCAAAATTTTAAAATTAAAGGACTTTAGTGTTAATGGTTAGTTAGCTAGTAGATTATTGGCCATAAAGCAAGAGAAGAACCAGACTAGGTGACAACCTGAAGAATGACTTCTAATTGTAAATAAACAAATGAAGGTTAACTATTAAAATAAAGGTATTTAAACAACTTAATTAATAAATGAATGTGTTTTAGATCCAAATGGTTTAAGGCAGGCTATTACTTTTCATTAAAATAAATGAATTTAAAAAAATGTTAAAAGAAAATAGTTAATATAAAAATTGAAACCGTAACACACCCCCCTTTCCCAGAAAAGTGTTTTTACAATAAACAAAAAAAAAACACTATAAATTAAAGTATATATAATTGGTCTTTGAATAAATTATGTTTAAACTATTCGGAGCCAGTAGCATCAGGAGGATGATACTTCAAGTTTTTGGCATGCCAAATACCAACGTGCTGGCCATGTTCATCTTGTAACTCGTAAGTCCAAGGTGAAACAACATTTTTAATTTTATAGGGACCTTTAAACTTGGGTGCAAACTTTGATGTAAAGTGTTTGGAGGCATCAGAGAGAGCATAATTTCGCTTGTAAACTTGATCCCCAATCTTAAACTGATCGTTCCGGCGACGTAAATCATATGATCGTTTACTAGACTCATATGCTTTACCCAGCCGTTCTGAAATATCCCGAAATAAATCTAGAATATGTTCACGACGAGTATCGAGATCTTGTGGAGTAATTAACTCAATAGGGTCTACTAAATCAGGGTTAGAAGAACCAAAAAGAGTAGGTTCCCTACCAAATATAACAAAATTAGGGGTGACTCCGGTCACTTCATGACGTGCAGACCGTACAGCCCACGACACATGAGGGAGAAACTTATCCCATAACCGGTGATTGTCTTTAATGTAAGACGACAGCATAGTTTTAAGAACGCGGTGACATCGTTCAACAGGGTTGGACTGAGGATGATAACTAGCCGTAAAGGTTTGACGGATTTTGTAAGTTTCCATAAGTTTTGTGAAATTTTCACTCTTAAAAGGGGTACCGTTATCAGTTAATAACCGATTTGGTGACCCGAAGATAAGGAAAACCTTTTCTTCTAGAATTTGAACAATAGTTTTGGTGTTATTCAACCTCATCGGGAAAAATAAGCAAAATTTACTAAAGACATCACATTCAGATAATATGAAACAAAATCCCGAAGAACTCCGAGGAAGAGGTCCGACAACATCTACCGATAGTAACTGCCAAGGACGTGACAACATTGTTGTTTTACTTAGCATTAGTCCCAAATGTTTCTTTTGTTCTGGCTTAGTCTCCAAGCAGATCTTACATCGGTTGATATAATTTGCAACATCTTTCTTCATCTTAGGCCAATAATATGTCTCGGAAAGACGACTTAATGTTTTGTAAATGCCTAAATGACCGCAAGTAGGAGGATCGTGGTTAGATTTGATGACTTCCGTTCTGTGTTCCTTAGGAACCACCAATAGCCAACTACGATTGGGTTGCTGATTTAATTCAGGGTAGTTCAAACTAACGTGCTTGTATAATAGATCACTCTCTATTCTCCACAAAGGAAAGTTTTGTGGTTTCTGCTTGACTTCATTTAACATTCGGAGATACCACTTATCGGAAACATTTGTAAAAGTTAGGGTGGCCAATTCGGATGGAGCATCTGAGAGAATAACATTAGGCACTGACCTGGAAAGAGCGTCAGGAACAAGATTGTCTTTGCCTTTGCGATGGACTATATTAAAACGGTATTGTTGAAGACGAACCTTGCTATTCGTCCTACGGGATCCTTGATGTTAAACAACCATAGTAGGCTCCAGTGGTCTGTTACAACAGTAAACTGACTACCTTCGACGTACGGTCGCAATTTTTCAATTGCCCAAATCACGGCTAGACATTCCTTCTCCGTTGTAGTGTACTTTCTCTCGGACTTAGTGAGTGTGCGAGACAAATAACAAACCACCTTTTCACCATCATCATGCTGTTGCGTCAGAACAGCCCCTAAGCCAAAATCTGATGCGTCAGTCTGAATGGAAAAAGGAATATCAAAATTTGGACAGGTTAATACTGGAGCAGACACTAAATTATTCTTAATTTGTCGTAGGGCACTTTCACATGCCTCGTCCCAGATAAAACGAACGCTCGTCTTTAAAAGAGTAGTCAACGGCGCTGTTAGAGATGAAAAATTTGGTACGAATCGACGATACCATGAGGCAAGACCAACACATTTTTGGGAGTTGGAATCCGAAGTATTGCCTCCACCTTTTCAGGATCGACTAGCAGACCAGACGCATTTACCACATACCCCAAATATTTGAGTTCAGGTCGACAAAAACGACATTTCTCTTTATTTAGGGTCAATCCAGCTCCTTTAAGTTGACTTAATACTATCTGGAGGACCTCAATATGTTTATTGAATGTAGGAGTGCAAATAACGACGTCATCTAAATAGACAAAAACGAACTGTTCGAGATCCACTCCTAAAACACGATCAATAAATCGTTGCCAAGTAGCTGGGGCGTTGTGCAACCCAAAAGGCATTCGGCGAAATTGAAAGAGACCTCGAGTGGGAACCACAAAAGCTGTTAAAGGTCTTGATGACTCTGCGACCGGTATTTGCCAATATGCAGGCTTTATGTCTAAAGTTGTTAGAAATTTCGCATCCCGCAGTTTATCAATGGTAGTACTGACAAACGGGAGAGGATATGCATCGGGGAGACTTACTTCATTAAGGCGTTTATAATTTACACAGAACCGATAGGTTTGATCTGGTTTTTTAACTAACACAATGGGAGAAGCCCATGGGGAATTTGACGGTTCTATAATTCCATCAGCAAGCATCTTCTCGAGCTCCTGATTAACTGTTTTTGTAAAGCAGGGCTTAAAGGATAATGCCGCTGTTTAATGGGTGGAGAGTCGGTCTTTATCTCATGCTGCACAATATGAGTACAACCCAACTTTCCATCCATTCCTTCAAACGTTTTATTTACGAGATCATCAAGCTGAAATCGCTGTTCTGAATTAAGATGATCAGCGTTCTCCAAAGAGTGAACCTCTACTGGACAGCTCTCTGATCGAAAAGACCATTCACCTGAGTGAAGGTCGGGTATTATTTCCATTTGACACCAAAAATCAATTCCAAGAATTAGATGATGTGGTAAAGTCGGAACGACTAATATTTCAAAGATATGGACTTTATTCTGTAACTTGATAGGTACACGAATAAATCCAATAATGTCACATTTGTCACCATTAGCGACGGTGCAAGTTTGCGAAACGGGAGTAAGAATACAAATATTCTTAAGGATATCCCAGCCGTACTTTCCAATAACCGTTTTAGTACAGCCATAATCCAACAAACCGAGAAATTCACATCCATAAATCATTACTTTTAAATATGGTCTGTGATCGTTTTTAGCATGAGATACTATATAGTCTATGATAATTTCTTTACGAGTCAGGTCGGGTTTATCTGAGAGAGTCAAGTCCCGACTGATCATTGACTCTTTCTTCCGTTTTTTTGACAATTTGAACATCGGTGGGATGTAGTATTTTCAAGACCGCACTTGAAGCAGAACAAACGGCGTGGTTTTGAACATTTCTTAAACCGATGGCCACTTTCAAGACAGTTCCAACATTGTGGAGACGCCGGAGGTGTCGACGCAATAAGAGTGACAGTATCAGTATTTGTAGTAGTTGTTACATTCGATGTCTCCGAAGCTCTAGCTGGAACAAATTTTCGTCTATCTTCCCGAACAGAAGCAACTGAGTGAGAGGCCATGGAAGAACTATTACTTTTGTGATAAGCTAACTCAGGTTCCAACAGAGTTCTATAATTCGTTGGAGGAGGAGCGTATTGTTGAATTCTTTTAGAAGTCTCTTCGACCGTCTTTCCAAGATTAACCAATTCAGACATAGACCGAATTGGATGAAGTGCCAACTGAGTTTGAATTGAAGGGAGTAGGTTACGACGAATCATCTTAATTTGAGTTTCCTCAGGAGGACATGAAGATCCTAATTTTTTAAAAAGGTTTTCCATTACGGCTACATAAGTAACAATCCTTTCGTTTTGTCCTTGGGTTCTTCTCCTTATTTCCTCCATTAGTTCAAATTCATAGTCGTACGGATGAAACGCTTCCCTTAGTTTATTTTCCAATTCTTCACAAGTTCGAAATCTCTGAGTCCTATACCAAGTTAGAGCTCCTTTGGTTAAAAGTTCAGGTGCCGCTCTCAGAAGCCTATCTTTAGAGATACCCTTCGAAACTCGTAGTTCCTCAATCCTTTCCAGAAAATTATTGACACTAGACTGTCCATCAAATTGAACTCTTAAGCGACTGACATCAAAATATCCCTGGGAGAACTCTTCTACAGCATTAGTTGGTTGACGAACTGGAGGATCTGTGAAGTTACTTCTTCTATTGAGAGAGGATTCAGGAGGATTGTAAGCTCTATCATCATTGAATGGTTGTTTAGTAAAATAGCTAGGTAGACGCGAGGTATGAGTTGAAGACCTTGGTGCATTGGCAAATTGAGTATACGATGGTAGATTACCGGCAGGTTCTTCTTGGATATGCTGATTATGAATTGGATCATTCTCCAAGTCACTTGCTTCTCTAAGTATAACTTCAGGAATTAACAAGTTCGGTTCGTCCAAAAGTGATCCTTCAACTATGTTTTCTACATCCAAAATACTTGATCTATTTTCCCTTTGGTCGATCGATGCTTCGTAAACTGCTTTAAGTGACTCAAAAGCCGTTAAACAACGTATAATTAAAAGTTGTATTTGTTCACTTTGTGTTGAATCAGCTTGAATTCTTCTTAGCCTTTGTTGTATATGCTGAAGTCGTGTAGAAATTCTTTTAAATTCGTTAACTCTATTTCCTCTGTTAAAGTTATCTATGTCACCTTCTAGTTCTTTCAATTTATCTTCACATACTTTCATCTCCTCTTCTGGTTCTAAAATACCTAAATTCATAAAAGCTGACGAGAGTCCATCTCTTTCATTTCTCAGTGCTCCTCGTAATGTAGTTCTGTTTTCATCCACCGTGCGTCCTACCGGAAGACCACGTATAAAAAGTTCATATCTCAGTTCACTCGCTAAAAGACGATTGACATCCATTTTAGTGAATATGTATTTTTTTTTTGATACACACAAAAAAAATTATTAAACCCCCACCTTTTCCACGAAAAAGAAAAAAAACTAGAATAAAAATAAGGTAAAAACTACCAATTATGTGTTCGTCAGAGGCACTACCACACTAGTAATGCCCACACATACATAACACGGTAATAACCTTAATACTTAAACACACTATTATTCATAAATAAAAAAAACTAAACATATAATCAACAATGTACCTCAACTGCCAAACAGTACGTAATTTCTATAAAACTTTTCAAATTATATCAATTTTAGAAAGTTCACTAAATCACCCTGTATGCGAATGATAAAACGCTTAATGAAATCACACTGGAAATTTGATAATTTATTTGTATTTATTTTTCTATTAATAGTTGATAAAATAAAATGTAATCAAATGTGTTGCGTTTCAATTTTTTTTTCCAAAGGGAGAAACTCAGAAATATCAAAAAAAAATAGCAATAATAGAATGCCTATAATTAAAAATAAAACACAGTGTTTATCTTTCCCCAACCCAAAAACTGTTAGCTGGATTGCTGAAAGTACAGAGACCACCAGATAAATTTAAATTAACGGTAGTACCTAATAGTACGAGGCCATCTTTAGCACAAGGATTCTACACATCGAAAGTTACTGCCTAACAAAATGTTAAAGACACTTTAAATAAAAAGAAGAATACTTGTTGAATTGTTTTAAAGGTTAGCGATAAAAATGAAAAATAATAACACACACAAAAAAAATAAATTATCAGTAATGGATGATATACTCGATGATACTGATATGGAAATCAACACCCCGTTAAGGTAATAGTAATGTATTACTCCAAAATATTAAAAATTACCCAAAAGATTGTTGGTACCAAATAATCTAAATAATTTCAATCTACAAAAGTTTATGAGACATCTTACTTGAATGCTTGTTAAACTCAAAAAAAAATTTAATAGCAGAACCCTTACACGTTGGTCGCCAGTGTTACCCTCTCTCTTGTCGTTGACTATAATTGTTAAATTTCAGCTAGCTCAATTTTAAATTTAATTTGCCCCGGAGAGTGGGTGGATTCAAAAAAAAAAATATCAATGCAATCACCACGAATAGAGGGTATAAGTCTCAGTATAACCAAGGAAAAGATGCAAATAAGGAGATTCCATATACGTTTATTGTTAGCTACACCTTTTTTTTTTTATGTTTAATCCTTTAAAACTTTTGGTAACAACAACAAAAACAATATATATATATATATATATATATATATATATATATATATATATATATATATATATATATATATATATATATATATATATATATATATATATATATATATATATAAGTATAACGCGTTAACCCCCAATTGGTACCAATTAGTTCACAACTTATCAAATTTATGCTTATATTAATCCTAGAGTAATATCTTGGGTGGATGTAGTCAAAGTATAACCCCAAAACCAAGGTAAATGGAAAGCTCTTACTTGATTTCCGAAGTGTTCGTGTATATCTATGAAATTATGGTGGCGATCATCCAGATCTAACGTAGGTTCCCTGCAATCCTCTGGTGGTAGGAGTAAACTATGAGGATGATTGTTGGCAACCACCTAGGTGTCTCTAGTACCAAGGCGAAGAGCCACTAAAAGTGTTGACTGATGCGGGAGTCGTTCGAAGATGATAAGGACCAATACGGAAGATACCAACCAGAGAAACAAACAACCAAGTATGCAGGTAAGTAAGTAAGAAAGCAAGGCCTAAAGAAAACAATAAGAAAAGTTAATTCACTTCCAGGATGAATAAAATGATGACTTACCGGAGATCTCGTGTGGCCTTAAAGATATATTAGATTCCCACAAAATCCACAAATAGGTGAATAATTCTCTTGAATATTCGTTTAGGGCGAATCTAAGTTGAATAATATTTTTTTTTTGTTCTTTTCTAGGCTTAGAAAATCCGAAAATTCGTAATTTTAAGGAAGGCACATGTTCCATCAAAAGCCACAAAAAAAGGATAGATAAAGGTCAAAAGAGATAAGTCAAAATTTTAAAATTAAAGGACTTTAGTGTTAATGGTTAGTTAGCTAGTAGATTTTTGGCCATAAAGCAAGAGAAGAACCAGACTAGGTGACAACCTGAAGAATGACTTCTACTACTACTACTGACTACTACTGGCCTGGAATGTTCCGTGACATCTCCAAGTACGTCCGTAGCTGCGATTCATGTCAACGGTTAAAATCATCACAGATGAAACCCGCAGGCAAGATGCAACCCTCCCACAACCGTCTACCTTGGGACTGTATCAGCACTGACCTAGTAGGTCCCCTGCCCAGATCATCAAAAGGAACCACCTTTCTGGTAGTATTCCAGGATCGATTTACCAAGTGGGTACAATGCCGACCAATCCGGAAAGCAACAGCAAAGGCCGTTACACAAGCCTTATATGAAGAGATAGTCACCCGTTTCGGATGTCCGAAAGTGGTCCTCAGTGATAATGGAACCCAGTTTACTGGCCATATCTTCGAAGATATGCTGAAGGAGCTTGGAATCACTCATCGCCGAACACCGCCTTACACACCACAGGCTAATCCCGTCGAAAGGGCCAACAAGACATTAAAGACTATGATAGCCCAGTTCTGCGACCAGGACCACCGTAAATGGGACGTACACTTGCCAGAATTGTCCTTCGCGATTAATACCGCTCGTCAAGAATCAACCGGATACACTCCCGCGTTTCTGAATTTCGGTCGCGAATTAGAAAAACCGAGGGCCGTCTACCATACTCCGCCACCACCTGAACCAGATGAAATAGAAGAGAACGAACAAACCGCGACCGTCCAAAATACTGAACGGCTGCATCGGTTGCAGGAGACTTTCGAGATGGTCCGAATTAATCTCGCCAGAGCCTTCACCAACCAGAGCCGCCACTAGAACCTAAGGCGCCGGGAATGGCGTTGTCACGTCGGTGACCAGGTGATGAAACGGGAACACCACCTATCATCAGCCGAAAAGGGATTCGCCGCGAAACTAGCACCAAAGTACGCCGGACCGTACATCGTCACGCGAGTAATATCACCAGTGGTATACGATCTCAAGACGCAGACCGGAAAACGCATTCCAAGAGTACATATTAAAGATCTACGGCCCGCTCATGTAACTGATGCCGCACACCAATAATCCTGTACTTTTCCAGCTGACAAATAATGTCCCGGCGAACTAACATGTGACCTGCCCAGACTGTGGAACCTAGATACCAGCCAAAGTCAAATTTGGCGCACGAAGTCACCGAAGAATTTGTTTTATTAGTAGTTGTTTTGTAACAGGCGTACCTACCCCGAATATAGGGTTCGACCACTACAGGGGTAGGCACCTGATAGGGTTTCTGATCTTATTTTGATTTCTTATTATTATTATTTACTAATTCCAGTGTTATTGTATATGTAAAAAACAAAATTGTTAATTTTTTTTTCCCGAAGTAGGAAGGGTGTGTAACGAAGTTACGAATTTGTTAATGATTTAATTCCCTAATCACCGATCGTCTTATTTTTATTTATTAATTTTTCCCTAATACTTGTTATAATTAGTTCGACCGGCAATAGACCGTAAATAGATAAACCCAAAATGCACCGTGAAATATAAAGCACCGCGATCTTCCATCGAATTCGTCAATCGCGATGGCATAAAGTTCACACGTCGTCCGGAAGATGGAACCGCCAAAGGCAGACTTCGCCTCGCGACGCGTACCCATACAGTCTCATGGTATGGCACGACTTGTGATTCATTGAATCAGTTCGATTAGAGATTTGAACTCGTCTTCACTTCAAGAGTGCCTGTCCAGCCAGCCACTCCGAGCGATCCGACTTGATCATCCGAGATTGTTATTTTTGAATTTTGAAGATTTGTACTAAGTCCAGTCCATTACTACCGCGCATGTTTTTAAAGACTCCCTCCAGATCCGAAGTGGGAGAGTAGAGGTTTCTTCCTGACTAGAGGAGATTAATAATTCAGTTGTACGAGTGCCAGCAAGCCGACTACCACGCCTGACCAGCAAGCAGTACACAGGTGAGGAAAATAGGAGTGGTAAGTTTATTCATTGAATAGGTAACAAAGTGCTATTTTTATTTGAACGCGATTTAATTTGTGCCGTATACAGGGGAAACGCGATAATAATCAGTTGGTGCTGTGAGAAATCACCGCCCAAAATACCGCGAGTCATTTTTGCGTAATAATAACCTTGGCTGCTGTGAGCAATCACCTCCAAGTAAATATTCCGTATGCAGGGTGAGATGCGTTTATAATAATAATCAACTGGTGCCGTGAGAAATCACCGCCTAATAATTGTACCGCGACTCGTTTTATTTAATAATAAAATTGGCTACCGCGAGAAATTACCTCCAATTAAAATCAGTGCCGTATACAGGAGAAAACGCGTTTCAGATAATAAGTAGGTGCCGTGAGCAATCACCGCCTTAAAACACCGCGAGTCATTTTGATTAATAATAACAATTGGCTGCTGTGAGCAATCACCTCCAATTACATTTGTACTAGATACCGGGAGGGACCGCTTAAGTGAAGTTACCATATAAAATAGTACTTTGTTCGACCAAGTAGAATCACCGTGTACCTTTTTCCTCATCTGCACGATTTGTTACATCATCATCACCTGTATCACCGCTTAAACCCACCGCGCTCCGACCATCAACCATTTTCACGCATTTTTGTTATTTTTCACAAGTTGCTTTTATTTTTGGTTTGACTTCATAAAACGTTACACACCTTTCTCCGCTGGGTCCTTTTTTTTATGTTGATATTTTTTTGGAGTGACAATAAAAGCAGTTATTTTCATTTGGTGATTTTTATTTTACTCTAACTGGTTGTGAGTTTATATATTGCAGCGAATACCCAGGACCTCCGCCCAGTAGGGCAAGTAAAGCCCGCCCTTCTGGCTACCAAGGCATTAGTCGAAACCATAACGACCCCTGGAGTATCTCGTTCTTCACTGACGCTGCCCGGAGCAAGTGGCCTTCACACTCTAAACGGAAGGTGGCGCCCGAGGCAATCCGAAACCTGGACTAAGGCGCCAAAGTGACCCGCAACGACCGAAGTGTCGTCGCAGTAGCGAGAAATAAATAATGCTTGTTAAAAATGGGGATTACTTTTTATATATCAGTATGTCGCGGTAAAGTAAAAATTGCGGCTCATGAACCTGACGATTTAATAATTATATGTTTTTGTCATTCATGCGTCTTAGTGTATGAAAGGTATGGAAATTATCATGTTGGTGTTCATTATTTATAGGTTATGTACGTTGCTGTAGCGTACGTTGTTAGAGGGAAAGTAAAAATTATGGTTTTTTACAGCTGATTACGTTAAAATATTTAGCCCGTTTACTCTTTAAGCTCGATCAGCGCACTCTTGTTACTATATCCAATACCCCCAATGTAGTGGGAAAGTATTTTGTTGTTAACCTCTCCTATCCTTGATGTAGAAAAAGAGCTATGTTGTTAACGTACGAGTACTGATGTATGGAAAATTATTCTACGTTTTACGCGACATCTATTTAAATATTATAGCGAGAAAGTAAAAATGATGAGTCTTCTATCCTTCATGGAGAGAAACTACTATGTTGGTAAAATAAAATTATAGCGAAAAGTGTCAACAAAGCGTAAATGAATCGGTATTTAATTTAATGGTGTTATGTACTGTAACACAAAATGAGCTTTTTTTTTTATTAAAACTTACTCTCAGTAGTTCCAGAACTTGTTGATAAGCTTTGTGCGTCTGTTGCTAAAATTAAAACAAAATTATGTAATTTTTTTAAATGAATCGGTATTTAATTTAATGGTGTTATGTACTGTAACACAAAATGAGCTTTTTTTTTTGATGAAAACTTACTCTCAGTAGTTCCAGAACTTGTTGATAAGCTTTGTGCGTCTGTTGCTAAAATTAAAACAAAATTATGTAATTTTTTTAAATGAATCGGTATTTAATTTAATGGTGATATGTACTGTAACACAAAACGAGCTTTTTTTTTTGATTAAAACTTACTCTCAGTAGTTCCAGAACTTGTTGATAAGCTTTGTGCGTCTGTTGCTAAAATTAAAACAAAATTATGTAATTTTTTTAAATGAATCGGTATTTAATTTAATGGTGTTATGTACTGTAACACAAAACGAGCTTTTTTTTTTATTAAAACTTACTCTCAGTAGTTCCAGAACTTGTTGATAAGCTTTGTGCGTCTGTTGCTAAAATTAAAACAAAATTATGTAATTTTTTTAAATGAATCGGTATTTAATTGAATGGTGTTATGTGCTGTAACACAAAATGAGCTTTTTTTTTTGATTAAAACTTACTCTCAGTAGTTCCAGAACTTGTTGATAAGCTTTGTGCGTCTGTTGCTAAAATTAAAACAAAATTATGTAATTTTTTTAAATGAATCGGTATTTAATTGAATGGTGTTATGTACTGTAACACAAAATGAGCTTTTTTTTTTGATTAAAACTTACTCTCAGTAGTTCCAGAACTTGTTGATAAGCTTTGTGCGTCTGTTGCTAAAATTAAAACAAAATTATGTAATTTTATTAAATGAATCGGTATTTAATTTAATGGTGATATGTACTGTAACACAAAATGAGCGTTTTTTTTATTAAAACTTACTCTCAGTAGTTCCAGAACTTGTTGATAAGCTTTGTGCGTCTGTTGCTAAAATTAAAACAAAATTATGTAATTTTTTTAAATGAATCGGTATTTAATTTAATGGTGTTATGTACTGTAACACAAAATGAGCTTTTTTTTTTGATGAAAACTTACTCTCAGTAGTTCCAGAACTTGTTGATAAGCTTTGTGCGTCTGTTGCTAAAATTAAAACAAAATTATGTAATTTTATTAAATGAATCGGTATTTAATTTAATGGTGATATGTACTGTAACACAAAATGAGCGTTTTTTTTTATTAAAACTTACTCTCAGTAGTTCCAGAACTTGTTGATAAGCTTTGTTCGTCTGTTGCTAAAATTAAAACAAAATTATGTAATTTTTTTAAATGAATCGGTATTTAATTTAATGGTGTTATGTACTGTAACACAAAATGAGCTTTTTTTTTTGATTAAAACTTACTCTCAGTAGTTCCAGAACTTGTTGATAAGCTTTGTGCGTCTGTTGCTAAAATTAAAACCAAATTATGTAATTTTTTTTAATGAATCGGTATTTAATTTAATGGTGTTATGTACTGTAACACAAAATGAGCTTTTTTTTTTGATGAAAACTTACTCTCAGTAGTTCCAGAACTTGTTGATAAGCTTTGTGCGTCTGTTGCTAAAATTAAAACAAAATTATGTAATTTTATTAAATGAATCGGTATTTAATTTAATGGTGTTATGTACTGTAACACAAAATGAGCTTTTTTTTTTGATTAAAACTTACTCTCAGTAGTTCCAGAACTTGTTGATAAGCTTTGTGCGTCTGTTGCTAAAATTAAAACAAAATTATGTAATTTTATTAAATGAATCGGTATTTAATTTAATGGTGTTATGTACTGTAACACAAAATGAGCTTTTTTTTTTGATTAAAACTTACTCTCAGTAGTTCCAGAACTTGTTGATAAGCTTTGTGCGTCTGTTGCTAAAATTAAAACCAAATTATGTAATTTTTTTTAATGAATCGGTATTTAATTTAATGGTGTTATGTACTGTAACACAAAATGAGCTTTTTTTTTTGATGAAAACTTACTCTCAGTAGTTCCAGAACTTGTTGATAAGCTTTGTGCGTCTGTTGCTAAAATTAAAACCAAATTATGTAATTTTTTTAAATGAATCGGTTTTTAATTTAATGGTGTTATGTACTGTAACACAAAATGAGCTTTTTTTTTTGATTAAAACTTACTCTCAGTAGTTCCAGAACTTGTTGATAAGCTTTGTGCGTCTGTTGCTAAAATTAAAACCAAATTATGTAATTTTTTTTAATGAATCGGTATTTAATTTAATGGTGTTATGTACTGTAACACAAAATGAGCTTTTTTTTTTATTAAAACTTACTCTCAGTAGTTCCAGAACTTGTTGATAAGCTTTGTGCGTCTGTTGCTAAAATTAAAACAAAATTATGTAATTTTTTTTAATGAATCGGTATTTAATTTAATGGTGATATGTACTGTAACACAAAATGAGCTTTTTTTTTTATTAAAACTTACTCTCAGTAGTTCCAGAACTTGTTGATAAGCTTTGTGCGTCTGTTGCTAAAATTAAAACAAAATTATGTAATTTTTTTTAATGAATCGGTATTTAATTTAATGTTGATATGTACTGTAACACAAAATGAGCGTTTTTTTTATTAAAACTTACTCTCAGTAGTTCCAGAACTTGTTGATAAGCTTTGTGCGTCTGTTGCTAAAATTAAAACAAAATTATGTAATTTTTTTAAATGAATCGGTTTTTAATTTAATGGTGTTATGTACTGTAACACAAAATGAGCTTTTTTTTTTATTAAAACTTACTCTCAGTAGTTCCAGAACTTGTTGATAAGCTTTGTGCGTCTGTTGCTAAAATTAAAACAAAATTATGTAATTTTTTTAAATGAATCGGTTTTTAATTTAATGGTGTTATGTACTGTAACACAAAATGAGCTTTTTTTTTTATTAAAACTTACTCTCAGTAGTTCCAGAACTTGTTGATAAGCTTTGTGCGTCTGTTGCTAAAATTAAAACAAAATTATGTAATTTTTTTAAATGAATCGGTTTTTAATTTAATGGTGTTATGTACTGTAACACAAAATGAGCGTTTTTTTTTATTAAAACTTACTCTCAGTAGTTCCAGAACTTGTTGATAAGCTTTGTGCGTCTGTTGCTAAAATTAAAACAAAATTATGTAATTTTTTTAAATGAATCGGTTTTTAATTTAATGGTGTTATGTACTGTAACACAAAATGAGCTTTTTTTTTTATTAAAACTTACTCTCAGTAGTTCCAGAACTTGTTGATAAGCTTTGTGCGTCTGTTGCTAAAATTAAAACAAAATTATGTAATTTTTTTAAATGAATCGGTTTTTAATTTAATGGTGTTATGTACTGTAACACAAAATGAGCTTTTTTTTTATTAAAACTTACTCTCAGTAGTTCCAGAACTTGTTGATAAGCTTTGTGCGTCTGTTGCTAAAATTAAAACAAAATTATGTAATTTTTTTAAATGAATCGGTTTTTAATTTAATGGTGTTATGTACTGTAACACAAAATGAGCTTTTTTTTTTTATTAAAACTTACTCTCAGTAGTTCCAGAACTTGTTGATAAGCTTAGTGCGTCTGTTGCTAAAATTAAAACAAAATTATGTAATTTTTTTTAATGAATCGGTATTTAATTTAATGTTGATATGTACTGTAACACAAAATGAGCGTTTTTTTTTATTAAAACTTACTCTCAGTAGTTCCAGAACTTGTTGATAAGCTTTGTGCGTCTGTTGCTAAAATTAAAACAAAATTATGTAATTTTTTTAAATGAATCGGTTTTTAATTTAATGGTGTTATGTACTGTAACACAAAATGAGCTTTTTTTTTTATTAAAACTTACTCTCAGTAGTTCCAGAACTTGTTGATAAGCTTTGTGCGTCTGTTGCTAAAATTAAAACAAAATTATGTAATTTTTTTAAATGAATCGGTTTTTAATTTAATGGTGTTATGTACTGTAACACAAAATGAGCTTTTTTTTTTATTAAAACTTACTCTCAGTAGTTCCAGAACTTGTTGATAAGCTTTGTGCGTCTGTTGCTAAAATTAAAACAAAATTATGTAATTTTTTTAAATGAATCGGTTTTTAATTTAATGGTGTTATGTACTGTAACACAAAATGAGCTTTTTTTTTATTAAAACTTACTCTCAGTAGTTCCAGAACTTGTTGATAAGCTTTGTGCGTCTGTTGCTAAAATTAAAACAAAATTATGTAATTTTTTTAAATGAATCGGTTTTTAATTTAATGGTGTTATGTACTGTAACACAAAATGAGCTTTTTTTTTATTAAAACTTACTCTCAGTAGTTCCAGAACTTGTTGATAAGCTTTGTGCGTCTGTTGCTAAAATTAAAACAAAATTATGTAATTTTTTTAAATGAATCGGTTTTTAATTTAATGGTGTTATGTACTGTAACACAAAATGAGCTTTTTTTTTTATTAAAACTTACTCTCAGTAGTTCCAGAACTTGTTGATAAGCTTTGTGCGTCTGTTGCTAAAATTAAAACAAAATTATGTAATTTTTTTAAATGAATCGGTTTTTAATTTAATGGTGTTATGTACTGTAACACAAAATGAGCTTTTTTTTTTATTAAAACTTACTCTCAGTAGTTCCAGAACTTGTTGATAAGCTTTGTGCGTCTGTTGCTAAAATTAAAACAAAATTATGTAATTTTTTTAAATGAATCGGTTTTTAATTTAATGGTGTTATGTACTGTAACACAAAATGAGCGTTTTTTTTTATTAAAACTTACTCTCAGTAGTTCCAGAACTTGTTGATAAGCTTTGTGCGTCTGTTGCTAAAATTAAAACAAAATTATGTAATTTTTTTAAATGAATCGGTTTTTAATTTAATGGTGTTATGTACTGTAACACAAAATGAGCTTTTTTTTTTATTAAAACTTACTCTCAGTAGTTCCAGAACTTGTTGATAAGCTTTGTGCGTCTGTTGCTAAAATTAAAACAAAATTATGTAATTTTTTTAAATGAATCGGTTTTTAATTTAATGGTGTTATGTACTGTAACACAAAATGAGCTTTTTTTTTATTAAAACTTACTCTCAGTAGTTCCAGAACTTGTTGATAAGCTTTGTGCGTCTGTTGCTAAAATTAAAACAAAATTATGTAATTTTTTTAAATGAATCGGTTTTTAATTTAATGGTGTTATGTACTGTAACACAAAATGAGCTTTTTTTTTTTATTAAAACTTACTCTCAGTAGTTCCAGAACTTGTTGATAAGCTTTGTGCGTCTGTTGCTAAAATTAAAACAAAATTATGTAATTTTTTTAAATGAATCGGTATTTAATTTAATGGTGTTATGTACTGTAACACAAAATGAGCTTTTTTTTTTATTAAAACTTACTCTCAGTAGTTCCAGAACTTGTTGATAAGCTTTGTGCGTCTGTTGCTAAAATTAAAACAAAATTATGTAATTTTTTTAAATGAATCGGTATTTAATTTAATGGTGTTATGTACTGTAACACAAAATGAGCTTTTTTTTTTATTAAAACTTACTCTCAGTAGTTCCAGAACTTGTTGATAAGCTTTGTGCGTCTGTTGCTAAAATTAAAACAAAATTATGTAATTTTTTTAAATGAATCGGTATTTAATTTAATGGTGTTATGTACTGTAACACAAAATGAGCTTTTTTTTTTATTAAAACTTACTCTCAGTAGTTCCAGAACTTGTTGATAAGCTTTGTGCGTCTGTTGCTAAAATTAAAACAAAATTATGTAATTTTTTTAAATGAATCGGTTTTTAATTTAATGGTGTTATGTACTGTAACACAAAATGAGCTTTTTTTTTATTAAAACTTACTCTCAGTAGTTCCAGAACTTGTTGATAAGCTTTGTGCGTCTGTTGCTAAAATTAAAACAAAATTATGTAACTTTTTTAAATGAATCGGTATTTAATTTAATGGTGTTATGTACTGTAACACAAAATGAGCTTTTTTTTTTATTAAAACTTACTCTCAGTAGTTCCAGAACTTGTTGATAAGCTTTGTGCGTCTGTTGCTAAAATTAAAACAAAATTATGTAATTTTTTTAAATGAATCGGTATTTAATTTAATGGTGTTATGTACTGTAACACAAAATAAGCTTTTTTTATTTGATTAAAACTTACTCTCAGTACTTCCAGAACTTGTTGATAAGCTTTGTGCTTCTGTTGCTAAAATTAAAACAAAATTATGTAATTTTTTTAAATGAATCGGTATTTAATTTAATGGTGTTATGTGCTGTAACACAAAATGAGCTTTTTTTTTTGATTAAAACTTACTCTCAGTAGTTCCAGAACTTGTTGATAAGCTTTGTGCGTCTGTTGCTAAAATTAAAACAAAATTATGTAATTTTTTTAAATGAATCGGTATTTAATTTAATGGTGTTATGTACTGTAACACAAAATGAGCTTTTTTTTTTTGATTAAAACTTACTCTCAGTAGTTCCAGAACTTGTTGATAAGCTTTGTGCGTCTGTTGCTAAAATTAAAACAAAATTATGTAATTTTTTTAAATGAATCGGTATTTAATTTAATGGTGTTATGTACTGTAACACAAAATGAGCTTTTTTTTTTATTAAAACTTACTCTCAGTAGTTCCAGAACTTGTTGATAAGCTTTGTGCGTCTGTTGCTAAAATTAAAACCAAATTATGTAATTTTTTTAAATGAATCGGTATTTAATTTAATGGTGTTATGTACTGTAACACAAAATAAGCTTTTTTTATTTGATTAAAACTTACTCTCAGTACTTCCAGAACTTGTTGATAAGCTTTGTGCTTCTGTTGCTAAAATTAAAACAAAATTATGTAATTTTTTTAAATGAATCGGTATTTAATTTAATGGTGTTATGTACTGTAACACAAAATAAGCTTTTTTTATTTGATTAAAACTTACTCTCAGTAGTTCCAGAACTTGTTGATAAGCTTTGTGCTTCTGTTGCTAAAATTAAAACAAAATTATGTAATTTTTTTAAATGAATCGGTATTTAATTTAATGGTGTTATGTACTGTAACACAAAATAAGCTTTTTTTATTTGATTAAAACTTACTCTCAGTACTTCCAGAACTTGTTGATAAGCTTTGTGCTTCTGTTGCTAAAATTAAAACAAAATTATGTAATTTTTTTAAATGAATCGGTATTTAATTTAATGGTGTTATGTACTGTAACACAAAATGAGCTTTTTTTTTATTAAAACTTACTCTCAGTAGTTCCAGAACTTGTTGATAAGCTTTGTGCTTCTGTTGCTAAAATTAAAACAAAATTATGAAATTTTTTTAAATGAATCGGTATTTAATTTAATGGTGTTATGTACTGTAACACAAAATAAGCTTTTTTTATTTGATTAAAACTTACTCTCAGTACTTCCAGAACTTGTTGATAAGCTTTGTGCTTCTGTTGCTAAAATTAAAACAAAATTATGTAATTTTTTTAAATGAATCGGTATTTAATTTAATGGTGTTATGTGCTGTAACACAAAATGAGCTTTTTTTTTATTAAAACTTACTCTCAGTAGTTCCAGAACTTGTTGATAAGCTTTGTGCTTCTGTTGCTAAAATTAAAACAAAATTATGTAATTTTTTTAAATGAATCGGTATTTAATTTAATGGTGTTATGTACTGTAACACAAAATGAGCTTTTTTTTTATTAAAACTTACTCTCAGTAGTTCCAGAACTTGTTGATAAGCTTTGTGCTTCTGTTGCTAAAATTAAAACCAAATTATGTAATTTTTTTAAATGAATCGGTATTTAATTTAATGGTGTTATGTACTGTAACACAAAATAAGCTTTTTTTATTTGATTAAAACTTACTCTCAGTACTTCCAGAACTTGTTGATAAGCTTTGTGCTTCTGTTGCTAAAATTAAAACAAAATTATGTAATTTTTTTAAATGAATCGGTATTTAATTTAATGGTGTTATGTACTGTAACACAAAATGAGCTTTTTTTTTATTAAAACTTACTCTCAGTAGTTCCAGAACTTGTTGATAAGCTTTGTGCGTCTGTTGCTAAAATTAAAACAAAATTATGTAATTTTTTTAAATGAATCGGTATTTAATTTAATGGTGTTATGTACTGTAACACAAAATGAGCTTTTTTTTTATTAAAACTTACTCTCAGTAGTTCCAGAACTTGTTGATAAGCTTTGTGCTTCTGTTGCTAAAATTAAAACCAAATTATGTAATTTTTTTAAATGAATCGGTATTTAATTTAATGGTGTTATGTACTGTAACACAAAATGAGCTTTTTTTATTTGATTAAAACTTACTCTCAGTACTTCCAGAACTTGTTGATAAGCTTTGTGCTTCTGTTGCTAAAATTAAAACCAAATTATGTAATTTTTTTAAATGAATCGGTATTTAATTTAATGGTGTTATGTACTGTAACACAAAATAAGCTTTTTTTATTTGATTAAAACTTACTCTCAGTAGTTCCAGAACTTGTTGATAAGCTTTGTGCGTCTGTTGCTAAAATTAAAACAAAATTATGTAATTTTTTTAAATGAATCGGTATTTAATTTAATGGTGTTATGTACTGTAACACAAAATGAGCTTTTTTTTTATTAAAACTTACTCTCAGTAGTTCCAGAACTTGTTGATAAGCTTTGTGCGTCTGTTGCTAAAATTAAAACAAAATTATGTAATTTTTTTAAATGAATCGGTATTTAATTTAATGGTGTTATGTACTGTAACACAAAATGAGCTTTTTTTTTATTAAAACTTACTCTCAGTAGTTCCAGAACTTGTTGATAAGCTTTGTGCGTCTGTTGCTAAAATTAAAACCAAATTATGTAATTTTTTTAAATGAATCGGTATTTAATTTAATGGTGTTATGTACTGTAACACAAAATGAGCTTTTTTTTTATTAAAACTTACTCTCAGTAGTTCCAGAACTTGTTGATAAGCTTTGTGCGTCTGTTGCTAAAATTAAAACAAAATTATGTAATTTTTTTAAATGAATCGGTATTTAATTTAATGGTGTTATGTACTGTAACACAAAATGAGCTTTTTTTTTATTAAAACTTACTCTCAGTACTTCCAGAACTTGTTGATAAGCTTTGTGCTTCTGTTGCTAAAATTAAAACAAAATTATGAAATTTTTTTAAATGAATCGGTATTTAATTTAATGGTGTTATGTACTGTAACACAAAATAAGCTTTTTTTATTTGATTAAAACTTACTCTCAGTACTTCCAGAACTTGTTGATAAGCTTTGTGCTTCTGTTGCTAAAATTAAAACAAAATTATGTAATTTTTTTAAATGAATCGGTATTTAATTTAATGGTGTTATGTACTGTAACACAAAATGAGCTTTTTTTTTATTAAAACTTACTCTCAGTAGTTCCAGAACTTGTTGATAAGCTTTGTGCGTCTGTTGCTAAAATTAAAACAAAATTATGTAATTTTTTTAAATGAATCGGTATTTAATTTAATGGTGTTATGTACTGTAACACAAAATGAGCTTTTTTTTATTAAAACTTACTCTCAGTAGTTCCAGAACTTGTTGATAAGCTTTGTGCGTCTGTTGCTAAAATTAAAACCAAATTATGTAATTTTTTTAAATGAATCGGTATTTAATTTAATGGTGTTATGTGCTGTAACACAAAATGAGCTTTTTTTTTATTAAAACTTACTCTCAGTAGTTCCAGAACTTGTTGATAAGCTTTGTGCTTCTGTTGCTAAAATTAAAACAAAATTATGAAATTTTTTTAAATGAATCGGTATTTAATTTAATGGTGTTATGTACTGTAACACAAAATAAGCTTTTTTTATTTGATTACAACTTACTCTCAATACTTCCAGAACTTGTTGATAAGCTTTGTGCTTCTGTTGCTAAAATTAAAACCAAATTATGTAATTTTTTTAAATGAATCGGTATTTAATTTAATGGTGTTATGTACTGTAACACAAAATGAGCTTTTTTTTTTATTAAAACTTACTCTCAGTAGTTCCAGAACTTGTTGATAAGCTTTGTGCTTCTGTTGCTAAAATTAAAACAAAATTATGAAATTTTTTTAAATGAATCGGTATTTAATTTAATGGTGTTATGTACTGTAACACAAAATAAGCTTTTTTTATTTGATTACAACTTACTCTCAATACTTCCAGAACTTGTTGATAAGCTTTGTGCTTCTGTTGCTAAAATTAAAACCAAATTATGTAATTTTTTTAAATGAATCGGTATTTAATTTAATGGTGTTATGTACTGTAACACAAAATAAGCTTTTTTTATTTGATTAAAACTTACTCTCAGTACTTCCAGAACTTGTTGATAAGCTTTGTGCTTCTGTTGCTAAAATTAAAACAAAATTATGAAATTTTTTTAAATGAATCGGTATTTAATTTAATGGTGTTATGTACTGTAACACAAAATAAGCTTTTTTATTTGATTAAAACTTACTCTCAGTACTCCCAGAACTTGATGATGAGCTTTGTGCTTCTGATGCTAAAGTTAAAACAATATAATTTAAGTTTTTTAATTGAATCTGTATAAAATCTGATCGTGTTATATAATTGGTCTCAAAATAAGCTTTTTTTTATTTTTTTAATACTTACTCTCAATACTTCCAGAACTTGTTGATGATCTTTGTGCTTCTGTTGCTAATATTAAAACAAAATTATTTAATTTGTTGAAATTATACTGTATTGAATTTGTTAGTAAAATGATAGATATTCACGCCATCAATCGAATTGTTTGATGGGTACCACCTGGGCCAGCGGTTTAGCAGAATACAATTCTGTAAACGCGTCTCCAAGAACAACTTGATGGGGGAACCCATCAACCATCATAACGCCTAGGGGGGAGCAATAAAATTAAAAACAACAAATAGAATAAGTTTTTGAAACTATACATTCCGACCATACCTATAAGGATGAAACATGTATGGTAATGGTCGGAATGTATAGTTTCAAAAACTTATTCTATTTGTTGTTTTTGAACTTGATAGTGTTATGTAATTTATCTCAAAGTAAGCTTTTTTAAAATTGGTTAATATAGGATTTTTAATACAAATCCCGATGCACGTCATAGATCATTTATGGACCTGACCTTTAAGGTTATGTTGTTTGGCTTTGTTATTATTTTAAATGTATATATTATATTCAATTATTTTGAAATAAATAAAAAAGAAACAAATAAAAAAGGTAGCAAACTGTTTATTTTTATTAAAATAAAACAATGTTTTATTTAAAGAATACATATTTTTACTTAGAAGAAACAATTCAACTACTAATATTCGTAATTCCTACAAAAAATAAATCTTTTCTCCTAATTCAAATCGAAATTAATTTTCATTCTATCAAAAACTATTTCTCTTTCATACCATTTTTGTATTTCTTTTTCTGTATGTTTAATAGAATTTTTCCGTACTTCGGGAGTAATTGTTCTAAGAGCTACAGGCCACATATTTAAACAATCTTGTTCTTTGTTACCATCTCTGCCAATATGTTTATTATAATATTGTTTGGAAAGTCCCCAAATAAGTTATATAGGGTTAAAAACGCAATGGTATGGATTAAAACGTAACACTTTATGTCCATATTGTTCTGCTAAATTATCTACTATAAATATTTTGGGGGTTTGTGTCTGAAAAAAAGAATATATTTTATTTCTACTTGCTGTTTTTTTTATCTTTTAATGCCAAAATCACTTATATTCTAAAACATAACATTTTGACATTTTTTGATATTTCTTTTGTATCAATATGTATCGATATTAGTCTATAAAAATATAAACTTTTATTGGATACTTGGATTTGTTAATGAACTCACTTCTATCATACATGTTCAAAATAACGTTTCGTATTCCACTCGTATCCAATGTTATTGTGTTAGTGACTGTTTTTTTGCATGAACGTTTTTTAGGTGGCGATTTTCATAATTCATTATTCTTGACTGCTTGCGAAATAGTACTGACAGTAGAAATATTTAAGTCTAGGGCTGCTGCAATACGCTAAAACAGACAAGAAAACAATTTCATATTTCTAGATATTTTTTTAATCTTTCTAACTTACCTTTCTGACCGCAGTTAAGGGTAAAAGTGGTCCATTATTATATCGCTCCCGATCTGTATTAACGAAGATACAAGCTCCTTACAGCGACTATTTAGTTTTTTGGCATTTTGTTTGTATGTAGAAATACACGATATTAATCAAATTATTCGCACTATGTTTGTTTTGAAAAAAAAAACAGTTTTTTTATGAGTATAACTGGCAAAGCACAAAAATAAAGACAATATTATAAAATTACGAAAACGTGGAGAAAACTCAATCAACTTGTTGACATAACCTAAATCAGTTCTCACTAATAGGTGAAAATTTTCAATTTACAGCGCATCAAGGCTTACCAATTACTAAAATGTCATTTCTTCTCTCTAAATACGAGTTTCATTGGCGTACAAAATGTCAAAATTATTTAATAAATAAATATGGTTTTCTGAGTACTACACATATAATAAAATTTTATAAGCTTTATATTGTCAAGAATAAGATGTGAATAAGCTAATATAATTGAGATCAATCTAAAATTGTCAAACTAATAACAATTGCATTTTTCGGTTTTCAGTAGTGTAACTACGTTCATGGATACTCGTAAATATTCGTTGGTTTCGGATTATTTTACATATTTAGGGAAATTTTAATAAGTTTGCAGTACTATAATGAAAGAATGACATTATTTGTGACGTGCATCGGGATTTGTACTAAAAATTCTATACCTACCTTCAGTACTTCTAGAGCTTGTTGATGAACTTTGTGGTTCTACTGCTAAAATTAAAGCAAGCTAATTTTATTTTTTTAAATAAATCTGTATTGAATAAGTTTTTTTCACATTTGGTTAATACTTACTCTCAATACTAGTACAAGAGCTAACAACGGCGGGAAAACGAGAATTTTAAGAAAGCTGTTTTTTCTATGAATTTTTTCTTATAATTTCTCGAACAGCATGCGCATTTGGTAGTTGCCAGAAGATGTTGCATTTACTACTGCTCATAACACCTGTTCTGGTAAAAATATTAAATCAGAAACAATTTCAAGAAAAAAAAATAGTTTTTCAATAACTTGTAAAAACTTTTTAAAACCTAGATTTATTATTGCAAGACATTTTGATTGTTGATAGTAACATGCTAGATGCCATTTTTTACACACAAAAAATTGCACCATTTTAAGGTAGCTGAAATTTTAATATTAGTTTATAAAATTAATTTGACAGAAACATTACACTATTAAATATATTTTTAATTCTTTAATTTAAAAAAAAATCTGATGTGGCCAGCACATGACCTCTCGCCATTTTTGAATCAAAAATTTACAGGTTGACACAAAAAAGTATGAAAAAAAATTATATTTTTGTAAATCTGGCAACAATGGCAAAAGTTTAGAAAATTTTAATGAGATGAAAATAAACTATAGGGTATACAAAATATATGTGTAAAACTTAATTGCCGTTTTGTATAATAATGGCGTCATCACCCATAGCAACTGCCACTTACGGTTGTGCGATTGGCACCAAAATCTAATCAGATCTAATCTAGGGTATCAGAATCCTGTATGCAAAATTTCAAATTTTTTTATTCAGTAGTTTTTGAGTTATCGTTACTACAACATCCATCCAAACACACACACACTAACACACTAACACACACACACACACTAACACACACACACACACAGACATCATCGCGAAAATATTAAAATCGTATTCTAGGGACCCCAAAACGTGTTTATCAATTGAAAACTCACTACCCAATTTTTAGCATGATTCCTATACCTCTCTTATCTGAAGGGCGAGAGGTAAAAATACATACATTAAGGACCGAAATTTAAATTTTTTTTGTATATTATGTTTAGATCAAATAATCAAATAACATCTGAATACAAAATTTTCATTTCATAATTGTGACACAAATAATTGATATTTCTCCATAGTCATCATCGTCACTGCTCTCATTATTATAATCATTTTCAACATCATTTTTTGCAGTGTTTTCGTTATCTAGTACTTAAGTATCTGTAACAAAGTAAACATTTAAAGTAATTAAGTAACTCGTTCTATTCGTCATTTTTTAATCAATACTTTATTTTTATAATAATATCAGCAGCTTATGATGGAAATTTCTCTGCTGCAAATGAGACGACATCTTATTTATCATCATTGATGGCCCAACCGGAAGTTACTTATAATTTAGCTTTACATTGTGGTAGGCTAGATGAACTGAAATTTAAATTTTTTTTTTGAAATTATCATCAAAATTTTTTGATCGATAAGTATTTAATAATAGATAAAAGCGAACGTCAGTAACATTTTAAGAGTCCGGTACTCCATAAATGTGAGATATGAATTTCTCTTAAGTGGTAAATGTACGCTCGAATATATGTTCTTCCTTTGTGGTAAATGTCTTGACATGCCAGCTGACACTCGACAGATTTCTCTAGCAATTTAAAAGGCCTCAGTTTGCGTTTTCTCAAAAAAAACTGGTGTGTAATCGCACAATGTTATTGCGTGAAAGCATGGTAGAGTTTTATATAAAGAACTGCCAATTACTTGGTATAATTCATTAACATTTATTAGACGTTCATGATTTCCTACGCCCCATTGTATCCAAAGCTTTAACGATGAATTTAGGTAAACCATGTTTCCGAGAAGTATAATGAATAACTTTTTTATTTTAAACATGGAACGAGTAATACTTATCAAACTAAGATAAATATTTTTATTGTTAATAATAGGGTTTATGTTATCATTAGCCCAATAATCAATAAAAAAATTCACGTGAGTTTCTTTGAACTGTAAATTTTTCAGGTTACCAGCAAAATTATGAGGTCAAATTTGATTAAGTCGATGGAAACTTTGCTGATTTATGGATGGGGTAAAATAGACAATGTCAATGCGACTGGATATAAATTGTGATACCAATGTCAGGAACTTTTTGGATAGGGCATCAAATGTTTAAAATATTTCTTTCATGAGCTATCTAAAATATTGATATCGAAATATAACGGCTGCTGATGGGTTTTGTTACCTTTTATCTCAAATAATTTGATTATTTGTACTTTATATGTTTTACGAATGGCACATCAATTTTGGTACCGGCATAAGAGGAAATCTCAGTACTGTCCCAATATCAACCTTGTTTGTCATAGATATCCCTAACATTCGACCGAATAGATCTCTGCATTCTTAGTTCAACATCTTTGTTACCCAGAGTTATTTCTTTCTTGGACCTTCAGCAACTGTAGCACACAATTTTTTTATTGGACTATCAAATCTATTCTTCTCATCAGCACATTTATTTATAAATTTCTTCTGCAAATCTTTATATATTCTTTGATGTTCACTAAGAAGTCAGCTTAATCTTCAGGTTCAGGTTTCGCAGTTGAAATATTATATAAATTATCTTTGTCTAAGTCTTAATTAAAAGGATTAGTATTTTTTTCAAATATGTCATTGAAATGGGCGATTTGTTTACCATACATTTTTATTCGATTTGTTTGCAAATCTGCAGTAACATCTTACAAATGTCTCAGTCCACAAATATCGAGAACCTGGAAGATTAAAGCAGCTCTAATATTGTGACTTTGTGTCCAGCGATGGCGCACAGCTATTTGCTTTGTGCAACTGGCCATGTGGTGACACCTGTAGGCTGAAATCTCAAACTTTGTCTCGTACAATCAAAATAAAATGCAGGCATTTTAATAGTTAAAAGATGAACATAATATTAAGAACTGGTTTTGAGGAAATAACGCATTATATAAAATTTAAACAAAATGCCCCAAAGAACGGTGCAAAACTGGCATTTTGTCATATATGCTCGGAGGGGGAGCAAATTCAATAGAAAATAAAAAAAATCGGCTGTGTCACCCCAGAACTTTCCCGGCTCGACCGTAGAGAATATGTTATTTATTATTATTATTTTAATTACAAAATACTAAGCATTATATTGATTTATGGAACACATTAAAAATAGCGAGCCGATGGTGAATACGTCTACCGAATTGATATTTCAATGTTGATAATGACATTAGCTGCGCATGCGCACGTTGTATAGGGAATTTTATGCTTTACAACTTTGCACTGAAACATTTTGCACTAAAAAATGGAAAATCCTAAATGTGTGTTTTTCTCGCCATCTAGCGGCGAAACTATGAGGAATTCGATAAAAAGTTAAACATAAAAGTTAAAAAAAATGTAATGCTTTACAACTTTGCACCAGAAAATTTTGCACTAAAATTCATGGTTTGTCCTCAAAATTAAGAAAAACTAGAAAAAACATACATGCACATTTTTTACGCGCCCTTTAGTGGCGCAACTATTGGAAATTCTGGAAAAAGCTTAAGACAAAAATTGTAGGGAATTTTATGCTATTAAACTTTATACTACAACATTTTGCACGAAGGTGTAGTTTTTGTCAACAAAATCAAGAAAAACTAGAGAAAACCAACATGCACATTTTTTACGCGCCCTCTAGTGGCGCAACTATTAGAAATTCTGGAAAAAGTTTGAAACAAAAGTTATAGGGAATTTTATGTTCTAAAACTTTGCTCTACAACATTTTGCACTAAAGTGTATTGTTTGTCCTTAAAATTTAAAAAAAGTAAAAAATTGTTACATGTGTATTTAATTAATGTCGGTCCAATCAAAGGGAAAGTAAGGTGAACGAGCAAAAAAAAATCGAGATATCGATGGAAATATCCATTTTGAGGTCCCCCAAGAAGATTGAAACCATTTCCAGCGCATGGTCTGTCTGTGTGTCTGTGTGTCTGTGTGCCTGTGTGTCTGTGTGTATGTGTGTAATCTTCCATGATAACTGCCGAACCGTTTAAAAAATCAAGCTGAAATTTGTTATGGAGGGTCGGTGTCTGCCTAGAATGCGACAATTAGATTTTGGTTTAAATTGGTACAGTAGAAAGTCCTCAAGACCGACATTGATAAAATGCACATGTAATAATTTTTACCTCTCGACCTTCAGATAAGAGAGGTATAGGAATCATGCTAAAAATTGGGTAGTGAGTTTTCAGTGGATAAACACGTTTTGGGGTCCTTAGAATAGGATTTTGATATTTTCGCGATGATGTCTGTGTGTGTGTGTGTGTGTGTGTGTGTGTGTGTGTGTGTGTGTGTGTGTGTGTGTGTGTGTGTGTGTGTGTGTGTGTGTGTGTGTGTGTGTGTGTGTGTGTGTTAGTGTGTGTGTGTGTTAGTGTGTGTATTTGGATGGATGTTGTAGTAACGATAACTCAAAAACTACTGATTTTGAAATTTTTCATACAGGATTCTGATACCCTAGATTAGATCTGATTAGATTTTGGTGTTAATCGGACAACCAGAAGTTGCAGTTGCTATGAGTGATGACGCCATTACTAAACAAAATGGTTTTACACATATATTTTGTATACACTATAGTTTATTTTCGTATCATTAAAATTTTCAAAAATTTTGCCATTGTTGCCAGATTTAAAAAAAAGTAAATTTTTTTCATACTTTTTTGTGCCAACGTGTAAATTTTTGATTCAAAAATGGCGAGAGGTCATATGCTGGCCATATCAGATTTTTTACTTTTTTTAAATTTTAAGGACAAACTATACACTTTAGTGCAAAATGTTGTAATATAAAGTTTTAGAGCATAAAATTCCCTACAACTTTTGTCTTAAGCTTTTTCTAGAATTTCCAATAGTTACGCCACTAGAGGGCGCGTAAAAAATGTGCATGTATGTTTTCTCTAGTTTTTCTTGATTTTGAGGACAAATAATACACTTAAGTGCAAAATGTTGTAGTACTAGAGCATAAAATTCCCTACAACTCTTGCCTGAAACTTTTTCTAGAATTTCCAATAGTTGCGCCACTAGAGGGCGCGTAAAAAATGTTCATGTGCAAAATTTTCTTGTTCAAAGTTGTAAAGCATCAAATTTTGTTTAACTTTTATGTTTAACTTTTTATAGAATTCCTCATAGTTTCGCCGCTAGATGGCGAGAAAAATACACATTTAAAATTTTCCATTTTTTTAAAATTGGAGGTAAGTGCAAAATGTTTCAGTGCAAAGTTGTAAAGCATAAAATTCCCTTCAACTATTATATGAAAATTTTTCCCGAATTCCCAATAGTTTTCACACTTGATTTTTGGAGATCATAATTGTAGCAGTGTGATATACAACGCGCGCATGCGCAGCTTATATCATTATCAACATTGGTAGACGTATTCACCATCGGCTGGCCATTTTTAATGTGTTGCATAAATTAATGTATTGCTTAGTATTTTGTAATGAAAATAATAATAATAAATAACATATTCTCTACTGTCGAGCCGGGAAAGTTCTGGGGCGACACAGCCGATTTTTTTATTATAATTTTGGATAATTTTTATTCAGAAATCATAAAAAAAATCTGTTTTTCATTTTGAATGAAATATTAATCAAAGGTAAAAACAAAAATCGTGATTCGGATTAAAACCTGCTTCAACTGATTTTAGTTTCAAAACACGGATTCTCTGAATAAAAATTATCCAAAATTATATTAAAATAGATAAAAAACTTATTTGTTGAAAAAAAAAATAATAAGATTGGGGATTCGAACCGACGACCCTGTGATTTAAAATCCGTGTCTTAAACCGCATATTCATCAAAAGAGTGCAAAAATGTTGTCTTTAATTTAATATAACTTACATACCTATACAAAATAATAATTTTATTTTTAGCGGTTAAAATAAGTCAAATTTTAAATTTTTTTGCTTCGTTGCAACGCAGTTTATATGGTAAGCTATATACAGTAAAATTTTTATAGAATCAATTGAAGTAGTTTAACTTCACGGACAAAGCTTTCAATCCAAATAACGATAACGCTCACATACCTACGGTTCGCATTTTCTGTGTTCACATTTGTATAGCCTTTTAGATTTTGTATTGAGGCTGTCTAAACTATTACTCTGACAGTCCACGACACAACATACTTCTGCTGGGCTTCGGCGAATTATCCGTATCGTTGTTGAAATTTTGGTCAGTCGAAAAATGGTAAAATGTGCGATTCCACTGAGGCGTCTAGCTGCATGAAAATTATTAATTCATTCTTTTAATAGCCAAACATCCTTTCATTAAATCATCTTCAAGACTTTGGTGTTTTTCATGTACATTATTTAAATTGTCTAAATATTTTACACACCATCGAGCATAATTAGGTTGGTTAACTACGAAAAATAAATTTGGTATTTTTGAAATAACAGATTTAAACATTACGTAGTCACCCATACGTAGCTTTTTGATAAAATAATATAATAATTAACAAACTGGATGTACGTCATATTAAACTGAGTTGTTTTCCATGTTGACCCTGCCTTGTTTCTTCTACAAATCTTTTATATTATGATAGTATTCGTGATAATACTTCATTAGGTAATAACTCGATTGTTGTAGATGAATGTGACACTTTAGTGACCTGGTAATGCAAGACATCATGCAAAAATTTGAGTTTTGACAAAATCATATTTAAGATTTTTCTTCTTTAAAAATTGATCAAAATGCAACATTTGTAATCCTTTAGACGTTTACAACGGTTAAAATGTTTACCTTAAATTATTCCCTTTACTGGACTAGAAGCTATAATATTACTCTCAATCATCATATGAGAGAGTCCACCCTCCTTAATGAAAACTTCAATAGCTTTAAAGAAAACCATAATTAAATGGAACGAACCCAGAATAATCAAGAAATTGTCAAATTTTGGTTTTTATATTAATCGTATTTTTTACGCCAGTTTAGCAATTGCCAAATAATATTGTAACGAAGTTATTTTTTTTTATTTTTTTTTGGGACATTCTGTATACAAATAATTGTAATTTTTGTTATTGTATCAACCGTTTTACTTTGAATTTATTGACACCCCTTGTAAGGACTAGCTTAATTTCTTTTGTTTTTATGTTGAATTGAAAATTATTATAAGATTTTGTAAACTATATTTACAGAAAATGAACATAGACACGTGTTAAACGCTTGACCGACTGACAGAGAGTGCCATTTCAAACCACACCCTGTTGGTTCGATAGAAGAACCATCCAGGGGTGGCGTAACAATATTATTTTATACAAATTAAATATAAATAAAAACTAAACATACTATAAAAACTGAACACTCCTCTTATTTTCTTACCCGGTATAATCGTAATTTATTTTTGGGAAATTCCTTCTTTGGATTTCCTATTTCTTTAGATTTTAAATTTTGTAAATTGTTAAGACGAAACACACAAGTCAGTTCCGTAGCCTACCGCGCATTTTTATTTTTAGTGGGGCCTTTGCTAAGTGGGGCTGGGAGAATTGTTTAAAAAGACCGGGAGCCGCTAAACTCACTCTCTTTTACCGACTGTTCTCCGTCTCTACCGATTTTAAAAATTAATTACCGGCCGTAGTGAACGTTCTGACCTGTGTGTGTGTGTGTGTCCGAGGTAAGAACCTGTATAATTTTTTTTTAATAAATAATTTTGCATATTTCTGATTTTTCTTGTGTATAAACTAAATAACTATATATCACTCGGCTTACATATAAAGGTTATAATTAACAATACGTTTCTGGCGTATTTATGTCTATTTAAAAATATCTTCCGATTAGTTATAATAGTTTAAAAGGTTTTGATTTATATAATTCAAAGGGTTTATTTAATTTAAGGGGATTTGACTTAATTGATTCAAAGGTTTTTAAATTAGCTACCCTTGCGTTCGCTGTCTATTCACAGGAATACAACGGCGGTTCTTTCCACAAACCCTGAATTCAGTCAAAAAGGTTTATTTAATTTAGGGTGGGAGTTCGATTTAATTGATTTAAGGAAACTTGAATTCTGTTCCGGGAAATCATTTTATCTGAGGGATATTTTCATATTATACAAATTTTAAATGCCGGTTAATTCCTTTGTTAATATTATATTCAGACATAAGTACCAAGGAAAACTCCTGAGAATCATTTAGTGCCTAGTAACGCTTTTCCTGTGTAGATATCATTTTCACCGTCACTGCAAATTATTTTCACACGCTTTTTCTAGAATTTCACCGATATATATATATTAGTAGATATTAAATGGCGGTACAAATGAGCACTTCCGGTCCTTGGGCCAGACATCTGGCGACCATCTGGCAACCATCTGGCGTCAACGGGGTAATAGGAATACAAATGTGCACTTCCGGCCACGTGTGTATATTAACATCTAGCGAATTAAATAAACATCTGTTTCCGCATCTATTTTTAGAACGTGTGAATATTATTTAACGCACTTTCTCACATTCAGACTTGTTGGAGGATGACACGCCCCTTTCTCTAACCATCTGGCGCACATCTGGAGTCAACGGGGTAATGTCGGTACAAATGAGCACTTCCGGTCACGTGATCAGGTCATTGAACCAGATGCGCTAGGCAAGCTGAGACAAGTAAAATCTAAAAATGGATCAACCCCTTCTACAATTAAAAATATAATAAATAGCTGTGCATCTCCTCAGTTATTTAGTTCTGTTCGAAGAGACAGCATTAAAATGGCTACATACAATATTTCAGTTGATAATGAAGTTGATGTGTTTTTGGGTGAACGTAGATTTTATTTAAACCAATCAAAATCAAAGTTTGTGGCAGTTTCTCTGTCTTATGATTTAAACTTTGCACCATGTGTTGTGATATCCGGAAATAAAAAGGATTGTTTGGTATTTAGTGAATCGGAATGGTATAATTTTTTATCATATAAGGAAACAATTGATCAGTTTATATCTTCAAAGGAGTATCCAGAACCGATTGATGCAGGAAAGTTTTCATTTTAATTTAAGCCGCTGTCATACTGTTCAACTATCAAGATATCTAATGGCCATTCTAATGTGTTTTTGGGCGCCAACACAATTTCAACACTTTGGAAAGTTTTACCCATGATAAAGCAGGTAATGGATACGGTAAAAAGTTACCCATTCAGCTCTACACTTAAAGTGTTACAAATGGGTGTTGAGAATTCTAATGATGCAATTTCATCTGCTCTGGATATAATAAAACCAATTAAGGCAGTAAATCCAGAGATGTACAGCATATCAATATCCTAAAATTCTAAAAGAAGATTTGCAGTTATGAAGAAAGTGAAATTTAATGAAGACATCAACCAAACATACTTCCTATATGTCTGGAATTATGCGTACAAAGAAGCCAGAAGAAGTCAGCTGTACTAGACCGAATACGATTCCAACATCGAATTGAAGCATCATCTATAATTATTAATCCTATATTAGATGTAGTTCATAGAAGTAATGTTTACAAAAGAATAAATAAAACAAATATATAATTAAATTCTATTTTATTTAAAAAAATATTATAATACATTATTTTTATTAATCCAAGAATTGTGTGTTGAATCCATTCCAAGCCATTTAACAAAAACTTGATTTCCTCGTTTTCTTAATACCTTTTCAACCAAATATATGTCAGGGTATTTAACTTTTGTTAACTCGTGGGTGTAGAAACCTCCTTGAATTTCTTCTTTTTTACTATCCTCCAATATGAACGTTGTTGGATTAGTGGGTTTCACTTTTTTAATTTTAAAAATCTCGTTAGACCAGTTTGGTGTATATCCCTTGGAGAAAACATGACGATACTTGGAAATTCGGATATCATCTCCCACTTTAAACTTGGGCTTTTTTGGATCAATAGTTTTTAAATAATTAAAAGCATTAATATATTTAGCACTTTTAACATTAACTCTACTTGGAATTACTCCTGTTGTAGAATGTTTACTGTTGTTATAGTTATTGACAATTTCAGGTAAAATTTTTAACCAGTTGTAGGTTCCTTGCATACTAAATTGTTTCCACATCATAGATTTAAGAGTTCTTATCACCCGCTCAGCAATGCTTGCTTTTAAAGTTGAATAGGTGCTATAATGATTTATTCCATACTTTTCCATAAGATTTTGAAATTCTTTATTATAAAATTCGGTTCCATTATCAGTTTGTAAATATTTGGGGTGGGTCATTTGTGTTAATATTTTCTTCATCGCTGCAACTACATCTTTTGCTGTTTTCTTCTTAATAGGTTCGGCCCAAACATATTTGCTGAATGCATTAATAACAACGAGAATATAATTGTAGCCTTTATTGAATTTAGAATACGGTATCATAACAGCTAAATCTGCTTGAATCAAATTATTCAATCCTTTAATAACAACATGTTGCCTCTTGAAATTTTTTCTAGCTGGTCTATGTAGTTCATTAACAACTTGAGATTTAGACATTTTTCTCTAGAGGGCATTGAAGAACAAAGTCAGCGCACATTCCATCTACGGTACCAAGTTCAAATTCTATTTTATCTCCTTTATTTATATAGATGTCTACTAATTGATGATATTCAAATTTTTTATAGTTTAATAAAATGTCTTTATCAGCCTTATAATGTTTTACAGCTTCAATTTTTCCAGAAATTGGAAACACAAAGGCTGTACCAAAGTTCTCCAAAATGTATAATTCCTTATTTAATTTTATTTGTTTAGCACCTCTTAACCTCATAAAGTTTTAACTGTGAAAAGAAGTTGGTTCACAAATGTAAAACGGTGATGTAAGGTTGGTTATTAATTTATTTTCAGGACAATTGGGTGTATCACTCAAAAAGTGACTTCCGAATTTGTTAATAGGCATTCTTACGGTGAACGACATATACTGAATGTATTTTGCATGTGTTACTATATTTATTGGATTATACCTCCCTCACGTAATTCTTCTATAATTGAGACAATTTCATTAGTATGGCCTGTATTTCCAGTAGACTCAGACCCGAGTCATGTTAGCACCTAGCTAACTATTACCTAAAAGCGGCGACAGCCGATGCGCCACCGGTTGTATTTGTAAAATAATTAATTTTTTTTTCTCTCGTTTTGGAATTTTTTAATTTTTTATTTGGAATATCAAAAAAGCATATAAAAAGAAATAATTCTTTCGTATTCCATTTTCATAGCTGCCTTTTATTTCAAAACTTACGAGGATTTTGAAAAAATAGAAAAAAGTGATGGAATAAATTTTGAAAATAATTAATTTTTATTTTGGATATCAAAAAAGGATATAAAAAGAAATAATTCTTTCGTATTCAATTTTCATAGCTGATTTTTATTTCAAAACTTACGAGGATTTTGAAAAAATAGAAAAAAATGATGGAATAAATTTTGAAAATAATTAATTTTTATCTTGGATATCAAAAAAGTATATAAGAACAAATAATTATTTTGTATTCCATTTTCAAATCTTTTAAAAAAATTTAGAATTTTTAATGAACTCGACGAGAAACGATTTGAATTTGTCAAATTTGGAGGAATTGGAAATTGGTTCTCCGTTACCAAGTAAGGTCTGAAAATTTGACCAATTCAAATTGTTTCGAATTTGGTTTATTAAAAATCCTAAAATTTTTTAATGTTTATTCTTCCACACATTATTTATTTTTATGGCATATTTCTCTCCTCCCTATAGTTCCCCTAGTACTAAACTTTCTGTAGCATTGTTTTACTACTCGTATTAAAATGAGTTATTGTTACATTTATTAAACACTGGACCACATTACAGATGTGGATAACTTTATGGATTTATTAATTAATTATTTAGAATGTAATTTGCATAAAGAGTAGTTGGGAAAAAGGCTAGTAGGAAGAAATTTTTATAAAGAAAAGCATCGACAACAAAATCTTCCAAAGATCGATCTTTTAATTGCCGATTTTTTTGGGAATCGATATTTTGACCTTCGATTTGAATCGATTCATTGAGAACGTCAAAGATTTCTGGTTATATTTCAGCACAGTAAAATGATTACTGTGATTTCAGCGTGTTGCATTTTCGCTATTTGACTTTTTACAGATTCGGCTTACGAAGTATATTTTATTGTAGTTAAAGACAATTTGATTATTTTTATGAAAATATTGGCAATATTGTATTTGGCTAAAATTTAGGTTGTTATCGTATCTAGTTTTACAATGAGGAGAATATCATCAAAAGCTTAAAAATTCTTCACATTTTCACTCGACAGAAACCAAGCGATTAAGGGCTTTACTAAAACGTATAGTAAGAAATGAATATGAACAGTACATTGCAAATATTCAAAATAATATAAATACTGATGTTAATTCATTCTGGAACTTTGTAAATGAGGGTAAAAAATCTAGTTTTGAAACTTCATATTTTATAAATGGAGAGGAGGAAAAAATATCGGATTCAAAATATATATCTGACGGCTTTGCAAACTATTTCAAATCGGTATATGATGAGGAAGGAGTCTTCCAACTACTTAATAAATACGACAGAAATTTTCGATAACTTACTCAATTCTAGTATTTTAAATTTTAACAAAATTACAATTCGAGATATCGATAATGCGTTCAAAAAATTAAAACCTAAATATTCCTCTGGTCCCGATCAAATTCCAAGTTATATTTTTAAAGCCTGTCGGGAGTACCTAACTTATCCACTTTTAATAATATATCAGAAATCTTTAAGCACTAATACATTCCCTTTAGCTTTTAAAGACACCAAAGTAAATCCTATCTTCAAGAACGGTTCAAAAATGTACTTTACCAACTACAGACCTATATCGATATTGAATTGTATTGCAAAAATTTATGAATTTATAATATACGAAAAACTATATTCCCATGTGCAAAATATAATTTGTTCCGCACAACATGGTTTTAGCAAAGGTAAATCTATAGACACAAATCTATTAATTTTCACTAATCTAGTTAATAAAGCCATAGTTAACAAAGGACAAGTTGACGTAATATATACCGATTTCGCTAAAGCCTTTGACAAAGTTAACCATGACCTACTTTTATGTAAATTAAATAAATTTGGGTTAAGTGAATCGTTCTTAGCGAGGTCAGGTATACCACAAGGCTCAAATTTGGGCCCTCTGTTGTTTTTGCCTTTCGACAACGACCTCCCTAAAATTATCTCGTCATGCAGATGATTTAAAAATTTATAAAGAAATGAAAACTGTTAATGATTACTTTCAGTTACAATATGATATTGATCAAGTTTATAAATGGTCATTGGCAAATAAACTACATTTTAACATTAACAGATGTGTCGTAATGACATACAGTCGACAAAAATCGCCCAATAATTTCTTGTATTCTACGAGTACTGCTATCTTACAAAGGGTGGACCACAAAGTAGACCTTGGGATTACATTTAGCACTAATTTAAAATTTGATAAGCACATTCAAAAGGTTCTTGTTAATTCATATAAAATGTGTGGATTCATAAAACGTACATCATACAGCTTTTCTAACATTACAACAGTTATATTCTTATTCAATTCATATATCAGAAGAAAGCTTTAATTTGGTAGTATAATATGGTCAAATTTTATCAATAAGGGAGCGGTACATCAAATAGAAACTGTTCAAAACAAATTTATAAAATATTTATTTTACAAAAAGTATAAAACTTCACCCGGTTACACCTCATATCAGCCCATTAGAATTGAATTTAATATTTATCGACTCGAACGTAGAAGAACTATACAATGCTACTGTTCCTTTATAAATTAATTAACCACATAATACGTTCATCAGAATTGCTAGCCCTACTTAATTTTTATGTATCTAATAACCGAACTCGTCCCAGGTTTGCAACATTTTATATTCCACATTACCCTAGTGCACTGGACCTAATTTGTCAATTATATAACGAATATGCTGCTCTATCAGGTCCTGACTTATTTTTAGTAAGCCTCTATTCTTTTCGAAAATCTCTAAATAATTTACCAATAATTTAATAGCTCATACTGTACACAAGTCTTAATGCGCAGTCCACATAACTAAATAAATATTTGATAACTATGTTACTATTATATTTGTTTGTGATTCTGTTTTCCACAGAAACATGTAATAAGGGCATACCTGTTTGTTTCTGTAAATAAATAAATAAATTTTAAGCGCAAAAGGCTTATCAAATTCTTAATCAGATTATTATAAAATACTATGAGATTTGCTTAAGAATTCAACAGTATAATGCGAAATGGAGATTTTAATAGTAAATTGTTTAACGAGCAAGAAATGATAGTTATTTCACATGAGTGTGAAGTTTGCAGCATTCGCCTGCGGCTCATGCTGCAAATCATACGAGTGGGAAATTAGCTTTCTATGCGAGTTAAACACTATACTTTTTCTACGGCTGTAATAGATAATAGCGAAATGATTTAACAAATAACATGAATTTCAAATTTAACGTCATTCAAAATTTTTATTTAGGTACAATTAAAATATCAATTACACTTAGTATAAATGAGAAGTTTTGAAAAAAATATTTAATTATTCACAATATTTATGGTTACATTGTTACAGTGATGAAACGTAATGTTTGAAAGACCAGGGGTCCAATTCCTGGCGGTGTACGACAAGTGTCGTATGCGACGCATAACGCATGACTGTCAACGTATACGGTGGATATTTCGTATTCTTGAACGCCATTCGTTATAGTAATTTCTTGTCGCATGACTTAACGAAGAGTCTGTGATTATTGCAGGACATCAACCAATGAGAAGGGAGAACGGCATCGAAAATATACTTTATCGATGGATCTTATGTCAAATTTTTCAAATTCCAAATTAAAAAAATTATTATACAGCTTCCGGCTTTCATTTTTTACGTTATAAACTTCCGTCATTCATGTTTTATACTTGGAAGAAATAGAGAACCCCAATTTTTTTATTTTGTGATATAAAAATTAAAAATGGAAGAAAAGCGTTGTTGTAAAATAAGCGAATTGCAACGTAGTGAACTGGTAAGGACCTAACAAAAAAAATAAGATGTTAATAAGAACTATATGTTGAAACTGCAGTGTAGTAACTTTTACTGTAGGGCCCAAAGCAGAAGACCTTTCAGGATGTGCCATATATGGTGAAACTAAATCAATTAGAAATTCTGTAGCACGCTTGCTTAATTGAAAACTTTTGATAAATTGCCGATCTGCCAACTGCGGAATGGATAATCCCTAGCATGGTAATTTCGAGGTGGCAGCTCCATTTCTAATTCGACCTCCATTATATTTTTAATGCCTTGTAAAACACCTATTTCTTCTATATCGTCCATATTGATTAGCTTTAAATTTTAAAATCAGTCGAATACAGAAACTGAAAACAAAGTTATAAATCGTTAAATACCAAAAAGTCAAATGTCAAAAGTACCTTAACGTATACGTTATCGTGTTATCGCATGGTCTAGATCGCACTTTTCAATTCGTTCGTTTTGTGACGCATGCGACAGCGAAACGTACGGTTGGCGATGCTGAAGAATACACTTTGACAAGTCGCATGTGACAAGGTAACGCAGACGGCCAGGAATTGGAAGCTGTATAATAAATTTTTTAATTTGGAATTTGAAAAATTTGACATAAGATCCGTCGATAAAGTATATTTTCGATGACGTTCTCCCTTCTCATTGGTTGATGTCCTGCAATAATCACAGACTCTTCGTTAAGTCATGCGACAAGAAATGGCGTAACGAATGGCGTTCAAGAATACGAAATAGCCACCGTATACGTTGACAGTCATGCGTTATGCGTCGCATACGACACTTGTCGTACACCGTCAGGAATTGGACCCCTGATTTATTGAAATAATTACACAATGAATTATTGTGTTATCAGATACGGAAATGAAATTGGAGACATACAATGTACCTCATTGATCTATCAAGAACAGTTAAGAAAAAGTAGTTTTGTATTATAGCCGTAGAAAAAATTAATTATCGTTTAAATTTGATATTTATGCAGAGAAGTTCTCAACCTAAAAATAATGTTTTTTTTTCTTTATGTCAAATGTCTTAAATTTAGCGTTACTAGCCTTTTGAGGATTTTAGTAGAGTCACTAGGTAGTACACCTCACACTTTGAAAATATAAGAACGGATATCATATTTGCTAATTAGGGTGATAAAAAATCTGATGTGGCCAGCACATGACCTCTCGCCATTTTTGAATCAAAAATTTACGGGTTGACACAAAAAAGTATGAAAAAAAATTATATTTTTGTAAATCTGGCAACAATGGCAAAAGTTTAGAAAATTTTAATGAGATGAAAATAAACTGTAGGGTATACAAAATATATGTGTAAAACTTTATTGCCGTTTTATATAATAATGGCGTCATCACCCATAGCAACTGCCACTTCCGGTTGTGCGATTGGCACCAAAATCTAATCAGATCTAATCTAGGGTATCAGAAGCCTGTATGCAAAATTTCAAATTTTTTTATTCAGTAGTTTTTGAGTTATCGTTACTACAACATCCATCCAAACACACACACACACACACTAACACACTAACACACACACACACACACACACACACACACACACACACACACACACACACACACACTAACACACACACACACACAGACATCATCGCGAAAATATTAAAATCGTATTCTAGGGACCCCAAAACGTGTTTATCCATTGAAAACTCACTACCCAATTTTTAGCATGATTCCTATACCTCTCTTATCTGAAGGGCGAGAGGTAAAAAGCAGTGGGCCATACTTGTTCAACGATAATTTCAAGTCAATTTTTCTAGTTCTACAGGAAAAAAACTTATATAGGGAGTTTCTATATGTGTTGAACTACCATTTTGTGGCTAGAAAAATGTAAATAAGTTATTTTTCCTTTAAATTGAGGGCTGGCCGGTGTATTGGAATCTCAAAACAACTATTTTCCTATTTGTGGGCCACGGTGGCCGAGAACTGGATAATTGAGCTGATTACTCGTGAATATTTAATGACAAGGTCCAATGCTATGGACATTTATCGTTCTGTCCTTTTTGAAGTTCAAATGGAAGTTGATACTGTAGTTTTTGGCCAAAAAAATGTCATATATTAAATAAATATAATGATTGATTTTATATGGCCGAGAAAAGGTATAGTGTGTGTTAGTTGTCGGCCAGTACCTTTTTCTACAGCATATATACGGTATACAACTGCCTTCAAAAACGCCTGTTGTCTAACAGCCAATCAGAACAAGAATATAATATATATAAAGGAGCACAATATGGAAGTAGATGCTTTACACCTATAGAACACATCAGTTTGAGCACACTTTCGTGATTGGCCGCGCGAAATAAGGGGCTGGGCCTGAGCACATGTTGGGAAAGAAGAATTGACAGAATGACAGAATTGACAGATGGCGCGGGAAAACGACTGTTGATCGTAGTAGCAGCTGACCAAACCATGTTTGAATTATTATAGTAAATTCTCCATATGGAAACATTAACTTAATGACAGGAGGCTGCGGTACAGTTTAGAGGGGGATGGGCCGAGATGGTCAGCTCGTTGAGATAGGGTAGTTCCCACATCAAGAGAAAAGGGCGCGAAATATGGCGGCCATGACAGCACGCGGCTTCAAAAGGGATTACCGAAAAGAAAAAAACATACCTTTTAAAAAACAGCACACGCACACACATAAAGCTACTTGAAGCACGGGGTAAACACTGAACTAGCACACTGGTGATGGTTAGAAAAAAAACGATAAAATAATCACGTTAAAATCCATAGCCAGGGATAACTCATGAAAAAATCTGATGTGGCCAGCACATGACCTCTCGCCATTTTTGAATCAAAAATTTACAGGTTGACACAAAAAAGTATGAAAAAAAATTATATTTTTGTAAATCTGGCAACAATGGCAAAAGTTTAGAAAATTTTAATGAGATGAAAATAAACTATAGGGTATACAAAATATATGTGTAAAACTTAATTGCCGTTTTGTATAATAATGGCGTCATCAACCATAGCAACTGCCACTTACGATTGTGCGATTGGCACCAAAATCTAATCAGATCTAATCTAGGGTATCAGAATCCTGTATGCAAAATTTCAAAATTTTTTATTCAGTAGTTTTTGAGTTATCGTTACTACAACATCCATCCAAACACACACACACACACACACACTAACACACTAACACACACACACTAACACACACACACACAGACATCATCGCGAAAATATTAAAATCGTATTCTAGGGACCCCAAAACGTGTTTATCAATTGAAAACTCACTACCCAATTTTTAGCATGATTCCTATACCTCTCTTATCTGAAGGGCGAGAGGTAAAAACACTTTTGGGCAGGTGCCTATAGACTGACCAAAATAAGAACGCTAAACCATGTTAAATATGTAATAATAAGTACAGATGCCTGAAAACGTTTTTTGAAAAACACTAAGAAATGAATAGCTATAAAATTTCAGTCTCACACACATAATCAAACAAACAGGAAACTGATAAGGTTGAAAAATAACTAAAAACCCGTTTATTTTTACCTCTCGCCCTTCAGATAAGAGAGGTATAGGAATCATGCTAAAAATTGGGTAGTGAGTTTTCAATTGATAAACACGTTTTGGGGTCCCTAGAATACGATTTTAATATTTTCGCGATTCTGTCTGTGTGTGTGTGTGTTAGTGTGTGTGTGTGTGTGTGTGTGTGTGTGTGTGTGTGTGTGTGTGTGTGTGTTAGTGTGTTAGTGTGTGTGTGTGTGTTTGGATGGATGTTGTAGTAACGATAACTCAAAAACTACTGAATAAAAAAATTTGAAATTTTGCATACAGGATTCTGATACCCTAGATTAGATCTGATTAGATTTTGGTGCCAATCGCACAACCGTAAGTGGCAGTTGCTATGGGTGATGACGCCATTATTATACAAAACGGCAATTAAGTTTTACACATATATTTTGTATACCCTATAGTTTATTTTCATCTCATTAAAATTTTCTAAACTTTTGCCATTGTTGCCAGATTTACAAAAATATAATTTTTTTTCATACTTTTTTGTGTCAACCTGTAAATTTTTGATTCAAAAATGGCGAGAGGTCATGTGCTGGCCACATCAGATTTTTATTTATTATCCTTGAGACTTTTTTATCAAAAGGAAATGTTAAAATATTTATCAAGTATTGTGCAGACTACCTAATTTCCCAATTTTACACGCTATTAAAAAACACTCAGTACATTTTTTGATACATTTATTAAATTTATATTGAGTTAAATTAATAGTCACCCTGTACTGTAAATTAAAGATTTTACACGCTATTAAAAAACACTATAGCCAAAAATAAAAAATAATAATAATAATTAACAATAAATACGAACAAAGTTATAATAAGAACCTATTAATAAATCAAGGGAAATGCGTGTGAATAAGAACGAGCGCAGATAATAGTTGATTAGAAAATAACTTTAACAAAAGAAAACATACCTTTGGTTAAAAACCTGCACTAAAATCACACACACAACACAATTGTCATTTTTAGGATAACACGGTGTCTAATTTCACAAAATCCACAATATCACAAAGATGAGATTACCTATTTTTAGAAAAACTGTCTACAGATTGAACAAAATAAGCTGAGCATTCAACCATATAGACAGCATCTCGGGAAATAAGTTCCTTGCTAATATTTCCATGTAAAAAAACACAACATTCTACTTTCTCGCACCTAATACTAGCGTAATTCACAACCATGATAGAAGTATAAAATTATCGAATGTTGATATTATCGGTTTCATGCAGGAAGTTTCATTGATAAGGTGTTTACAATTTTTGAAATAATTCTAGCATACTGGGTGTTTAAAACTTAAGAAGAGAATGTTTATTAAAATTTTAGAAAAAAACAGATACTAAACTCTGTAACTGACAAAATAAAATTTAACTGCTAATATTAACCTAATGTATATGCAAAAAAAATCCAACTACCACCCACGGGAAAAATTCATAAAATATACCTCATATCGAAGATGTAAATTAAGTGAAAACTATACAAAAAATTCCAACTAGCCCCAACCATCCCGTGTTTACGTAATATTAAAATGTATCACGTGACACTTAATATATAATTTTCAATACTACGTTACCAACATAGCACTTTCTCGCGATGGAAGAATTTTTACTTTCCCATTAAATTTCTTTCTCGCTATAGTATTTAAATTTCTGCCATTTAATAATTTACCCGCATTGTACTTTTTTCCAAATATAAACATAACATCATAATTTAATCAACTAGCTTTACCAACATGATACTTCCCCGCCAATAATTTACCGACATGTTACTTTTTTATCAAATTTATATCAATAATGAATAGTGTCACCAACGCCAACATGATACTTTCCCTCCATTTCAGGTTCAAATATTATCAACATAATCTAACATTTCAACAGCTATTCACAACGTTGCCAATATGTAGAATAAAACGCGTGCAATAGAGATTTTTATTAATTTAACGGTTCTTAATAGATTAACGTAGCAATAAATACAACGCTACCAACATGATACTAGGACGTAGAATTCTTACAAATAAAAAATCCTCAATGTTTTTGAAACATGCACCGAAACGGTTTTTAGCACAATGGATATGGTAGAATTGAGCATAGATATTAATATTTTTACGATATATTTTATTCTTCATTTTCAAACTTAATTGTTACAATTATTTTTTCATTAATAATATTTCTATAGCGATTTAAATCAATTTTTTCCGTCTTCTCATATGACATATTATTTTTGTAATACATCCAATCGTGAAAATAATAAATTTCTACTATTTCACCAGAATCATCATTCATAGTAATTTCCATTGTAAGTGTTGGTTCATTATCAGCATCTACATATTCAGCCTGAAAACCTACCGCGACATCTATTGTTGGGAAATTTCCAAATTCATCTTTAAAATATTCTTTAGAGAAACATGTGTCATACTCATAAACATCCACAGTTATATTATCAACAGTAATATATGATTCTATTTGGTTAAGATCATGACGTCAACGTTCGTGATGAAAATGATTAGGGTGAATATTGTTTAGTTTATTATATTAGCTTCACTCCTGTTGTTGTGTTAATGTCAAAAGGTTAATGGGTCACGGGATCATCCAGCAGTAACTTCATCGGACTAAAATCAAGCGTACAATTCAACATCAAAGGGTATTATAACCTCATTATTATTAGTTCAAATTGAACGCGGAAAACAATATTTGAAATGTAACGTAGAATATATAGGTTCATATTGTTCCACTTTTTATGGGAAAAACAGTAATGTAGTTCAAATGTGAATATCCTCGCACACACTAAACGATGTTCAAAAAATCTCCAGACTGATCAAGGTACGGAATTTTTCAACGCAAAATTTCAAAGTATAATGAAAAACATATTATAAACCACTATAATACATGGTCTGTTATAAAGGCTTCAATGACAGAGAGAGTAATAAAGACGTTAAAATCCAAACTATACAAATATTTCAGTTTAAATGAGTCGTACAAGTGGTTAGATGAATTACCGAAAATTACAAATCATACAGCGAGACTAGGCATAATAGCAAAACCAAATTCAAGCCAATCAACGTCAACAAATCCAACGAACAGAAAATTATTAATAAATGTTATAGTCATTTGAAAATTGTTGGACCACGTAAATTAAAAGTTGGTGATGTCGTACGCCTAAGTAAAGCAAAACATGTTTTCCAAAAAGTTTATACGCAAAAATTGGACTACTGAACTATTTAAAATTAGCAAAGTTAAAATAACCAGCTCCCCGCTTCATATCTCATAGAAGATATGCATGGAGCACTGATCAAAGGGGTTTTTTACGATGAGGAACTTCAAAAAACAACCAATCCCGACATATATCTAGTGGAAAAGTTCTAAGACGTAAAGGCAAAAAAGATGTACGTTAAATGGCTCGGACTCACCAAAAAACATAATAGTTCGATTGACAATGATGATGTCGTCTAAGAAGTGCTACAAACCAGAGAGAAATCGAGAAATACACCAGTTTTGTAATCTTATGGCAACACAAACATAAATTCCAACATTTAGGGGCCCTTTTTGAACAACAGTTCGTTCAAGTTTTTACCGTAGTGGGGTAACGTTATAAATATGACAAGCATCTCAGTTCATAATAGTTAGTCAAAATGTTTACTTTAACTTCGAGTGGTTACATTTCTGAAGGCAGTGATCATGAACTTGATGTTGTTTTGGAAAAGTACGAAGAAGCAGCTAATAACGAAGAACATTATCTTCTCTACACACAATTCCTGCACGGTTTTTGTCGAATTGGGTGTGGTCTAAGTCCAGCAAGATCGTTTACTCCAGCTGTCGTCATGCACAAAGACCAATGGGAAAAAATATCTTTTAGTTCGTTTGAATGGGATTAATTGATATCCCAACTTCATGAAAATACGTTCAACGACGAAGAGGAGATCGTGTGCAGTGAGTACTGCAAAATCCGTCAAGTCATCTACGACAATATAAAATTCATCAAAATTACCAAGCACAGCCTAGACTTTTTCCTGTCAGAAATGGACGTGATGAATCTTGTACATATAAATAGTGAACTTTTAGTGCCATATATAAGAATGCTGGAAAAACTTAAATTTCCTAGTTATTATTATAATATACTTAATTTAGTTAAAAGTAGTTTTTTCAATGAAAATTATACGTTTTCAAGTGCTTTTAATAAATTGCAAATTTTTAAATATGTACAGAATAATTTAGAAAATATCGCTTTAAGTCAATTTATGTATTAATATAAACATCGAATTTTAAATGATTTGGAGAGAATTCCACAAATATGTTGAAAAAATTATTGTGTTTTATTTAAAAAAAGTGAGGATAGCTGAACGACAGTGTTTTAAACCGTTCGATTATCTCCACTTTGCTAATGTAGAAGTAAAAATTGGTAGTAATGCTTCAATTGTCAACATTGTAACGTCAGTAAACGCTATCAATTTCGTTATTTTTCATCGTTTTCATCGTTTTTCATCGTTTTCATCGTTTTTTCCATCGTATGTTGGAGAACGATAAAGGTCGAATATTGATGATGTTTGAATGTCTTCGTTGACTCGTCTTTTTATCGACGGTGATTGAATATCTTCATTGACTCGCCTTTTCACGCTTCTTTGTTGTTTACAGTTTCATCGTAAACATGTTTTTCGCTCTCACGCTTCGTCTCGCAGCCTTCATCACTTGCGGTATCCACACATTATTGTAAATATGTTTTTTCATTCTCACGCTTCTTTATGGTCTACTTCATCGTATACATGTTTTTCATTTTGATAATCCATATCAGTTGTGGTGTCAACACATTATCGTAAACATGTTTTTTCATTCTCACACTTCTTTGTGGTTTACGGTTTCATTGTAAACATGTTTTTCGCTCTCACGCTTCGTCTCGCAACCTTCATCAGATCAAAGGGGTCTTTTGACGCATGACCAATGTGCGGTTGGAGGCATATAACTTCAGATCTAACGCTTCACGAGCGTTAGTTTCAACATGAGCAGTCAAGACTCCAACATGTCGCAACAATTCAACGATATTAGTGAATTCAATATAACATCAACATCAGTGTACAGTGAAGATTATGGTGATATGAGCAGTCAAGACTTCAACATGTCGCAACAGTCAAACTATGACAGTGGATTCGTATCATCAGTGTCCAGCGTTCGTTATAATTATGATCAAGATTTGGATAGAACGTTGAAAGTTCTAGAGAATGAAACGCCCAGATGGGAAACAACAAGCTCCTAAAATGTGAGGAGTGCAACGTTATAATTCGAATTGATAATTTGAAAAGGCATATTAAACGAAACCTCTTTACAAAAAAACTCCAAAATTAAATATAATGAAGACTCTTTACATGCCACATTATCAAAATATTCAGTAGTAAAAATCATCAAGACAATTTTAGAATTGTTTACTTTCGAAGTATGTCTACAAACGCTACTAGACTTATGTAGAGATGAAATAAAAAATCTACTAGAATAAAGCGAAATACAAAATAAAACAGTGGAAGCCGAAAAAGATCTACTCAAGGAAGGAATACAGATGTTGACTCACCGAGATGGAAAAATATTACGGGGTATAAAGGAATCAAAAGAAGCATTTAGAAAAAGAAATTACTCTCTATTAGACGTTCAAAAAACATGGTTAAATATTTACTGCAATATTGAAAAAATTCTAATTCCTAATCGACAAATTCTCATTTTTGAGGATATGAATGGAAATATCGGTAAATCCTTTTTTATTGAATATATAATAAGCACTATAAACGATTATGTAATTGACATCATGGGATTGTCTTCTAATAACTTCGAAGAGGTGTATGACTAGGTTCAACGCGCACAAATTAACTTTACTAGGAATACCGCACAGATGCGAAAAAACAAGTTCGGAAACCCATACAGTGAATTTTCAAAATCATTTAAATACGTTGAGCAAATTCTGGATGGTAATTTTCCTGGCATGAATCACCGACCATCAATTAAATTAATTAAACCTATATACATGTTAGTGTTCTGCAATGAAAGTGATATATTTAAAACAATGAGCCCGGATCGTCTAAAATTTTTCAATTGGTCAACCCATGATATCGACGCATGGAAAACATGATGAAAGAATAATAACATTTGAAAAATATAAATGTAGCAATTGTATAATATCTTAAAAGATGTAATAAATAATAAAAATCTATATGTTTTCATTATTAGTACACCCTCATTATTGAAAAATATTAATATCTATAATTATGTATTTCGAAAGATTCACATCTATAATACTCTTGTCTATAATAACTGCTGAATAGCTTTGGCTTTAAGACCCATTAAACATTTTAATATATAAAGGAACTTGATTTCCGTAAGGGTTACATTATCTTTATTCCTTTGAAAAAGCATTTTTACGATAATGTGTTGACACCACAACTGATAAGGATTATCTGAATGAAACACATGTTTACGATGAAGTAAACCACAAAGAGGCGTGAGAATGAAAAAACATATTTACAATAAGGTGTGGACTCGTTCTGGACCGGAAGTGAGCTGTCAAAGTCTTCAAAATGGCGGGAAATTCGAATAGGGCAGCGCAACAAGGTGCTGCGCGTGCGAGGGGCTGCGCAGGGTTCATCCCCACCTAAGGCCTTAAGGCCTATCTGTCAATCTTTGACATAATCTAACTTATACAATCTACGCATGAGCTACGTTACTGGAAAGCTACGGGAGTAAGAGAAAAGTATATCAACCCTCTTCAACCCCGTGACGAAAACGAACGAAAACGAACGAAAACGAACGAAAACGAACGAAAACGAACGAAAACGAACGAAAACGAACGAAAACGAACGAAAACGAACGAAAACGAACGAAAACGAACGAAAACGAACGAAAACGAACGAAAACGAACGAAAACGAACGAAAACGAACGAAAACGAACGAAAACGAACGAAAACGAACGAAAACGAACGAAAACGAACGAAAACGAACGAAAACGAACGAAAACGAACGAAAACGAACGAAAACGAACGAAAACGAACGAAAACGAACGAAAACGAACGAAAACGAACGAAAACGAACGAAAACGAACGAAAACGAACGAAAACGAACGAAAACGAACGAAAACGAACGAAAACGAACGAAAACGAACGAAAACGAACGAAAACGAACGAAAACGAACGAAAACGAACGAAAACGAACGAAAACGAACGAAAACGAACGAAAACGAACGAAAACGAACGAAAACGAACGAAAACGAACGAAAACGAACGAAAACGAACGAAAACGAACGAAAACGAACGAAAACGAACGAAAACGAACGAAAACGAACGATTGATTGATTCCCATTTAATTATATCGATCCTACGAGAGTAGAATTCTAACAGGGGTTATCATAAATTTGAAACATTCGTTTTCGTTAGTTTTCGAAAGTAAACAATTCTAAAATTGTCTTGATGATTTTTACTACTGAATATTTTGATAATGTGGCATGTAAAGAGTCTGCATTATATTTAATTTTGGAGTTTTTTGTAAAGAGGTTTCGTTTAATATGCCTTTTCAAATTATCAATTCGAATTATAACGTTGCACTCCTCACATTTTAGGAGCTTGTTGTTTCCCATCTTGGCGTTTCATTCTCTAGAACTTTCAACGTTCTATCCAAATCTTGATCATAATTATAATGAACGCTGGACACTGATGATACGAATCCACTGTCATAGTTTGACTGTTGCGACATGTTGAAGTCTTGACTGCTCATATCACCATAATCTTCACTGTACACTGATGTTGATGTTATATTGAATTCACTAATATCGTTGAATTGTTGCGACATGTTGGAGTCTTGACTGCTCATGTTGAAACTAACGCTCGTGAAGCGTTAGATCTGAAGTTATATGCCTCCAACCGCACATTGGTCATGCGTCAAAAGACCCCTTTGATCTGATGAAGGTTGCGAGACGAAGCGTGAGAGCGAAAAACATGTTTACAATGAAACCGTAAACCACAAAGAAGTGTGAGAATGAAAAAACATGTTTACGATAATGTGTTGACACCACAACTGATATGGATTATCAAAATGAAAAACATGTTTACGATGAAGTAGACCATAAAGAAGCGTGAGAATGAAAAAACATATTTACAATAATGTGTGGACAAAAACATGTTTACGATAATATGTGGACACCGCAAGTGATAAAGATCGCGAGACTAAGTGTGAGAGCGAAAAACATGTTTACGATGAAACTGTAAACAACAAAGAAGCGTGAAAAGGCGAGTCAATGAAGATATTCAATCACCGTCGATAAAAAGACGAGTCAACGAAGATATTCAAACATCATCAATATTCGACCTTTATCGTTCTCCAACATACGATGGAAAAAATGAGGGGGTAATCCCACCCAACTTTCCGAACACTCCCAGTAAATTAATTGTTTAATCGATTATTTTAGTTTTACTGCATCAAAATACATTAATAAAATTAGTAAAAATTAAAAAAAAAATTAATTTTTTCTAAAATTTTTTTGAACTTTTTATAATTTTGTATAATTTTTACAAGTATTATTTAAAATTATGAAATATTTCACACATAATGTACTTTTTGATCCCTTTTGGATGTACTATTTACTTTTTTGTTTTAAAATTTTCGATAAAACAAAAGACAAAAAAATATTTTTTTTTTAAATTTTCTTTAGAACAATTACAATGTTAAGTACTAAAATATTTTCCAAATTTAGAGTTTTGTATTACCTATCGATTGGTATAAATCCCATTTTAATATCTTTAATATTTTTAAAGTTATTCAATTTGTTTTTGACTTTTATTAAATTTCAGAAAAAAATTATGAATTCTATTTTTTGAATAAAATTTTGAAAAAAATCACAATTATAGAGTTTTTCACTACAAATTTAATGTTTTTTTTTAATTTTTAATATTAATATTAACCTTAAAAAAAATAAAACCTATTTTTGAATAATTTTAAAGTCAATAAATAATTAATATCTCGTACAATTATATTCAAAATGGGAAACAGACCTTTTTTTAAGGTTTTCTGGATCAAAATTCATTAACAAGGTTAGTTAAGAAACCTAAAAAAAATCAATTTTTTTGTCAAAAATTCATAGATAAATCCATTGAATTGTTTAAACTTTTTTCATTTTTTGCTATAACTTTTACAAATACTATGTGAAAATTATGAAATAATTTACACACATAGTACTTTTCGATCCTTTTCGGATATGCTATTTACTTTTTTCATTTATTTTATACTTATTGATAAAACGAAATTACAAAAAATTTAAAAAAAATTCTTAATTTTGGCTATAATAATTACAATTCTAAATTTTAAGAAACTAAAATACATTTTAAATTTACAGTTTTACATTATCTTTAGAATGGTGCAAGTCCGAGTTAAATAACTTTAATATTTTAGAAGTTACTCAATTTAGTTTAAAATCGTAATATAATTTTAAATGTTTCTTAGCTAATTTTTAAAAAATTCCATAATTTTTATAATAAAATTTGGAAAAAAATTATAATTATAAAATTAATTATTACAAATTTAAAGATATTTTTTTAAAATCTTTAATATAAAAATTTAACTAAAAAATAATAATTTAATAAAGATAAAAATTAAAATAAAAACTAGCGGCGAAACTATGCGCAACTTGAAAAAATAGTTAAGAAAAAATTTATAGAAAATTTTCTGCTCTACAATTTTGATACCATGTAATTTTTCATAAAAATCCATAATTTTGTCTTAAAATCTAAAAAAGTCACAAAAATATCTATATGAATTTTTTTCACGCCCTCTAGCGGCGAAACTATGAGGAATTTAAAAACACGGTAATGACAAAATGTGTAGAAAATTTTGTGTTCTACAACTTTCATATCCTGTAATTTTTCATAAAAATGCATTATTTTGGTTATTTAAGAAAAATATGAATAAAAAATACTTTTTGATAAATCTGGCAACAATGGTAAACGTTTTTGAAAATTTTAATCATCCGAAATTAAACTATAACGTATAAAAAATATATGTGTAAAACTTTATTGTCATCTTGTTTAGTAATGACGTCATCACTTACAGCAACTGTCACTTCCGGTTGTTCGATTAACTCCAAAATCTATACAGGTCGTCCCCTTGCTACCCTAAATATGTGTATAAAATTTCATCTAAATCGGTCCAGCCGTTTAGACGCTATCGTGTTCACACACACACACACACACACACAGACACACACACACAGACACACACACAGACACACACACACACAGACCCACACACACACAGGCAGACATCATGCTAAAAATGGTATAAATGGGTTCAGGTGACCTCAAAACGTAAAGATTGGTTAAAATCTGGGTATGGTCAAAATATCATGATCGCAATACTTTCCTTCTATACAACTCTGTTGTTCGGAAAGTAAAAACGATGAAAACGATGAAAAACGATGAAAACGATGAAAAATAACGAAATTGATAGCGTTTACTGACGTTACAATGTTGACAGTTGAAGCATTACTACCAATTTTTGCTTCTACATTAGCAAAGTGGAGATAATCGAACGGTTTAAAACACTGTCGTTCAGCTATCCTCACTTTTTTTAAATAAAACACAATAATTTTTTCAACATATTTATGGAATTCTCTCCAAATCATTTACAATTCGATGTTTATATTAATACATAAATTGACTTAAAGCGATATTTTCTAAATTATTCTGTACATATTTAAAAGTTTGCAATTTATTAAAAGCACTTGAAAACGTATAATTTTCATCGAAAAAACTACTTTTAACTAAATTAAGTATATTATAATAATAACTAGGAAATTCAAGTTTTTCCAGCATTCTTATATATGGCACTAAAAGTTCACTATTTATATGTACAAGATTCATCACGTCCATTTCTGACAGGAAAAAGTCTAGGCTGTGCTTGGTAATTTTGATGAATTTTATATTGTCGTAGATGACTTGACGGATTTTGCAGTAGTCACTGCACACGATCTCCTCTTCGTCGTTGAACGTATTTTCATGAAGTTGGGATATCAATTGATCCCATTCAAACGAACTAAAAGATATTTTTTCCCATTGGTCTTTGTGCATGACGACAGCTGGAGTAAACGATCTTGCTGGACTTAGACCACACCCAATTCGACAAAAACCGTGCAGGAATTGCGTGTGGAGAAGATAATGTTCTTCATTCTTAGCTGCTTCTTCTTACTTTTCCAAAACAGCATCAAGATCACGATCACTGCCTTCAGAAATGTAACCACTCGAAGTTGGAGTAAACATTTTGACTAATTATTATGAACTGAGATGCTTGTCATATTTATAACGTTACCCCACTACGGTAAAAACTTGAACGAACTGTTGTTCAAAAGGCCCCCTAAATGTTGGAATTTATGTTTGTGTTGCCATAAGATTACAAAACTGGTGTATTTCTCTATTTCTCTCTGGTTTGTAGCACTTCTTAGACGACATCATCATTGTCAATCGAACTATTATGTTTTTTGGTGAGTCCGAGCCATTTAACGTACAACTTTTTTGCCTTTACGTCTTAGAACTTTTCCACTAGATATATGTCGGGATTGGTTGTTTTTTGAAGTTCCTCATCGTAAAAAACCCCTTTGATCAGTGCTCCATGCATATCTTCTATGAGATATTAATCGGGGGGCTGGTTATTTTAACTTTGCTAATTTTAAATAGTTCAGTAGTCCAATTTTTGCGTATAAACTTTTTGGAAAACATGTTTTGCTTTACTTAGGCGTACGACATCACCAACTTTTAATTTACGTTGTCCAACAATTTTCAAATGACTATAACATTTATTAATAATTTTCTGTTCGTTGGATTTGTTGACGTTGATTGGCTTGAATTTGGTTTTGCTATTATGCCTAGTCTCGCTGTATGATTTGTAATTTTCGGTAATTCATCTAACCACTTGTACGACTCATTTAAACTAAAATATTTGTATAGTTTGGATTTTATTACTCTCTCTGGCATTGAAGCCTTTATAACAGACCATGTATTATAGTGGTTTATAATATGTTTTTTCATTATACTTTGAAATTTTGCGTTGAAAAATTCCGTACCTTGATCAGTCTGGAGATTTTTTGAACATCGTTTAGTGTGTGCGAGGATATTCACATTTGAACTACATTACTGTTTTTCCCATAAAAAGTGGAACAATATGAACCTATATATTCTACGTTACATTTCAAATATTGTTTTCCGCGTTCAATTTGAACTAATAATAATGAGGTTATAATACCCTTTGATGTTGAATTCTACGCTTGATTTTAGTCCGATGAAGTTACTGCTGGATGATCCCGTGACCCATTAACCTTTTGACATTAACACAACAACAGGAGTGAAGCTAATATAATAAACTAAACAATATTCACCCTAATCATTTTCATCACGAACGTTGACGTCATGATCTTAACCAAATAGAATCATATATTACTGTTGATAATATAACTGTGGATGTTTATGAGTATGACACATGTTTCTCTAAAGAATATTTTAAAGATGAATTTGGAAATTTCCCAACAATAGATGTCGCGGTAGGTTTTCAGGTTGAATATGTAGATGCTGATAATGAACCAACACTTACAATGGAAATTACTATGAATGATGATTCTGGTGAAATAGTAGAAATTTATTATTTTCACGATTGGATGTATTACAAAAATAATATGTCATATGAGAAGACGGAAAAAATTGATTTAAATCGCTATAGAAATATTATTAATGAAAAAATAATTGTAACAATTAAGTTTGAAAATGAAGAATAAAATATATCGTACAAATATTAATATCTATGCTCAATTCTACCATATCCATTGTGCTAAAAACCGTTTCGGTGCATGTTTCAAAAACATTGAGGATTTTTTATTTGTAAGAATTCTACGTCCTAGTATCATGTTGGTAGCGTTGTATTTATTGCTACGTTAATCTATTAAGAACCGTTAAATTAATAAAAATCTCTATTGCACGCGTTTTATTCTACATATTGGCAACGTTGTGAATAGCTGTTGAAATGTTAGATTATGTTGATAATATTTGAACCTGAAATGGAGGGAAAGTATCATGTTGGCGTTGGTGACACTATTCATTATTGATATAAATTTGATAAAAAAGTAACATGTCGGTAAATTATTGGCGGGGAAGTATCATGTTGGTAAAGCTAGTTGATTAAATTATGATGTTATGTTTATATTTGGAAAAAAGTACAATGCGGGTAAATTATTAAATGGCAGAAATTTAAATACTATAGCGAGAAAGAAATTTAATGGGAAAGTAAAAATTCTTCCATCGCGAGAAAGTGCTATGTTGGTAACGTAGTATTGAAAATTATATATTAAGTGTCACGTGATACATTTTAATATTACGTAAACACGGGATGGTTGGGGCTAGTTGGAATTTTTTGTATAGTTTTCACTTAATTTACATCTTCGATATGAGGTATATTTTATGAATTTTTCCCGTGGGTGGTAGTTGGATTTTTTTTTGCATATACATTAGGTTAATATTAGCAGTTAAATTTTATTTTGTCAGTTACAGAGTTTAGTATCTGTTTTTTTCTAAAATTTTAATAAACATTCTCTTCTTAAGTTTTAAACACCCAGTATGCTAGAATTATTTCAAAAATTGTAAACACCTTATCAATGAAACTTCCTGCATGAAACCGATAATATCAACATTCGATAATTTTATACTTCTATCATGGTTGTGAATTACGCTAGTATTAGGTGCGAGAAAGTAGAATGTTGTGTTTTTTTACATGGAAATATTAGCAAGGAACTTATTTCCCGAGATGCTGTCTATATGGTTGAATGCTCAGCTTATTTTGTTCAATCTGTAGACAGTTTTTCTAAAAATAGGTAATCTCATCTTTGTGATATTGTGGATTTTGTGAAATTAGACACCGTGTTATCCTAAAAATGACAATTGTGTTGTGTGTGTGATTTTAGTGCAGGTTTTTAACCAAAGGTATGTTTTCTTTTGTTAAAGTTATTTTCTAATCAACTATTATCTGCGCTCGTTCTTATTCACACGCATTTCCCTTGATTTATTAATAGGTTCTTATTATAACTTTGTTCGTATTTATTGTTAATTATTATTATTATTTTTTATTTTTGGCTATAGTGTTTTTTAATAGCGTGTAAAATCTTTAATTTACAGTACAGGGTGACTATTAATTTAACTCAATATAAATTTAATAAATGTATCAAAAAATGTGATTACGAGTTTAAATGCATGCGTTGTTATCAATAAGATAAGAAATCATGGTAATATTCTTGACAAATATTTATTGCGTAATTTTTAACTTTAAAAATGATTTCATAATAAAAAAGAATTAATTTGGTATAATATAAAATAATATTAATCACTGAAACGTATTTAAAGATTTAAAATTGATTTATTTACTAAATTAAAAGTATTTCCGCGCGTTCAAATATCAAAATATGACACTCATATTTTTTTTCTTTACGTGTCGAATCCACGAGGTGTCCAAATTAAAATACCGTTTGTCCCACCTAATTCCGACTAATAATAACAAAGTTTGGCGCTAATGTCCTTTGGTCTTTTGTTGTACTTTTTATTTTTATTTAAATATATTTTCTGCGCTACATTTCAAATATACCGCCTTTTTCCGCATTCAATTTGGACCAATAATAACGAAGTTTGACCTTAAGGCCTTTTAGTCTTTGCTTCTGCGCATGATTTTTGTTTACCTATTTATTGTACGTCACATTTTTAATACAATGCCGTTTGCCCTGTTTAAATCTGGCTAATAATAACGGAGATAGAAAGTAATGCCCTTTGGTCTTTTATTCTAGTTTTGATTTTTATTTAAATATGTATAATGCGTTACATTTCAAATATACCGCCTTTTTCCGCGTTAAATTTGGACCAATAATAACGAAGTTTGACCTTAAGGCCTTTTAGTCTTTGCTTCTGCGCATGTTTTTTGTTTACCATTTTATTATACGTCACAATTATAATACAATGCTCCCCCCTTCCGATAAAATTTATGCCGTTGGAATTTTTCTTACAACTTTGATATTAACAAGTATCGACAAGTCTGTACAAGCCGTCAAATAGACGCCGCAAATGATGTAATTTCAATACTCAAGGTTACCTTGAAGCAATTACAAAACAAATAGTTTAACCAAACAGCGCGTGGAGGTGACCAGCTCGTGTTGGTGACGTGACAGCGTCGTCTCTCTTTCACAATGAGTATATAACCGAATGCGACAATTATATTAATTATTTACGATTTTTATCAAGTTTGACGATAGCGGTGTAGGTTAAGGCGCATACTTTGGAACATGAGATCAGCGGTTCAAGACTCAGAATGGATTAGATTGTTAATTTAATTAAATTATATTATAAATATCGGGTGGCGTGGAAGAATAAAAACTTGATTTTACTCAAATTAAAAAAATAAAATATATAAATTATATAATTAAAAGCGTATGGAAGAATTATATGTACACACGGGGTAGTTGGGGTTGATATATCTGAGCCCATTACCCCTTGGGCCTGCCCATGTAAAATTTATTCTAAATAAAAATGGTGGTGAAAATATTGGGGCCCCTTACCTCTTAGGCCCATCTAAAAATATTTGGGCATTTTACCCCTGAAGCCGATCCATATACTGTTAATTTAATAATTATTACTTTATCTAAACCGCGAGCCGACGTTATCTCTAAGCGATGACGAATGACCTTGAATGAGCAAAAAAACGCCAAAATGGACCTTAGATTTTCTTATGGAGATTTACATGTAAAAATGAGGGTTTTGATTGTCGTTCTGTCCTAGCACCATTACTAATAATAGTTTTTTTTTAAGGTTAATATTAATATTAAAACTTATAATAAAAATATCCTTTAATTTGCGGTAAAAAACTCTATAATTGTGATTTTTTTCAAAATTTTTTTCAAAAGATATTAAAATGGAATTTATACCATTCGATAGGTTATATATAACTATAAATTTAGAAAGTATTTTAGTCTCTTCGAATTTAACATTGTAATTATTATAAACAAAATCAAAAAAAATGTAATTTTTTTGTCCTTTTGTTTTATCAAAAATGGTAAAACAAATGAAAAAAGCAAATGGTACATCTGAAAGTGATCAAAATGTACATTATATGTGAAATATTTTAAAATAATACTGGTAGAAATTATACAAAATTATGAAATCACTCTATATCTAGGTTATAAACAAAGACAGGTCCATTAAATATAGGTTATTTAGAATCATCTCGGTGTGCCACATCTACCCTTACTGTATCCGCATTTCCAAATAAATCACCCTGAATAGAAGGAAAGTGTTGCGATCATGTTGTTTTCCCTATTTTTCTCCATTTTCAATAATTTTTCCTAATTTTTCTATATTTCCCTATTTCTCTTTATTTTTCCCCAATAATTTCTATTTTTTTTTATTTTTTCCTTTTGCATATTTTTTCAATTTTTTAATTTTTCTCCATCTTTTCTATTTATTCCTATTTTTTTCTAATTTTCCATTGCTTCCTATTATTTCCTGTTTTTTTTTACCGTTTTTTTTAAGTTTTTTACTATTTTTTCCGTTTTTTTCTATTTTTCCTTATTTTGCCTGTTTTCCACATATTTCCCTATTACTTTCCCAACCCACCTCTGAGAAGGAAAAGTATTGTGGACGAGCTGAAAAAAAATTTTGACATAAAGAACAGTCAAAATTATATTTCCAACTGTCACCTGTCAAAAATAAAAACTGTCAAAGTTTAAAACTTTAACATCTAATAACTGATATTCGTCGGGAAAGTTTTGGAGAGACACAACCGAGTGTTTTTCCCTCTTTTGCCTATTTTTTCCTATTTTGCCTATTTTCCCCAATTTTTTACGTTTTTCAATTTTTTATATTTCCCTTTTTCTCTATTTCCCTATTACTTCCTATTTTTCTCCCATTTTATTTTATTTTTAATTTAAAATGAATTTATGATCACTCTGTAAAATATAAAAATTTAAAATTGGTCTGTGTCTTCTTTAGTCATTTAGATTGCTAAATTTGGAGTCCACTTTTTTGTAAACAATTTTTTATTAACAATAACTTTAAATAAACAAAATTCTTTAATTTATTCAGTTTTAAGTTATTAGTTTTATCAAATGAGAATTAACTTATATCTGATGATTTGTAGAATAGAAATAAGTAAAAGTAAATAAAGGGTTTCATTTAAAAATCTAAATTTGTTATCATTTTCTGCAGTATTGAAAGTAGCTAAAAATCATTAAAAAGTATCCGATTTACAAAATTTTATTAAGATAAAATTCCATATAAATAAGACTGATCCACATTCTTGTATCACCCGGTATATCCTCTATTAAAAATTGAAATTAAAACAATCTCAAAATATAACGTGTCAATAACTTAAAATATTACTTAAACAAGAGGAACTATTTCAAGCAAATTATAAAAATATTTCGATATTCATTTGCAAGTACTTTTTTTGTTAATTTATTGTCTTGTCAAAAATCGATTTCGTAACTATTTGATTCAATGATTTATACCGTCTCTTTTTCCAATACGAAGTGTAAATGTACATTTTATTTAACAATTATTATACCTTAAACAACAAAAGTGATTCATTATTAATTCAAGATCATGAAAAAATGAACAAGAATCGTTTAATTCACGTGTAATGTATGTTGCATAATATACATTAAAGCACAGAAACTTATATCGTAGCGACATCTTAGAAGAATACCCGCGTTTATATGTGTAATGTATGTTGCATAACGATAAATAATCTTGTTAAATTGTATCCCCACATATAAGGCGATAACTTAGATTGATTTTTTACGGTTTTGATGCTTTACTATTCTGTCTCTTTCTGGTTTTGACTCTTTACATTTTGTCTCATTATTTTTTGATGTTATACGGGTTTGATCGATTGGCGCTTTGATAAATTGGGATTATGATAATATAGCGTTCTGTTTTAATACTATTTAGTAGTTAGAGCTATGTTCGTTCTGGCGCATTTATTGATCTCAACAAGGCATTTGAATGTGTTGACTCTGTATCTCCGTTATTAGTAGGCAGATTTAAACAGGACAAACGGCATTGTATTATAAATGTGACGTAGAATAAATACGTAATTTCGGGACTTCACCTATGACAGCCTCCCAATCTGTCAATCTTTCACTCATTGCCAACTTCACCTATGACAGCCTCCCAATCTGTCAATCTTTCACTCGTGGCCAACTTCACCTATGACGTAATTCCCCATCTCCTCATCTGTCAATCTGTCACTCGTGGCCAACTTCAGACAGCCACTAAATGACAGCCTCCCAATCTTGCACGTGTTGTAAGTAACAGCTAAGGTCCTATTCTAAGTGTTATAATTCGTAATAAATTTTACAAGTATTTAATATAATAAAAATATTTCAAAGTCCATCAATCGATAAGGTATTAAAAATAATATTAATTTGTAAACACACTTGTTTTGATAAAAGTCTAGACATATCTTTTAAAATAAACAACTGATAACGTGCTGGCATGCGCTACGTCATTGGCGCGAAAAGTTGACGTGATTCTTGGCGCGAAAATATTGACAGCGCGCGAAATCGTTGAGCTATTTGAAATTAAAACTGTAAAATCGACAACTGCTAATAATTTGGTGACAGATAGTCGTGATGAATGTTGACAGCACGTTTACAAGCGCGCGAAAATATTGACAGCTCCTATTATCGCGATATGGCTGCGCGCGAAAGGTGTTCCTCGCCTCCCAATGAAACATCGCATTGAAAATGTATCGGAAAAAATGGAGCAAATATCGCAGAGATTGAAAGATCCTCCTGCGACAAGTAAAGATGGAAAATAACTTTAACAAAAGAAAACATACCTTTGTTTAAAAAAAACTGCACTAAAATCACACACACAACACAATCATTATTTTTAGGATAACACGGTGTCTAATTTCACAAAATCCACAATATCACAAAGATGAGATTACCTATTTTTAGAAAAACTGTCTACAGATTGAACAAAATAAGCTGAGCATTCAACCATATAGACAGCATCTCGGGAAATAAGTTCCTTGCTAATATTTCCATGTAAAAAAACACAACATTCTACTTTCTCGCACCTAATACTAGCGTAATTCACAACCATGATAGAAGTATAAAATTATCGAATGTTGATATTATCGGTTTCATGCAGGAAGTTTCATTGATAAGGTGTTTACAATTTTTGAAATAATTCTAGCATACTGGGTGTTTAAAACTTAAGAAGAGAATGTTTATTAAAATTTTAGAAAAAAACAGATACTAAACTCTGTAACTGACAAAATAAAATTTGACTGCTAATATTAACCTAATATATATGCAAAAAAATCCAACTACCACCCACGGGAAAAATTCATAAAATATTCCTCATATCGAAGATGTAAATTAAGTGAAAACTATACAAAAAATTCCAACTAGCCCCAACCATCCCCTGTTTACGTAATATTAAAATGTATCACGTGACACTTAATATATAATTTTCAATACTACGTTACCAACATAGCACTTTCTCGCGATGGAATAATTTTTACTTTCCCATTAAATTTCTTTCTCGCTATAATATTTAAATTTCTGCCATTTAATAATTTACCCGCATTGTACTTTTTTCAAAATATAAACATAACATCATAATTTAATCAACTAGCTTTACCAACATGATACTTCCCCGCCAATAATTTACCAACATGATACTTTTTTATCAAATTTATATCAATAATGAACAGTGTCACCATTTCATACATTTAGACGTTATTTTTAATTGGAATAAAGTTCAAAGATTTTACATGGGCGGGCTTCAGGGGTAGAAGAAAAGGTTCAAAAATTATCAGCATAATCTAACATTTCAACAGCTGTTCACAACATAACACTTTCTCGCGATGCAATAATTTTTATTTTCTCGCTGTAATATTCAAATACAACGTCAACAACATAGTACTTTCTCATCAAATTCATGTCCCTCTATAATATTTTAATACAACGTTACCAACATAGTACTTTTTCATCAAATTTATTTACCGATATAATATTTAAATTTCTATCATTTAATAATTTACCCACATGAAACTTTTTTCATCAAATGTATTTCTTTCACTCATTTAGACATCATTTTTAATCGGAATAAATTTCAAAGATTTTACATGGGCGGGCTTCAGGGGATAAAAGGTTCAAATATTATCAACATAATCTAACATTTCAACAGCTGTTCACAGTGTTACCAACATGATACTTTCCCTAAATTTCATACATTTAGACATCATTTTTAATTAGAATAAAGTTCAAAGATTTTACATGGGTAGGCTTCAGGGGGTAAAACCTCCATAAGAGCAATGTTAAATATCATCTAAATGTACGTTCAATTTGCGTCCGAGCGTCCGGACGCGGATTCAACCTAGGGGGTAAACCCTCCATAAGAGCAATGTTAAATATCATCTAAATATACATCCAATTTGCGTCCGAGCGTCCGGACGCAGATTCAACCTGGGGGTAAAACCTCCATAAGAGCAATGTTAAATACCATCTAAATGTACGTTCAATTTGCGTCCGAGCGTCCGGACGCGGATTCAACCTAGGGGGTAAACCCTCCATAAGAGCTATGTTAAATATCATCTAAATGTAACTTCAATTTGAGTCCGATCGTCCGGACGCAGATTTATTAAGATCAATTTTCGTTACTACTGGTTCCAATTGAACGCGAAAAAAGGCGTTATGTTTAAAATGTGACGCAAAATTTATATGTAAACAAAAATCGTGCGCAGAACCGAAGCCAAAGGGCACTAAGATCAAACTTTGTTATGATTAGGACAAGTAGAACACGGAAAAAGGCGGTATATTTGAAATATGACGCAGAAGAAATACGAAAGCAAAAATCCTGCGTAGAACCGATGCCAAAGAGCATTAATATATAACTTCATTATTATTGATTCAAATTGAACTCGAAAAATAGTATTGTATTATAAATGAGATGAAGAATATATACATAAACAAAAAATCATGTGCAGAACCAAGACAAAAGAGCATTAGGGTCTATCTCCGTTACTATTGGTCGACATTGGCAAATTTTTGAAATGTGACATGTAATAAATCCGTATATAATAAATACGTCAACCAAAATCATACACATAACTAACGACAAAAGGTCTGACTTCGTTATTAATGGTAGGATTTGGGTGAGATAAACAAACGGTACTGTATTATAAATGTGGTGTAGAATATATACGTAAACAAAACTCTTGCGCAGAATCAACACCAAAGAGCATTATAATCTAAATTCGTTATTAGTTGTCCAAATTAAATGCGGAAAAGAGCGTGATATTTGAAACGTAAGGGAGAATATATAAGTCCATAATTTTTACTTTCTCGCTTACAGGACATACTACTTTCTCTAAATTTTAAAAGAATTATACTTAGCAGTTAATATTTTTTTTACTCCGTCCTCAGTTGTAGCAAAAATATAGTCAAGAGCGGATGAATAAAACTCAAAAATATAATCAACTTTACACGCAGCATTATAGATTAAAATGTTCCATTTCCGGGTGTCTCCGAACATAATTAAACCCGACTGACTACCTTTAACATAACCAATCATACTAGTTATAACAACTCAATCAAGATAGAACGGAACAAGTTCCAAAAATATAATAATACACTAAAATTCAAAAATCACTTCCGAGTACTTTCGAATGAAACCGAGTATCTCCGACCAAATTTATTATAAGCTTATGTACTCGTAACATTTTAGTAACATACCGCCAAGATGGGAAACAACAAGCTCCAAAAATGTGAGGAGTGTAACGTTATAATTCGAATTGATAATCTAAAAAGGCATATTAAACGAAAACACTTTACAAAAAACTCAAAAATGAAATATAATGTAGACTGTTTACGTGAAACATTATCAAAATATTCAATAGTACTAATTATCAAGACAATTTTTGAATTGTTTACTTTTGAAGCGTGTCTACAAACGCTACTAGACTTGTGTAGAGATGACATAAAAAAATCTACTAGAATAAAAATCGAAATACAAAATAAAACAGTGGAAGCCGAAAAAGATCTACTCAAGGAAGGATTACAGATGTTAACTCACCGAGATGGAAAAATATTACGAGGTATAGAGGAATCAAAAGAAGAATTTAGAAAAAGAAATTACTCTTTATTAGACATTCAAAAAACATGGTTAAATATTTACTGCAATATTGAAAAAATTCTAAAACCTAATCGACAAATTCTCATTTTTGAGGATATAAATGGAAATATCGGCAAATCCTTTTTTATTGAATATATAATAAACATGATAAACGATTATGTAATTGATATCATGGGATTGGCTTCAACTAACTTTGAAGAGGTGTATGAAAAGGTTCAACGCGCACAAATTAGCAGAACCCACGATAAAATCGATTTTATTTTTAACTTAACTAGGAATACCGCACATATGAGAAAAAACAAGTTTGGAAACCCATACAGTGAATTTTCAAAATCCTTTAAATACGTTGAGCAAATTCTAGATGGTAATTTTCCTGGCATGAATCATCGGCCATCAATTAAATTAATTAAACCTGTATACATGTTAGTATTCTGCAATGAAAGTGACATATTCAAAACAATGAGCCCGGATCGTCTAAACTTTTTCAATTGGTCAACCCATGATATCGACGTATGGAAAACATGATGATGAAATAAAAATAATATTTGAAAAATATAAATGTATAAATGTAGCAGTTGTATAATATTTTAAAACATGTTTAATAAATAATAAAAATCTATATGTTTTCATTATTAGTAAACCCTCATTATTGAAAAATAGGATCCCCCCGCTTCATATCTCATAGAAGATATGCACTGATCAAAGGGGCATTCTACGAAGAGGAATTACAAAAAACAACCAATCCCGACATATATCTAGTGGAAAAGTTCTAAGACGTAAAGTCAAAAAAGATGTACGTTAAATGGTTCGGACTCCCCAAAAAACATAATAGTTCGATTGACAATGATGATGTCGTTTAAGAAGTGCTACAAACCAGAGAGAAATCGAGAAATACACTAGTTTTACATGTAATCTTATGGCAACACAAACACAAATTCCAACATTTAGGGGGCCTTTTTGAACAACAGTTCGTTCAAGTTTTTACCATAGTGGGGGTAAAGCTATAAATATGACAAAGCATCTCAGTTCATAATAGTTAGTCAAAATGTTTACTCCAACTTCGAGTGGTTACATTTCTGAAGGCAGTGAATTTGACGTTCCCCTAACTCCATCACCGCTATCATCAGTGCTCAGCGAAGACTATGATCGTGAACTTGATGCTGTTTTGGAAAAGTACGAAGAAGCAGCTAAGAACGAAGAACATTATCTTCTCTACACGCAATTCCTGCACGGTTTTTGTCGAATTGGGTGTGGTCTAAGTCCAGCAAGATCGTTTACTCCAGCTATCGTCATGCACAAAGACCAATGGGAAAAAATATCTTTTAATTCGTTTGAATGGGATCAATTGATATCCCAACTTCATGAAAATACGTTCAACGATGAAGAGGAGATCGTGTGCAGTGACTACTGCAAAATCCATCAAGTCATCTACGACAATATAAAATTCATCAAAATTACCAAGCACAGCCTAGACTTTTTCCTGTCAGAAATGGACGTGATGAATCTTGTACATATAAATACTGAACTTTTAGAACCATATATAAGAATGCTGGAAAAACTTGAATTTCCTAGTTATTATTATAATATACTTAATTTAGTTAAAAGTAGTTTTTTCGATGAAAATTATACGTTTTCAAGTGCTTTTAATAAATTGCAAACTTTTAAATATGTACAGAATAATTTAGAAAATATCGCTTTAAGTCAATTTATGTATTATTATAAGCATCGAATTGTAAATGATTTGGAGATAATTCCATAAATATGTTCAAAAAATTATTGTGTTTTATTTAAAAAAAGTGAAGATAGCTGAACGACAGTGCTTTAAACCGTTCGATTATCTCCACTTTGCTAATGTAGAAGCAAAAATTGGTAGTAATGCTTCAACTGTCAACATTGTAACGTCAGTAAACGCTATCAATTTCGTTATTTTTCATCGTTTTCATCGTTTTTCATCGTTTTCATCGTTTTTTCCATCGTATGTTGGAGAACGATAAAGGTCGAATATTGATGATGTTTGAATGTCTTCGTTGACTCGTCTTTTTATCGACGGTGATTGAATATCTTCATTGACTCGCCTTTTCACGCTTCTTTGTTGTTTACAGTTTCATCGTAAACATGTTTTTCACTCTCACACTTAGTCTTGCGATCTTTATCACTTGCGGTGTCCACACATTATCGTAAACATGTTTTTCATTTTCACACTTCTTTGTGGTTTCATCGTAAACATGTTTTTCGCTATCACGCATTATTGTAAATATGTTTTTTCATTCTCACGCTTCTTTGTGGTTTACGGTTTCATTGTAAACATGTTTTTCGCTCTCACGCTTCGTCTCGCAACCTTCATCAGATCAAAGGGGTCTTTTGACGCATGACCAATGTGCGGTTAGAGGCATATAACTTCAGATCTAACGCTTCACGAGCGTTAGTTTCAACATGAGCAGTCAAGACTCCAACATGTCGCAACAATTCAACGATATTAGTGAATTCAATATAACGTCAACATCAGTGTACAGTGAAGATTATGGTGATATGAGCAGTCAAGACTTCAAGATGTCGCAACAGTCAAACTATGACAGTGGATTCGTATCATCAGTGTCCAGCGTTCATTATAATTATGATCAAGATTTGGATAGAACGTTGAAAGTTCTAGAGAATGAAGTTAGATTAGAAACTCAACAACTACTTCAAACAACGTATCAGTTGGACTCTTTGAAAATCAGCTGTGGTCTGAGTCCAGCAAGATCCTTCAATCCAGCAATCATTTTAAAGCAGTATAACAACGATTCTAGTAAAATATCTTTTGATCTCTGCGAATCTAGCAACTTTATCAATATACTACGTCAAAGAAATAATGATTTTTTTGATGAACCATTAAGCCAGTTAGCCGATGAGTATGAACCTGTGACTTTTCCTTGTGGAAACCTTATTGAAATTGACCAACTCGTTCTTGACAATGTAAAGATGTTGGTAGTAAGAAAATATGAAATTAAATTTCTTCTACAACAACTTGATGTGAACCAGATAATTGACCTCGAGCAGAAGGTGATATCCCATAAACTTTCATTGTTAGAAGATCTAGCTTTTTGTGAATATTACCATGAAATTATTGATAATATTTTCAACCATAAATATACCGATCATACAGATCACACGGAGGATGCTGTAAATAGTAGACTTGAACTTTTCGATTTCTTATGTAAAACTTTAAACGAAAATATGTTACACTTAGCGCTTAAAGAATACTATTACTATTATAAATTTAAAATTGTAAAAGCCTTGGAGTAGTTCTTGTATAATAAAAAATTTTTAAAAATCTGTGTGTTTTTATTTCATAACGTGTTAAAAAACTGTTGAAAATTGACTGTTTTGATGCATGTGTTTTTGCGTTGAAAAAATGAATTTAAAAGCGTTGCATTTAAATTCGTTGTTTTGACGCATGTGAAAAAAAATGATGGATGATTTATAATTACTTATAAATTTTTTAGGTGTGTAGTTTTCTTACCGAATCCCCCACGATCTTGAATTAATAACCGGAAACTTTTCCTCGTACACGATTCTGTCAATTGTCAAATGGCGGGACTTCACCTATGACAGCCTCCCAATCTGTCAATCTTTCACTTGTGGCCAACTTCACCTATGACGTCATTAGTCAACCCTAACCAAATGACAGCCTCCCAATCTGTCACAGCTACCAGATGACAGCCTCCCAATCGTGCACGTAATGACAAATGACAACTGCGCATGCGCTACGTCATTGGCACGGTCCATCTATCGGCGTCAAGTTGTATCACGTCAAATTTTCGCGCCAATGACGTAGCGCATGCGCAGTTGTAATTTGTCATTACGTGCACGATTGGGAGGCTGTCATCTGGTAGCTGTGACAGATTGGGAGGCTGTCATTTGGTTAGGGTTGACTTATGACGTCATAGGTGAAGTTGGCCACGAGTGAAAGATTGACAGATTGGGAGGCTGTCATAGGTGAAGTCCCGCCATGCAATAAATATGACAAAGCATCTCAGTTCATAATAGTTGGTCAAAATGTTTACTCCAACTTCGAGTGGTTACATTTCTGAAGGCAGTGAATTTGACGTTCCCCTAACTCCATCACCGCTATCATCAGTGCTCAGCGAAGACTATGTCATCCGACCTTTTTTGGCCAAGTCTCTTATCATAAAATGAGAGTCGTACCCACTCAAATTGTGAAATATGATAGGTACAACAAACTGCTTTAAGATATATCTTTTAAAATAAACAACTGATAGGGATTGAAAAATATGTTTACGATAATGTGCGGAAACCACAAATGATGAAGTGTGAGAGTGAAAAAACGATGGTTGATTATTAAAAGAATTTAAAATGTTGATACTGCTCAGTTGCATGATGTCATCGATACAATACGCACATAAATTGGAGGAATTTGGTGAGAAAGTTCGAAAACTAAGTCAAGATTTAACGTTATATGAAGATAATAGTAAAGTGATTAAACAATTAAATAGACTAAGTTTAAGTTCTGCGTTTGATAAAGTGTTTGAAAATCGGCACTTACCGCAGACTCAATACCCACTAAGACGAATTCAGCCTAGAAAATGGCCGCATTGAAAACGTCTTTCATAATTCTAACAGCAGTGTTGAACAATATGCTTTACACAAACGTCCCTATTGGAGTAAAACATATGGCTGTATGTTTTAACGAAGGTTTTGAGTGCCAACGTTCAGAATGGCAAATGATGTCTTTAAATAAAGTTAATGATGGAAAGTTGGCAGTGTTTTCAATAAATGTACCAACTAATCAAACAACGTACAAGTTGAAACTTATATTTCAAGATGGGACCGAGGGTGACGTTGAGACGTGGCAGCACATCTCAACTTCTATAGACGAAGTCGATTTAAGAAGTAGCCCAGTTATCCTTATGGAATAATAATAAAATAGTTCAAAATGAATTGTACAGAATATTTTCAATGTTATGCGCGATATTATCAGCAGTTTCTGTTCTATTGTTAAAAATTGTGATAAAAAATGTAAGAAATCGATATTCTTTAACAAAATAAATGAATAAAAATATACAGGGTGTTTTAATAAAAAAACTCATATGTAAATAAACATTTTTTATTAAAAAAATACATTATCTAGGTAATATAATATAATACAACCAATTATGTAACATATTAACGTTGCGTTCAGCACACAGAAATTCTCCAGATGCATGGTTTAGACACGGCGTATGGCAAGATTCAAATCTCCCCGTTTGACAGGTCAATCCATCATATTTTGCGACATCATAAACGGCAGGATGCGGGGTACTCAATAACTGTTGACATTTCTGCCATAAAATTCCTCCTTTTGATTACCTCTAACGTAAATACAGTCTGCACCATATAGCAAATATTTTTCCAATATATCGTTCATTTCTGTATATTCAATGTTACCCGAGCTGTAGTTAATTCCATGGACATATTTCTCTACATATCTTACTGTCGACTTATCACGTGCACTTAAATTAGCGTAGGGTATTGCAGGCTTGAATAGAAAATTTTAAACGTGGGATCCGATTTGAATTGACATCTCCTTTGGATGGAAACTGCCCTCAATATCGAACCCTTGGATATCACAGAGTGCTATTCTCATCGTGGCAAATGTTCAAATACTGCCATTTACTAATTGATATCTAATTTAAACTTTTTAGTACTTCGGAGAGGGGGAAGTACTCCATTAAACAGTCGTGAATTATGATACAGTAAGCTCTAGTATTAGCAGGAAATCCAGAATCGGCTTCGATGTCCAATCTCACATCAATAGTAGATGATTTCATGGTTCCCTCTTGCTTAGAACAATCAATGATGAACAAACAACGGTTTTTAAATGCAACATAGTTTAAAAGGCAACTCTTCGAAGCAGAATTTGAATAACTAGTTTGAAAGTCGCTATAGTTAAAATGAGCTTCAGCAAAGTGATTGTTTGCAAAGTCCAACTGCATACGTTCATTGGGATAGTATTCACCATTCAAAGATACTCGAATGCTAGAAGTACTCACATGGTCAAACAAAGTTGGATCTGCCTCAGCAGAATCACGTTTATTAGTTTGGAAACATACGATAATGAAACGTGGTCTTTCGATTGCGGTGCTGGTTTTAACTGCCCAGATTTCTCTTCTCGCACCCACAGTAATTGCAGTCAATTCATTCAGTTCCTATTTTCTAAACGGAATTAGTATTGGTTTGTCGGTTTGAATAGCTTTTAAAAGTTGTTCTTTCACATCATCATTCGGCTAACTGGCTTAATGGTTCATCAAAAAAATCATTATTTCTTTGATGTAGTATATTGATAAAGTTGCTCCATTCGCAAAGATCAAAAGATATTTTACTAGAATCGTTGTTATACTGCTTTAAAATGACTGCTGGATTGAAGGATCTTGCTGGACTCAGACCACAGCTGATTTTCAAAGAGTCCAACTGATACGTTGTTTGAAGTAGTTGTTGAGTTTCTAATCTAACTTCATTCTCTAGAACTTTCAACGTTCTATCCAAATCTTGATCATAATTATAATGAACGCTGGACACTGATGATACGAATCCACTGTCATAGTTTGACTGTTGCGACATGTTGAAGTCTTGACTGCTCATATCACCATAATCTTCACTGTACACTGATGTTGACGTTATATTGAATTCACTAATATCGTTGAATTGTTGCGACATGTTGGAGTCTTGACTGCTCATGTTGAAACTAACGCTCGTGAAACGTTAGATCTGAAGTTATATGCCTCCAACCGCACATTGGTCATGCGTCAAAAGACCCCTTTGATCTGATGTAGGTTGCGAGACGAAGCGTGAGAGCGAAAAACATGTTTACAATGAAACCGTAAACCACAAAGAAGCGTGAGAATGAAAAAACATGTTTACGATAATGTGTTGACACCACAACTGATATGGATTATCAAAATGAAAAACATGTTTACGATGAAGTAAACCATAAAGAAGCGTGAAAATGAAAAACATGTTTACGATAATGTGTGGACACCGCAAGTGATAAAGATCGCGAGACTAAGTGTGAGAGTGAAAAACATGTTTACGATGAAACTGTAAACAACAAAGAAGCGTGAAAAGGCGAATCAATGAAGATATTCAATCACCGTCGATAAAAAGGCGAGTCATCGAAGACATTCAAACATCATCAATATTCGACCTTTATCGTTCTCCAACATACGATGGTGCGACGACACTTCGGTCGTTGCGGGTCACTTTGGCGCCTTAGTCCAGGTTTCGGATTGCCTCGGGCGCCACCTTCCGTTTAGAGTGTGAAGGCCACTGCACGGGCAGCGTCAGTGGAGAAAGAAATACTCCAGGGGTCGTTATGGTATCGACCAAAATCACTGGCGGCCAGAAGGGCGGGCTTTACTTGCCCTACTTGGTTGAGTAACCTGGGTATTAGCTGCTAGGATGTTAAAACACAAACAAATAATAATAAATAAAACTTTTATTTATTACCAATAAAATCCGGCGGAGAAAAGATGTGTAACGGACGATTGGCTTGGCGGCGTGGTGTAGTCGGACTGACGGTTCTGGACTCCGGATACAATTGAAGTTGGCTTCAGCTTGACCTATCTCTAAAGGTCGACGGTCTGCACTGCTGTTCCAATTGGGACGGCCACAGCAAGTCTGGCTTCTCGCTGCCTCTGCAGCTGCCGACAACGGTATGAATTGCCCTACTCGATACGAACTTCGGCGTCTAAGAAGCAGAGACGAGAGTGTCTCCATCTGCCTGGCGATGGTTGAACTGGTACGACTGGCCTTTTATTCACAATTTTAAGTTAATTTTACTCCAGTGCCGTGCGCGATTTAATTTATCTATTTTAAATAATACGGAAAAAGTAACTTTGTTACAATGGAAAAAACGATGAAAACGATGAAAAAACGATGAAAACGATGAAAAATAACGAAATTGATAGCGTTTACTGACGTTACAATGTTGACACTTGAAGCATTACTACCAATTTTTGCTTCTACATTAGCAAAGTGGAGATAATCGAACGGTTTAAAACACTGTCGTTCAGCTATCTTCACTTTTTTTAAATAAAACACAATAATTTTTTCAACATATTTATGGAATTCTCTCCAAATCATTTACAATTCGATGTTTATAATAATACATAAATTGACTTAAAGTGATATTTTCTAAATTATTCTGTACATATTTAAAAGTTTGCAATTTATTAAAAGCACTTGAAAACGTATAATTTTCATTGAAAAAACTACTTTTAACTAAATTAAGTATATTATAATAATAACTAGGAAATTCAAGTTTTTCCAGCATTCTTATATATGGTACTAAAAGTTCAGTATTTATATGTACAAGATTCATCACGTCCATTTCTGACAGGAAAAAGTCTAGGTTGTGCTTGGTAATTTTTATGAATTTTATATTGTCGTATATGACTTGACGGATTTTGGAGTAGTCACTGCACACGATCTCCTCTTCGTCGTTGAACGTATTTTCATGAAGTTGGGATTACAATGGATCCCATTCAAACGAACTAAAATATATTTTTTCCCATTGGTCTTTGTGCATGACGACAGCTGGAGTAAACGATCTTGCTGGACTTAGACCACACCCAATTCGACAAAAACCGTGCAGGAATTGCGTGTGGAGAAGATAATGTTCTTCGTTATTAGCTGCTTCGTACTTTTCCAAAACAGCATCAAGTACACGATCACTGCCTTTAGAAATGTAACCACTCGAAGTTGGAGTAAACATTTTGACTAACTATTACCAACTGAGATGTTTGTTATATTTATAACGTTACCCCACTACGGTAAAAACTTGAACGAACTGTTGTTCAAAAAGGCCCCCCTGAATGTTGGAATTTGTGTTTGTGTTGCCATAAGATTACATGTAAAACTGGTGTATTTCTCGATTCCTCTCTGGTTTGTAGCACTTCTTAGTCGACATCATCATTGTCAATCGAACTATTATGTTTTTTGGTGAGTCCGAGCCATTTAACGTACATCTTTTTTGCCTTTACGTCTTAGAACTTTTCCACTAGATATATGTCGGGATTGGTTGTTTTTTGAAGTTCCTCATCGTAAAAAGCCCCTTTGATCAGTGCTCCATGCATATCTTCTATGAGATATGAAGCGGGGGCTGGTTATTTTAACTTTGCTAATTTTAAATAGTTAAGTAGTCCAATTTTTGCGTATAACCTTTTTCGAAAACATGCTTTACTTATGCGTACGACATCACCAACTTTTAATTTACGTGGTCCAACAATTTTCAAATGACTATAACATTTATTAATAATTTTCTGTTCGTTGGATTTGTTGACGTTGATTGGCTTGAATTTGGTTTTGCTATTATGCCTAGTCTCGCTGTATGATTTGTAATTTTCGGTAATTCATCTAACCACTTGTACGACTCATTTAAACTGAAATATTTGTATAGTTTGGATTTTAACGTCTTTATTACTCTCTTTGGCATTGAAGCCTTTATAACAGACCATGTATTATAGTGGTTTATAATATGTTTTTTCATTATACTTTGAAATTTTGCGTTGAAAAATTCCGTACCTTGATCAGTCTGGAGATTTTTTGAACATTGTTTAGTGTGTGCGAGGATATTCACATTTGAACTACATTACTGTTTTTCCCATAAAAAGTGGAACAATATGAACCTATATATTCTACGTTACATTTCAAATATTGTTTTCCGCGTTCAATTTGAACTAATAATAATGAGGTTATAATACCCTTTGATGTTGAATTCTACGCTTGATTTTAGTCCGATGAAGTTACTGCTGGATGATCCCGTGACCCATTAACCTTTTGACATTAACACAACAACAGGAGTGAAGCTAATATAATAAACTAAACAATATTCACCCTAATCATTTTCATCACGAACGTTGACGTCATGGGAAGTCTTGATCTTAACCAAATACAGGCATATATTACTGTTGATAATATAACTGTGGATGTTTATGAGTATGACACATGTTTCTCTAAAGAATATTTTAAAGATGAATTTGGAAATTTCCCAACAATAGATGTCGCGGTAGGTTTTCAGGTTGAATATGTAGATGCTGATGATGAACCAACACTTACAATGGAAATTACTATGAATGATGATTCTGGCGAAATAGTAGAAATTTATTATTTTCACGATTGGATGTATTACAAAAATAATATGTCATATGAGAAGACGGAAAAAATTGATTTAAATCATTATAGAAATATTATTAATGAAAAAATGATTGTAACAATTAAGTTTGAAAATGAAGAATAAAATATATCGTAAAAATATTAATATCTATGCTCAATTCTACCATATCCATTGTGCTAAAATTATTCCATCGCGAGAAAGTGCTATGTTGGTAACGTATTATTGAAAATTATATATATTAAGTGTCACGTGATGCATTTTAATATTACGTAAACACGGGATGGTTGGGGCTAGTTGGAATTTTTTGTATAGTTTTCACTTAATTTACATCTTGTATATTTTATGAATTTTTCCCGTGGTGGTAGTTGGATTTTTTTTTGCATATACATTAGGTTAATATTATTTTGTCAGTTACAGAGTTTAGTATCTGTTTTTTTCTAAAATTATAATAAACATTCTCTTCTTAAGTTTTAAACACCCAGATGCTAGAATTATTTCAAAAATTGTAAATACCTTATCAATAAAACTTCCTGCATGAAACCGATAATATCAACATTCGATAATTTTATACTTCTATCATGGTTGTGAATTACGCTAGTATTAGATGCGAGAAAGTAGAATGTTGTGTTTTTTTACATAGAAATATTAGCAAGGAACTTATTTCCCGAGATGCTGTCTATATGGTTGAATGCTCAGCTTATTTTGTTCAATCTGTAGACAGTTTTTCTAAAAATAGGTAATCTCATCTTTGTGATATTGTGGATTTTGTGAAATTAGACACCGTGTTATCCTAAAAATGACAATTGTGTTGTGTGTGTGATTTTAGTGCAGGTTTTTAAACAAAGGTATGTTTTATTTTGTTACAGTTATTTTCCAATCAACTATTATCTGCGCTCGTGCTTATTCACACGCATTACCCTTGATTTATTAATAGCTTCTTATTATAACTTTGTTCGTATTTATTGTTAATTATTATTATTATTTTTTACTTTTGGCTATAGTGTTTTTTTTAATAGCGTGTAAAATCTTTAATTTAGAGTACAGGGTGACTATTAATTTAACTCAATATAAATTTAATAAATGTATCAAAAATGTACTGAGTGTTTTTTAATAGCGTCTAAAATTTCAGTCTGCACAATACTTGATAAATAAAAATAAACGGGTTTTTAGTTATTTTTCAACCTTATCAGTTTCCTGTTTGTTTGTTTATGTGTGTGAGACTGAAATTTTATAGCTATTCATTTCTTAGTGTTTTTCAAAAAACGTTTTCAGGCATCTGTACTTATTATTACATATTTAACATGGTTTAGCGTTCTTATTTTGGATTTTAACGTGATTATTTTATCGTTTTTTCTAACCATCACCAGTGTGCTAGTTCAGTGTTTACCCCGTGCTTCTAGTAGTTTTATGTGTGTGCGTGTGTTGTTTTTTAAAAGGTATGTTTTTTTCGGTAATCCCTTTTCAAACAACGAGCTGTCACGGCCGCCATATTTCGCGCCCTTTTCTCTTGAACTACCCTATCTCAACGATCTGACCATCTCGGACCATCCCCCTCTAAACTGTACCGCAGATTCCTGTCATTAAGCTAATGTTTCCTTATGGAGAATTTACTATAATAATTCAAACATGGTTCTGCTACTACGATCAACAGTCGTTATCCCGCGCCATCTATCAATCTGTCAATTCTGTCAATTCTGTCATTCTGTCAACCTTTCCCAACATGCCCAGCCTCCCAGTCATTGGCAATTTTTTCAAAATGCCCAGCCCTCTATTTAATCGGAGCGCCACATGTCCTATATATTTTTAATCGCCATATATAAACCCCAACCAGCCACCCTCAACATTTATATTTTTAATCGACAATTTTTTCATATATTATAAAATCTCGTGCCGCAGCCGTCAATCCTCCCAGCCCTCTATATATTCGCCATATTGTGAATTTTACAATTTTTCATTTATTTTCAAAATTTCCCGCCAAAACTGTTATTCACCATTCATGTAGATTTTTCGCGCCATCTTGCTGCGAGGTGTTCCATATCGCTACTGTGCTCAAGGACATCTTATCTACTGTACCAAGAAAAGTATTTTATCTACTACTACAATTACCAAAAGTAGGAAACCTCGTATCTAGATGTAGCTACCTGTATACTAATCGGCATTCTAATTAATAAATTACCAATAGGTAAAACGCAAAATAAATAGCGACTTATCTAAGAAAACCACTTATAGTTTATACTAAATTACAGTTCTTAACGAGAACTAGGTACTAAAATTATATTGGGGATATAGTTGTTTTAAAACGTAACAGCATGCGACGGAATTGAAACAAACCTCGGCCGGGAATCGTGAAAGCTGTAAAAGGACGAGAATCCTTGGCAACAGGGACTTGCCAATATGCGGACTTTATGTCTATCGTAGATAAATAACGAGCGTTTCGCAGCTTATCTAAAATCGAAGAAATGTAAGGAAGTGGGTAGCTATCTCTCTCGGTGACAGAGTTCAGCTTACGATAATCTACACAAAACCTGAACGTTCCATCCTTCTTCTTTACCATCAGTATGGGTGAGGACCAAGGGCTGTTAGATTCCTCAACGACACCTTGAGAAAGCATCTCTGTCAACTCCTTATTTACCTGTTCCTGAATAACTGGTGACACTGGGTAATACCTCTGTTTGATAGGGGTCGCGTTGCAGACTATCTCATGTTCGGCGACACTGGTACAACCCAAACTTGAACCCATTGATTTCCGATGTCGATCTACCAACGCATCTAGGCGAGCCTTCTGAAATTCGGTTAAGACTGTCTGACCACAAAGATGGTCTACCGCGCTCAGAGTGACAGGATACTCAGAAAAATGCCACTCATTATGCCTTAGGTCCGGAACAATCCCCATAGCTCTCCAAAAATCAGTACCTAAAATCAAATTATGCGGGACTCCTGGGACCACTAACACCGACAAAATTCTCAACCTATCTCGTAACCCAAAGGGTACCGTACACTCACCTAATACCTCACATAATTCGCCATTAGCTACACGACAGGTAGATCTTTTAGACTTATCCAAAGTCAAACCAAAACTACTGAATAACTTCCATCCACGACTACCGACTATCGTCCTCGTGGCACCAGAATCTAGAAGACCTAACACGTCTGTCCCCAAAATTTTAACCTTTAAATACGGTCTCTCGTCGTTCACCGCGTGATCCAAAATAAAGTCAAGTACAGGTTGAAATTTGGTCGTTTCAGCTACAGCGTCTCTTACCCGACCATTTAAGAGCGCTGTGGGCCGTTTCCCTGCTGTCTACAGTTTGGACAGTTCCTTGTGGTTACTCCATCTTTCTTACATTTGAAGCAATACAGCTTCCTGGGCATCGAACACCCTATCGCCCTATGTCCTGGTTTATGACAACGAAAGCAAGTCGGTCCACCGCGATCCGTTGTTGGTGGACGCGTAGCCTGATTAGAGAACGAAGTAGTCGCAACATCCAATTCAACACAACTCTCACTATCGATAAAAGCCAAATCTCTTTCCAAAACATTAGTTCTTCTACTACTAGGTTCTACATAATTACGGATACAATCGCGTCTATCTTCCATACTACGACATGCAACTCGAAGATCCTCTAAAGTCGAAGGCAAAGGGTCTCGTAATCTATCCTGATAAAACGGATGAAGGTTCTTCACTATGATAGCCAACCTAGTTTCCTCCGAAACATAACAACGCAAACGACTAAAATAGCTATTCATAATTGCTAAGTACACTCCAATAGTCTCGGACTGATGTTGAGTCCTTCTCCGAAGTTCCTCAAAAAGTGCTTCATTGTGATAAGCCGACAAATACTCCTTACGGAATTCTTCAACCAAATCTTGCCAAGTAGACACTCGAAAACGAACATCTTTGTAAAACTGATACGCCTTTTCCGAAAATAAATCTATTCCTGATTCCAAAAGAATACTTTCCGGTACGTGACGAGCCAGTCTAAGTTCCTCTACCATTTCAAAGAAACTTGAAATGGACATACCTTTGAACGAACCTGAAAATTTTTCAATCCCCCACTTATGAGGTGGTATCATCTTTGCAGAAGTCGACGATAAAGAAGCAGGGAGAGTAGAAACTCTCTGCACTCCAGTAGCGCTCGGTGACGAAGCATGTGCCTGACTTAACCCTACTTGAAAGGACTGCTGCAAATTTGAGATAACACTCAACGCTGCGGGTACTGCACCAACCGACTGTGGATGTAATGTGTCGTGTAGGCTGCTTGACAAAGTCAAAATCTTAGCCAAAAGGTCTGCTTTATTCTGCTCAGCACCAACTCGATCATCCCCTTTGGGTAGTATCATCCTATCAATCCTACCTAACACATGATTGATCTGGGTCTGTTACCTAAGAGCCTCCAAACTAGTAGATACACCTGAAAAAGTCGAAATCGCCTGGTCTAAATCTGCGATCTTAATTTCAACGGCTGCTTTATCTTCTGCAAATGAGAAAGGTTGTGCTGGATACGAAGCGTCGCAGAAAGACTGGAACGGATTGTATCCACCGAACCAATCGCCAATCCTCGTACCCTAAGTTCATATTCGAGGTCATCCTTCCTCAAATAATTAACAACGATTTTACCTGGCATCTTAAATAAAATCTAACACAAAATCAACAACTATTAAAACCACACTCAAACAACAACTAACTAATCAATCGTTTGCCCAAAACGATCATACACTAACAACAAAGACAACACTCAGTACCTACCAAGCCCTAGATAGTGATCAAACAACAGAAACTAGAATACGTTACGTGTAAATCCAAGCAATTTTCTTTCAAAGTGGATCCATCACGGTTCTTACAAGTACAGAATATAACTACAAGGGGTAATATTTCTTCAAAAGCACCTTCACGATTGTAACCAAAAACGAGAATGAATGTGTTTGTCCTGCAGTATTTTATCACAACGCAGAGCTACCACTCGTAGGCAAGCAAATGATCAGTCTGCCGTTCCGAAGGTCTACGCCAATGGACTCTGCTCCACTCTCAAATACCAAAAAAAACTCACGTCTACACTCGTGGATCAACAGGAAACTGTCGTACCTAAAGGAATAAACTATAAAAACCAAGGTATACAAGTCAATTAAAATATTACCAACTATATAGTCAAACTCGGGTCAATAATTTTATTTAAGGATTAATTGAAAGTCAAAAGCTGTTTTCAAAATTTCCATACAAAGTTACAATTAAAAAAAAATTCAATATTACCATTTAACACTTGAAGGAATCCCAAAGTCTTGAATCTTCCGTACTTCAACCGTAGATACCTGAATATAATCCACTATACCATCATGAACACTGGAAATAATCACAACACCAATATTCCACACTATATACTAAATTTCACCAAAGTTTCTTAATACGCACTACCTGTGTTATTACTCACCACTTACTTTCAAAATAAATTAAATTCTGACCCAAAACTGTCAAAATATCAAATATGTCAAAATGACAGGTAGCTGTCAAAATTATACGCCCCACGTTGGGCGCCAAAAATGTAACCTCCAAACCCGGAGTTACATGTGTATGGGTTGTCGATCTCAACCGTTAAGCCTTCGGTGTCACTCTGTAGTGGAGATGGGAGTGGGTCAAATATGATCGAATAAAACTGGGCGCCAAGCCGTTATACCTTCTTCTGAATTCCAATTAAAATTTACCTTTCAAACGGCTAAACTAGATAAATCAAAGACAATACATTCAAATACACACGAAGATTTATTTGAAAGTAATGGTTTTTCGATGAGTAACACAGTAAGTAAAAAAAATAATAGTAGCACACAAATTCAAAGTATAATTAAATATTTAAATGTAACTCATACTAGCACAAAAAAAATGAACAGATTTGATTCACTTAAGTTGTCAATTTCAAAAGAAAACGTGAACAAAATATGAGTGAAATTCTTGTACCACAAAAAAAAATAAAATAAATGGTTATATATCTCTAGAGCGCCCTCAGCGGAGATTAAAAATACGATTAAAGTGTTTTCAAATAGGCGCGACGATTTTGGTACCAAAAGCGACGTAGAGGTATCTAAATAAAGTAAGTCCCTTCTTGGGTGCGTACGAAGGAAAAATATAAAGTTAATTTCCGCTTTACAGTAACCAATCAGAAATAGTATAAGCCTGAAGTGACTATTAAATTACAATGATATATAACCCCTTAAAATAAAATAACAATAGATCAATTTACAAAAACCTCCCCATTGACGTGAATCTAATGTTTTATGTGCTTACCGAAATAAGAAAATTTATATATAAAAACCAAAAATAGTAGTGAAATATTTAGAACTCTTAAAACTAAGACTTAGCTGAACACAACACAGCCGCGTAGATTACACACTCTAGTTTCTTCGTAGAAAGCTCGATACCAGTAAGCTTGCACTGATGATCTGTCACTGAACAGCTGGATACTAAAAGTCTTATAGGTAAGGACTGGTACTAGAAATCTTATAGGAAAGGCCTGGTACTAAAAAACTGGGTGTCAACCGTCTGATACTAGAAAACTGGTACTAACCGCCTGGTACTAGAACCCTAAAATAGTCAAAAAAAAATGCTATAATACCTACAAGGCTATTTAAAAAAAATCAACAAAAACCACTAACTCTGGACTTTCCCAAACTTAGAATTTACATTTAAATTAAATTAAATACCCATCAAGTAAGTGAAATTCCCACTTAACAAAATAATTTGAAGTTAAGCTAGTAGATATGATCGTAGAAATGGCCCACATGCGCTCACAAAATTGTTGAAAGGAAAAAGCCGGTATATACAAAAAAAAATCTTACCTTTTTGTACAAAAAGGGTTAAAATCCTGAGTTATAACAAACCAAAATACCAAATAACCCAAAAGTGGAGGAGTAGGTTGACCACGATGTAATACTAGGGTCGCTATTCCAATAAATCCGACTTCAAAAGCCGCTGTGCAATATGGCCATCACACCAAAAAAAAAAAATGCACCAAGCATTTATCCAAATAACTCCAAAACCAGGATGCCAATTTCTTACACAGGAGCGGAAAATCGAGGGGAAATCCTTTCGACGAAGATGATATCACAAATCACAAAATATACCCCGATTTCTCCAGGAATGCTCTTTTAAGTTTTTCCAACCACTTGTTAACTCTTGCCAAAAACCATCCCAAGTTTTCCACGCCTTTCTTCTCCAAAATCACATTTTTTCCATCCAACAAATTACGACCAATCACAGACCGTCTGACGGTCAAGTTATCCAATTCGGGTAATCAAAACACAAGATAAACCGAGCATCACGTCCGATGTCAAGAACTCTACCACTTTCGAAAATGTCACCCGAGAGGAGCATGTCGTCCCTATCGAATAGTAACGACCAACAGCACACGCGCCATGGGATACGCCGTAATACATGTCCACTCGACAACACGGTTTTCTAGAGAACCGGTAATCAAACCACGAACGAATAACGAGCGACAAGTATTTACCCTAGGTTCACATGAGAACAAACCGAACGCACCCGTGACGTACTAACGACAGATGACAAGCCAAATGTCCGATTGAAATTAACCTCTAAGAAATGTCACTTCAAGAATAAACAAATGCCCGATACGGAAATAAATTATTATTATCTACGCCACGCTAACCCGAATTAATATAAACCAGCCTAGAAATTACCAGAGAATAGTCGTGACTGGATGACAAGTCAACAATACGATCTAAGGAGCAAAATAGGGAATAACATCCAAGTATAAACATAGGTTAACATTAGCCAATGATTCACTGAGGAAACGGAGAAATATAAGAGAATTTGACTCTTAATTTAAGGTAGGAATATATCTAGATATCTAAGGGTTTTAAAGAACGAGAATCTAGTCTCCTAATAACAGAAAAATTGTGTTATTTTTAGGAAGTCATTCGATAAGCACATAAGTTGAAATATACGTATCTCTAAGGAATAAAAACGTCGTACAGTGCTGAAAGGAAATGAAAACCACAAATATTTATCCCCAATTGCATACAAGGTAGCGTAGAAAACATAATTCACCTATACAAGGGTTAACAAAAAGGTATTTGTCTTATCACAAAAACTGGACCGTTACACAGCGCCATATATCACTGCACCGTAATGTATCGTAACAAAAAGGCAAATATTGTTCGACTAAGTCACTCTCAATGCTATTTCAATAGATGTCACTTATATTAATAGTTTTATAGATGGGGATAAAATATATAGTATACTGAACAACACCATTTTTTTAACAATTAATAATTTAGTATGAAGTCCACTGATCAATACACGGACAGTGAGCATACACTGTTTGCGCTCCAGACCAAGTACTGATTTGAGACAGTTCTAGAATTGTCCGAGCATGATTCTGATAGAACCCAAACAAGGTCAATTTCCTGACAGTTCTAGAACGGTTCTCGAATGAACCCAAAAATGGTAGATCCTCAAAACCATCAAGAGATTGGTCTTCAAAAACATCAAGATTTCCTTCAGTTGGCACCAAAAACAGCATATTGTATCCATGTATATTTCTTATTTTTCGGTTCTGAAACATTGCACTGGAGACATATATATATATATATATATATATATATATATATATATATATATTCCTCTATATATATATATATGTCACTTACGAGGCCATTTATTGCATGTGCAACATACTAAAAGAGGCCCGTCTTGGACATGCGAGGCCCGAAACCGGGCCTCGCATGTCAAATGCTTGTATATAAGCTTATTTTTGTTCCTCTGACCCCCCAAAATATTTATCTCCGATTTTTTTTTGGGCTCATAAGTGAATCTGGATACCACCTCTTATACGGTTTTTAGTTCATTCTATTTTTAACAAGTTGTCGCTTCAATCGTTTTGTATATATTCGCTGTTAGAAATGCGAGGCCCTCGTATATGCGTTCAATTTACAAGTTCATTATTAATTCCGAGGCCCTTAAACATGGCAACGGTGTTAATGTGTTTGTTAACTGATAACAAAATAAAAACATCACTTTTAAATCGTTGGATGCTGTACAAATTTATAATATTTATATTAACTGAACGAAACGATTTTGTTAAGATTTATCTAAATTAGTTTTTAATCATAGTAGCCACCAGTTATCGATAATATTTCTAAGAACTTAAAATAAGTATTTTTTAATATACTTTTTCTGCATCAATTATTAATATTAAAATGGGGAATCTCACAAAAATTTAAACCTTACTTTGACCACGATTATGTCAATTGAAGGTATTAATTATAAATACCACCGCTTGCTTTTACTTTTTACTTTCCCGACCCACCATACGAGACGGGAAAGTCTTAAAAACGAGCTAAACACAATTTTGAAGGTAAAGATGTCATTTTGAGGTCCCCTGAGGTGATTAAGACCATTTTGAGATGGAAGTCTGTCTGTCTGTCTGTCCGTGTGTATTCTTCCATGATAGAAATCATACGCTTAATCCAATTAAGCTGAAATTTGGTATACAGGTTTTGATTATCCATCGGAAAAACCCATTAGTTTTTGTACGACATCTGTCAAACGTAAGTGCACTGTCAAAAATGATACACGAAACTTGACTTCCAGTATGTTATTTGAAAGCTCTTGAAAAACTTTATTCAGAACAGTCAAAATTATTTCTCCAACAGTCACCTGTCAAAATTAAAAAAATGTCAAAATTTGAAACTTTAACATTAAATATCTGAAAAAGTACTTCACAGACTTAACCAATTTCGGTTAATCGTCGGAAGAACCAGTGAAGTAGTGTCAGAGTTTGAAACTTTAACATTAATTTATCTGAAAAAGTTTTGAGTCTCTGGATATTCGTCGGGAATGTTTTAGACCGCCCGGAAGTTGGCACCCCTTTGATTTTTTCAGAGTTCTGGACTCGCCTCGAAGAGTTCTAGAGTTCTCGAGGGGGTGCAGATAAAGTTCTGCAATTTTTTTGCGGAATTTTTAAAAAACAAATTTTGGGGTGCCAACTTCATGCCGCACCCCTTTTGTGAGAAAAAAGAGTTCTGGGTGAATAGATATCTCAGAAATAAAGAGTTCTAGAGTTCTCGGTAGGTTTTGGAAAGAGTTCTGGGAATTTTTGGGAATTATAAAAAAAAAAAAAATTTGGAGTGCTTAGGGCTACTTTTAAATACAGCACCATTGAGTTCTGACTCGAAAAAATACTGAAAATTATGAAAATCGATATTTTCAAGGGGTGCTACAAAGTTCCGATTTTTGCCCCGCAAATTTTTCGGAAAAAAATTCAATTTCCTATTTACTGGGCAGTTTTGGTCACTTAAGGCTGCTTTTAAATACAGCACCCCTGAGTTCTGACTCGAAAAAATACTGAAAATTATGAAAATGGATATTTTCAAGGGGTGCTACAAAGTTCCGATTTTTGTCGCTAATTTTTCGCCAAAATATTCACTTTTTTATTTACTGGGCAGTTTTGGTCACTTAGGGCTGCTTTTAAATACAGCACCCCTGAGTTCTGACTCGAAAAAATTCTGAAATTTAAGAAAAAGGATACTTTCAAGGGGTGCTACAAAGTTCCGATTTTTGTCGCTAATTTTTCGACAAATCAAGAATTCATAATTCGTAAAATCTCATAAAATTGGAACTTTATATACATATCTAGCGTGCCATTATGCTTAATGAAATAGAAGTTATTACTCATTTGTAACAACTTCGCTCAATATTTTTCCCATTTTTCCTATTTTCCCCTATTTTTTGTCAATTTGTATTTTTTCCAATTTTTTTCCCATTTTCCACTCTCTTTTTGTATTTTGTCTATTTTTTTTTCCATTTTCAGAATTTTCAGTATTTTTTCGAGTCAGAACTCAGGGGTGCTGTATTTAAAAGCAGCCCTAAGTGACCAAAACTGCCCAGTAAATAGAAAATTGAATATTTTGGCGAAAAATTAGCGACAAAAATCGGAACTTTGTAGCACCCCTTGAAAATATCCATTTTCATAATTTTCAGTATTTTTTCGAGTCAGAACTCAGGGGTGCTGTATTTAAAAGCAGCCTTAAGTGACCAAAACTGCCAAGTAAATGGAAAATTGAATATTCTGGCCAAGAATTAACGACAAAAATCGGAACTTTGTAGCACCCCTTGAAAATATACATTTTCATAATTTTCAGTATTTTTTCGAGTCAGAACTCAGGGGTGCTGTATTTAAAAGCAGCCTTAAGTGACCAAAAATACCCAATAAATAAAAAAGGATGCGGCATGAAGTTAGCACTCCAAAATTTATTTTTTTTTTGTAAGTTCCAAAAATTCACAGAACTCTTTCCAAAACCTACCGAGAACTCTAGAACTCTTTATTTCTGAGATATCCATTCACCCAGAACTCTTTTTTCTCACAAAAGGGGTGCGGCATGAAGTTGGCACCCCAAATTTTTTTTTTTAAAAATTCCGCAAAAAAATTGCAGAACTTTATCTGCACCCTGTCGAGAACTCTAGAACTCTTCGAGACGAGTCCAGAACTCCGAAAAAATCAAAGGGTTCCGCAAGTTGGGGTGCCAACTTCCGGGCGGTATGTTTTAGGGCGACACAACCGATTTTTTTTTTGTTTTTTGTTTTACGAATTAAAAAAATGAGTATAGTAACATGTAGCATCAAGATATTTGAGTTTTTAAAAATTTGCCATAATTTTTAAAAAGTATGAAATTAGAAAAATCATAGTTGCAATAAATGCGTAAAGAACTTTTCCTGTTCGCTTGAATTGCAAAGTTCACCTCCAAGAAAATAAAGGATCCTAAAAATGTAATATTAAAAATCTATTTTGACAAAAAAAGGTACAGAAAGGAACCAAAGTTACAAATAAAAACGTCGATAAAATTTGTATTCATATACAAGGTGTTTCCAAATTTGCACCCTACAGAACACATGCTTATTCCTCATAAAAAGAGAACAAAACACAAGAAAAAGTCAAGAATCATTTAAGAAGAAAAATCGGCGAATTAATTAAGTAAACATTATTTTTAAAAAGTTTTTCAAAAAATGTGTTACTGCCGACCCGTAGTATTATAATTTAAAAAACCAAATTTTCGACAATCTGTCAGTAGATAGAACGTCCATTAACTTTAAAGATTCAATAACTAAAGGCAACGACGTTTAGAATAAAACTTTACAAGTTGATTTCTTGTATAATTGTCACAATCTAAACGTCATTGTCATTAGTTACAGAACCGTTAAAGTTAACGAACGTTCTATCTACTGACAAAATGTATTTCTTTTTATAAATTAACTCCTATATAATATGTGTCATTTAATGATGACAGTTTTCTCATTTTGACAGCGATAAAAATGATAAAGAATATCGTCACACTGAAAAAAAATTACATTTTTGTAACAATCCACTTACATTTCGCTAACTATATTATCATCATCAGGAGTTGCGTCGGTACGTCTGTTAGTTCTGTCAATTCAATTATTCAGTTTTGTTGATATTGAAATATGCAAGATAAATAATAAATTATTAAACCAGTAAAACGAATAATCTCTGCGCGATTTTTCAAGACTACGGCCGGCCCGTTTCCGTCAACGCAAGAAAGTCCGATTCGAAGAAATGGGAATTTTTCCAATAATTTTTTTTTCAAATTTTTCAATTTTTTTTCAACGAGACTCTTGCAATATGGATATCAATCGACGCGTCTTGACTTACATACCTTAAAAGACATCAGTATGGGCAAATGTGCTTTCGTTATCGAGATATCTCAAATAGGAGTTTCACTTTGTAGGCGGGCCCAGGATCCTCGGACCCGGAATAGCTCATCTTCTGATAGAGCCTTATTTTTTTGAATAAAAACAGAATTTTTTCCACGTCTCATGATATTTTAAGTCATTTGGAGCCAAAAATTTTTTTGAGATTTTTGCACGATTTCAATCCTACGGTTTGCCCAACTTCACCAAGGGTGAAGTGTGGGCGGGCCGTAGTAAAATAATTTAAAAATCATAATAATAATGAAATAATTCAATTGTATCAATATGAATATTGTTGTTGCGCATTCATAATATATTCTATCGGTAATTTATCTTGTCAAAAAACACTCGAGCTTTTCTTTTAAGGATAAATTTCTTTAAAACTCAAAATTTTTGCTTCAGTAATTATTCTTGAAAAAAACATCATTGGCAAAATCGTTCGACATTCTATCTCGCGATTTCTCTATGTCAGTTTTTCTCGTAAAATTACTGATTTGGCAAATTTTTTGGCAACAAAGAGAAATTTATCCGATAAAAAAAAGGTCTTGTATTTTTACTGCTGCCTAAAGCTAGGCATTTGCTAAATGTTAAAAAATATTTAGTCATTTGGAAGTTTGAAATAAAAATTATTAATTTAGCCACTTGTTCTCACCTAATAATAAAACAAACTTTCAAAAATATAAGCGATGGTTCTTTCGACGCGGATTGCAATTCTGAAAAATGTGTCATGTCGATTTTTTTCGTCAAATAAAAATTTCAATTGTTATTATCAAAAAACGAAAAAAAAAACAATTTTATTTTTTGATGATAACTCAAAAGCTATCCAAGATAGCGGGAATTGCAAAAAAGATCCTTAAAGACTGGGAAATTTCCAAAAAAAAACTTAACTCCCAGAGCTCTAGGTCTAATATTTATAATTTTAATTTGTTGCTGAAAATAAGTCCCCGCGCGATCATTTCGGGATGACTACGCCGCCTCTATAGTGAGTATCGCATCTAAAATAATATTTTTAAAGCGCTAAATATTGATTTAAAAATTTGAAATAAATATGGTATCATTTCAACGCTTGAAGTAAGAAAGTCCCGTTAGAAAAAATTTTTAAATGCATTTTCAAAAAGCTAGCCTATTGTTAATTAACTATTGTCTTTCATGCATCTGTCTTCATTGAAAGCTATATAATTTTTTTTGCCTCCTGGAGTATTTTCTATCAGTATACTCAACAGTATGACCCTATAAAATTATTTAAAATTTGTTTATATATAATTTATAACGAGTTAAGTTAACGAAAAATGAAAGTCAAATTGTTGCTAAATTTTTTTTCTCATATACCATGGCATAGCTATTTTTATATTAGAAATAAGGATTAAATTATTGTAGGTAATATTTTTTTAATGCTATTTGTTAATAAATTGTTTATAAACAAATATAGCACTGCATACGTACTACAGTTTTCCACGCAAAGAAAAAAAATGTTTTAACTTTCTCTTAGATTTGATTTATTAACTTCAAAAATAAAATATAATTTACTAATCTAATAGTTGGCAAAGGCTACTGATTATTTAAATCAGGGGTTCTTGTTTTCATCTCGAGAAAATCGAAAAATATTAACTTACCTAGATCTGTATTTATTTTTTAATTTATGACCTTGTTAAAAAATATCGCGCGAGAATCACCGACTAATGTAAACAGATTTAATATCAAAACATGAGTGCTTCGGACATCTTTTATTTTGTAAACTTTTCTTGTTTACAGTTGTTTTCAATATTGTTGTTTTATGTTTAAGATAACAGCAATAAGCAAATATAGACACTAATAGAATAGGCCACATTTGCATGCTTTTAACTAATCCTATATTTACTTTTTGTAAAATTTAAACTTAACTTGTGATGGATGTTACAGTCGTCAATAGTATATAGAAACCATGCGAATACACAAAAGAATTAAAATTTAGAAAGGGTTGTTTTAATCAGCAAAACACTAAAACTCACTTGAACCGAATACCGAATGGAACAAAGAGGTTAAAAATAATGTACCTAGAGTTGGATGTTAACTGTATCTAAATAAGATCAGATATAACGTGTACTGCATAAATACTGCAGAGTAATGCATACGTACTGTATAGTACTGTACGCATGTACTGCAGAAAAAACTTACAGTACTTCGGGGTCAATGATAATTTAAAAAAAAAATTTCTAAAACAAATTTTCTTATTGTTTATAATCGTTTTTTTCATATTTGCATCATTTAAATAATTAGTTAAGAACTAAATCATTATTGATGGCTTATAATACAATTTTGTTTTCATTAATAATTTTATTGTTTATTTAGTTCAAAATATGTTATAAACAATATTTGAGTGTCACAATATTTTTTTCTAATATTACCAAAAATTACAAAAACAACCATATGCAACAATGTGACGAAATCAATTTTTCGGATTTTTTTTTGAAAATCCAATTTAAAATACGAAATTTTTTTTTTCTCAACTTTGTTGGAGATTTTTAATTTTTAGTAGGATTAGAAAAAAACTATTGTGACAATCAAATTTTGTTTATTTTTATTATGAGCCATCAATAATGATTTTTAAACAAAAAACTATTTTGTAACTAATACTTTAAATAATGCAAATATGAAAAAATGATTATAATCAATAAGAACATTTTTTTTTCAAAAATATTTGTTTATAAACAATTTATAAACGAATAGCGTTAAAAAATCTTACCCATAATAATTTAATCCTTATTTCTAATATAAAAACATCTATACCAGTATATGAGAAAAAAATTTTTAACAACAATTTTACGATTTTTCAGTTTTAGAAAACTCGTTAGAAACAATATAAACAAATTTTAAATAATTTTATAGCGTCATCTTATTGAGTACACTCATAGAAAGTACTCCAGGAGGCGAAAAAAATTTAGGTTGATTATTTAAACAATTATCCAGTTTTCAATGAAGTCAGAAAATAGTTAATTAACAATAGACTAGATTTTTGAAAAATCCATAAAATTTTGTTATCCAACGGGACTTTCTTTCTTCAAGTGTTAAAGTAATGCCATAAATTTTCAAAAATTTTTGAATCAATATTTTAGTACTTTAAAACAATTATTTTAGACGCCGTACTCACTATAGAGGCGTACTCATCTCGAAACAGTCGCGCGGGGACCTATTTTCAGCAACAAATTAAAATTATAAATATTAGAGCTGGAGGTCCGGGAGTTGGAAGTTTTTTTTTTCAAATTTCCTCCTCTCTAAGGATTTTCTTGTATAGTTTTTGAGTTGAGTTATCATCAAAAAATAAAATGACTTTTTTTTTCGTTTTTTATTAAAGAATTACAATTATTATTTGCAGAAACAAATCGACATGACACATTTCTCAGAATTGCAATCTGCGTCGAATGAGCCATCGCTCATATTTTTCTTACTCCCTTCAAATTATTTTTCGCAGAAAACTCACTTCTCGACTAGACTAATATAGACTTTTACACCTTTACTTTATAGATTTTGAGCCAAAATTATGCATTTGTATGAAAAATTGCGGTAAATGAAAATTATAGAACATAAAATTTTCTACAAATTTTGTCTTAACTTTTTTTCTATTCCGCGCAGTGTCGCCGCGACAGGGCGTGAAAGAACCATATATGGATTTTAGCGCAATTTTTTGAGATTTTGATCCAAAATGATGCATTTTTAAGAAAAATTACAGTAGATGAAAATTATAAAAAATTAAATTTTCTACATATTTTGTATTTTTTCGAATTTCGCCGCTAGCTTTTATTTTAATTTTTAAATATTTTTTATCTTATTATGTTCATTTGTTAGGTAAATTTTAATACTAAAAATTAAAAAAAAAACTTAAGTTTGTTATAAAAATTTTATTAAATAAAGTGTAGAATTTTTAAAAAAATGCTTCATAAAAGATTTGAAATTTTTTTACGATTTTAAACAAAATTGAATAACTTTCAAAATATTAAAGATGTTAAAATGACATTTCACCCATTCGAAAGATAATTTAAAACTTTAAATTTAGAAAGTATTTTAGTTTCTTAGATTTTTGAATTGTAATTATTACAGCGAAAATAAATATTTTTTTTAATTTCGTTTTATCAAAAAGTATAAAACAAATGAAAAAGTAAATAGTATGTCCAAAAGGGATCAAAAAGTGCTAAATGTGTAAATCATTTCATAATTTTAATATATTAATTGTAGAAGTTATAGTCAAAAATATAAAAAGTTAATAAAACTGACTTTATTAATACATTTTGATCCAGAAAACCTAAAAATGGTCTACTTCTCATTTTGAATACAATTGAATGAAATATTAATTGTTCATTTTTTTCAAAATTTTATTCTAGAAATTGTGCAATTTTTAAAAGAAAGGTCCAAATAAATAAGTTTTATTACGATTTTAAATTAAATTGAGTAACTTAAACTAAAGATTTTAAAATGGGATTTTTACCATTCGAAACAGAATATAAAAATGTAAATTTTAAGATGTATTTTATTTTCTTCGTACCTATAAAGAATTGATTGTTATAGCAAAAATGAAGAATTTTTTGTAATCTCATTTTGTCATAAATTATAAAATAAATGAAAATAGTGAATAGACTGTTTGAAAGAGATTAAAAAGTATTATATGTGTGAAATATTTCTTAAATTTAAATTATGATTATAAAATAAGTTTTTTGTTTGCACATCTTGTACTATTAATTTTACAGAAAATTTCACTCTTGATAAAAGTTTATAAATCTAATGAATTTAATTAAATTAAAAAAATTGAAACCAAAAATATACAGGATGATATTAAGAATAGGTAAATTATGATTATAAAATAACTTTTTTGTTAGTATTCCCTGTACTATATATTTTAGAGAATATTAAAATATAAAAAAAAGAAATAAGCTTAATTAAAAAAAATTATGTGAAGAGCAATTGATTAAACAATTATTACTAGTGTTCGGATTACCCCCTCTTTATTTTATTTTTTATAAAATGTTTAAAATATTTCAACATAATATTTTTTTCATGTTTTATCAAACTTTTTTTAGTTTTGTCATAGCTAAACAATAATAATAATAACTATTATTCAAGGGACGCTTAAACGGTGATGCACCTTTTCGGGAATTTGGCCCATTGGGTATCGGAATGGCTAGTGCGATCTTGGCCAAACTTCTCACATACATGTGGGGTGATAATATACATATTGTAATGTGGAAAAAGTTCTAAAAATTATAACTGGAAAAAAGTTTTCTTATGCAAAACCTTTAATTTCTATGGCGGATACCGGAAGAGATTCTGTTCAAATTCAGAAACGTCGAAAGTGATAATAAGAATTTTTTTTTGCTATCACGAAATTGTACTGATGCTTTTAGGCCTCAGAAAAATGTGCAATATTTAGTTTATATGTTTCACTTAATTAATTTTTTATTATGAAAAATATGGCTTTCTTCTACATTTTGAGGTTCATTAGAATTCGAATTTGAATCTGAATTTTGTTTTAATTTTTTATTCGGATTGTTTTTGCGGCTAAAGCCTTCGGTGTCCTAGTTTAAACTGGAATTTGTAAGTCTCTTTGATTTCCATGTAGTTGCAAAGTGTTCTTTAGTATTTTCTAAATTTTCGAAATAAATAAATCAAAAAAGTATCCGATTTAGGTACTAGATCTGTGATATTCAAGGATCGAGTGACTTTGTCATCCATAAATTAAGAATATTTCAAGTAGACATAAGATATTTTTTCCTGTAATATATTTTTTTGCTGTTTGTTTTTGAAAATGTAAATCCTATTATTTAATTTATTAAATATAAACTAAATCACCAGACCAACTAAAAAGATAGGTGCCATTAATGTAAACAACCATCGGAGCTTTGAACGAAACATGATACGAGACACTTGTAAAATAAATTTCTTATCGGTTTTTTTCTGCTTTCATAAATCTCGTTCACATTAGAAACGAATGGAGAAAAACACAAGGTCAAGCTTAGGTAGCTAAATTCCCTGGCAACGTCGCGGGGACTCGTATGTACATTAAAAAAACAATTTATAAACAGTGGGCCTCGCATGTTAGTTAAATATTGTAAAGGGACTCGAATGTGATTTGCATACATGTACATTGTAATTTTAGAAATATCTTACCCCTCATGGGGGGTTATTATTAAATAATATAAAAACATTTAAAAAAACTAAAATATACTTCATAAAAATGTTTCCTTCCGATGGGCCTCGGGTTGCCTGTTCAATATATCGGGCCTCGCTTTTGTCAATGGATGCGTATATATATATATATATACGCATTCATTGACAAAAGCGAGGCCCGATATATATATATATATATATATATATATATATATATATATTATAATGATAAGCATTATAATTAAAAATTAACTATTGATACTCTAGGAGTGGGTTCAGATCTGACTAAAAAAAAATCATAAAATTTTACAAAATTTAGAATACTTAATAAACTTTGTGTTTTCTTAATTTCCTCTTCTTCCTCTCATCTAAACTTTGTTGACCATTTTTAGCAATATTCCTACTCTTCTAACTTCTTAATTATTTTTTTTTTTTTATTCTTAATTGTTATTCCTCTTCTTCATATATTCTTTGTAACCATTATCTCCAAAAAACCTTTATTTCTTCTATTACCCAATTTTTTCCTTGAGATCCCATATAGCATATAATTTTATTTATTTTAAATACATTGTTTTTATTGTAAATGTTTATTTCTTCATTGTCTAATTAATTTCATACATATTCAGGCTTTTTACATTCAATATTTCACTTCTATATAACAAATTTCCAACTCTCTATATTTATTTGACAAAAGTCAAAATAATAATCTTATGACTTTTTTTCGTATCTAATTAATTTTTTTCCCTTCTTTTTTTTCTACCCTTACTTGATTCAAAAACCTAATCCCAAAATTTTTTATACTGAATGATTTTTAATTTTCAAAATTAAATTTTAAATAATTTTCTAATTATAAAAAAAATTTTTCTATTAACATTGTAAAATCTTCCCTCAATATCAAAATTTGTTGATTATACCATAATTTTTATTTATATACCCAATTATTTTAAATTATATCATTATATTCAACTATAAAAACTTGGAATATTGTCACAAATTCTAAGTAATATAAAATTTCCAAGTTCCATATTTAATTCTAATATCCTATTTAACTTTAAAATCAAATTTGGCAATAAAGTAATTCACATTAAAATTAACTGTAAACAAGTTTTTGCAATTTCATAATTTTATTTCCATATTTCCTGTGTATCTATTAATTCCTGTTAGTTCAGCGGATTTTTAAATTTATTAAAGGTAGAAAATATATAGAATTTGTGGACGTCCTCCGCAGATTAGTTGGATAATGTGGTAAGCATAAACATTTTTACTTTGTTAATTATTGGTCCCATTGCCCTTTTTTTTGGTAAATAAATTTCTCTGATTAGGAGTATATAAGATAAGAGTTATGTTGTTGATTTCATTTTGTTTATTCATAAATATAAATATAAATTAAAAAATTAAATTAAATTGGATTAAACTAAATTAAATTAAAATTAAACTAAACTAAATGAATTAACGCTCCAGGTAGGAGCATATGAGATAAGAGTTTTATTGTCGATTTAAATTTGTTCATTCGTGAATATTATAGGTAAATAAATGTATATTTTTTATTTGGTGATTTTATTTTTTATTTAAACTAATAACAATTAACTCACAGTGACTCAATAAATAACCCTCACCAGGTTGTATTTTGAGTCGGGCGGATAGTATCCGAATCTTGGGGAAGTCCGACCTACTCGAAATACAGCGTGGAGAGCTAGAGCTCGTCGTCGTGTGGTCAGATAAAAGTCTGAGCTACAAAACCCCCAAGAAACATAAAAGGGACCCCCACGACGTGACTATATAATTTTATAATACAAACTTCTTTATACTAATAACAATAATAAATTAATATATATTGTAATAAAAAAAAAAAAAAAAAAAAAAAAAAAAAAAAAAAAAAAAAAAAAAAAAAAAAAAAAAAAAAAAAAAACACCCTGTTTAATGATTTCCAGGGAAATAGGGATTGAAAAAAAAGAGACTTTTTGACGGGGGTTGTCAAGAGAAATTTGAAATTTTAATTTAAAGGAATTGAATTTAAATAATCAAATAGAAGTGAAAATAGAAATTGGAGTTTAACTATTGCGGATGTATATTGTAAATTGGTTTGTGTTAAGTTGGGGTTTAGAAAAGTTAGGTGAAGGAATATTGTAAATTGGTTTGTCACGTTGGAGTTTGGAAAACATAGATGGAGGTTCTGGTGGAACGGTGTATGGACTATTCAACAAGATAGAAAGTAGGAATCGGAAGGAACTGAATAGACAGTGAGTTTTTTTTTTCTTCGGTTAATGTATTTCAGATTTATATGTAATAGATTTAATTAGTTTAGTTATAATTAGGTAAAGGATGAATGAAGAGTGAAAGGTTAAATTAAATAATATTTAAAGACGTTGAAAATTTATAACAAATATACTAAATGTAATATTTGGTTATTTGAATAAAAAAAAATAACCTTAAAAAAAAAAGATACGGTTTGTTCACATAAATGTAAATAGTGTATTCATAATTATTTTATCTACAATATTGACAATATCATAAAAAAAAAATAATGAAAATTTTCCAATAGTAATTCTTAAAAAATTTAATACTGATAATAATCATAAATGATTAACAATAGGAAGGATCCCAGCTCAGAATGAGAGAATCAATGTTCCAATAAAATTTATAAAAAATTTTTAAATAAAAAAAATATTGAGTATAGCCGAGGTAAAATTTATATTTGTATAATAATCATAAATTTATATTGTCCAACAGTTAGAAATATTCCATGGGGAGAATATCATAACAATATATATATATATATATATATATATATATATATATATATATACGCATTCATTGACAAAAGCGAGGCCCGATATATTGAACAGGCAACCCGAGGCCCATCGGAAGGAAACATTTTTATAAAGTATATTTTAGTTTTTTTAAATGTTTTTATATTATTTAATAATAACCCCCCATGAGGGGTAAGATATTTTTAAAATTACAATATATATGTATGCAAATCACATTCGAGTCCCTTTACAATATTTAACTAACATGCGAGGCCCACTGTTTATAAATTGTTTTTTTAATGTACATACGAGTCCCCGCGACGTTGCCAGGGAATTTAGCTACCTAAGCTTGACCTTGTGTTTTTCTCCATTCGTTTCTTATGTGAACGAGATTTATGAAAGCAGAAAAAAACCGATAAGAAATTTATTTTACAAGTGTCTCGTATCATGTTTCGTTCAAAGCTCCGATGGTTGTTTACATTAATGCACCTATCTTTTTAGTTGGTGTGGTGATTTAGTTTCTATTTAATAAATTAAATAATAGGATTTACATTTTCAAAAATAAACAGCAAAAAAATATATTACAGGAAAAAATATCTTATGTCTACTTGAAATATTCTTAATTTATGGATGACAAAGTCACTCGATCCTTGAATATCACAGATCTAGTACCTAAATCGGATACTGTTTTTGATTTATTTATTTCGAAAATTTAGAAAATACTAAAGAACACGTTGCAACTACATGGAAATCAAAGAGACTTACAAATTCCAGTTTAAACTAGGACACCGAAGGCTTTAGCCGCAAAAACAATCCGAATAAAAAATTAAAACAAAATTCAGATTCAAATTCGAATTCTAATGAACCTCAAAATGTAGAAGAAAGCCATATTTTTCATAACAAAAAATTAATTAAGTGAAACATATAAACTTAATATTGCACATTTTTCTGAGGCCCAAAAGCATCAGTACAATTTCGTGATAGCAAAAAAAAATTCTTATTATCACTTTCGACATTTCTGAATTTGAACAGAATCTCTTCCGCTATCCGCCATACAAATTAAGGGTTTTGCATAAGAAAACTTTTTTCCAGTTATAATTTTTAGAACTTTTTCCACATTACAATATGTATATTATCACCCCACATGTATGTGAGAAGTTTGGCCAAGATCGCACTAGCCATTCCGATACCCAATGGGCCAAATTCCCGAAAAGGTGCATCACCGTTTAAGCGTCCCTTGAATAATAGTTATTATTATTATTGTTTAGCTATGACAAAACTAAAAAAAGTTAGATAAAACATGAAAAAAATATTATGTTGAAATATTTTAAACATTTTATAAAAAATAAAATAAAGAGGGGGTAATCCGAACACTAGTAATAATTGTTTAATCAATTGCTCTAGAGATAATTTTTTTTTAATTAAGCGTATTTCTTTTTTTTATATTTTAATATTCTCTAAAATATATAGTACCAGGGAATACTAACAAAAAAGTTATTTTATAATCATAATTTACCTATTCTTAATATCATCCTGTATATTTTTGGTTTCAATTTTTTTAATTTAATTAAATTCATTAGATTTATAAACTTTTATCAAGAGTGAAATTTTCTGTAAAATTAATAGTACAAGATGTGCAAACAAAAAACTTATTTTATAATCATAATTTAAATTTAAGAAATATTTCACACATATAATACTTTTTAATCTCTTTCAAACAGTCTATTCACTATTTTCATTTATTTTATAATTTATGACAAAATGAGATTTCAAAACATTTAAAAAAAATTCTTCATTTTTGCTATAACAATCAATTCTTTATAGGTACGATCTTAAATTTACATTTTTATATTCTGTTTCGAATGGTACAAATCCCATTTTAAAATCTTTAGTTTAAGTTACTCAATTTAATTTAAAATCGTAATAAAACTTCAAATTTATTTGAACCTTTCTTTTAAAAATTGCACAATTTCTAGAATAAAATTTTGAAAAAAATGAACAATGATAAAATCTTTTATTACAAATTTAATATTATATTTTTATTTTTTATGTTAATATTTACCATAAAAATATTAACACATTTTTTGAATAATTTTAAAATCAATAAGTAATTAATATTTCATTCAATTGTATTCAAAATGAGAATTAGACCATTTTTAGGTTTTCTGGATCAAAATGTATTAATAAAGTCAGTTTTATTAACTTTTTATATTTTTTACTATAACTTCTACAATTAATATATTAAAATTATGAAATGATTTACACATTTAGCACTTTTTGATCCCTTTTGGACATACTAAAAATTAAAATAAAAGCTAGCGGCGAAATTCGAAAATTTAATTTTTTATAATTTTCATCTACTGTAATTTTTCTTAAAAATGCATCATTTTGGATCAAAATCTAAAAAAAATATATGGTGCTTTCACGCCCTGGTGCGGCGACACTGCGCGGAATAAAAAAAAAGTTAAGACAAAATTTGTAGAAAATTTTATGTTCTATAATTTTCATTTACCGCAATTTTTCAAATGCATAATTTTGGCTCAAAATCTATAAAGTAAAGGTGTAAAAGTCTATATTAGTCTAGTCGAGAAGTGAGTTTTCCACGAAAAATAATTTGAAGGGGGTAAGAAAAATATGAGCGATGGCTCATTCGACGCAGATTGCAATTCTGAGAAATGTGTCATGTCGATTTGTTTCTGCAAAAAATAATTTTAATTCTTTAATAAAAAACGAAAAAAAAAAGTCATTTTATTTTTGGATAACTCAAAAACTATACAAGATAGCGGGAAAATCCTTAGAGAGGAGGAAATTTCCAAAAAAAACTTCCAACTCCCGGACCTCCAGCTCTAATATTTATAATTTTAATTTGTTGCTGGGTCCCCGCGCGACTGTTTCAAGATGAGTACGCCTCTATAGTGATTACGGCGTCCAAAATAATTGTTTTAAAGTACTAAAATATTGATTCAAAAATTTTTGAAAAATTATGGTATTATTTCAACACTTGAAGAAAGGAAGTCCCGTTGAATAAAAAAATTTTATGGATTTTTCAAAAAGCAAGTCTATTGTTAATTAACTATTTTCTGACTTCATTGAAAACTGGATAAATGTTTAAATAATCAACCTAAATTTTTTTGGCCTCCTGGAGTACTTTCTATGAGTGTACTCAATAAGATGACGCTATAAAATTATTTAAAATTTGTTTATATTGTTTCTAACGAGTTTTCTAAAACTGAAAAATCGTAAAATTGTTGTTAAAAATTTTTTTCTCATATACTGGTATAGCTGTTTTTATATTAGAAATAAGGATTAAATTATAATGGGTAAGATTTTTTAACGCTATTTGTTTATAAATTGTTTATAAACAAATATTTTTGAAAAAAAAAATTTCTTATTGATTATAATCATTTTTTCATATTTGCATTATTTAAAGTATTAGTTACAAAATAGTTTTTTGTTTAAAAATCATTATTGATGGTTCATAATAAAAATAAAAAAAATAAACAAAATTTGATTGTCACAATAATTTTTTTCTAATCCTACTAAAAATTACAAATCTCTAACAAAGTTGAGAAAAAAAAATTTCGTATTTTATATTGGATTTTCAAAAAAAATCCGAAAAATTTTTTTGGTCACATTGTTGCATATGGTTTCTTTTTGTAATTTTTGGTAATATTAGAAAAAAATCTTGTGACACTCAAATATTGTTTATAACCAATTTTGAACTAAATAAACAATAAAATTATTAATGAAAAAAAAATTGTATTATAAGCCATCAATAATGATTTTTAAAGGCAAATTTAGTTCTTAACTAATTATTTAAATGATGCAAATATGAAAAAACGATTATAAACAATAAGAAAAATTGTTTTAGAAATTTTTTTTTTTAAATTATCATTGACTCCGAAGTACTGTACGTTTTTTCTGCAGTACATGTGTACAGTACTATACAGTACGTATGCAGTACTCTGCAGTATTTATGCAGTACTCTGCAGTACACGTTATATCTGATCTTATTTAGGTACAGTTAATAGGTACAACATCCAACTCTACATTATTTTTAACCTCTTTGTTCTATTCGGTATTCGGTTCAAGTGAGTTTTAGTGATTTGCTGATTAAAACATAAATTTTAATTCTTTTGTGTATTCGCATGGTTTCTATATACTATTGACGACTGTAACATCCATCACAAGTTAAGTTTAAATTTTACAAAAAGTAAGTATAAGATTAGTTAAAAGCATGCAAATGTGGCCTATTCTATTAGTGTCTATATTTGCTTATTGCTGTTATCTTAAACATAAAACAACAATATTGAAAACAACTGTAAACAAGAAAAGTTTACAAAATAAAAGATGTCCAAAGCACTCATGTTTTGATATTAAATCTGTTTACATAAGTCGGTGATTCTCGAGCGATATTTTTTAACAAGGTCATAAATTAAAAAATAAATACAGATCTAGGTAAGTTAATATTTTTCGATTTTCTCGAGATGAAAACAAGAACCCCTGATTTAAATAATCAGTAGCCTTTGCCAACTATTAGATTAGTAAATTATATTTTATTTTTGAAGTTAATAAATCAAATCTAAGAGAAAGTTAAAACATTTTTTTTCTTTGGGTGGAAAACTGCAGTACTATGCAGTACGTATGCAGTGCTCTATTTGTTTATAAACAATTTATTAACAAATAGCATTAAAAAAATATTACCTACAATAATTTAATCCTTATTTCTAATATAAAAATAGCTCTGCCATGGTATATGAGAAAAAAAATTTAACAACAATTTGACTTTCATTTTTCGTTATGTTAAAAAACTCGTTATAAATTATATATAAACAAATTTTAAATAATTTTATAGGGTCATACTGTTGAGTATACTGATAGAAAATACTCCAGGAGACAAAAAAAATTTATGTAGCTTTCAATGAAGACAGATGTATGAAAGACAATAATTAATTAACAATAGGCTAGCTTTTTGAAAATGCATTTAAAAATTTTTTCCAACGGGACTTTCTTTCTTCAAGCGTTGAAATGATACCATATTTTTTTCAAATTTTTAAATCAATATTTAGTGCTTTAAAAATATTATTTTAGATGCGATACTCACTATAGAGGCGGCGTAATCATCCCGAAATGGTCGTGCGGGGACTTATTTTCAGCAACAAATTAAAATTATAAATATTAGACCTAGAGCTCTGGGAGTTAAGTTTTTTTTTGGAAATTTCCCAGTCTTTAAGGATCTTTTTTGAAATTCCCGCTATCTTGGATAGCTTTTGAGTTATCATCAAAAAATAAAATTGTTTTTTTTTTCATTTTTTGATATTAACAATTGCAATTTTTATTTGACGAAAAAAATCGACATGACACATTTTTCAGAATTGCAATCCGCGTCGAAAGAACCATCGCTTATATTTTTCTTACCCTTCTAACTATTTTTCACAGAAAACTCACTTCTCGACTAGACTATATATATTGTAATGAAATACTCTGTATGAGTTTATTTTTGAAGATTTAATATAATTTTGGAAATGCAAAACAAAATTTTAGTTAAGGTACAAGTAAATAATAAGAGAGAGACAAAAGCGATTAAATTTTTTTTAATAATCAAATAAGGAAAATATTAATTTGGGAAAAGAAACAGATGTAAAAAAAAAGATAATAAACAAATAAGATATTTTTGTCAAAAGAAAAAAAATTAAAAATGTCAAATATATAAAAATTATTAGGAGATGTTTTGTAAAATAATAATGTGTATGTACATACATTATATTTGAAAATGGAATAAATATATACCAATAAAAGAACCATTTAATTAAAAATAATGTATAAATAAAGAAGTTTATCAATAATTAAAGTATAAAGGAATGAATTTCAAGGAATAGGATAACTACATGGAGATACATTACAGAAGCCAGGTGGCAGAGGTACAATAACAACTTCGATATCCTGTAATTTTATTTTAAATATAAAAAATTTACTTTTGATAAATCTAGCAATAATCGCAAACGTTTTTAAATTTGAGATATATATGTAAAACTTTAATGCCATCTTGTTTAGTAATAGCGTCATCACTTATAACAACTGTCACTTCCAGTTGTCCCATTAATACCAAAATCTATACAGGTCGTCTCCTTGCCACCCTAAATATGTATATAAAATTTCATCTAAATCGGTTCAGCCGTTAAACATTATCATGTTCACATACACATAGACATCATGCTAAAAATGGTAGAAATAGATTCAGTTGACTACAAACGTAAAGATCCCTTAAAATCTGGGTATGGCCAAAAAATCATGAATGCAATACTTTCCTTCTATACTTTGTTCTGTTCGGAAAGTAAAAAGCATCTAAAAGCCGTTGAAGTTGAAGCTATCAATATTAAAAAAAATACTTCATTATTTCAAAAATAGAGTGGGTTCGAATTAAAACTTTTATTTTTAATCAATATAAAGAAAACTAATATTTATGTAACAGCTGTTTTTAATTTTTTTTTATGGCGAAATTGTTTTTTTTAGTGTATAATTATGAAATATTTGAAGAAAAATAACATTAAATATTTTTTCAAAAACTTGCACGAACTGGTTGCTTTCAAATTTTTTTTTTCATAGTGCGACTGGTTCAGTTGTCTAGTTTAAAAAATTACATTTTGGACCCAATTAACCGATATATCTTAACCGATATATCCTTATTTTAGGTATTTGTTGAGTTAACTTTTTTGTTTGTTTGTTATGGTTGTAGTAATTTGTACTATTGTTGAGACACTTTATTGTAAAAGAAAAGTTTGTTCTTTATAATGTCTAGATCTGCAGGAAACAAATTTTGATTTTTTATGTTTTTATTTTGTTTTTGTCGCAACTTGAAAGTTTTTTTTATTATTAGGTGAGAACAAGTGGCTAAATTAATAATTTTTATTTCATAACTTCCAAATGCCTTGCTTTAGGCAGCAGTAAAAATACAAGACCTTTTTTTTATCGGATAAATTTCTCTTTGTTGCCAAAATTTGCCAAATCAGTAATTTTACGAGAAAAACTGCCAATGATGTTTTTTTCAAGAATAATTACCGAAGCAAAAATTTTGAGTTTTAAAGAAATTTATCCTTAAAAGAAAAGTTCGAGTGTCTTTTGACAAGATAAATTACCGATAGAATATATTATGAATGCGCAACAACAATATTCATATTGATACAATTAAATTATTTCATTATTATTATGATTTTTAAATTATTTTACTACGGCCCGCCCACACTTCACCCTTGGTGAAGTTGGGCAAACCGTAGTATTGAAATCGTGCAAAAATCTCAAAAAATTTTTTGGCTCCAAATGACTTAAAATATCATGAGACAAGGAAAAAATTGATTTTCCGCGAAAAAACTCTGTTTTTATTCAAAAAAATAAGGCTCCATCAGAAGATGAGCTATTCCGGGTCTGAGGATCCTGGGCCCGCCTACAAAGTGAAACTGCTATTCGAGATATCTTGATAAGGAAAGCACATTTGTCCATACTGATGTCTTTTAAGGTATGTAAGTCAAGACGCGTCGATTGATATCCATATTGCAAGAGTCTCGTTGAAAAAAAATTGAAAAATTTGAAAAAAAAATTATTCGAAAAATTCCCATTTCTTCGAATCAGACTTTCTTCCGTTGACGGAAACGGGCCGGCCGTAGTCTTGAAAAATCGCGCAGAGATTATTCCTTTTACTGGTTTAATAATTTATTATTTATCTTGCATATTTCAATATCAACAAAACTGAATAATTGAATTGACAGAACTAACAGACGTACCGACGCAGCGTATAGGGATAATAGATGTAGTCTGATTATGAGGAACAGGCATTTTTATCCCTTAAATTGTGAATTTGGAACCTTTTGATTTCATCAATGTTGAAGAATATCGTCCGTCGCCATCAACCAAAACTACACTTTTTTAACACTCTAAGTACCTTTCGCTAACTATGTTAAGTAGATCACCTAAGCCATTTCTACTATCACTATAGGGAATTCAATGTGTTAGAGAGAGAAGTATAGGAAATTCAGCGTACCAGAAAGAGACGCAGATAAAAATGGCGGCACGTGGCATACTTTAAATATTAGGATAAAAAATGGCTGCGGAATAAAAATATAGTACTTTACATAACTCTAAGATGTAGTACTGCTGCTAACAAACAGATGGCGCTACTAGCCATCTTTTTGCAGCCATTTTTAATCCACAATATAATATATCTTCGCGGAATAAGAATATAGTACTTTACATAACTCTAAGATGTAGTACTGCCGCTAACAAACAGATGGCGCTACTAGCCATCTTTTTGCAGCCATTTTTAATCCACAATATAATATATCTTCGTAATTAATGAGCCGATTTGGGTGGGTCAAACGGCATTATATTTGAAATATAACGTAAAATTATTACATGTCAAAAAATACTGTGTAGAAGAAACGTCAAAAGGGCCTTAGCTTATATCTCCGTTACTATTGGTTCGATTTAAACGCGGGAAACGGCAGTGTATTTTAAATGTGACGTATAATAAATACATAAAGAAAAAACATGCGCAGTACGAAAGCCAAGAGGGCCTTAGCTTATATCTCCGTTACCGTTGGTTCGATTTAAACTCGGGTCAAGGTCAAGGTCAAGGTCAAGGTCAAGGTCAAGGTCAAGGTCAAGGTCAAGGTCAAGGTCAATGTCAAGGTCAAGGTCCAGGTCAATGTCAAGGCCAAAGTCAAGGTCAACGGTTGGGGTCAATGTCAAGGGGTTAAAAGAAAAAGATTATCAATAGAATTACCATCGTATTTGATATTTGAATAGATGTGTACGTCATGCGATCCATGACAAAAGACGTTAAATTATAATTTTTATTTTAAATTGAAATTGAATATTATTTCTAATGTGTTTTGCGAGAAGAATGTTGGTTGCTATTTGTGATAAGACATATACAGGAAACGGCATCCGTTGCCACTGCTGATAAGGAGTACGCGTGCATACATGATAAAAATAATGACGGTTATTGCTAGAAGTTCCGCATAGGCATATCTCGCACTATAAATTCGAAGCATACAAACCATTAGCTATCATTTGTCTCCAACGAGTGGTAACGATCAGTTCTCTTAGTGAGAGTGCAAAATATAAAAGTAAGTTTTTATTTTTATTCTTTTTTGAAAATCAGGTGTTATATTTTATTATGTGATTATAAAGTGCCGTTTTTTATTCGGTTTTTGTTGAAAAATTAAATCTTAGGTTTTATTATTTAATACATCTAATCCATATTTATTCTAGAATCATCACGTCAGCTCCCCGCCAGTTTTAAAGGTTCTATCAAACAAAAAAGTACGTTGTTTTCTATTTATATATTTTATATTTAAAAATTCATCACTTCGTAATTTATTTTAGATGGACTTAAATAAACTAAACAAATGTTCCATTATAGAGAAAGAAAACAAGCCGGTGATAAAGCTAAGTAGTCTACCACTTAATCAACCAACCAAAATCGTAGCAGCCAAGATTGTAAATACAACATTTGGTGAAAGTGTTCTGCTGGAGTTGGAAACTCAAGTGGTTTTTCTGCCCAAGAGAGTAACCGATACATACCGCCCTCACATTGAGCACTTCACCCGCAATAAGTATTCTGTGATATATAAAGGGCCAGTAAACACTGGCAAACCACATCCTGCCACCACATTTGAAATAGTAGAAAATTAATTGGTGAGTTTTACTTTTTATCTAAGTGAGACAGCGATTTGAAATTATGAACGTAAAAAAAGTAATAACAAATTCTGATAACGTGCTGCTGGCAATAAAAAAACTTTATAAAATTTTATTCGACAGTTTTTCGACTAGAGACGCTGAAATTTGGTTAAGACGTTTAGACAGGCAAATTAGAATATGCAGTAAAGAAATTCGTGCTGGAAAACGCAATAAATTATCTATTGGGACTTTGAAAAAACTTCAGACTAACGTTGGACATTTTAAACATTTTAGAAAATTAATTTTACATAGACATGTTGGGGCGGGACTTAATAATACAAAATTGGGACAGCGGGTTAAATGGGAAAATGTTGCATCATCTTTTTCCAGCCGAATTCAAACGGGGGTTATAGTTAATTTACGTCATAAGGACTTGATATATTTTCTAAGTGATTGTGTTATTGTATTTAAGAATAAAATTAGCAAAATTTTAAAATCATTTCCAGTAATTAAAGTAAACGTTACGTTTTGTGGGGAATTTATAAAAAAATCTGGGGATACGGAAATTTTAGATTTAAAATATTTTAATACTAAAAATGCTATAATTGATGTGACAACTGATATACATCGTTGGTTTGTCGAAAATGTTCAAGACAAAATTTTAACTAAACTGGGTAATTTTCAAGAACGCGAATCAGGCTACGCACTTAATAGGGTTATTTCTTTGGAAGTTAATATCAATAAGTTTGAAATGGGGAACGGTTCATCTTACATTAAACTCCCAAAACAAATTTCGGATAAAAAGGCTTGTGTCAATATTAAAAATACCGACAATGCATGTTTTTATTGGTCAGTAGTTAGTGCTCTTTATCCTGCCAGAGCAAATGCAGAACTGACACGTTCATATCCATTTTATAGTACTGTCTTAAATACAGATGATTTAGAAGCACCAATGTCGTTACATCAAATCAATAAATTTGAAAAATTAAATAATATTTCCATAAATGTTTATGCATTGGAACTAAATTCGGTAAACGAAAAAACATTTTACATTGTAGTTCCAGCCAGACTAACTAAAAAGAAACTAGAACAACACGTAAATTTACTTTTGATACAAAACATTTATTTTCCAAAACTGAACGACTATGAGGCACCGACTATTGACGAAGACGACACAGAAATAAAGTATCATTATTGCCATATAAAAAATATGTCTAGGTTATTTAATAGTCAAATTAGTAAACATATGCATAAAAAATTCATTTGTGATAGGTGTATAAACTATTTTTCAACTCAACAAAAATTAGACGATCATGAAACTTTATGTTCTGAAATAAACGAATACAAAATGACGTTTCCAAAATACGAAAATGTTGAATTTAGAAATTTTACATATAAACAGGAAACGCCTTTTGTTATTTATGCAGATTTCGAGTGTATATTGGAAAATTTTAACGATCTAAATGAAAACAATTGCAAATCGAAAAAATACCAAAAACATATTGCTTACAGTGCTGGCTACTATGTAAAATGTGGTTTCGATGACAGTCTATCGTTTTTCAAAAGTTATCGTGGCGAGGACTGCATGGATTGGTTCTCAAATGAAATGACAAACGCGGCTAAAACTATTCAATCGAAAATTAAAAACATTATTCCTATGGTTGAAAGACCTGATCGATGTGGAGCAACTAATTGTCACATATGCGAGAAAAGCTTTCAACCAAAGAGCATTATTGTGCTTGATCATAATCATCTTATTGGAGAATTTCGTGGATTTGCTCATCAAGCTTGTAATTTGAATTTTAAAAAGTTGTTTGTCGTTCCCGTGGTTTTTCACAATTTGAGCGGTTATGATAGTCATTTCATGATAACCAATTTGTGTAAAAAGGGAAGGTTGAGCATACTTCCAATTAATAAAGAAAAATATATTTCTTTTACATTGTTTGACGAAGAAACTGATATCAAATTTAGATTTATAGATTCATTTAGATTTATGGGTACATCCCTAGACGAATTATCGTCTTATATGAATCTAGATAATTTTAAAATCGTCAAACAGGAATTTAATCAAGTAGTAGACGAAGAAAAATTTAAATTATTAACTAAAAAGGGAGTTTTTTGTTACGACTATATAGATTCTTGGGATAAATTAAATGACACTTCATTACCACCTATTCAAAATTTCTACAATAAGTTAAATGATCAAAACATTGATGAGGAAAAGTATGCTCATGCTCTCTCAGTTTGGTCCACGTTTAACATAAAATCTCTAGGCGAATATTCCGATTTGTATCTGAAAACAGACGTATTAATTCTAGCTGATGTCTGTGAACAGTTTAGACAAAAATGTCATACAACTTATGGTTTAGATCCAGCATGGTATTACACTATGCCTGGATACACTTGGGATGCAATGTTGAAAATGACTCAGTGTAAATTAGAATTATTACGTGATGTTGACATGATAATGTTTATCGAAAAGGCTATTCGCGGAGGGATATCGGTATGTAGTAGTAGATTTTCGGAGGCTAATAACAAATACATGACTGACTATGATCCGACAAAACCATCAAAATATTTAATGTACTTGGACGTAAACAATCTGTATGGTTGGGCCATGTGTGAACCTCTCCCATACGGAGGATTCAAATGGATCGAAGACTGTGCTAATTTTGCAGATTGATTTGGAATATCCTAATCACCTACATGATGCGCACAAAGATTTTCCATTTGCTGCCGAACAACGTTTACCTCCTGGTTCAAAATTACCAAAGTTAATGACGACATTACATAATAAAGAAAAATATACTGTACATTATCGAAATTTAAAACAAATGCTGGCCAATGGATTGGTAATTACAAGGGTTCATAAAATTTTGCAATTTAATCAGTCGACTTGGCTGCGTCCCTATATTGAGAAAAATACTCAATTGCGGACTGCAGCCCGCAATACTTTCGAAAAAAATTTATACAAGCTAATGAACAATGCTGTGTTTGGCAAGACGATGGAAAATATTCGTAAACATCGTGTGGTAAAATTGGTAAAATCATGGAATGGTCGCTATGGAGCCAAAAATTTGATTTCAAGTTTTCGGTTTCACAGTCGAACAATTTTTGACGATGACATCGTAGCCATTGAATTACGAAAAACTGAACTAATTTTCAATAAACCGCTGTATATTGGCATGGCCATTTTAGATTTGTCGAAAATTTGCATGTACGATTTTCATTATAGTCATATGATGACGAAATTGGGTCCTGCAAAATGTAAACTAATGTACATGGATACAGACAGTTTCATTTACGAAATACAATGCGACGACGCGTATAATGACGTTATAAAAGCAGACTTGGCGAAATTTGATACATCTGACTATGCTTCCGATAATCCCTACAACATGCCTCAAGTAAATAAAAAAGTGTTGGGTTTAATGAAAGATGAAGCCTGTGGGAAAATTGTTTCAAAATTTGTTGGGTTACGTTCAAAAATGTACACATATAAATTAGATATATCACTGGAGGAGAGGGAAAAAGAAAGAAAACGATTAGAACGGAAAAATTTCAGTAACGAAAGGATAGATAATCAATTAAACAATTTTGGAGTAACTAAAAAATCAAAAGGTGTTAAATATGGAGTCGTTAAAAATAATATTACATATGAGGATTATGAAAATTGCTTAAAAGAATTCAAAACACAAACGGCAACCCAACGTTGCATAAGATCATTTGCGCATCAAGTTTTTAGTGTGGAACAGACGAAAATCAGTCTAAGTCCTCATGACGATAAACGACATTTATTACCAGGCACGTTTGATACTTTGCCCTGGGGGCATTACAGTATATGAGTTTTTCGCTGTATCACTTATTATGTAAAAAAAGTAAAACTTTGTTTTGAAATTTCCTTCATACATATCTTTCATATTTATATTCTATGTTTTTATATTGTATATAATTTTTGTTATCCCATGTTTTTTATATTTTTAATAAAAGACTTATATTTATCTATATGTTTTTATTCACGTAATCTGAAACAGGACAAAAACTTGACACAAAAAACGTTAAAAACATATTAAAATGTACCTTTTTTAACGTTTTTTATCGCATAGAATTTTAAATCGAAATAAATAAGTCAAACATCAATTTTAGCATGTTATTTTTTACATGTTTCCTTATGGAAAATACCTGAATTTGAGGTAAAAAAAGTTAAAGATTTTTACATAAAAAATACACGTTAAAAAACGATGAAAACGTTGTAAAATGTAACGCTTCGAACGTTTTTTAACGTTCAATATTTTGAAGCGTTAGGAAACGCTGGAAACGTCGTAAAATGTGACGTTTCGTCCATATTTTCGAGTAAAAAAAGGTATAAATAAAAAAAGAAAAAATCATAATTTTTTTTATTTTATTTAACTATTTATACAGATTATTCAACTAACGCATTAATGGCCTTGGGTTTATAATAATAAATAAATTCTCTAAGAGCACTAGATAATAAAGTATTATCTGAACAATCACAAAATCCATACAATAAATCTAATTTACTTAACGAAAAATAATGTCCTTCTTGGAACCAAGATTTGATTCTATTTATGACGGCGTGATAATATGCACAAAAATTTAAATTTTGCAATAAATCCACCTTATTTCTAACAAGTCCAAAATCAGCTTCCACAATTTGAATTGCATCCTCTTCAGTGATGTAGAATTCAATTCCATGTTTTGATATTAGAATAAACTTTGCTTCATCGTAGACCAATTGAGTGATTGTCGCATAGTTTCCACATGGAAGGACATCTGGACCATCTTTATTCGAGAAAAAGCCGGTAATTTTATTTTGTAATATTTCTATAAATATAGACCATTCATAAACGCCAAAAGGCATTTTATTCTGCTTTAATGGTTGACACAACACTACTGCTGGGCTGAATGTTCTAGCTGGAGAGAGACCCACTCTAATGTCAAAGTTTTTAAGTGGAAACGCTGTATTAAGCAAATAGTAATTTTCAAATTTGGCGGCATTTTCATACATCTCCAAAACTCGGTCGATTTCTCTATCATAATTACTCTCATAACCGCTATCATCACCATCATCGTTTGCAATACGTTTGCCAGGTTCATCAGAAGCACCAGTAGCTACAGCCTCGATAATTGCATCCAGGTTCATATTACGTTGGTCAACACTAGCGAAAGCCATACTTTTTTAAACGATACTTTCAAAATTACTAAACAGGAATGAGGCGTAAATTGTCCGAGAGGTGGTATTTGTAGATGTAGTCCCCTTCCACCATACATTTTTTAGTTGTACCGCCGGAAACGAACAGTTTAGAGTCACAAAAGGCCCCTCAATTGCAGAAATTTGTTCGTGTTTTACATTGATTTCTATACTAAATCAGCATTTTCGATCCAACTGTTATGTTTTTTATCGAGTCCAAGCCATTTCACGTACATTTTCTTTCCTTTTCGGCGCAAGACCTTTTCCACCAGGTATATGTCGGGATTCGTGGTTTTTTGTAACTCCTCTTCGTAGAACGCCCCTTTGATTGGTGATCCATGCATATCTTCCAGGAGATAGGTAATGGGGTTAGTGATGTTAACTTTGCTAATCTTAAATAATTCCGTAGTCCAATTTGGCGTATAGCCTTTTTCGAAAACATGTTTGGCTTTACTTATGCGTACAATATCACTGACTTTTAATTTCCGCGGCCCGGCAATTTTCAAATGGCTGTAGCATTTACTTAAAATTTTCTGTTCGTTGGATTTGTTGACGTCGATCGGTTTAAATCTCGTTTTGCTATGTTTAGTCTCGTTGTATTGTGTTGTAGTTATCGGCAATTCATCCAGCCATTTGTAGCTACCGTTTAAACTGAAATATTTGTATAGTTTGGATTTCAACGTCCTGATTGCCCGCTCTGCCATTGAAGCCTTTACAACAGACCATGTATTATAGTGATTAATATGATATTTTTTCATTAAACTCTGAAATTTTGCGTTGAAAAATTCCGTACCTTGATCAGTCTGCAGATTTTTCGGACATCGTTTAGTGTGTGCTAAAATATCACTAAATGTTTTGGTAATTTCTTCACCAGTTTTCGTTTTCAACGGTCGAGTCCATATGAATTTCGAAAAGCAATCTATAACAACCATGATTAATTTATATCCTTTGTTTTGATGCGAGTAATTTCTCATTTCCATGAGGTCCATTTGCCATAAATCATCCAAACCTTTAATGATGGTTCGTCGTCTAGGGTAATTTTTTCGAGCAGGTTTATGCAGTTCATTAACAAGTTGAATCTTTTCCTTTGACGACATGTTGACGATTGAAAGGAGATTGCTGGTGCCTATACAGTTATTTTACTTAATTTTGCTTCTACTCCATGAAGACGTGCAGTCATTGTTTCAACATTTTTGACAATACCCTCAACATTGCCGCTAATTGTAGTTATGCCTGTTTCATTATTTTCAATTTTCTCCTTAAAATGATCGATTTTGGTATAAATATCGCCAATTCTATTTTTAACATCATCATTTAATGCATTTATATAAGTTCTCAAATCATGATAAGACTTCGAAACTATTTAGCGTTTCAAAACTTGTAATTATTTGAACTGTTGCATTTTTCAACTCTTGCAACTGTTTGGAAAAATCCACTAATTTGGGTTCAATTAATGTCGTACGATTCGATTCAATTCCAAGCTGTTTCCTTAAATCATCAATGTCGGAAAGTAATCTGGTCGTCGTTTGCTGCGATGCATTTGATAACTCTGTTTTCAATGCATTAACGTCTGAAATTTGGGCTTTTTCACGTAAACTCTGCTCAGTATTTAATAATGCTGTAGTAACCGGATCGTAACTTTGTTTAAATTCCCTTCTTAAAAACTCTTTAGCTCGTACTATGGAGTCGTCTACGTATATTTTTGTTGTTAGGTCTTTACTTTTCGCAGGAGGATCTTTCAGTCTCTGCGATATTTGCTCCATTTTTCCCGATACATCTTCAATGCGACGTTTCATTTTATTGTTAATGTCGGTTTCGGTCAAGACTTTCAATATGTCAACGTATTTTTTCGTTGCAGCATCTGAATCAATTGTCGGTTCCTTTATGTTGCACAACTTTACATTTTCAAAGTCAACATTTCCATCGGAAGTATGAGGAAGTGCTAATTTTGGAGGTACACGATTATACGGAACTGTTTTGAGTTTCCCGAAACGACGCCCGAATTTATCGAGACTCATCTTGCAAATGACATTTCTGGAACCAAGTTACTCTATTATATTGGCTTCCCGGAGCTCATTAATAATAGCTGTAATTTCATTATCTTGTGAAGTATTTCCAGCATGTTTCGAAGCAACTAACAACTTTAAACGATCGATCAATTCATTGGGATCGTCCCAATACACGTATTCTATAGGTTTTTCATTATAAATCAAATCGCATCGTGTTGCTGGTTTCGATAATCCTGCTCCTTCTCGAGGCTGAAACAGGGGACGGATAATGTCCATATATTTGGGTTTTTTTGTACGTTTCAAATGTCCTTTAGAATTTCGATGAACTCCTGTTGCTTCTAGAATGGCTTTATAAGCGTTTAAGTCATCTGCAACAAAAGCAGGGTCATCATAAAAAATTAATTGATACAATCCTGGAGTTCCAGTCACCCCGTTCCACTGATTGTCATAAAGTACGTTTATACTTTCAGTTTTAGCATCAAACTCTATACGTTTGTTACCCAAAAACCACCAATCATTTTCTGATTCGTACACTGGACCATACACTCCATCGATTCTCTCGTTATTCTGCCAGTAGTCTTGAACTACTTGTCGACTCATTGGAGGATACTGATCTAGATAGTCGTTAATAGCTTCTACAGCTACCGGTTTTTGAGAAACAGAGGCTTCATCAATTTCACTAAACTGTTCGGTGTTGTCGTTGTTTCCTTCAGCTACATCTTTCAATGAAATAAAATCGGTTTTTTTGGGTGATGAAGCTTTTTGAGGCTTAAAATTCGACGTAATGGATGACATTTCGTGGCCTTCAACTTTGGGCTCATTTTTTTTTGTTCTTTTTTGACGGAGTAATTTGGAGAAGTTTTTACTATTTCTTGAAGAGGTTCAGATATTGGCTTGAACAGTCTCCTAATAGATTCATCTTGTTCCGTTTTGTTCAATTTTAATGCCAGATACTTTTTACGTATAGACCGGGCAAGTTCAGCGATTTTTCTCTTGTGAGTAGCTACAGCTACTTGATTCTTTGCCAGCATGATGTCGAATGACGATATGCTTTAACAATAACTAACGTACCATAGCATTCGGCCCAACACTCTGCACACATTTTCTTGAATTCTTCAAAGGTAACATCAGGAGATACATGTTCATCAAATATATGTTTTAGGTTAATTTCATCCTGTTTAAATAGGACTATGATGTTGCAGTTGTCTCGTATTAGCTGTTTTGGTACTTTGGAGTAAGTTTGACAGAGATATGCTGCATCAATATCTTTATGCCGGCACATTGAGTAATATTCTCGAATTTTCTGCTGACCGTCGCAGGCAACATCATCAAATATGAATATAGAGTTATTTTTAGCTTTATTGGTACTTACAATTTCTTCGTTGTCTTTAAAGGGATAGTACCCAACACCTTTAGCACTGGAAATCACATCTTGAAGTAGTTGATATTTTGGCTGGTACAGAGACTTTGAATAAACGTACACATTTTTAAATTTAGCGCCGTTGGGATCGAAGAGCAGCGACAGCATAACGTTTGTTTTTCCGCATCCAGAAGGTCCACATATAATGGCGCGAAACGAATCCGGTAGCAATTTACCATGTTTACTATGTTTACTTGGTGTAAAGTCCAAGTTGACGATAGGTAGCGTCTGTTCTTGTTGAACGACCTTCATCTTGTGTCGTTCGAGGAAGAAATGTCAGATAATAAATATAGATGACGCTACATCTCATCATCAGTCTTCATGTTGGTATATCAGGGTGAAGGTGTCTTGAATTCCATCATCAATAAACTGCCAGTCGAGTTACATATTCCTGGCTATCAATATTGTGGACCAGGTACAAAACTACATAAGCGACTTGCACGCGGAGATCCCGGCATTAATCCGTTAGACGCTGCTTGTAAACAACACGACATTGCTTATTCCCATACCAAATCTTTAGTGGAACGTCATAAAGCCGATCAGATACTTGAAAACGCTGCTTGGGAACGAGTAAAGTCCAAGGACGCTTCTGTTGGTGAAAAAACTGCCGCCTGGTTCGTTACCACTGGAATGAAGGGTAAACGCAAACTTGGGATGGGCGTCAAAAAGCCTTCTGTTTCTTTTCAACGTGGGATCCTTCAGAAAATTGCAAAGTCCTATAAACCGGCAACAACTGTAACAAAGTCTGCTTCGAATGCATTGAAGGTAGCAAGACTTGCTGTGAAAAAGGTTGGAGGTCGTCATCGTGTTAAAGTTCCAAGAATTATTCCGATTGCCAAATCTGGTGGAATTCTGCCTCTAATACCGATTTTTGCTGCGCTTGGAGCACTCGGCAGTCTCGCAGGTGGAGCAAGTGCAATTGCAAAAACAGCTATTGATGCTAAGAACGCCCAAAAGAAGCTCGAAGAAGATGAACGTCACAACAAAGCAATGGAAGCCGTTGGTAAAGGACTGTACTTGCGAAAAAACGCCAAAGGGGGCTTTGGTCTATTTCTGAAAAAGCAAAAAAACTAATAATGCTACCCAATAGGCCATTTTACGATTTCGAACTAACACGTTATGCTAAAAAACTTAAAATACCGAATTTTCGAGGTGTTTTTATGAGAGACACTTTACCTTCGAGTCCCCGTAAACGTGAATGTGGTATTGTAAATTTGGATACCTCCGACAATAATGGTACTCATTGGGTGGCCTACAACAAGAAAAACAATCACGTGGACTACTTTGATTCATTTGGTAACTTGAAACCGCCGAGAGAACTTGTATGCTATTTGGGGAACGTAAAAATTTTCTACAACAACGATCCATATCAAACGTACAATCAAGCTAATTGTGGAAAATTGTGTTTGAAATTTCTACACAATAATGGCGGATAATATGGGCGTTCAAGTCATAATGGCACATCTGACTGATAATAAAACATTTTCGGAATTTACATCAGAAGAGTTGAAGCATATCCCGCTGGAATATTTAATAAAAAATGTGAGACCTGGAGAACTATTGAGTATATGGCATAAACTGTCTGCAGAATACACGTCAAAGTTTAATCTTCAAATACGGCTTCCATGCTATGTTCACTACAATAGACCTGATTGGATAACACACTGGGACGGACCTGCTGATGCTCAAGAAGATTGTTGTTTTTGTAAATTAGCCTTAAAAAAATAATTCAATAAATGTTTGTACACAGATATAATTGTTTCATTCATCATGTCGCACTTGTTGAGAGTAAACAGTAATACTCACGTCTTCACTTTTCGTCCTTCTACGCCAATATTGTTGGACCCGAAAAAAGATTATGAATTAGCACTTAGATCTTTTCATTCGTACAATTCCATACCGAACATTGAAAAAGGCGATAAATTTTACTATTTCGATAAAACTAACAAATTGAAAGTTATCGAGTTTCCTACAGGATGCTACGAAATTACCGATATAGAAGCATTTATACGAACGAAGATGGGGCTTGAAAATGAAGTTAATCCTGAACTGTTTTTCTCGTTAAAACCCAACAATAATACACTGCAATGCGAAATCTTTAGCAAATATTATAAAATTACGTTTAAAAAGCCAAATAATATTGGGCATGTATTGGGATTCTCGGAAAAAAATCTTAATCCTGGTCTAATACATTCATCGGACTTGCCTGTAAACATTATAAAAGAATCAACCATACACTTTGATGCCAACATTACGTCGGGAGCCTTTGATGGAGACAGACCTGCACACACGATCTACGAATTTGCTGTAAAAGTCGATCCTGGCTACGCTATCGACGAAACACCTTCAAATTTGCTATATTTACCAGTTATACCACAACGAGAAATAACCAACATTACAGTGTTGGCTTTGGATCAAGACGGCCATCCCGTAAACTTTCGAGGTGAAACTAGTACTCTTGTGTTGGAATTGAGAGCAAGGAGCCGATGGGACTAGTTATAAGATATAGAGGCGCTTCCAAATCTTTATTGTCGCCGCAAGCGTCTAAGCGTCAACATCTAACTGCAGCAAATATATTGTTTCTCCGTTCACTTGGATATCATGTCAACGGTGACTATGTACAAACGAAGAAAAATTGACGAAGCACATACTTCTCCGATGTTTGATCTGTATCGATCCCCAACATTTGATGAGTCTATTCGTAAGGCAGAGTATAGGTCCTATACACCGTTCGTAAAATCATTCAATTGCAACGATGTTGTGGAATTTAGCATCAACCAAGTCGACTCGTTCTTTGCTATGAATCAATCACTGCTGGCTATTAGAGGGAAATTGGAAATAACCGGCGGAGGAGATGTATCTTTAGCATCCAATTTTGGAGCTTTCCTTTTCGACTCTTGCACGTACAGCGAATCCGCTAGAGAAGTTGAAACAGTACGCAATCCTGGAATTATAAGTGCTGTTCGAGCTTACACTTGTTACAGCAAAGAAGACTCAAATCATATGGCTATCGCTGGCTGGAATTATCCTTCAGCACCTATCCTCGCCGCTCACAACAAGTCTTTCAGCTTGTTGATGCCGCTTAAACATATTTTCAACATTTTCAACGACTATCCTATGATTACGTGCGGCAGACAAACTCTTAGATTTGTAAGAGCAAGAAACGATAACGATTGCATAATTGTAAAGGAAAAAAATGTTGGTACTGCTACAGCAACGACTACCACCGTAAAAATCGTAGTTCAAAGTATCGAGCTGAAAATCAAACACATTTATCCGAATGATGATGTGAAAGAACAACTTTTGAAAGCTATTCAAACTGACAAACCGATACTAATTCCGTTTAGAAAATGGGAACTGAATGAATTGCCTGCAATTACAGCGGGTGCGCGAAGAGAAATCTGGGCAGTTAAAACTAGCACCGCAATCGAACGGCCACGTTTCATTGTCGTATGTTTCCAAACTAATAAACGTGATGCTGTTGGGGAAGATCCGACTTTGTTTGATCACGTGAGTACTGCTAGCATTCGAGTATCATTGAATGGTGAATACTATCCCAACGAACGTATGCAGTTGGACTTTGCAAACAATCACTTTGCTGAAGCCCATTTCAACTATAGCAACTTTCAAACTAGTTATTCAAATTCTGCTTTGAAGAGTTGCCTTTTGGACTATGTTGCATTTAAAAACCGTTCTTTGTTCATCATTGATTGTTCCAAGCAAGAAGAAACCATGAAATCATCTACTATTGATGTGAGATTGGATATAGAAGCCGATTCTGGATTTCCCGCTAATACTAAAGCTTACTGTATTATTATTCACGACTGTTTAATGGAGTACTTCCCCCTCTCTGAAGTACTGAAAAGTTTAAATTAGATATCACTTACTAAATGCCAGTAGTTGAACGTTTGCCACGATGAGAATAGCACTCTGTGATATCCAAGGGTTCGATATTGAGGGCAGTTTCCATCCAAAGGAGATGTCAATTCAAATCGGATCCCATGTTTCTAACTTTCTATTCAAGCCTGCAATACCCTACGCTAATTTAAGTGCACGTGATAAGAAAACAGTTAGACATGTAGAGAAATATATTCATGGAATAAACTACAGCTCGGGTAACATCGAGTATACGGAAATTAACGATATATTGGAAAAATATTTGCTATATGCTGCAGACTGTATTTACGTTAGAGGAAATCAAAAGGAGGATTTTTTACTTCAAAAATGCCAACAGTTATTGGGTACCCCGCATCCCGCCGTTTATGATGTCGCAAAATATGATGGATTGCTCTGCCAAACAAGGAGATTTGAATCTTGTCATACGCCGTGTCTAAACCATGCATCTGGAAAATTTCTGTGTGCTGAACGCAACGTTAATATGTTACATAATTGGTTGTATTATATTATATTACCTAGATAATGTACTTTTTCAAATAAAAAATGCTTATTTATATATGGGTTTTATTGAAACACCTTGTATATTTTTATTTATTTATTTTGTTAAAGAAAGTCGATTTCTTACATTTTTTATGACAATTTTTATCAATAGAACAGAAAGTGCCGATAATATCGCACATAACATTGAAAATATTTTGTACAGTTCATTTTGAATGACTTTATTATTATTCCATAATGATAACTGGGAAACTTCACTACCACTAATACTTCTTAAATCGACTTCAGCTGTTGAGATGTGTTGCCACGTCTCAACGTCACCCTCGGTCTCATCTTGAAATACGAGCTTCAACTTGTATCTCGTCTGATTAGCTGGTACATTAATCGAAAACACTGACAATTTTCCATCATTAACTTTATTTAAAGACATCATCTGCCATTCTGAACGCTGGCACTCAAATTCCTCGTTAAAACATACGGCTATATGTTTTACTCCAATAGGGACGTGTGTGTAGAGCATATTGTTCAACACTGCTGTTAGAATTATGAAAGACATTTTCAATGCGGCCATTTTGTAGGCTGAATTCGTCTTAGTGGATATTGAGTCTGCGGTAATTGACGATTTTCAAATACTTTATCCCACGCAGAACTTATAGACAGACGGCCAAATTGCTTAATCGTTTTACTTTTATCTTCGTAAAGTATTATGTCTTGATATAATTTTCGAACTTTCTCTCCAAATTCCTCCAATTTACGTGTGTGTTCTGGCGATGCCATCATACAACTGACAAATTCTACCAAATCTAAATTTCTTATAAGCCCTCAATGCAATAAATATTATTTTGTATATACCTCTCTGCCCATGTTGTAATTTAATTCTTTTTTATCACGTCTGTTCTTATCTCTGTTATAACGGAAACTCGTTCAGAGCATTCTTATCGCGAAACGAATTAAATTACAAATGAAATATTTCAATTTTTAATAGCAGTAATGAAAAAAATATATATATTCTACATCACATTTTGAATACAGAACCGTTTTTCCCATAAAAATTGTCCCAATGGTATTATTCCGGTCAAGATATAAGAGAATGGTTATCAGCAGCTTAAAGATAAGTAACTACTTTTTTAAACTAGAAAGACATTGTTCAGGTCCGCATTATAGATAATATCTAATTTTCAGTACAAAATGAAAAATGCCTAGTAATAATTTATATTTTTCAAAGAAAAATTCTCAATCTTTATATCCATACGCTATAATTGTCAGAAAAAGTAAGCGCATCATGTAGGTGATTAGGATATTCCAAATCAATCTGCAAGCTGGATGACCCCGTGACCACTTAACCTTTTGACCTTGACCAACGAGATTGGATCTTATATAATAAACTAAACAATGTTCACCCTAATCATTTTCATCACGAACGTTGACGACAAATTCCGGCAGCGTCATGGGAACTCTTACCAGAAAAAGAAATCTTGATCTTAACCCAATAGACGCATATATTACTGTTGATAATATAACTATGGATGTTTATCAGTATTACACATATTTTTCCAAAGAATATTCTAAAGATGAAATTGGAAATTTCCCAACAATATATGTCGGGGCATGTATACAGGCTGAATATATGGATGAAGATGATGAACCAATACTTACAATGGAAATTACAACAAATGAATCTGGCGAAATAGTAGAAATTTATTATTTTCACGATTGGATGTATTTCAAAAATAGTATGTCATTCAAGATGACGGAAAAAATTGATTTAAATCGCTATAGAAATCTTATTAATGAAAAAATGATTGTAACAATTAAGTTTGAGAAGGAATAATAAAATATATAGTAAAAAAATTAATTAATAATTAATGTCTATGTTTAATTGTACTCCACTGACATATTACCTATTAACCGTTGATATTTTGACCTTGACATGACCTTGACATGACCTTAACATGACTTTGGCATGGCCTTGACATGACCTTGGCATGACCTTGACCTTGACCTTGACCTTGACCTTGACCTTGACCTTGACCCGCGTTTAAATCGAACCAACGGTAACGGAGATATAAGCTAAGGCCCTCTTGGCTTTCGTACTGCGCATGTTTTTTCTTTATGTATTTATTATACGTCACATTTAAAATACACTGCCGTTTCCCGCGTTTAAATCGAACCAATAGTAACGGAGATATAAGCTAAGGCCCTTTTGACGTTTCTTCTACACAGTATTTTTTGACATGTAATAATTTTACGTTATATTTCAAATATAATGCCGTTTGACCCACCCAAATCGGCTCATTAATTACGAAGATATATTATATTGTGGATTAAAAATGGCTGCAAAAAGATGGCTAGTAGCGCCATCTGTTTGTTAGCGGCAGTACTACATCTTAGAGTTATGTAAAGTACTATATTCTTATTCCGCGAAGATATATTATATTGTGGATTAAAAATGGCTGCAAAAAGATGGCTAGTAGCGCCATCTGTTTGTTAGCGGCAGTACTACATCTTAGAGTTATGTAAAGTACTATATTTTTATTCCGCAGCCATTTTTTATCCTAATATTTAAAGTATGCCACGTGCCGCCATTTTTATCTGCGTCTCTTTCTGGTACGCTGAATTTCCTATACTTCTCTCTCTAACACATTGAATTCCCTATAGTGATAGTAGAAATGGCTTAGGTGATCTACTATGTTAGTTTATCATCAACTCCTGATGATGATAATATAGTTAGCGAAACGTAAGTAGATTGTTACAAAAATGTAGTTTTGGTCAGTGTGACGATATTCTTTATCATTTTTATCGCTGTCAAAATGAAAAAACTGTCATCATTAAATGACACATATTATATAGGAGTTAATTTATAAAAAGAAATACATTGTCGAAAATTTGGTTTTTTAAATTATAATACTACGGGTCGGCAGTAACACATTTTTTGAAAAACTTTTTAAAAATAATGTTTACTTAATTAATTCGCCGATTTTTCTTCTTAAATGACTCTTGACTTTTTCTTGTGTTTTGTTCTCTTTTTATGAGGAATAAGCATGTGTTTTGTAGGGTGCAAATTTGGAAACACCTTGTATATGAATACAAATTTTATCGACGTTTTAATTTGTAACTTTAGTTCCTTTCTGTACCTTTTTTTGTCAAAATAGATTTTTAATATTACATTTTTAGGATCCTTTATTTTCTTGGAGGTGAACTTTGCAATTCAAGCGAACAGGAAAATTTCTTTACGCATTTATTGCAATTATGATTTTTCTAATTTCATACTTTTTAAAAATTATGGCAAATTTTTAAAAACTCAAATATCTTGATGCTACATGTTACTATACTCATTTTTTTAATTCGTAAAACAAAAAACAAAAAAAAATCGGTTGTGTCGCCCTAAAACATTCCCGACGAATTTCCAGAGACTCAAAACTTTTTCAGATAAATTAATGTTAAAGTTTAAAACTATGACACTTCTTCACTGGTTCTTCCGACGATTAACCGAAATTGGTTAAGTCCGTGAAGTACTTTTTCAGATATTTAATGTTAAAGTTTCAAATTTTGACATTTTTTTAATTTTGACAGGTGACAGTTGGAGAAATAATTTTGACTGTTCTGAATAAAGTTTTTCAAGAGCTTTCAAATAACATACTGGAAGTCAAGTTTCGTGTATCATTTTTTGACAGTGGCACTTACGTTTGACAGATGTCGTACAAAAACTAATGGGTTTTTCCGATGGATAATTAAAACCTGTATACCAAATTTCAGCTTAATTGGATTAAGCGTATGATTTCTATCATGGAAGAATACACACGGACAGACAGACAGACAGACATAATTCCATCTCAAAATGGTCTTAATCACCTCAGGGGACCTCAAAATAACATCTTTACCTTCAAAATTGTGTTTAGCTCGTTTTTAAGACTTTCCCGTCTCGTATGGTGGGTCGGGAAAGTAAAAAGTAAAAGCAGGCGGTGGTATTTATAAGTAATACCTTCAATTGACATAAGCGTGGTCAAAGTAAGGTTTAAATTTTTGTGAGATTCCCCATTTTAATATTAATAATTGATGCAGAAAAAGTATATTAAAAAATACTTATTTTAAGTTCTTAGAAATATTATCGATAACTGGTGGCTACTATGATTAAAAACTAATTTAGATAAATCTTAACAAAATCGTTTCGTTCAGTTAATATAAATATTATAAATTTGTACAGCATCCAACGATTTAAAAGTGATGTTTTTATTTTGTTATCAGTTAACAAACACATTAACACCGTTGCCATGTTTAAGGGCCTCGGAATTAATAATGAACTTGTAAATTGAACGCATATACGAGGGCCTCGCATTTCTAACAGCGAATATATACAAAACGATTGAAGCGACAACTTGTTAAAAATAGAATGAACTAAAAACCGTATAAGAGGTGGTATCCAGATTCACTTATGAGCCCAAAAAAAAATCGGAGATAAATATTTTGGGGGGTCAGAGGAACAAAAATAATATGATATATATATATATAAGAAAGAACTCTGTGTCTAGTGAGGTTGTGGTCAACGACAATCACAAAAGAAAACTCTTCGTTAAAAAGTCAAGCTTTCGCTAATATTTATTAGCATTATCAAGACATCTAAAAGTGTACAAAGAATTTAGAAAAAATACAAAATATTATTAGACACACTTACTAGCATGAGGATGTGTGGTACTGTGTTACATACTTCTTTAAAACAGACATAAGACATTAAAAAGACGGCACAACAAAGTCATAAAAACATAATAAAAATGCGTAATGCATTGTGCACACATAGAGGTGATACAAGTTACAAAATAAAAATTTTTTACAATTTAAAAAACATCTTAGAAAGAAATTTGTGTTAAGTGTGCAAGGGGATGACACACACAAGCGATAAGCTTGACGGCTGACAATCATGACAAGTGACTGATGACAAAGAACCAAAATCAGACTCAGACGTGTAAGCACAAACGCCACCGAATTATATGAGAGTACCGGAGGATGTATTCAAAAATCGAAAAAGAAGAAGAGTGTGAAATAGAAGACAGTGTCATTAGAGCGGGAAAATTTGAAAATTTTGAAAAGGATTAAGGACGTGACACAGGAAAGTGAAAAATTGCCATGAGGCAAAATACAAATGGAGCAGAAAAGTCAAAAACAATCTACACCATACGACGTGGTATTGGCCAAGTAAATGTGGGTCAAGTTTGTTAATGACAGAAGTATTAAAAATCAGACAGTTGGGAGTTAAACTCTGCGACATTGTTATTCTTAATTAATGCAAAAACAAAGTTGTATATGACACTAAGGTTGCTAATGTCAGTTCGTTTGTTCATAGAGTTTTCCTCCCTCATGATGTGAAACATCTCTAAGAATTGTCTCTTATAGGGGTTGCGTTCCGATGTTATAACTCTCGTTTGATCAAAGGCTATAACATGGTCTAGTGAGAGAGAGTGTTCTGCTAAAGCGCACGATCTTTTTGACTTGTTGATATCACTCCTATGAGAGACAACACGACCAGAGAGGTTTCTACTCGTTTGTCCAATGTACTTTAAATCGCAAGCCTGACACGGTATGCAATAGATTACGTTCGACCTCTGCATCGCATCCACAGGATGTTTGACTTTAGAATGAAGAGAAGATAAGGATTTAATGTGTTTACAGGCAAATTTGAAGTTGCAGTCTTTGAAGATATTGGAAAGCATGGGGGTTAGTCCCTCTATGTATGGAAGCGTTCTGTATAAGACGGGGGCCAGATTAGGAGTGGGGACATGGTTCATTTGGCTCCGACTCAAGCCATTAGTGATGGAGATGCGTGGATTACTGAAAAGTAGTCTGTTAACTATGTCTCTCGGATAGGAGTTTTGTAGGAGAATGGTCCGGAGTTTGTTGAGGCCTTCATGCCTGTGGGAAGGATGGGAAAGTTTATCTACTCTGGTTTTTAAAGCAACAATAAGATTCAATTTCATCCTAACAGGATGGTAAGAGTTGTAGTTGATGAATCTGTTACTACACATTGGCTTTCTATACCAAGATGTGCATAATGTATTATTTGGTTTTCTGTGTACCACCATATCCAAGAATGGAAGACTTCCGTCAGATTCCGGTTCTACAGTGAATTGCAGATTCGTTGAATAGGTATTGAACACAGAAAGAACTAAGTTAATTTGCCCAATGGGCACCGCTAAAATGAGGTCATCAACGTACCTTTTAACGAAAGGGATGGGGAAAGGGATGAGGTTTAGGGAGTGTTGGACTAAGTCATCCAAGACATAATTAACTAGAATAGGAGAAATTTTTGATCCCATAGGGGTACCAAAAATTTGTTTGAAATATACGCCCTCAAACACTAAATAGTTTGAGTCGAAAATGAACTGCAAAATTTTGCTGAAATTTTCCCAAGTGAGGTTACAGAAATTTTTGATATGGTCCCAATGATGCTGCAAAGTGGAGAGAACTAAATCGAAAGGAAGGTTAGTGAAAAGGGATACTACATCGAAACTGACGAGCATGTAGTCCGGAGGTAACTGAAAATCGTTTATAAAATTACTGAAAGTAAATGAATCTCTAATGTAGAAAGGATTGTCAATGTCATAGGCATTGGTGAGAATTTCAGTTAAAAAGGTGGCTAGATTCGAATTCGGAGATGAGATAGCTGCACAGATAGGTCTCATAGATAATGTGGGTTTGTGAATTTTAGGCAAGCTGTAAAATCTAGGTGCAATGGAATTGTAACAGCGAAGCTTTTTTGCTTAGGTTAAGAAATAACATACTTAGTCTAGAAATAAGAGTCACCTTAAGTGAAATTACTTTATTGGGAAAACAATTCTCAGAAATTAAAACTAAATTAAATGCAATCCTTCCAGGCCATATTTTAAATGAATACTTAAGGCGGATATTAACAACTTCTTGGCCTTAGGCCCCAAATTTGTTATACCTCCGTCTTTTCAAGACTTAAACATACCAGGTCTATTAGGTGACCTTGAACTTATCATCTCTTCACACGATGAAAACCAAAAAGATCTTTTTCGGGCTCAATATACTAATATCATCACAAATTTTTTACACAAATTTTCAAATTTCAAACAACCACTTAACTTACTTTTTAATAAATGTCGAATGTTTTTAAAAAAATAACCCTGATCTCTGTCTAGTCAACAGTGACAAGGGAAATGTAACAGTTGTTATGTATAAGAATGTATACGTTGAAAAATCTTTCGAATTACTTAATGATACAAAATATTATAAAAAGATTCCTCGGGATCCTACTTCTACGCTCCAACAGAAGTCCAACAGTCTTATCTCTAGTTTAGAAAAAAAAGGAGCCTTTACTGAAGCTGAAGCAAAAAAGCTTCGCTGTTACAATTCCATTGCACCTAGATTTTACAGCTTGCCTAAAATTCACAAACCCACATTATCTATGAGACCTATCTGTGCAGCTATCTCATCTCCGAATTCGAATCTAGCCACCTTTTTAACTGAAATTCTCACCAATGCCTATGACATTGACAATCCTTTCTACATTAGAGATTCATTTACTTTCAGTAATTTTATAAACGATTTTCAGTTACCTCCGGACTACATGCTCGTCAGTTTCGATGTAGTATCCCTTTTCACTAACCTTCCTTTCGATTTAGTTCTCTCCACTTTGCAGCATCATTGGGACCATATCAAAAATTTCTGTAACCTCACTTGGGAAAATTTCAGCAAAATTTTGCAGTTCATTTTCGACTCAAACTATTTAGTGTTTGAGGGCGTATATTTCAAACAAATTTTTGGTACCCCTATGGGATCAAAAATTTCTCCTATTCTAGTTAATTATGTCTTGGATGACTTAGTCCAACACTCCCTAAACCTCATCCCTTTCCCCATCCCTTTCGTTAAAAGGTACGTTGATGACCTCATTTTAGCGGTGCCCATTGGGCAAATTAACTTAGTTCTTTCTGTGTTCAATACCTATTCAACGAATCTGCAATTCACTGTAGAACCGGAATCTGACGGAAGTCTTCCATTCTTGGATATGGTGGTACACAGAAAACCAAATAATACATTATGCACATCTTGGTATAGAAAGCCAATGTGTAGTAACAGATTCATCAACTACAACTCTTACCATCCTGTTAGGATGAAATTGAATCTTATTGTTGCTTTAAAAACCAGAGTAGATAAACTTTCCCATCCTTCCCACAGGCATGAAGGCCTCAACAAACTCCGGACCATTCTCCTACAAAACTCCTATCCGAGAGACATAGTTAACAGACTACTTTTCAGTAATCCACGCATCTCCATCACTAATGGCTTGAGTCAGAGCCAAATGAACCATGTCCCCACTCCTAATCTGGCCCCCGTCTTATACAGAACGCTTCCATACATAGAGGGACTAACCCCCAAGCTTTCCAATATCTTCAAAGACTGCAACTTCAAATTTGCCTGTAAACACATTAAATCCTTATCTTCTCTTCATTCTAAAGTCAAACATCCTGTGGATGCGATGCAGAGGTCGAACGTAATCTATTGCATACCGTGTCAGGCTTGCGATTTAAAGTACATTGGACAAACGAGTAGAAACCTCTCTGGTCGTGTTGTCTCTCATAGGAGTGATATCAACAAGTCAAAAAGATCGTGCGCTTTAGCAGAACACTCTCTCTCACTAGACCATGTTATAGCCTTTGATCAAACGAGAGTTATAACATCGGAACGCAACCCCTATAAGAGACAATTCTTAGAGATGTTTCACATCATGAGGGAGGAAAACTCTATGAACAAACGAACTGACATTAGCAACCTTAGTGTCATATACAACTTTGTTTTTGCATTAATTAAGAATAACAATGTCGCAGAGTTTAACTCCCAACTGTCTGATTTTTAATACTTCTGTCATTAACAAACTTGACCCACATTTACTTGGCCAATACCACGTCGTATGGTGTAGATTGTTTTTGACTTTTCTGCTCCATTTGTATTTTGCCTCATGGCAATTTTTCACTTTCCTGTGTCACGTCCTTAATCCTTTTCAAAATTTTCAAATTTTCCCGCTCTAATGACACTGTCTTCTATTTCACACTCTTCTTCTTTTTCGATTTTTGAATACATCCTCCGGTACTCTCATATAATTCGGTGGCGTTTGTGCTTACACGTCTGAGTCTGATTTTGGTTCTTTGTCATCAGTCACTTGTCATGATTGTCAGCCGTCAAGCTTATCGCTTGTGTGTGTCATCCCCTTGCACACTTAACACAAATTTCTTTCTAAGATGTTTTTTAAATTGTAAAAAATTTTTATTTTGTAACTTGTATCACCTCTATGTGTGCACAATGCATTACGCATTTTTATTATGTTTTTATGACTTTGTTGTGCCGTCTTTTTAATGTCTTATGTCTGTTTTAAAGAAGTATGTAACACAGTACCACACATCCTCATGCTAGTAAGTGTGTCTAATAATATTTTGTATTTTTTCTAAATTCTTTGTACACTTTTAGATGTCTTGATAATGCTAATAAATATTAGCGAAAGCTTGACTTTTTAACGAAGAGTTTTCTTTTGTGATTGTCGTTGACCACAACCTCACTAGACACAGAGTTCTTTCTTAACTAGTTCATGGTCAAGAACTACCCTCGCTTCTATATATATATATATATATATATATATATATATATATATATATATATATATATATGTGTAAAGGGTTCTATGGCGCCCCGGTATAAATTTATACACTTTTATACGATATTTTAAACGTATAAAATATTCTTGTTTAAGGATGATTTCGACCTCTTTTCAGATATCAGTATTATTATGATAAATCTATTTCATCATGTTTAAAACTAGTAACATTTCATTTATTTGTCCTGTTAGGTTTATTTAGTAATCAGCTAATCGACAGAAAATCAGTTGAATCGAAAAGTCAAATTTGTTATTTTAAATTTTATTTTACTGTTTATAGAATCAGTTGAGAAAAGTGTCAGTTTATATTGAGAAGAAAATTTTGTTATTTGCTTAAGATTTATTTTCCTACTCAGAAATTTAGTTAATAAAGTATAGATTTGTATTGAGAAGTCATATTTGTTTTTTTCTTACCTATAAAATCCATTAAGTATATTGTCGGTTTGCATTGCGAAGTCAAATTTGTTTTCGTTTTTTAGTTTCCTACTCATAGAATCAGTTGAGTCGGTTTATATTGAGGAGAAAAAGTTGTTATTTTCTTAGATTTTATTTTCCAACTCAGAAAAACAGTTAATATAGTATAGGTTAGCATTGAGAAGTGAGATTTGTTTTTTCCAACTAATAAAATCAGTTAGGTATAGTGTCGGTTTGCTTTGAGAAGGAAATTTTTTTATTTTATTAGGTTTTATTTTCCTACTCAGAAAATCAGTAAATATAGTGTCGGTTTGCATTGAGAAGTCAAATTTGTTTTTGTTTTGTAGTTTCCTACTCATGTAATGAGTTGAGTATAGTGTCGTTTTATATTGAGAAACAATTTTTTTTATTTTATTAGGTTTATTTTCCTACTCAGAAAATCAGTAAATATAGTGTCGGTTTGCATTGAGAAATCAAATTTGTTTTTGTTTTGTAGTTTCCTACTCATGCAATGAGTTGGGAATAGTGTCGGTTTATATTGAGAAGGAAATTTTTTTATTTTATTAGGTTTTATTTTCCTACTCAGAAAATCAGTAAATATAGTGTCGGTTTGCATTGAGAAGTCAAATTTGTTTTTGTTTTGTAGTTTCCTACTCATGTAATGAGTTGAGTATAGTGTCGTTTTATATTGAGAAACAAATTTTTTTATTTTATTAGGTTTATTTTCCTACTCAGAAAATCAGTAAATATAGTGTCGGTTTGCATTGAGAAATCAAATTTGTTTTTATTTTGTAGTTTCCTACTCATGCAATGAGTTGAGAATAGTGTCGGTTTATATTGAGAAGGAATTTTTTTTATTTTATTAGGTTTTATTTTCTTACTCAGAAAATCAGTAAATATAGTGTCGGTTTGCATTGAGAAGTCAAATTTGTTTTTGTTTTTCCTACTTATGCATTGAGTTGAGAATAGTGTCGGTTTATATTGAGAAGGAATTTTTTTTATTTTATTAGGTTTTATTTTCCTACTCAGAAAATCAGTAAATATAGTGTCGGTTTGCATTGAGAAGTCAAATTTGTTTTTGTTTTATAGTTTCCTACTCATGCAATGAGTTGAGTATAGTGTCGGTTTATATTGAGAAAGAAATTTTTTTATTTTATTAGATTTTATTTTCCTACTCAGAAAATCAGTAAATATAGTGTCGGTTTGCATTGAGAAGTCACATTTGTTTTTTTTCCTACTCATAAAATCAGTTAAGTATAGTGTCGGTTTGCATTGAGAAGTCACATTTGTTTTTTTTCTACTCAAAGAATCAGTCAAGAATAGTGTCGATTTATATTTCAAAGAAACATTTGTTATTTTCCTAGGTTTTATTTTCAAACTAAGAAAATCCGTTGCATCGAGAAGCTAAATTTGTTTTTTATTAATTTTATTCTAATACTCATAGAATTAGTTAAAAATTGTGTCAATTTATATTTAGAAAAAAAAATATTTTTCTGAGGTTTTATTTTGATACTCAGAAAATCAGTTAATACAGGGTGATTCATAGGTAAACCGACATACGTTAATTGCAAATAGAGGGCACTAGGTGATTCAAAAAAACTATTATTTGATGGGTCTAACCCACGTTTCTTCCGAACCACCCTGTATATTTATTTCATATTTAGCAAGCTTGTTTGAGTCTATTAGTAGATTAAACTGATATAGTAATCAAAATAAAAATCCAGGTCCGGTTTCAAAAAAAATTACCAAAATTATTTTCACGATGAACAACACTCTGTATATCAGAATTTAAAAATTGGATATTATATTCGAAAAGAGCGGAAAAAGTAAAGTAGGAATTCATGTTTTTTGAAACTGCACCTTTTATTTTGCCACTAAAACTCTCAAACTAAAAAATTGTTCATTTTCGTCGAATTCGTGCGATTTTGCTTAATATGGGAAATTGGCTTGGTGATGGTGCTCCTAGTTTGAAGAGAAATAAATAATATTTTATTCGTATTTTTCGAAGGTAAATACATGCAGTAAGTAAAGTTAGCACCATATGGAAAAAATATTTATTTTTTTTTATTAAATTATTATTATACTTATTAAATTTTACGACTAAAAAATTTTTTTTAAATTTTTAAAATTTTCCCTTGTTTTAGTCGTAAATATTAACAAGTATGTAGCCATTAAGTAGTGTTAAGAGATAATAATTTAATTAAAAAAAATAATTTTTCCTACGATCACTACCCAAAGTAGGCTTTTGCACACTCAAATCTAACCGCAAAGTTGACGTTTTCCGTGATCTGTAATAATTTGACATTATTGTCGCTCTAGCGCGTACTTTTCCGCTCGCCTGTTTTCATTTACAATAAACTAAAAAAAGGTAGTAAATAATAGGTATATTAAAACAAAATGTAGGGCAGTCTGAATATTTTAGTTGAAATATTAATATTTGAAGATATTTCGAACGAAATTAAACTTTATTTTATAAAATTTATCTAGTAAAAATATAACAGTCAGAAGGTACACCTAGATACACCTAGGTACACCTATATGAAATAGTGATTGCATATTTAAGTATCTACTTACTGTTTTGTGCAAATAGTAGACTATGAAATTAATGAAACGTCATTATTTCATTTTTAGGTTATGAAGTGTATTTTCATGTTTTCTTTTTAATTATTTGTCTAAAAATAATGTGATCGTAGAAAAAATCTTGTGTACAATTCGAGCAGAAAGTGCTTTGCCGCTTTCGGCAGATTGCCCGCGCTCCGCTACGCGTCGCGCGGGCAACTCTCTGCCTCAAGCAGCAAAGTATCACTTTCCGCTCTTAATACACAAATAGCTATTTTTTTCCATATGGAGCTAACTTTACTTACTGTATGTATTTGCCATTCAAAAATACCAATAAAATATTATTTATTTCTCTTCAAAACTAGGAGTACCATCACCAAAAAAATTCCCCATATTAAGCAAAATCGCACGAATTCGACGAAAATGAACAATTTTCTTATCACCCTGTTTTTAAATTTCGAATATAAATGCTTGAACCTTATTAAAAAACAATTTTACATGTTGTTTTAATATTTATGTTAAAGTATCAAATATTCCATTCCTAATTACCAAAATACATTTTAACAGCTCATAATAACCCTTACTAAATATTCATTCCCTTACGAATCTGCTTATCTTAAATTCTTCAAAATTGGTTAATTTAATTTGATTGTTGTGGTAGTTAGAAAATATATTTTGTGACCGACCGCCCCCATGCTGTAGAAATGTCAATTTTGTAAGTGAGATTTGGTTTATCGGTCGAAATTGAATATTTCGCGGCCAATGTGGAGAACGCGAAATACTGACTTCTCGCGTACGATGACACGAAAAATATATTTAATGAGATACAAATACAAAATTAGATATAGGATTAACACTAACTACATTAAAAACTATAACAATGGGAACTCAATTCTACAAATTGCAATAAACAGATTCCATTATTATTTAATTGCCTAATTTTTTCTATTAAATAATTTTTGCTCATTTATTTTTAGGATTCGGAATTTTTTTTGTTAATGTTCTGAATTCTGCTTAAGTTCGCACCATATGGAAAACTTGTTTATTATTAATTTTACGAAAAAAACTTATTCTTTATAAAAAGTTTTGCGTAGTCTAAAATCTAAAATGCAACCATCAGATATTAAATTTTTTCAGTCGTATACGAGGTTTCTCAAAAAATATGGCTCAAGAGTAAAGTAACTTTATTTTTTACAATATCAAAAACTATTATTTAGAATTGAAAACTTGGGATTCAAAATTTAACCACATCCATCTAAGTAGCACGTGATCATCAAATCTCGCTCTAAAATACAAGTAAAATTTTTTAACAAACCTCGTATACGACTAAAAAATTGGTATCCGATGGTTGTATTTTAGGTTTTAGACCATGCAAAACTTTTTATAAATAATAACTTTTTTTCATAAACTCAATAATAAAAATACCCGAACATTACAACTATTATATTATTATGTTTATTAAGTGACGTTTATTTAATAAAATCGTAATAGTTAGTTACTTTCAAATAATTGCACTGTAACATGAAAAGATAATCTGCTAAAAATTGTACTTAGTTTGTAACTGCTAAATACCTAGATTAATTTTGAAGCAAAATAAAAAAAATCATTAAAGGAACGTTCCAATATTTACTTATAGTACCTGGTAAATTCTATTTACATGTAATTAATATATTTGTCAAAATTTTAATCTTAAAAACCGGGTCAATTGAACTATTCCATAACTCGGTATTCCCCAGATGTTTTGACTTAGGAACCAGCCTCCTACGGTCAAACTGATTTTAAGTATAAAAATACACTTTTTCTGTACCTGCTAGATATTATGTGGTCTTTAAAAAATCAAAAATGTACAATCGACAGTTAATAATTATAATGTTGCAGGTAAAGGACAAAAAAAATTATTTCCAGTTTTGTACTAGTTTTTATTAAAATTATACATGAAGCATTGAAGCATTTCATAACTAGTTTTTGATACAGTGAATGTAACAACCAAAATCAAACTTAAAAATGAATTTTGTCATAATTACAGAAAAAAATCCATTATACATGCCACTACGTTGACGAATTGTTAGTTATATGTGTGCCTTTATTTTAAGTAAATTGACGCTTATTGAGGTAGGAAACTAAAATTTTAAAAAATACAATTTTGTCCGGACGTCTGTCTGGTGTAAAACTATAACTCACGAACGAAAGCTCCTATCGAGTTCCAGCTTTCACTTTACTAGTTAGTTTTCTCAGTTAGTATTTAATTTGAGCAGGATCGGGCCAGCCCTTCCGTTACTTATATGTGGGTATTTTTGTAGTCCGAGATTATAAAGGAGGAAGCATACTCTTTATGGAGAATGGACCACGGTCGATTTTTTGAATCTTTGAGAATTTATTATACATGAACTTCTGACAAAAAGTGTCTAAAAAAATCTTTTCTGTATTTTTTATTTAATTTTCAAAAATATACAAAATTTTATTTTTCGCCACTTTGTTGGATAAGGTTGTTTTTGTAATTTTTAGTAGTAGAAAAAAATTATTGTGGCAGTCAAACATTGTTTATAACAAATTGTTAACTAAATAAACAATGAAATTATTAATGAAAAAAAAAATTTTTTTTTAATTGTATTATGAGCCATCAATAATGATTTTTAAAGACAAAATTATTTCTTAACTAATTATTTAAATAATTCAAAATTGAAAAAAAGGATTATTAAACATAAGAATTTTTTTGTTAAGAAAAAAAATATTTTTTTTAAATCATCATTGACCCTAAACAATACAATGGTAAAATTTTTTTTTTCAAAAATATGAAAGTAAACTATTTGTTTATAAATAATTTATAAACAAATAACGTTAAAAAATCTTACCCACAATAATATAATCCTTATTTCTAATATAAAAATGATAGGTATTCCCACCCAACTTTCCGAACACTCCTGGTAAAGTAATTGTTTAATGGATTATTTTAATTTGTCTGCATCAAAATATATTAATAAAATTAGTTCACAACAATTAAAATAAATTACTAAATTTTTTTTAACTTTTTATAATTTTGTATAATGTACTTTTTGATCCCTTTCGGATTTACCATATTCGATAACACAAAAGGAAAAAAAAATTTATTTTCTTTTATTTTGGTTATAATAATTACAATGTTAAATTCGAAGAGACTAAAACATTTTCTAAATTTAGAATTTTATATTACCTATCGAATGGTATAAATCCCATTTTAATATTTTTAATATTTTTAAAGTTATTCAATTTTTTTTAACTTATATTAAATTTCAAAAAAAATTAATTCTACAATTTTTTGAATAAAATTAAAAAAAATTACAATTATAGAGTTTTTTCCTACAAAGAACGTTATTTCGTTTGCCCTATAAAAATGGCTCACCTTTGTTTTCACTTTTCATCGAGTTCCACAAATGCCTCATTTCTGAATGTTTCATATTTTGTGTAAAATTTAATCTTATTTAATATAACTTAGTTTAAAAAATGAGGCATTTGAGGAAGTTACCGAAATATGCCCTTAAAAACTGCCCCTTTTGCTGTTAATTCAGCATTACAAGAAGTAAAAATGTATACAAACATGAGCACATACGGCAAAGTCACTAAAGAGTCGTCAACTAATTAAGTTCAAGTTATACCTACGATCTCATCGGAATATTTTCAAAATATGGTAAGAAGCGGTTTCTTTAATCTATTTATACAGGGTGATCAACTTATACTCCGGAGTTTGATATATTCGTTGTTTTGAGAGATACGAAAAAAAGTTTTAAATAAAAATTATAGATAGAGCCAAGCTCCACATTTTAAAATTATTTTATAATATACAGGGTGTTTCATAAAAGGTACAGCATACCAAAGTTATATTTTTTTTTTAAAATCAAACATCCTATATTTTTTTACATTTTTAGATTCGTCTTGAGAAGCTGATTTCAATAGTAGTTTGTGCAACAAGTGTGGATATGATGGCCATATCGCACGCGAATGAAGTTTGAGCACGACGACGTAGGCGGAGTGCTCAATCGTCCGAGTGCGATATGGACAATACACATGAGTTGAACAGTACATTTTTTCTACAACCCACGAAAGGAAAAACTGAAAAATAAAAAAAAGATTGCGGTCACAGGGTTTGAGCCGAGGACCTTCGTATCTCAAAGCGAGAGCGTTAGCAATACGCTATCACGAGCTGTCACGGACTTATTATAAAATCATATAAAACTATAATAGGCACCTTTTATTTTTAAGTAGGTTATATTCATATTTAGTTTTTGATTTTTGGAGTAATATTATTATTATTATTACATCTTTTCGGCTAAATGAATATCTGAGTCTGAGTTCTAGCAGAAGTCCGCGTTGCAGTGGCAGTCCGAATTACAGTGGCAATCCCAGCCGAGCACGAGCCGACAACCAGTTCAAGCTACAATACATGTTCAGCGACCTCTAGAGAGAGGTCAAGCTCTATTGTACCATACCGGAACTGTCAATCAAACTAGGCTAGCCTAGAAGACGTGCATGTGCCGTTCGTCTGACACATCACCGATAAAAAACCGTGTTGCACACACATTCTTCCTCGCTGGATTTGGTATCAATAAAAACAATTCGATTTAATGGATTTTATTTATTGTGATACCAGCAGCTAATACCCAGGAACTTGTAGGGTAAGTAAAGTCCGATTTTGTGGCAGCCAAGGCATTGGTCGATACCATAACGACACCTGGAGCATTCTTCTCCACTGACGCTGCCCGTGCAAGTGACCTTTACTCTATAAACGGAAGGTAGCACCCGAGGTAGTCTGAAACCTGGAATAAGGCGCCAAAAGACGTAAAGAGCGTTATAGGACAATGGCTGAAATTAAAATAACATCATTTGTGACTTATTCCCGAAAAAACTACGCTGATGGCATTCTAAATTATTTTCTCGAAGTCTCATTATTGAAGATAGCTTAGGATTGATAATCAAATTTTTATTGCCTGTGGCATTCTTATATACGTACTTTCCAATTTATTTGGTAAAAGTGCATAAACGTATGGTAAGTCTCGTCAATGGAGGATGTAATACAGTTAATAAAATAAGGAAGGAACAGTCTCAAATGTACCATTCATCAGCCATATCTGTGATTCTGACAATATTTGTAGATTTTTTGGCGTGGAGAATATTAAAATTCGGTCTTGATTATTTCAGAATCATATGCCCTTATTGGTGATTTTATATTCTGCTGGAATAATCAGTTCTTTAAAGGAATTTAATAGCAGAGGTGAAATGTCTTCTTTCTTCCTGATATTCTTAATTGTTCTTTTCATGTTCTATGTATAACTGAAGGTAAGAGAGCACAAGCTTTTTCAGTCAATTGGCTGGAAGCGCTGGAGAGAGATAATTGATTTCGGTGCTGCTTTAGACGTAGAGGCCAACTCTCTATTTTTGGAAGATCATTTCTTGTTCATAATATATCTAATCTTCCCTTATAAGCGTGGTCTCATCGTTTCTGAAAAATTCCATTCTTTCCTATTACTCTCGCTCTACATGCTGAACTCTTTCACACTTCATATTTCCAATATATCGTGACGTCGCGTTGGTATTCCTTTATATACAAATATCCATTCAGTATCAGTTTTTTCTTTTCAAATTGAATACTTATGAAAGACATTTTCTAAACACTGCAAGCAACCTTGTCTGTAAACGTGACTATGACACCAATTGTGACATGTTATGTTTACTATTGTGGTTATATCTCCATATTTGAATCCTTCATATCAATGAATTCTTAGAATCCATACAAGGGGTTTGACATTCGTTCTGCTGTGATAAAAACGAATCGAGGTGGATTTTGAATATCATGAGTCAATTATTCAATTTAAATGTAGTTCGATCAACTGCAATTTCGTTCAGTTGGTTTTCCGATGGAATGATTTTCGACGAATGATTTTTCGGTGATTTGATTTTTCGATCAAGTAGTTTTCAATCAGATTTCCGTTAACCTAGCGTCAGCCTAAACTCCAAGCACAGAAGTTTTGTATGGCCCCTTGACATGTGGTATCTAACGCATAATTTGACTGTCATATAAAATCATTTACAAGCTTGCTACCAATGGCGAACCTATTTCGTCATAGCTCGAAATCGGTGTAAACAAATAGGCGTCGAAAAAAAAAACACATAACCAGAGAATTAAAAGCGAACTTCTTGTCAGTCAGTCAGAATTTTGTAGAAACTTGAAAGTCAATTATCAGGTGAAAACATCACCTAGTATTTCACGTGTACCATCAACAATAAATACAAAAAAAGCTTCCTGGTTAAATACCTGTCATTGTTCTTAAACATTGTGCCAGAAAGCTAACATCTGTCTTGTAGGCTTGTAGTGAAACCAATACCCAATAAGGATAAAAGACCATGCCAAGGAACAATCGACCATCAAAAGTTATGGAGAAAGCAATCAATCAACACATTTTAAAATACTTGAAGGGCTTCAAACTCGTCAGTGACCATTAATAGGATTTTAGTTAACAATGATCGATAAGGATCCTCCTCACCTGTCTCCATCTCTGGAACTGCGGGATTGAACAACATGGAGAGTCCCGCGCGGTTGCGTTAGACATCTCTAAAGCATTTGACCGTGTTTGGAATGATGAACTTTTGACCAAATTGCGCTTTTATGGCTTGTCCGAAAAGTTCTCTACATAGTTTTCTAGTTTTTTTTAAGAATCGTTCTTTGCAAGTAGCAATCGACGATTTTCTTTTTGACACTTTCATTATCAATGCTGACGTCCTACAGGTGTCCATTTGCTTACACTTTTCCACCTTTATAATAATGTCTTGCTGAAAAGAACAATAAATCCTATATTATAGCTTTGCAGATGACAGTAAACAAGAAGTTTTACATCTTAATAAAGACCTCCAAAAAATTTGGCTTGTTGTGACAGTACCGAAGTATAGTTTAACGATAAGAAAACACAGGCAACCGGTTTTTCTAAAAAGATTAACGTTGCGGGACCCAACATAATAATGTCGAAACACTCGATTCCATTGGTTTTATCACTTTTTCTTGGTATCAATTTGGGGGGGATATATGTCATGGTATAGGTAATCACGTTGCAAGCATGGCAGAAAAAGCCGATTCTATACAGAAGAGAGCGACACGTCTTATTGGTGATCCAGAACTGACTATGAATCTTGAAACCTGGTATGTCTCATCCTTATTAAGTCCTCCTTCATCTAGAGCAAGTCATCAATGACCTTACTGAAACCGTATTTTCCTGAGAGTAGAATCTTCAGCGATTTAAATTCAACGTCAATCGCCAGTTTTGCGTATGCCTCACTCTTAAAGCGGCTTAAAGGAGTTCCTAATGTGCCTACGCCGTATCCATAAAAATATTTGCGTTTAAGATAAATGCATCCTTAATAATTAGTTTAAAATAGTTACGCTTAAATCGAACGAACCGATATTTAGATTAGAATGGAAAAGAACGAGTGTGGGTACTAATACCTTTTCCACCACGACCTTTTCTGATCTATTGTGGTTGTTCTCTCGCCTAGAGAACCTTATCTAGACTTGTCCTTGTTAGTAGACTCCATAATCTAGTAAATTAAACTCCTATGTAGCATTTCTCTTTGGGCGTTTCTTCATTACATAAGACAAACCTTAACTTACATAACCCTTCACAGTAACAAAGTATATGTACTGCGGCTTCCTCCTCTTCCTGACAAAACCTGTAAATGACTTCCTCTGCCATTGCATTCATATGTTTGTTGAGCCTACAGTGTACCGTAAGAATGTCGACGAACTCTTTGGCCTGTCTGTGCTGATCAGGTCTTCCACCTCTCTTGAAACATATTTAGCTTCTATCGATTGTCGGATATGCTGACTATTGTCTTCGCAAAGTCACAGAACGGTTTTTGGTCCGACTAGAGATTGTGTTGTCACTGCCAGTTTATCTGCTTCTTCATTGCCCCGGTGCTACTCTATGTTCCGGTATCCAGCCCCCTTTTTAGTCTCTTTCGACTATCAAGCTCTGTTAGGACCTGCAAACAGTCATATACAAGTTTTGATTTAACTTCCGTATAGCATAATGTCTTTAATGCTGCATTTCTGTCCGAGTATATGGCTCCAGCTTTTGAATTAACTTGTTGCTTTAATATCTCTTTTGTACAATATTGCATAACAACTAATTCTGACTGAAACACTATTGCGTGATTGCCTAGGCTCAGTGAGACTTTTGTCTTTGTGTTAGCATTATAAATACCAACTTCTTCATTGGTTTTGGAGCCATCTGTATATCGGACCATTCCTATTTGGATATTTGGATGGGATTTCCCCCTTTCCGTTAGTTATTAGTTTGTACAATAATCACATTTATTAATATAATTGTTGTTTTTTGAGAAAACTGTTCCGTATAATTTTCTATTTGACCATTTCACATGATTATGGTTACATTTGAGATTAACGTTCTTAAAATACTATATTTAAAAGTAATACAAGATTATAGTTACGTTTGAGATAGATTTTATCCGGAGGTGCGACTCATAGTTATTTTAGACGGCTATAGTAGATTTTTCGAAATGTCCGTTTGCAACAGAAAGTTGACAGTTGTCGTTGAGCAAGCGTTTTTAAAAATTTGCTACTTAGAGCATTTTGTGAAAGTATGACAACGGCTGGTATTATTCTAAAATAAAGATGGTGTCTCTTAAATGAATTAATAATTTTCATTGTGTTTACTTTGTAGTGCGAAAGTAAAATTGTTAATTATAATGAGAATAATTTCAAGTTTTTATATAGAAATATCATCGTGTTAATTGCTTAAAGAAATATGTTGACAGAGTAGCGGTAAAGTATTGTGTCCATTTTGTAGTGCGAAAGTAAAATGGTTGGTTATAATGAGAATTATTCCAAGTTTTTTATATAAAATGTGATTGTCCTAATTGCTCAAAGAAATATGTTGACAGAGTAGCGGGAAAGTATTGTGTTCATTTTGTAGTGCGAAAGTAAAATGGTTAGTAATAATGAGAATTATTCCAAGTTTTTTATATAGAAATGTGATTGTTCGAATTGCTCAAAGAAATATATTGACAGAGTAGAGAAAAAGTATTGTTTTCATTTTGTAGTGCGAAAGTAAAATGGTTAGTTATAATGAGAATTATTCCAAGTTTTTTATATAAAAATGTGATTGTTCTAATTGCTCAAAGAAATATGTTGACAGAGTAGAGCGAAAGTATTGTGTTCGTGTGGTAGTGCGAAAGTAAAATGGATAGTTATAATGGTAATAAAATTATAAACAATTTATTTCTTAACGTGGATGTAACGTACTCTAGTAAAGTGTCGTGACGGTCGAAGTTTTACTCTTTTTTCGACCTAGCTCTCATGTACCAAGTGTCTCCTAGTGTAACATGCGATAAGGAACTTCGTTACAAAAATATTAATTGTAACATTAATTCTAGCAAGTTTGTACAATATTTTTTAAAAAGAAATATGAAACGAGAAGTTTAAAACATGATAGACATTACCGAGTTCGTTTTCCAATAAGAATCGATAATAAATAGTTTACACTACTACGGTACAAAAAAATTGTTTGAAACCATTATTAAAACAAGTCGATTACACGATTACAAAATATTTAAAAAAAAAACGATTAAAAAAAATCAATAAAAAAAATCGAATAAATATCGATTAAAAAAATCGAATAAAAGTCGATTAAAAAAAATTGAATAAAAATTCGAATAAAAAATCAAATAAAAAATGGAATAAAAAACTATTTCAAAAATCGATTAAAACAATTGATTGAAAAAATTGATTAAAAATATCGATTAAAAAAATCGATTACAAAAATCTAATGTTTAATTTTAACTTTGTTCGATTTTGTTAATTCGATTTATCACCACTTTTTCTGATCGTCTCATTTGTACATAAGCTATTGGTTACATTTATATGGAAATTGATGGCCGTTTTTGACATAGTTATTTTTGTAGTCACTTTACGTAATTGCCACAATAATTTGGCCGATTTTTATATGCTAACCTTATAACATCCTTTAATGGTATTTTTTTTAATTTTTAATATTAATATTAACCTTAAAAAAATTAAACCTTTTTTGAAGAAATTTAAAATCAATAAATAATTAATATCTCATTCAATTTTATTCAAAATGGGAAACAGACCTTTTTTTTAGGCTTTCTGGATCAAAATGCATTAATAAAGTTAGTTTAAAAAACAAACAAAAAAATCAAATTTTCTTTCAAAAATTCATGGGTCCCATTGAATTGTTTTAACTTTTTACATTTTCTTATATAACTTTTACAAATCCTATGTTAAAATTATGAAATAATTTACACACATAGTATAAGTCCATTGCAAATTATAGTAGAAAGGAAAGGCCCAAATTTTATTACAGCGGAAACAGTCCTAGTTATCGACAGATGTTCGAATTGGAGTGAACGACTGTAATCCTTATGTAGTACTTAATTTAGTCTTACATTTAAATGGCCTTATTTTTAAAGATGTACTCTTGTAATGCATTGCTCAGTTGAAACGACAAGCGTTAACAGGGTAGAACTGACCATTCTTAACGACCTGGATTTATTTTATTTATTTAAAATGTCGAAACTCGACACATTCATAATGTAATTAAAGGTGGCTTAAACTTTTAGTAGGCTTTATAAAAATCATGATGTTTTTAATTTTAATTTTTTTTTCAAGATTATTAAAAAAATATTTAGGGTGGTACAAGCATTTCAAGAAAATAAATAGGGTAGTTTGTTATTAATAAAATTATTTAAGGATCTTATCAAATTATGGTAGAAGAAAAAACCCAAATTTTGTAACAATCATTTTTATCTTTTTTATTACTTTATTTCTTGTTGTAACGTAAGTACAAAAATTAAAAATATATTTTCGTATTTTATTTTATTAATTATTTCATTTGATTTTGCAACAAACAAAGGAAAAATCTATTTTCATGTTTTTTTATTAATTACTTTATTTCATATTGTAATCATGTAAAAATCTATTTTTGTGTTTGTGAAATTGTTAGAATCACCTTCACCTAGTTCCAACCCTGTATGCCGCGTACCCTTGACAATTCCTGGAAGGTATTCTACTTTAATTTGCAACATACACCAAAGTATATAAGGAAAAAAATGTTTAACAACAATTTTACGATTTTTTATTTTTTGTTAACTTAGAGAACTCGTTATAAACATTATAAACAAGTTTTAAATAATTTTATAGCGTCACCTTGTTGCGTACACTCATAGAAAATACTCAAAGAGGCGAAAACATTTTTATGGTGATTATTTAAATAATTATCCAGCTTTCAATGAAGACAGAGCTATGAAAGAAAATAGTTAATTAACAATGGACCAGATTTTTTCAAATTATTAAATCAATATTTAGTGCGTTAAAAAAATTGTTTTAGATGTGGTAGTCATTATAGATTAGGCGTACTCATTCCGAAACGGTCGCGCGGAACCCTATTTTCAGCAACAAAGTAAAAGGCTTTTTTTCTATTTGTTTTTTTTTGTTAATAACAATTTAAATTTTTATTGGCAATAAAAAATCGACATGATACATTTCTCAGAATTGCAATCCGCGGACGAGATTTATTATTATTGAAATATTTTGTATAAAATTGATAAGTGAGGTTTTTTGGAATAGAGATAATGATTTTTTTTAATTAATAAATTCGAGATGGCGACTCCAAGATGGCGGACGAGATTTATGATTATTGACCTATTCTATTTAAAATTGATATGTGAGGATTTTTGGGATCGGATATAATGATTTTTTTTTAATTAATTAATTCAAGATGTCGACAGTAGTTAGAGCTATGTACGTTCTGGAGCGGAAGTGAGCTGTCAAAGTCTTTATAATGGCGGGAAATTCAAATAGGGCCGCGCAACAAGGTGCTGCGCGTATGAGGAGCTGCTCAGGGTTCCCCACCTCCCCACTTCCCATCTGTCAATCATGATTAAGGCCCAATCTGTCAATCTTTCACTCGTGGCACCTATGACGTTATTCCCCATCTGTCAATCTGTCACTCGTGGCCAACTTCAGACAGCCACTAAATGACAGCCTCCCAATCTTGCACGTGTTGTAAGTAACAGCTAAGGTCCTATTCTAAGTGTTATAATTCGTAATAAATTTTACAAGTATTTAATATAATAAAAATATTTCAAAGTCCATCAATCGATAAGGTATTAAAAATAATATTAATTTGTAAACACACTTGTTTTGATAAAAGTCTAGACATATCTTTTAAAATAAACAACTGATAACGTGCTGGCATGCGCTACGTCATTGGCGCAAAAAGTTGACGTGATTCTTGGCGCGAAAATATTGACAGCGCGCGAAATCGTTGAGCTATTTGAAATTAAAATGCACATATTAAAAAAATCAACAGATGTTAATAATTCAATGACAAGGTGGTGCATATGGCGCGAAATGACAAGATGACAGCCCGCGAAAATATTGAAAGCTCCTATTGGCGTGATATGACAGCGCGTGAAATCGTTGAGCTATTTGAAATTAAAACTGTAAAATCGACAACTGCTAATAATTTGGTGACAGATAGTTCCCAATGAAACATCGCATTGAAAATGTATCGGAAAAAATGGAGCAAATATCGCAGAGATTGAAAGATCCTCCTGCGACAAGTAAAGATGGAAAATAACTTTAACAAAAGAAAACATACCTTTGTTTAAAAAAAACTGCACTAAAATCACACACACAACAAAATCATTATTTTTAGGATAACACGGTGTCTAATTTCACAAAATCCACAATATCACAAAGATGAGATTACCTATTTTTAGAAAAACTGTCTACAGATTGAACAAAATAAGCTGAGCATTCAACCATATAGACAGCATCTCGGGAAATAAGTTCCTTGCTAATATTTCCATGTAAAAAAACACAACATTCTACTTTCTCGCACCTAATACTAGCGTAATTCACAACCATGATAGAAGTATAAAATTATCGAATGTTGATATTATCGGTTTCATGCAGGAAGTTTCATTGATAAGGTGTTTACAATTTTTGAAATAATTCTAGCATACTGGGTGTTTAAAACTTAAGAAGAGAATGTTTATTAAAATTTTAGAAAAAAACAGATACTAAACTCTGTAACTGACAAAATAAAATTTGACTGCTAATATTAACCTAATATATATGCAAAAAAATCCAACTACCACCCACGGGAAAAATTCATAAAATATACCTCATATCGAAGATGTAAATTAAGTGAAAACTATACAAAAAATTCCAACTAGCCCCAACCATCCCGTGTTTACGTAATATTAAAATGTATCACGTGACACTTAATATATAATTTTCAATACTACGTTACCAACATAGCACTTTCTCGCGATGGAATAATTTTTACTTTCCCATTAAATTTCTTTCTCGCTATAATATTTAAATTTCTGCCATTTAATAATTTACCCGCATTGTACTTTTTTCAAAATATAAACATAACATCATAATTTAATCAACTAGCTTTACCAACATGATACTTCCCCGCCAATAATTTACCAACATGATACTTTTTTATCAAATTTATATCAATAATGAACAGTGTCACCATTTCATACATTTAGACGTTATTTTTAATTGGAATAAAGTTCAAAGATTTTACATGGGCGGGCTTCAGGGGTAGAAGAAAAGGTTCAAATATTATCAGCATAATCTAACATTTCAACAGCTGTTCACAACCTAACACTTTCTCGCGATGCAATAATTTTTATTTTCTCGCTGTAATATTCAAATACAACGTCAACAACATCAAATTCATGTCCCTCTATAATATTTTAATACAACGTTACCAACATAGTACTTTTTCATCAAATTTATTTACCGATATAATATTTAAATTTCTATCATTTAATAATTTACCCACATGAAACTTTTTTCATCAAATGTATTTCTTTCACTCATTTAGACATCATTTTTAATCGGAATAAATTTCAAAGATTTTACATGGGCGGGCTTCAGGGGATAAAAGGTTCAAATATTATCAACATAATCTAACATTTCAACAGCTGTTCACAGTGTTACCAACATGATACTTTCCCTAAATTTCATACATTTAGACATCATTTTTAATTAGAATAAAGTTCAAAGATTTTACATGGGTAGGCTTCAGGGGGTAAAACCTCCATAAGAGCAATGTTAAATATCATCTAAATGTACGTTCAATTTGCGTCCGAGCGTCCGGACGCGGATTCAACCTAGGGGGTAAACCCTCCCTAAGAGCAATGTTAAATATCATCTAAATATACATCCAATTTGCGTCCGAGCGTCCGGACGCAGATTCAACCTGGGGGTAAAACCTCTATAAGAGCAATGTTAAATACCATCTAAATGTACGTTCAATTTGCGTCCGAGCGTCCGGACGCGGATTCAACCTAGGGGGTAAACCCTCCATAAGAGCTATGTTAAATATCATCTAAATGTAACTTCAATTTGAGTCCGATCGTCCGGACGCAGATTTATTAAGATCAATTTTCGTTACTACTGGTTCCAATTGAACGCGAAAAAAGGCGTTATGTTTTAAATGTGACGCAAAATTTATATGTAAACAAAAATCGTGCGCAGAACCGAAGCCAAAGGGCACTAAGATCAAACTTTGTTATGATTGGGCCAAGTAGAACACGGAAAAAGGCGGTATATTTGAAATATGACGCAGAAGAAATACGAAAGCAAAAATCCTGCGTAGAACCGATGCCAAAGAGCATTAATATATAACTTCATTATTATTGATTCAAATTGAACTCGAAAAATAGTATTGTATTATAAATGAGATGAAGAATATATACATAAACAAAAAATCATGTGCAGAACCAAGACAAAAGAGCATTAGGGTCTATCTCCGTTACTATTGGTCGACATTGGCAAATTTTTGAAATGTGACATGTAATAAATCCGTATATAATAAATACGTCAACCAAAATCATACACATAACTAACGACAAAAGGTCTGACTTCGTTATTAATGGTAGGATTTGGGTGAGATAAACAAACGGTACTGTATTATAAATGTGGTGTAGAATATATACGTAAACAAAACTCTTGCGCAGAATCAACACCAAAGAGCATTATAATCTAACTTCGTTATTAGTTGTCCAAATTAAATGCGGAAAAGAGCGTGATATTTGAAACGTAAGGGAGAATATATAAGTCCATAATTTTTTACTTTCTCGCTTACAGGACATACTACTTTCTCTAAATTTTAAAAGAATTATACTTAGCAGTTAATATTTTTTTTACTCCGTCCTCAGTTGTAGCAAAAATATAGTCAAGAGCGGATGAATAAAACTCAAAAATATAATCAACTTTACACGCAGCATTATAGATTAAAATGTTCCATTTCCGGGTGTCTCCGAACATAATTAAACCCGACTGACTACCTTTAACATAACCAATCATACTAGTTATAACAACTCAATCAAGATAGAACAGAACAAGTTCCAAAAATATAATAATACACTAAAATTTAAAAATCACTTCCGAGTACTTTCGAATGAAACCGAGTATCTCCGACCAAATTTATTATAAGCTTATGAACTCGTAACATTTTAGTAACATACCGCCAAGATGGGAAACAACAAGCTCCAAAAATGTGAGAAGTGTAACGTTATAATTCGAATTGATAATCTAAAAAGGCATATTAAACGAAAACACTTTACAAAAACTCAAAAATGAAATATAATGTAGACTGTTTACGTGAAACATTATCAAAATATTCAATAGTACTAATTATCAAGACAATTTTTGAATTGTTTACTTTTGAAGCGTGTCTACAAACGCTACTAGACTTGTGTAGAGATGACATAAAAAAATCTACTAGAATAAAAATCGAAATACAAAATAAAACAGTGGAAGCCGAAAAAGATCTACTCAAGGAAGGATTACAGATGTTAACTCACCGAGATGGAAAAATATTACGAGGTATAGAGGAATCAAAAGAAGAATTTAGAAAAAGAAATTACTCTTTATTAGACATTCAAAAAACATGGTTAAATATTTACTGCAATATTGAAAAAATTCTAATACCTAATCGACAAATTCTCATTTTTGAGGATATAAATGGAAATATCGGCAAATCCTTTTTTATTGAATATATAATAAACATGATAAACGATTATGTAATTGATATCATGGGATTGGCTTCAACTAACTTTGAAGAGGTGTATGAAAAGGTTCAACGCGCACAAATTAGCAGAACCCACGATAAAATCGATTTTATTTTTAACTTAACTAGGAATACCGCACATATGAGAAAAAACAAGTTTGGAAACCCATACAGTGAATTTTCAAAATCCTTTAAATACGTTGAGCAAATTCTAGATGGTAATTTTCCTGGCATGAATCATCGGCCATCAATTAAATTAATTAAACCTGTATACATGTTAGTATTCTGCAATGAAAGTGACATATTCAAAACAATGAGCCCGGATCGTCTAAAATTTTTCAATTGGTCAACCCATAATATCGACGTATGGAAAACATGATGATGAAATAAAAATAATATTTGAAAAATATAAATGTAGCAGTTGTATAATATTTTAAAAGATGTTTAATAAATAATAAAAATCTATATGTTTTCATTATTAGTAAACCCTCATTATTGAAAAATAGGATCCCCCCGCTTCATATCTCATAGAAGATATGCACTGATCAAAGGGGCATTCTACGAAGAGGAATTACAAAAAACAACCAATCCCGACATATATCTAGTGGAAAAGTTCTAAGACGTAAAGTCAAAAAAGATGTACGTTAAATGGTTCGGACTCCCCAAAAAACATAATAGTTCGATTGACAATGATGATGTCGTTTAAGAAGTGCTACAAATCAGAGAGAAATCGAGAAATACACTAGTTTTACATGTAATCTTATGGCAACACAAACACAAATTCCAACATTTAGGGGGCCTTTTTGAACAACAGTTCGTTCAAGTTTTTACCAAAGTGGGGGTAAAGCTATAAATATGACAAAGCATCTCAGTTCATAATAGTTAGTCAAATGTTTACTCCAACTTCGAGTGGTTACATTTCTGAAGGCAGTGAATTTGACGTTCCCCTAACTCCATCACCGCTATCATCAGTGCTCAGCGAAGACTATGATCGTGAACTTGATGCTGTTTTGGAAAAGTACGAAGAAGCAGCTAAGAACGAAGAACATTATCTTCTCTACACGCAATTCCTGCACGGTTTTTGTCGAATTGGGTGTGGTCTAAGTCCAGCAAGATCGTTTACTCCAGCTATCGTCATGCACAAAGACCAATGGGAAAAAATATCTTTTAGTTCGTTTGAATGGGATCAATTGATATCCCAACTTCATGAAAATACGTTCAACGATGAAGAGGAGATCGTGTGCAGTGACTACTGCAAAATCCATCAAGTCATCTACGACAATATAAAATTCATCAAAATTACCAAGCACAGCCTAGACTTTTTCCTGTCAGAAATGGACGTGATGAATCTTGTACATATAAATACTGAACTTTTAGAACCATATATAAGAATGCTGGAAAAACTTGAATTTCCGAGTTATTATTATAATATACTTAATTTAGTTAAAAGTAGTTTTTTCGATGAAAATTATACGTTTTCAAGTGCTTTTAATAAATTGCAAACTTTTAAATATGTACAGAATAATTTAGAAAATATCGCTTTAAGTCAATTTATGTATTATTATAAGCATCGAATTGTAAATGATTTGGAGATAATTCCATAAATATGTTCAAAAAATTATTGTGTTTTATTTAAAAAAAGTGAAGATAGCTGAACGACAGTGCTTTAAACCGTTCGATTATCTCCACTTTGCTAATGTAGAAGCAAAAATTGGTAGTAATGCTTCAACTTTCAACATTGTAACGTCAGTAAACGCTATCAATTTCGTTATTTTTCATCGTTTTCATCGTTTTTCATCGTTTTCATCGTTTTTTCCATCGTATGTTGGAGAACGATAAAGGTCGAATATTGATGATGTTTGAATGTCTTCGTTGACTCGTCTTTTTATCGACGGTGATTGAATATCTTCATTGACTCGCCTTTTCACGCTTCTTTGTTGTTTACAGTTTCATCGTAAACATGTTTTTCACTCTCACACTTAGTCTTGCGATCTTTATCACTTGCGGTGTCCACACATTATCGTAAACATGTTTTTCATTTTCACACTTCTTTGTGGTTTCATCGTAAACATGTTTTTCGCTATCACGCATTATTGTAAATATGTTTTTTCATTCTCACGCTTCTTTGTGGTTTACGGTTTCATTGTAAACATGTTTTTCGCTCTCACGCTTCGTCTCGCAACCTTCATCAGATCAAAGGGGTCTTTTGACGCATGACCAATGTGCGGTTGGAGGCATATAACTTCAGATCTAACGCTTCACGAGCGTTAGTTTCAACATGAGCAGTCAAGACTCCAACATGTCGCAACAATTCAACGATATTAGTGAATTCAATATAACGTCAACATCAGTGTACAGTGAAGATTATGGTGATATGAGCAGTCAAGACTTCAAGATGTCGCAACAGTCAAACTATGACAGTGGATTCGTATCATCAGTGTCCAGCGTTCATTATAATTATGATCAAGATTTGGATAGAACGTTGAAAGTTCTAGAGAATGAAGTTAGATTAGAAACTCAACAACTACTTCAAACAACGTATCAGTTGGACTCTTTGAAAATCAGCTGTGGTCTGAGTCCAGCAAGATCCTTCAATCCAGCAATCATTTTAAAGCAGTATAACAACGATTCTAGTAAAATATCTTTTGATCTCTGCGAATCTAGCAACTTTATCAATATACTACGTCAAAGAAATAATGATTTTTTTGATGAACCATTAAGCCAGTTAGCCGATGAGTATGAACCTGTGACTTTTCCTTGTGGAAACCTTATTGAAATTGACCAACTCGTTCGTGACAATGTAAAGATGTTGGTAGTAAGAAAATATGAAATTAAATTTCTTCTACAACAACTTGATGTGAACCAGATAATTGACCTCGAGCAGAAGGTGATATCCCATAAACTTTCATTGTTAGAAGATCTAGCTTTTTGTGAATATTACCATGAAATTATTGATAATATTTTCAACCATAAATATACCGATCATACAGATCACACGGAGGATGCTGTAAATAGTAGACTTGAACTTTTCGATTTCTTATGTAAAACTTTAAACGAAAATATGTTACACTTAGCGCTTAAAGAATACTATTACTATTATAAATTTAAAATTGTAAAAGCCTTGGAGTAGTTCTTGTATAATAAAAATTTTTTAAAAATCTGTGTGTTTTTATTTCATAACGTGTTAAAAAACTGTTGAAAATTGACTGTTTTGATGCATGTGTTTTTGCGTTGAAAAAATGAATTTAAAAGCGTTGCATTTAAATTCGTTGTTTTGACGCATGTGAAAAAAAATGTTGGATGATTTATAATTACTTTTAAATTTTTTAGGTGTGTAATTTTCTTACCGAATCCCCCACGATCTTGAATTAATAACCGGAAACTTTTCCTCGTACACGATTCTGTCAATTGTCAAATGGCGGGACTTCACCTATGACAGCCTCCCAATCTGTCAATCTTTCACTTGTGGCCAACTTCACCTATGACGTCATTAGTCAACCCTAACCAAATGACAGCCTCCCAATCTGTCACAGCTACCAGATGACAGCCTCCCAATCGTGCACGTAATGACAAATGACAACTGCGCATGCGCTACGTCATTGGCAAGGCCCCCTAAATGTTGGAATTTGTGTTTGTGTTGCCATAAGATTACATGTAAAACTAGTGTATTTCTCGATTTCTCTCTGGTTTGTAGCACTTCTTAAACGACATCATCATTGTCAATCGAACTATTATGTTTTTTGGGGAGTCCGAACCATTTAACGTACATCTTTTTTGACTTTACGTCTTAGAACTTTTCCACTAGATATATGTCGGGATTGGTTGTTTTTTGTAATTCCTCTTCGTAGAATGCCCCTTTGATCAGTGCATATCTTCTATGAGATATGAAGCGGGGGGATCCTATTTTTCAATAATGAGGGTTTACTAATAATGAAAACATATAGATTTTTATTATTTATTAAACATCTTTTAAAATATTATACAACTGCTACATTTATATTTTTCAAATATTATTTTTATTTCATCATCATGTTTTCCATACGTCGATATTATGGGTTGACCAATTGAAAAATTTTAGACGATCCGGGCTCATTGTTTTGAATATGTCACTTTCATTGCAGAATACTAACATGTATACAGGTTTAATTAATTTAATTGATGGCCGATGATTCATGCCAGGAAAATTACCATCTAGAATTTGCTCAACGTATTTAAAGGATTTTGAAAATTCACTGTATGGGTTTCCAAACTTGTTTTTTCTCATATGTGCGGTATTCCTAGTTAAGTTAAAAATAAAATCGATTTTATCGTGGGTTCTGCTAATTTGTGCGCGTTGAACCTTTTCATACACCTCTTCAAAGTTAGTTGAAGCCAATCCCATGATATCAATTACATAATCGTTTATCATGTTTATTATATATTCAATAAAAAAGGATTTGCCGATATTTCCATTTATATCCTCAAAAATGAGAATTTGTCGATTAGGTATTAGAATTTTTTCAATATTGCAGTAAATATTTAACCATGTTTTTTGAATGTCTAATAAAGAGTAATTTCTTTTTCTAAATTCTTCTTTTGATTCCTCTATACCTCGTAATATTTTTCCATCTCGGTGAGTTAACATCTGTAATCCTTCCTTGAGTAGATCTTTTTCGGCTTCCACTGTTTTATTTTGTATTTCGATTTTTATTCTAGTAGATTTTTTTATGTCATCTCTACACAAGTCTAGTAGCGTTTGTAGACACGCTTCAAAAGTAAACAATTCAAAAATTGTCTTGATAATTAGTACTATTGAATATTTTGATAATGTTTCACGTAAACAGTCTACATTATATTTCATTTTTGAGTTTTTGTAAAGTGTTTTCGTTTAATATGCCTTTTTAGATTATCAATTCGAATTATAACGTTACACTTCTCACATTTTTGGAGCTTGTTGTTTCCCATCTTGGCGGTATGTTACTAAAATGTTACGAGTTCATAAGCTTATAATAAATTTGGTCGGAGATACTCGGTTTCATTCGAAAGTACTCGGAAGTGATTTTTAAATTTTAGTGTATTATTATATTTTTGGAACTTGTTCTGTTCTATCTTGATTGAGTTGTTATAACTAGTATGATTGGTTATGTTAAAGGTAGTCAGTCGGGTTTAATTATGTTCGGAGACACCCGGAAATGGAACATTTTAATCTATAATGCTGCGTGTAAAGTTGATTATATTTTTGAGTTTTATTCATCCGCTCTTGACTATATTTTTGCTACAACTGAGGACGGAGTAAAAAAAATATTAACTGCTAAGTATAATTCTTTTAAAATTTAGAGAAAGTAGTATGTCCTGTAAGCGAGAAAGTAAAAAATTATGGACTTATATATTCTCCCTTACGTTTCAAATATCACGCTCTTTTCCGCATTTAATTTGGACAACTAATAACGAAGTTAGATTATAATGCTCTTTGGTGTTGATTCTGCGCAAGAGTTTTGTTTACGTATATATTCTACACCACATTTATAATACAGTACCGTTTGTTTATCTCACCCAAATCCTACCATTAATAACGAAGTCAGACCTTTTGTCGTTAGTTATGTGTATGATTTTGGTTGACGTATTTATTATATACGGATTTATTACATGTCACATTTCAAAAATTTGCCAATGTCGACCAATAGTAACGGAGATAGACCCTAATGCTCTTTTGTCTTGGTTCTGCACATGATTTTTTGTTTATGTATATATTCTTCATCTCATTTATAATACAATACTATTTTTCGAGTTCAATTTGAATCAATAATAATGAAGTTATATATTAATGCTCTTTGGCATCGGTTCTACGCAGGATTTTTGCTTTCGTATTTCTTCTGCGTCATATTTCAAATATACCGCCTTTTTCCGTGTTCTACTTGGCCCAATCATAACAAAGTTTGATCTTAGTGCCCTTTGGCTTCGGTTCTGCGCACGATTTTTGTTTACATATAAATTTTGCGTCACATTTTAAACATAACGCCTTTTTTCGCGTTCAATTGGAACCAGTAGTAACGAAAATTGATCTTAATAAATCTGCGTCCGGACGATCGGACTCAAATTGAAGTTACATTTAGATGATATTTAACATAGCTCTTATGGAGGGTTTACCCCCTAGGTTGAATCCGCGTCCGGACGCTCGGACGCAAATTGAACGTACATTTAGATGGTATTTAACATTGCTCTTATGGAGGTTTTACCCCCAGGTTGAATCTGCGTCCGGACGCTCGGACGCAAATTGGATGTATATTTAGATGATATTTAACATTGCTCTTAGGGAGGGTTTACCCCCTAGGTTGAATCCGCGTCCGGACGCTCGGACGCAAATTGAACGTACATTTAGATGATATTTAACATTGCTCTTATGGAGGTTTTACCCCCTGAAGCCTACCCATGTAAAATCTTTGAACTTTATTCTAATTAAAAATGATGTCTAAATGTATGAAATTTAGGGAAAGTATCATGTTGGTAACACTGTGAACAGCTGTTGAAATGTTAGATTATGTTGATAATATTTGAACCTTTTATCCCCTGAAGCCCGCCCATGTAAAATCTTTGAAATTTATTCCGATTAAAAATGATGTCTAAATGAGTGAAAGAAATACATTTGATGAAAAAAGTTTCATGTGGGTAAATTATTAAATGATAGAAATTTAAATATTATATCGGTAAATAAATTTGATGAAAAAGTACTATGTTGGTAACGTTGTATTAAAATATTATAGAGGGACATGAATTTGATGTTGTTGACGTTGTATTTGAATATTACAGCGAGAAAATAAAAATTATTGCATCGCGAGAAAGTGTTAGGTTGTGAACAGCTGTTGAAATGTTAGATTATGCTGATAATTTTTGAACCTTTTCTTCTACCCCTGAAGCCCGCCCATGTAAAATCTTTGAACTTTATTCCAATTAAAAATAACGTCTAAATGTATGAAATGGTGACACTGTTCATTATTGATATAAATTTGATAAAAAAGTATCATGTTGGTAAATTATTGGCGGGGAAGTATCATGTTGGTAAAGCTAGTTGATTAAATTATGATGTTATGTTTATATTTTGAAAAAAGTACAATGCGGGTAAATTATTAAATGGCAGAAATTTAAATATTATAGCGAGAAAGAAATTTAATGGGAAAGTAAAAATTATTCCATCGCGAGAAAGTGCTATGTTGGTAACGTAGTATTGAAAATTATATATTAAGTGTCACGTGATACATTTTAATATTACGTAAACACGGGATGGTTGGGGCTAGTTGGAATTTTTTGTATAGTTTTCACTTAATTTACATCTTCGATATGAGGTATATTTTATGAATTTTTCCCGTGGGTGGTAGTTGGATTTTTTTGCATATATATTAGGTTAATATTAGCAGTCAAATTTTATTTTGTCAGTTACAGAGTTTAGTATCTGTTTTTTTCTAAAATTTTAATAAACATTCTCTTCTTAAGTTTTAAACACCCAGTATGCTAGAATTATTTCAAAAATTGTAAACACCTTATCAATGAAACTTCCTGCATGAAACCGATAATATCAACATTCGATAATTTTATACTTCTATCATGGTTGTGAATTACGCTAGTATTAGGTGCGAGAAAGTAGAATGTTGTGTTTTTTTACATGGAAATATTAGCAAGGAACTTATTTCCCGAGATGCTGTCTATATGGTTGAATGCTCAGCTTATTTTGTTCAATCTGTAGACAGTTTTTCTAAAAATAGGTAATCTCATCTTTGTGATATTGTGGATTTTGTGAAATTAGACACCGTGTTATCCTAAAAATAATGATTTTGTTGTGTGTGTGATTTTAGTGCAGTTTTTTTTAAACAAAGGTATGTTTTCTTTTGTTAAAGTTATTTTCCATCTTTACTTGTCGCAGGAGGATCTTTCAATCTCTGCGATATTTGCTCCATTTTTTCCGATACATTTTCAATGCGATGTTTCATTGGGAACTATCTGTCACCAAATTATTAGCAGTTGTCGATTTTACAGTTTTAATTTCAAATAGCTCAACGATTTCACGCGCTGTCATATCACGCCAATAGGAGCTTTCAATATTTTCGCGGGCTGTCATCTTGTCATTTCGCGCCATATGCACCACCTTGTCATTGAATTATTAACATCTGTTGATTTTTTTAATATGTGCATTTTAATTTCAAATAGCTCAACGATTTCGCGCGCTGTCAATATTTTCGCGCCAAGAATCACGTCAACTTTTTGCGCCAATGACGTAGCGCATGCCAGCACGTTATCAGTTGTTTATTTTAAAAGATATGTCTAGACTTTTATCAAAACAAGTGTGTTTACAAATTAATATTATTTTTAATACCTTATCGATTGATGGACTTTGAAATATTTTTATTATATTAAATACTTGTAAAATTTATTACGAATTATAACACTTAGAATAGGACCTTAGCTGTTACTTACAACACGTGCAAGATTGGGAGGCTGTCATTTAGTGGCTGTCTGAAGTTGGCCACGAGTGACAGATTGACAGATGGGGAATAACGTCATAGGTGCCACGAGTGAAAGATTGACAGATTGGGCCTTAATCATGATTGACAGATGGGAAGTGGGGAGGTGGGGAACCCTGAGCAGCTCCTCATACGCGCAGCACCTTGTTGCGCGGCCCTATTTGAATTTCCCGCCATTATAAAGACTTTGACAGCTCACTTCCGCTCCAGAACGTACATAGCTCTAACTACTACTCCAAGATGGCGGACGAGATTCATGATTATTGACCTATTCTCTTTAAAATTGATATGTGAGGATTTTTGGGATCGGATATTATGATTTTTTTTTAATTAATTAATTCAAGATGGCGACTTTAAGATGGTGGACGAGGTTTATGATTATTGAAATATTTTCTATAAAATTGATATGTGAGGTTTTTTGGAATCAGAGATAATGATTTTTTTTTAATTAATAAATTCAAGATGGCGACTCCAAGATGGCGGACTAGATTTATGATTATTGACCCATTCACTTTAAAATTGATATGTGGGGATTTTTGGTATCGGAGATAATGATTTTTTTTTAAATTAATTAATTCAAGATGGCGACTCCAAGATGGCGGACGAGATTTATAATTATTGTAATATTTTCGATAAAATTGATATGTGAGGATTTTTGGGATCGGATATAATGATTTTTTTTAATTAATTAATTCAAGATGGCGACTCCAAGATGGCGGACGAGATTTATGATTATTCAAATATTTTCTATAAAATAGATATGTGAGGATTTTTGGGATCGGATATAATGAATTATTAATTAAAATTAATAAATTCAAAATGGCGACTCCAAGATGGCGGACGATATTTATGATTATTGACCTATTCACTTTAAAATTAATATGCGGGGGACTTTTGAGATCGGAGATAATGAATTTTCAGTTAAAATTAATATATTCCAAATGGCGATTCCAAGGTGGCGGACGATATTTATGATTATTGTAATATTTTCTATAAAATTGATATGTGAGGATTTTTGGGATCGGAGATAATGATTTTTTTTAATTAATTAATTAATTCAAGATGGCGACTCCAAGATGGCGGACGATGTTTATGATTATTGAAATGTTTTCTATAAAATAGATATGTGAGGGTTTTTGGGATCGGAGATAATGAATTATTAATTAAAATTAATAAATCCAAAATGGCGACTCCAAGATGGCGGACGATATTTATGATTATTCAAATATTTTCTCTAAAATTGATATGTGAGGATTTTTGGGATCGGATATAATGATTTTTTTTAATTAATTAGTTCAAGATGGCGACTTCAAGATGGCGGACTGGATTTATGATTATTTAAGTATTCTCTTTAAAATTGATATGTGAGGAATTTTGGGATCGGAGAAAACGATATTTTTTTTAAAATTAATAAATCCAAGATGTCGACTCCAAGATGGTGACTCCAAGATGGCAGACGAGATTTATGATTATTGACCTATTTTCTTTAAAATTGATATGTGAGGATTTTTGAGATTGGAGATAATGAATTCTTAGTTAAAATTATTAAATTCAAAATGGCGACTTCAAGATGGCGGACGATATTTATGATTATTGAAATATTTTCTATAAAATTGATATGAGAGGATTTTTGGGATCGGAGGTAATGATTTTTTTTTAAATTAATAAATTCAAGATGGCGCCTCCAAGATGGCGGACGAGATTTATGATTATTGACCTATTCTCTTTAAAATTGATATGTGAGGATTTTTTTGATCGAAGATTATGAGTTTTTAGTTTAAATTAAAAAATTCAAAATGGCGACTCCAAGATGGCGGACGAGATTTATGATTATTGACCTATTCTGTTTAAAATTGGTATGTTGGGGCGAAGTTTATGAATTTTTTGTCAGAATTGTTAAATTCAAGATGGCAGACAAGATTTTTGATTATTGATAATCCATCTTGAATGTACAACATTCATAAACTCGGACAATAAAATTTCTACATCCCAATTTCGAATAGAATCGTTCAGTAATCAAAAATCTCGTCCGCTAACTTGGAGTCGGCATCTTATATTTTAAATTCAAATTTGGTTTTCAGCACATTTAGACACCATAACGAATTTTTAACTTTTTAAATTTTTTCAACAACTATACGAAACGCTACAGCCAGCCGTAAGAAACAATCAAACATCCAAACATACAAACAAGTAAACTCAATAAAAATATATAATAGCGATATATACTAAATTTGGATCATTTTACTTGCGTTGACAAAATAAAAAATCGCGGTCGCCGAAATTTACGTTACGTATTAACGTGATAACATTCAGGCATTATGGCCCCTATCATCAAAATTGGGCTCCAAAGTTTACATTGCAATACACTGGCACTTCAGCGCCAGGCGCCAAAATGGACAAATGGCGCCAAAATTCCTGATATATGTTCATTATAGGGGCCGGACTGGCCGTTGTACGTATATATAGATATATATATATATATAGTTATATTGTAATTGTTTTGAAGATAGTTTAGTCATTGAAACAAGTGTTCAGTCGCTTATCAATATCTCTATTTATTTACATTTTTGTATTCATATGTTTCTTATGTAATGTTGTATTTGCAGCTGTAAATCAAATTTTTCAAGAATCGTACATTACCAATTAATTAAATCCTTTAGATTCAATGCAACTCTATCAATAAGGTCATTTTCTTCAAGATTTATAATAAGTTCTTCTAATAAGCTACAATATTTATTCATAACAATTTTTTTTTCTTTTTTGTTAGAATCTTTGTTTAAAATATTCTTTTTTTCCTCAAGACGATGATTCATCTTTAAAGTCATGTGTGATTCAGGCTGAAATGTTAACTATTGTTCCAAATCATTATTGTACGTGTCACAAAAAGAATCTAATAGTAAATAACATCTTTTTTTGACTTCTTTAATTACTAAAACAACGTTATCTAAAACGCATTTATGTGTGTGGAGTGTGTTCAATTATTCTATTGTAACCGTTTAAATATTGTAATTCACGTGAACGATGATATAAAATTATACCAAATTTAGAAAACCCACTCTGTTATTTTGTCATACGTTTTTGCGTCGTTTGACGAATGTAAACTTTGTTGCTTACTTTTTCATTGTTTACGATTTTTTGCACAGAAAAAGCAAACTGTTTCACTGTTGTAACTTATTTCTGTTAAGACGGGATTAACAATCTGCCGAATTGTATGACAAGAGTTTGTTGTTGGATATTTAAATCAAAGCATGGACTTTCAGCAGCATCATCATGTGATTCAGTATCACTCACGCCCACTGAAGTACTCAGTAATAGCGTAGTAACACTAGATGTGTCAGAAAAATCTGTAATCGATAAATTTTGAGTCTCACCATCACTGTCTTACCAACTCTTACCGAATTATTTGATAATAACGTGTTAGAAGTAGATGTATTAGAAAGGTCTATTGTAGATAAAGATAAATAATTATTGTCAGATAAATTACGGCTTTAAAATTACTTCAAGAGTATCTTAAAACAGTTCTATCTTCTTGAATTTTAGAGTCAACTTGATACGTACACTCAACACTTCCTTACATTTTTTTTTAATTTGCGTTGAACAAAAGTTATTATTTTTTCATTTCTTCCACTACAAAAAACATTTTATTTTAGTGGCCATTATATTAAAATGTAATTATTATCTTTAAACGTAAACATGTCAAGTTACACTGACTCCATCTTCAATACTAATATGCCCTACACATATCTTTATTTTTACAATATTATATCGGTCTGGCTCTCGTTTAACAACTGAATAGTATCTGGCAAATTAATTGTATACTTTTTTAAATTTAAATAGATTAATATTAAAATTTCAGCCATCTTAAAATGGAGCAAAAATAATTTTTTTGTGTATAAAACATAGCATGTTACTATCAACTACCCAAAATGTCTGGAAAAAATCAATTTATGTTTTTAATAGTTTTTAGAAGTTATTAAGAAAAAAATTATTTTAAATTTATAATTTTTACAGGTTTCTTAAAATTCTCTATCGGAACCATTGCTAGCTCCTAGGCTTTACGTTAGTGGAAATTAAATGCCGGTGTAAATGTGTGCTTTCGGTCACGTGTCACATCTGACGATTATATGGCGAATATCTGGTGCTGACGGGGTAATAGGAATACAGAAGAATACTTCCGGCCACACATCATATCTGGCGACAATCTGACGCCGACGGGGTAATGCCAGTGCAAAATAGGCACTTCCGGCCACTTGTGGATGTCATTGAACTTATGTTCAACCATCTGGTGAACTTCTGATGCCGAAATGGTAATAGGAATGAAAAATGAGGAGTTTCAGTCAATTGTGCAGGTCATTGAACTTAAGGTCAAGGTCCAACTACCCCTAAAAATCACCCCTACAACTACCCTTAAATTAATATATTGTTATGAATATTTATGATTATCTCAATTTTGGGGTGAGTTCTAAATAAATAAATAAAAAAAATAAACATTACATAATATAAACAAAAAATTAAATTTTGTATATGTCCTTTTACTCTAGTTTATTTCACTTCCTCCACTTCCTGTCCAGTCTCCTGCATCAATCTTTTCTCTCTGTCTTCTCCCTACCTCGACTACTTCTTTTCACTACCTCTTCTTAACCCAATTCCCCGATCTCTGTTCCTCTACTTCTATAATCTCTATAACTTTCTTACTTCTTTTTATTTGGTTTTCTTCTTTTAGTTATCTTCCAATTTTGATCGTAATTTTTTTTTTTTTTTTTTTTTTTTTTTTTTTTTTTTTTTTTTTTTTTTTTTTTTTTTTTTTTTTTTTTATGAAGAACATTTTATTTTTATTGGTGTATACTTTTTATTATTATTCTCTCCATCCTTCCATATTATATTTTACAAAACCATATTTTTTATCTGACAATAAATTTTTTAAAAAATGTTCAAAATTGATCTGTTTATTATTATTTTTCAACTGTCTGTCTCTACCCAAATTAATTTTTTTTTGTTACTTGATTAATGAATAATTTTATCTGTTAAATCACTTTTGACAAACTTGCCATTTACTTTTAAATTATACTGCAAAAATTTACTTTAATATTCTTTCCAAAATTTATCTTTTCGATATGATAATACAAATAAGATTTTTTTATACTCCACAATTGTTAATTTTAAATATTTTATATACCAATTAATTTCAATAAATGTTTTAGAATTAAACTTTTAACAATAAAATCTGTTTATAAAATTCAAAAATCACAAAATATTTATGTTACTCAAACCTCTCAACGAATAAATAATAATTAACTTATAAAAAATGACTCATACAGAGTATTTCATTACAATACATACATTATAATGAAATTAATTTGTATGAGTTATAGAAGTTAATTTATTATTGTTATTAGTATAAAGAAGTTTGTATTATAAAATTATATTTCAAGTTTTTATACTTGAATATAATGATATAACTTAAAATTTAAAATAATTTTGTATAGAAAGAAAAATTATGGTATAATCAACACATTTTGATATTGAGGGAGGATTGTATGAAATGTGAATAGAAATAATAATGTAATTAAAAAATTATTTAAAATTTAACTTTGAATATTAAAAATCACTCCCTATAAAAAAAATGGGATAAGGTTTTAGAATCAAGTAAGTAACAAAAAAAAATATTAGCTACAAAACACAAAAAAGTAATAATAATTTAGATAACATGGAATTTTGAATGTAAAATAACTAAAATGAGGGGGTAATCCCACCCAACTTTCCGAACACTCATTGTAAAGTGATTGTTTAATCGATTATACATTAATAAAATTTTAGTTTAAAAAATTAAAAAAAATTTAATTTTTTCAAAAATTTTTTTTTAAACTTTTTATAACTTTGTATAATTCCTACAAGTATTATTTTCAAATTATAAAATATTTCACACATAATGTATTTTTTGATCCCTTTCGGATGTCCCATTTACTTTTTTCATTTGTTTTACCATTTTCGATAAAACAAAAGGAAAAAAAATGTAATTTTTTTTAATTTTGTTTATAAGAATTACAATGTTAAATTCGAAGAGACATTTTCTAACTTTAGAGTATTATATTACCTATTGAATGGTATTAATCCCATTTTTATATCTTTAATATTTTTAAAGTTATTCAATTTTTTTTAAACTTATATTGTAGAGAACTTTTTAATAATTTTATTAGAACAATTTTACAACGTTTAAATAAAACTTAAATTACAGTTATCTAAGAATCTATACATAAATATCGAGATTTGTAGATTTGATGTAGCACTATACATCATCCTTCTCATGGGCTTAGTTTATGTAAGCGCATCAGCGGCCGCAGTGGAGCCATCTATGACCGGGGGTGTGGACCCCTCGGTGTGTAATGGGTGTTGCTGCCGTTCTGGCGTAGTTTAGAGTGATTGAACTGCTACAATATTAAATTTCAAAAAAAAATTGAATTCTACATTTTTTTGAATAAAATTTGAAAAAAAATTACAATTAAAGAGTGTTTTACTACAAATTTAATGGTAATTTTTTTAAAATTTTTAATATTAATATTTACCTTAAAAAAATAAAACATATTTTTGAATGATTTTAAAATCAATAAATTATTAATATCTCATTCAATTATATTCAAAATGGGAAACGGACCTTTTTTTTAGGTTTTCTGGATCAAAATGCATTAATAAAATTAGTTTAAGAAACTAAAAAAAATTTAAATTTTTTGCTAAAAGTTCATGGGTAAATCCCCAAACAGCACAAGTACGTCCCCCGGACATCCTCGGGACGTCCGTTTTCGGATGCTCGTACGTCCCGGGTACGTCCAATTCAGGACTTTGGAAGTCCCCAGGACGTCTTCGGGACAGATTTTGTTAATAATCAAGGAGTCCCGAGGACGTTCGATATTGGTCCCAAATTAGAACAAAATTTCCTTCCTGGGACAGATATAGGACATTTCTAGAACCAATTTAGGATCCTTTTAGGACCAATATAAAACCTTTTTGAGACCACTAAAAAGCCTCTTTAGACCTGTGTGGGATCTTTGTGGGACTGTTATGGTCAAATAAATATTAATACAGTATTATTAACGAGTTTATTAAAAAAAACAGTAATAACATTTTTTTGTTTATTGTTTTTTCTCGTTCTGTAGGTACTCAGTTTCAACCAGTATTTTATTGACGATTCAGTCTGTGCCTCATTATTGGTTAAACTTGTTCTATCATCTGCAACAACAAAAATAAAAATCATTCGAAATTTTAATCTGCTAGAGAGGAGTTATGAATATAATTTGTTTATATTAGACATTATATATATTATAAAAACACTTATATAATTCTCCTTACCTTTTGGCAGCAAACGGCATACCCAAAACAACTTTTAAACACTTAGTTTTTCTCATTATTATTATTATATTCTTAAATTATTCTTTGACGTTGCCTCTTGCTTAAAAGTGTAATAACTGTAATGGCGGACGGCTAGGGGAACGATGAAAGATGTCAAAGCGGTGTTGCCAAGAGGAAAGATTTACGTTCTGTATAACTCATGTACAACATTTATTATAATCCAAGGAAAAATAATAGCGAAATTAGTTTTTAATGAAAATTCATTTATTGACATAATAAGAATAAAAACACCTACACGGTCAAATAGTATTTATTCTTAAATTGTGAAATTCTACTTCACCTGGCAACACTAGTCTGCTTGCAACGAATCTCGAGCACCTCGAGACTCGTACCGCGTGCGCGATGAACCGACCTTTGGATATATCTTTGTTATACTTTTTATATCAACCACTCGACTTTGGTATTGAATTTTTTTTAAATAATATTTTTAGTTTCTTACAAATTATGTTAAAATGGAATATTTATGGGTTAGTTCAACTTTAAGTCATTTTACTTATAAAATATTTTTTCCAATACAACCTATCAGCGGCATCAGTTTACGCAGTTACTTTTAATTATTGATGATGAAAAATATTAAAAATCAAAATCACTGGAATGCTCAACAGTGGACGTCCTGAAAAAGGCCTGGGACCTTCATACCTGAATCGGATCTAAATCGGAGGTCCTCGGGACGGTCTGTGCTGTTTGGATCCATTGAATAGTTTTAACTTTTTTCATTTTTTGCTATAACTTTTACAAATTCTATAATAAAATTATGAAATAATTCACACACATAGTACTTTTTGATCTTTTTCCGATATGCTATTTACTTTTCTTTTTTTTTATCCTATTTACTATTTTCATTTATTTTATACTATTTACTATTTTCATTTATTTTATACAAAATTACAAAAAATTAAAAATTTTTTTAATTCGGCTATAATAATTACAATTCTAAATTTTAAGAAACTAAAATGCATTTTTAATTTAGAGTATCTTTCGAATGGTGAAAATCCTGTTTCAATAACATTAATATTTTAGAAGTTATTCAATTTAGTTTAAAATCGGAATTTAATTTTAAATATTTCTAGCCAATTTTTAAAAAATTCCACAATTTATATAATAAAATTTTGAAAAAAAATTATAATTATAAAATTAATTATTACAAATTTAAATAATTTTTTAAAATTTTTAATATTGAAATTTAACTAAAAAATAATAATTTAATAAAAATAAAAATTGCTTAAAAATTAAAATAAAAACTAGGGGCGAAACTATGCGGAACTCGAAAAAGGTAAAGACAAAATTTGTAGATAATTTCATGTTCTACAAATTTGATTTTTCATAAATTTTCATAAAAATCCATAATTTTGTCTCAAAATCTAAAAAAAGTCGCACATGTCTATATATACTATATTAGACTGGCTATTGTGACAACTCTTAATCTCTTTTAGGGTTCGGTTCCTTAAAAAAAAATAATAAACTTTACAAAAAATAAATAAAAAATCTGATGTGGCCAGCACATGACCTCTCGCCATTTTTGAATCAAAAATTTACAGGTTGACACAAAAAAGTATGAAAAAAAATTATATTTTTGTAAATCTGGCAACAATGGCAAAAGTTTCGAAAATTTTAATGAGATGAAAATAAACTATAGGGTATACAAAATATATGTGTAAAACTTTATTGCCGTTTTGTATAATAATGGCGTCATCACCCATAGCAACTACCACTTCCGGTTGTGCGATGGGCACCAAAATCTAATCAGATCTAATCTAGGGTATCAGAATCCTGTATGCAAAATTTCAAATTTTTTTATTCAGTAGTTTTTGAGTTATCGTTACTACAACATCCATCCAAACACACACACACACACACTAACACACACACACGCAGACATCATCGCGAAAATATTAAAATCGTATTCTAGGGACCCCAAAACGTGTTTATCAATTGAAAACTCACTACCCAATTTTTAGCATGATTCCTATACCTCTCTTATCTAAAGGGCGAGAGGTAAAAACAAAACTATAATTTTGGGCGCCTTCAATACTTCTTTCTTCAGTTCTTCCTTTTTACTATTCTATATACTTTTCCTTCTTAATACTCCTCCGACTGAATTTACTCTGCTGTTTTCTATAATCTTTTTAAGTCTTCCCCCATATCTGCCTCTCCGTCTAATCCACACTGCACCCCTTCGTTTTCTTATACGCCAATTTGTCTTCTTCAATATTTTATTTGTATTCTTGTTATGCTTCCCTTTATATTGATAAACCTTTTTCTTATAAATGAATTTTATTTATTTTTCCAAACTATAACTTCAGTTACTTAATAATAATACATTTTTTAAACATCTCATTCTACTTTTCATATCTGACATTTCTAATTTTTTTATTAATCAAAAAACCCCAAAAACTCTTTATTATTTTTTCTTTCATTTGTTTTTTTTTTCTCTCCCTAACTAGATATTTTTTTTTATCTCTAAATTTAAATGACTAAACACACTAAGATTTTTCCTTTTACTTGTAACACAATTGTTGTGAACTCATTATTACATTCAATGAAAAATAATCCTCTAACAAACATTCTTAAATAAATCTTAACACATTTACATACATTCACACGCACCTTAAACTTTTTTATCATAACCTCATTTTCATTGTCAAACTTACATTTGACAATAACCTTCCACCTTTCCATCACTGTCAACCACAATACATACAAAAACAGAACTAAAACTACGCATATAACTAAAAAAACCATATCAATACATTAATTCTAGCGACGAAACTATGAGGAATTCAAAAAAACGGTAAACATAAAAACTGTAGAAAATTTTATGTTCTACAACTTTCATATCCTGTAATTTTTCATAAAAATGCATTATTTTGGTAACTACAAAAAAAAAAATCTGATGTGGCCAGCACATGACCTCTCGCCATTTTTGAATCAAAAATTTACAGGTTGACACAAAAAAGTATGAAAAAAAATTATATTTTTGTAAATCAGGCAACAATGGCAAAAGTTTAGAAAATTTTAATGAGATGAAAATAAACTGTAGGGTATACAAAATATATGTGTAAAACTTTATTGCCGTTTTCTATAATAATGGCGTCATCACCCATAGCAACTGCCACTTCCGGTTGTGCGATTAGCACCAAAATCTAATCAGATCTAATCTAGGGTATCAGAATCCTGTATGCAAAATTTCAATTTTTTTTATTCAGTAGTTTTTGAGTTATCGTTACTACAACATCCATCCAAATACACACACACACACACACTAACACACACACACACACACACACTAACACACACACACACACACTAACACACACACACACACAGACATCATCGCGAAAATATTAAAATCGTATTCTAGGGACCCCTAAACATGTTTATCCATTGAAAACTCACTACCCAATTTTTAGCATGATTCCTATACCTCTCTTATCTGAAGGGCGAGAGGTAAAAATATGAAAAAAAATTACTTTTTGATAAATCTGGCAACAATGGCAACAATTTATGAAAATTTTAATCACTCGAAATTAAACTATAACGTATAAAAAATATATGTGTTAAACTCCTTTGTCATCTTATTTAGTAATGACGTCATCACTTATAGCAACTGTCACTTCTGGTTGTCCGATTAAGTCCAAAATCTATACAGGTCGTCTCCTTCTACCCTAAACATGTATATAAAGTTTCATCTAAATCGGTTTAGCCGTTTAGACGCTATTGTGTATAGTAAAATACTGAAATGAAACACAATCTATAAATCAACCGACAAATTCATTCATTATTAAATTTTAAAGTTTCGTTTAATTAAAGAGTTACATGATCGCTGATTTTAAGAATAAAAAATGTAAAATATTGACCAAAAATTACAACTTATACATTTTAAAAATATTTGGTTTTTAAGCAGTATATTCTAGTAAAAGTCACAGGAAACGATTTTCCAAGTTTCAAGAGTGCACAGTTTATAAATAAAATGGCCGATTTCCTGTTCTACCAAAAATTCTACTAAATTTCATTTTTAATGGGCCACCCTGTATATTTTGTTTTTTGAATCTCCGGTTCAAATTAAACATGACAACTAGTAGCTATGGACACTTCTACGATGGCGTGATTATTATGAAAGTGGGTTGTGCGAACATATAAATGGCATGGGTTTGTGAACAAGTTAATGGATCCATCACTTCTTTTGTAAAAAATGTCTTTTGGTCAATTTTTCTTAAATTTTATTATTTTGTCCATCTGAACGTTATGATTAAATATCTCCATGGAGTCAACTCAATCCTGCTACCAGTTTAAGAGATATTGGTGGTCAAACTTGGATAATTGTGTATATAGGTCATTTTGTTTTAATTTCAATTTCTTCAATTTTAAAGAAAATTTATCAGAGTATATTGAATTTGTTTTGTCATAAAATTGGTATTTAAAAAACTAAGTTAATTGTATACAGGGTGTTGAAAATTTCAATGTACACTATTGGGATTTCGTTAACCATTATAGATACAAAGTTGGTTAAATTAGATAAAAGTTGCACAGTATCAAGGCAAATTTACTGGATTTTGAAAAATTTTAGTATTTTAGTATTAAAGATATGCATTATACTTCCAATTTTAATACAACTAAGTACTAATTTTACTAATTTTAAGTAAAACAAAACGCTTTTGAAAACCGTCTCTGATTTTATTAATTTTAAAACGTCACCAAAGTCTTAAAAATCTGATGTGGCCAGCACATGACCTCTCGCCATTTTTGAATCAAAAATTTACAGGTTGACACAAAAAAGTATGAAAAAAAATTATTTTTTTGTAAATCTAGCAACAATGGCAAAGGTTTTGAAAATTTTAATAAGCTGAAAATAAACTATAGGGTATACAAAATATATGTGTAAAACTTTATTGCCGTTTTGTTTAATAATGGCGTCATCACCCATAGCAACTGCCACTTCCGGTTGTGCGATTGGCACCAAAATCTAATCAGATCTAATCTAGGGTATCAGAATCCTGTATGCAAAATTTCAAATTTTTTCATACAGTAGTTTTTGAGTTATCGTTACTACAACATCCATCCAAACACACACACACACACACACACACACACTCACACACACACACACACACACACACACACACACACACACACACACACTCATACACACACATACACACACACACACACACACACACACACACACACACACACACACACACACAGACATCATCGCTAAAATATTAAAATCATATTCTAGGGACCCTAAAACGTGTTTATCCATTGAAAACTCACTACCCAATTTTTAGCATGATTCCTATACCTCTCTTATCTGAAGGGCGAAAGGGTAAAAAAGAACAGGTCCGTATTTAAAAAAAAACTAAACGGTATTTGGTCTTCAACAAAAAAGATTCATAAAGTTTTCTTTCAAATTTAAAAATAAAGGTGATAATTAAATAAAACGAAAATCGTCAATTTTGGTTTTTATCAAATATCTCGGAAACCGGACCTGATATTAAAATTTTTCAAAATCCAGTAAATTTGGTTTGGTAATATGAAACTTTTAATCTCATTTAACCAACTTTGTATCTATAACGGTTAACGAAATCCCAACAGAGTATTTCTATAACCTGAGTTATTTTGATAATTCCTAATAACATTAAAACAAACGGCCAGATTTATTAAAAAAATCTGATGTGGCCAGCACATGACCTCTCGCCATTTTTGAATCAAAAATTTACAGGTTGACACAAAAAAGAATGAAAAAAAATTATTTTTTTGTAAATCTGGCAACATGGCAAAAGTTTCGAAAATTTTAATGAGATGAAAATAAACTATAGGGTATACAAAATATATGTGTAAAACTTTATTGCCGTTTTGTACAATAATGGCGTCATCACCCATAGCAACTGCCACTTCCGGTTGTGCGATTGGCACCAAAATCTAATCAGATCTAATCTAGGGTATTAGAATCCTGTATGCAAAATTTCAAATTTTTTTATTCAGTAGTTTTTGAGTTATCGTTACTACAACATCCATCCAAACACACACACACACACACACACACACACACTAACACACACACACACACACACACACAGACATCATCGCGAAAATATTAAAATCGTATTCTAGGGACCCCAAAACGTGTTTATCAATTGAAAACTCACTACCCAATTTTAAGCATGATTCCTATACCTCTCTTATCTGAAGGGCGAGAGGTAAAAATGTATACCGGGTCATTCAGGGGGTCGGGCCAAGTTCATATCTTCAGACCAAATAAACGGATTATTTTAAAGTTTTGGTTGGTCAGTTTGGATTTAATTTAGAATTAAGCGACATGAAAATCCAAAATGGCGGTCTTTTGGATTCTTTGAAATTATCGTAAACCTGAATTTTTACATATTTGGATTCTACAAGTCGACTTACGTATTATTCATATTGAATTGGGAATTTGTAACGTTTGGTTTTCAACAATGTTGAATAATATCGACACCACTAACCAAAACTAGTTGATCAACTCCTGATGATGCTAACATAGTTAGCGAAACGTACGTAGAGTGTTTTAAAAAATGAAGTTTGGGTAAGTGGTGACGAAATCCTTCAACATTGTTGAAAAGTGAAAAATAATTTTGGCTGTCAAAAGTAAAAATTATTTTTAACCGAGGAGGCTGCGACTTAGTCTTAATCTCTTAAAAGGTAACCAGATGTCACTAAAAATATTATTTTTGCATACATTTAAATATTTTTCATTTTATTAGTGTTTTAATTACTTCACAGCTGTTTTTGATCAAAAGCTCAATTTTTTAAATGAGAAACACGGTGGGCCATTTGGTCATTAAATTGGCGGTTTAATTATAAATCAAATGATATGAATAATGTCGGAATTGTTTTTAAAAAACATTTTGAAATTAAAAACTAAATAAATGTAACTATTTTTATTCAAGTCGTACCAGATCATAAAGGCCATGAATATTGTGTTATTTTATTTTATTCTGACAGTTTGCTCACTAGAAAAATACAACAATAAACTTAGGGATTCAATTAAATCAACATACAAAAAGAAATGTTTGAAACGATGAAATTACAATGTAATTACAATATTATGAATAAAATGCATACAAAAAAATAAAAATAATATCAAGGGCCTCTCAAACACAATTGGACTCTACGTACATTGAAGTATCTCCCTTAAATCATTTCTAGGAATTCTGCATATCGCTTCTGACACTGTATCTCTTAAATCATGCAAAGTTGTAGGAGGTCGTGAATATACAAATAAAAATCAATAGGAGTCAAATTGGGAGACATCTAACAAGACCATTTGTACCTATCCAATTTGGCCCAAATTTATTTTGTAAAAAAATTGTGACAATAGCTGCATTGTGTGGTCCTGCTCCATCTTGTTGGAAAAACATATCTATTGTATTTTCAGCAGGTAAATGACTGATCTAATCTTGAATCTCATTCCCTAAAAAATGTAAATATCGTTGACCTCTTAAACACCCATCAAACAAAATCGGTCCTATTATTTCGGTTCCTAAAACCCCCACCCAAACATTAAAACCTAAACGTTCTTGAAAAGCTCCTTGTCGAAGTAGATGCGAATTTTATCTTGCTCAAAATTTTAAATTATTGCCGTTGAATATTTCGTTATTGGTAAACCTGGACTCGTCAGAGAATAGAACTTTGTTAAGAAAATTATTGTTTAATTGTTGTTGGGTTAAAACCAATTGCAGTACTATAATCTGCGGTGCTATTCATTTTCATACAAGTGTTGGTTGACTTCGAATTTCCCGGAGAGATTTTGTTACGGTTTTATTTTGCATATATAGGATAGTTAAATCTTACCTTTAAGGGTTCGGTTAATTTTATATTTATTTATCTAAGTTAACATAACCTTTGTTCATTTGTTTACTAAATCTATATTAGACATTTGTCAACCTTTTTTTTTTGACTTCTTCTTTCATTCTTCTTTTTGTCTTCTCTTCTACTCTTATTCTTCTTACCTCTATAGGCCTTATCCATAAAGACAGTTAGGAATTTTTCAAAATTGATCATGAACAGACCTTTTTTTTTGTAAATTTGTCTGTCCTCTGTCAATTCTCTTTTTTTGCATGAGCAACTGAATTTGGAACATGTGCTTCTAAAATTCGAAGTCTGATTCGGATAAATTCTGCTCTAAAAAAAATAAGAAAATAATTAGTTTGTTAAACTGAAAAGGTTATCAAGGGATACACCTCCACTTTGTGGATTGTGAATAACAAACTAACCTTCTTTATTGCAATCCTCTATCCGGGGTAAGTTTATTAAAATAATCTTCTTTTATTTCATTCATTACCAGTGGTTTTTGTAGGCCTTTTTAGCTTTTGCTTTTCGCTGCATGTTTCTTAACGCTTACAATTAGCTGTATTGAATCAGCGCCACCGCCTGTCAATCTGCTGCAGTTTTTCTGAACGCTTAAAAATTTGCTGTACTTGATCAACACCACCGCATGTCTATCTACTGCACTTCCTAGATTTGCATGGCATGCTTTGCAGTACCCGAATACCCATCGATTGATGATAGTTGCAATAAGAGGCCTTCCGAAGTTCGTTCACCATCAAAACAATCTCAAGTAAGGACTTTCCAATTGTATATGCTTGCTACTACGCATGTCTCACCATTGTAGGCATTTTAAATCGTAACACTTGCCGTTACATCTGCTGCTTTTGTAAAATTAGTTATACAAATAACTTCATTTACCGGTATGCTAAAACATTAACATATATTATAGTACTCAGATCTTTTTTGGTATTTAAACAAAAACAAACATATTTAAATGATTATGTACATACCTTCTTTTTGTAAACGATCAGTACTGATGGTAGTGATTTTATTGTCAATAATATAATATAATATATGTCAATAATATAATATAATATATGTATATACATGATATTACAACGGATTAATAACCTTATATTCACTCTTTTCTTGGAAATACAATTCACTCCAACCCTTAAGTGGCAATTTTTACAATAACCCCGTCCCATGACCCTGAGGGCAAACAGGAAACGTTGATCCTAACAATTTAATAAGATTAAATGCTACGCATGCCAATATATTAATATCTGTTTCCTCGCTTATAATTCATTTCTTTCCATTTTCTTCAAGATCTGCAAAATTTTAGCTCTATTTTCCTAAAATAGGTTGAAAATTTTTGTCTCGGATGATGATGGTTATTTCAGGATTAAACGTGTTTAAATGACAAGTATGATATATCACTAAATTATTTGAACGGTTTATTAATGTTTGTAATAAAAAATACTCTTTTAAAACAATTTAAGGTGGCCGTTAAGATACGAAACGTCGAATCCAAGATTAATTATCACAGTATAATTTACATACAATAAATCGTTCCTCTTCCATTTTTTGAAAATAAAATATAAATTTTATGCAGAAGAAAACGAAAATGTTTTCCCTGTAAAACATGAGAAAAGTGAGAGTCCCTGTAGATTTTTTCAATCAGTGTAATCATCTCCAAAATATAAAACATTTTGTCTATTCAATCGTCTTCGTATCATCTTATGGTTTAGAATATGGCAATGTCAAGACATGATAAAAAAACGGACCGTATAGCCCGCGGGTATCTAACATGTAAAGTGAGCACCAAATAAAAACAGGTAAAAATTACGAAAATTCCCATTTCTTGAAATTATTATAACATTTTAATAGTATCAAGGGTTTCAAAGCTTACCTTATGTTTGCAAATATAATGAATTTAATATATTACGAAATTTCCCAATATTTCAAATTTCTTGAAATTATTTTATGTCAATTGGTATAAACAGAGTATTTAGAATATAAAATGAGTGAATTTGAAATTATAACAAGTCAGCGCGACTGCAAATTATTACTTTTAAATGGTTATACATATTCAAAGAAAAAAGTTTTGACAAGTGATGAAACATTTTGGACACTATATATTTTTTGTACACGAAATATTTTTTCTTGAATTTTATTATTTTTTAAATAACTCTGTATAAGTAATATACTGCGGTGATAAAAATGAAAAAATAAATAAATGGTCAGTCTTTTTCTTAAATAAATCGTGCTCATCAGATTACCAGTTTTTTCAAAAACGATTAGTCCTCAGATTACATATGCTTGTTCAGGTACAAATATTAAATCTGAATTTTGGTCCTCAGATTACATGCACCCAAATCTGACCGTTTGTTTTAGTTATTCGGAATTTATCAAAACTCAGGTTTAATGGTTATAGTAATTTTAAATATAAATTAACTCCACTGACTTTTTGTTAAACCCTGTATAATTATTGTATATTTTTAAATATCTAATTTATGACTTAATTCTTCCATAAATAAATTCAATATACTATACGACGAAGACGAAACTAAATTTTTAGTTTTACAGTGACTTAAAGCCAAAAGGTTCAAACCAAAGACAAAGAGCGAATCAGTTTCCTAGGGATGAAGCGATGTTGCCGCCTTTAAATTAAAATAAGTAGTACAAGAGCTATATGTAATATATGCATTTTTTCTTACTCGCAATTAATGTACTTTCTTGTAAGACCTGTTTTGAAAACATATTTTTTATTTATTATGGTTTATTTATTTAATAAAGAAAATTTTTGTAATATTTTAAATACCTCAAGTCAGACCGATTCTAGGTATCTTCAATTCAATCTTTTACAGGGATGCAGCATATGACAACACTGCTTAAATTCTCAAATGCTCGGAAATTATGAAGGCCTTACTACTGGTTATAAACCATTTTAAAACCGAGCAATGGGAGTTTTAAGTCGAAATATTTAATTTTAATTTACCTGCTCCTTTGAGCTTAATGTCATTTTTTTTCTTAAATTAAAAACGAAGCAACCAAACTTTAAAAAATATATTTTTTTTGGTATAAAACCTTACATATTTTTAATCACAGCAATAAAAATTTAATATAAGAGAAAATAAATAAAAAAATATGTGACAATCTGTAATTCTATATGCTGTTAATTTTTATATCAATAATAAGTTAATTATTCACACAATGTGTTGTAATTTTTGACCGATAACCGTCTTTAGTTAAGAGTTTTCTTAACACCCGGTTGTACCAATGTATCCTAGGACGGATTCTTATCCTAAGTCAGACTTAAGTCTAAAATCGATTTTCTACTGTTGCGCCAACGAAAAATCTCTGGCCTGTGATATAACCTGATCACAGATCCTACGCGGTCGATTTCGATGACTTAGGACGAGGATTATAACCTCTAAAATATACGTCAACAGACATTTACTAGAAAAAAACTGCTAGAAAGTTAATTAAAGTGAATGTAAACGAGACAAATTAACATTTTTTTCTGTAGAATATTATATTTCACTTTAACAAAAATAAAAAGACTTTTACGTATTAATAGAGTGGTATTAGTTTACAAAGTTCGGTTGTAATTTGTAAGTTAATTAGAGTTGCGACGACACTTCGGTCGTTGCGGGTCACTTTGGCACCTTAGATCAGGTTTCGGATTACCTCGGGCGCCACCTTCCGTTTAGAGTGTGAAGGCCACTGCACGGGCAGCGTCAGTGGAGAAAGAAATACTCCAGGGGTCGTTATGGTATCGACCAAAATCACTGGTGGCCAGAAGGGCGGGCTTTACTTGCCCTACTGGGTTAAGTACCTGGGTATTAGCTGCTGGGATGTTAAATCTCAAAACAAATATTATTAATTAAAACTTTTATTTATTACCCAAAATCCGGCGGAGAAAAGGTGTGTAACGGACGATTAGCTTGTCGGCGTGGTGTAGTCGGACTGACGGTTCTAGACTCCGGTACAACTTGAACTTGGCTTCAGCTTGACCTATATCTAAAGGTCGACGGACTGCACTGCTGTTAGAATTGGGACGGCCACAGCAAGTCTGGCTTCTCGCTGCATCTGCAGCTGCCGACAACGGTATGAATTGCCCTACTCGATACAAACTTAAGCGTCTAAGAAGCAGAGACGAGAGTGTCTCCATCTGCCTGGCGACGGTTGAACTGGTACGAATGGCCTTTTATTCATAATTTTAGGTTAATTTTAATCCAGTGCCGTGCGCGATTTAATTTATATATTTTAAATAATACGGAAAAAAGTAACTTTGTTACAGAGTGATGGATCTAGACGCAGATATGAATATTGTGGATAATGTGGATGTAATGGATGGATATAGAAATAAATGCTCTCCCAAGACAAATTCACCCTAGAATGAATTATTTCGAAACTGTATCAGAGGAAGAATTTTTTAAAAGTTTTCGATTACAAAAAGGGACCACCTTACAATTACTTGCCCAAAGAGCTTTAATTGAATTAATATATGTATTACAAATAGTACCAATAAATACAACTGTCAGAAACAATTCATTAAGTCAAATGAATCAATTACTTTTAACAATATGAACTTTTGCTACTGGCGGTCATCTACTAGCTACTGGAGATTTTATAGGAGCTGATAAATCCAATATATCAAGAATTGTATCAAAAGTGTCACGAATAATTTCCAATTTAAAAGAAAAATACATATAATGCCAAGAAATGAAGTTGAAATTGCTGCTGAGCAAAATAAATTCTTCGATGTTGCTGCATTTCCTCGTGTTGTGGGGACAATTGATGGCACTCACATAAGAATTTTATCACAAGGTTTGATTTCACCACCTATTTATTTTTCAGTTCCTTATAATCTATGTACATATTTTTCACAGTGGGTCTTGATGGCGAAATTTTTAGAAATAGAAAAGGCTACTTTTCACTGAATGTCCAAGCAGTATCGAGTGCAGATCTACTTTTCAAGCATATTGTAGCCAGGTGGCCTGGCTTGACTCATGATGTGACAATGTTCAAAATTTCCAGATTAAAAGCAGAGTTTGAGATATGGCATATGGATGTAGAATGAAGTTGAATAATATCTTCCCAATTATCACCCGATGAATTGGAAGTGATGCAACATCACTTCCATGAAACGCTAAGAGATGAAGATATTACCATTTCAGTCAATAATAATGAACATTTTGATTACCTATGATATCTTGTAAATAATTATTTTGCCAGAATGTAGGAATATTCATTTTTTATTTATTTATAAATTTTATAATATTAGAATTTTCAAGAAAATATTCTATATCCTCTCTGTAGATTCGTACTTATAAATAATATTATATTGTATTGCTAGAAGTAGAAGGCGCTTATTATTTGTTGAGCTCAGAAGTTTACTACCGAGGCGTTATAGCAGAGGCAGTGTAATCTGATTGAAACATAAATAATGAAGGCTTCTTCTCCGAGTAATATACATATACTAGTATACTAGTTTTTTCTTTAAGTCTAGAAATAATTCAAGTTGTATGTAGCAAAAAATAGACATTTTCAAAACTGATAAACGTCCAAATAAATAAATATTAAAATGACAGTTCGTACCTACTCGATTACAAAGCCCATAGCTATCTTTTCTCATTATTGTTGTACTAGTAAAACAATAGGATATTTCTACGGTCTACGGTGTCGAAAGTCATATATTTATAAATATACGTTTGAAGAAAAAGTAATTTTGACTGGAAACTATTTTTATTTACATATAACAAAGAATAACACTTGAACAAAAATAAAAAAAAATATTCTACAAGTATATTCAATTAATATTTTAAGAAAATATCGTAAAATATTTGTATTTGTAAATAACATAATTTATAGAAAATAATTTTATGTCTCAGTTCCAATATGTCGCGAACTTAAGTGGACACACTGTATATACAGTATGTCTGAAATTTTTTTATTATTAATTTTACAAAAAAATGACAATTTGAAAATGTTAATAAAAATTAAAAATTGTGTTTAGATTCATGCTATTAATTAATTAAAAAATTTAAAATAAAAATGTCTTTCCTTGAATTTCACTTTGTCGTATTTATGGATTTCCGATATTTTAGTTTTTACCAAATTTCAATTTTTTCCTCAAATAATTCATCGTTATCGGTTCCAAAATTGATAAAGTATAAAAAAATAAATAAAAATTATACAATTTTGAAAGATGAAAAATTTGAGGAAAAAAATTGAAATTTCCTAAAAAATAAAATTTAATATCGAAAATCATAATTTGTGTATAATTATCCTTAATTATAAAACTGAGAAAAAGAAACATTCAACCAATAATTGCATGACCTGCTTTGCCGATATTAACAATCAGCGCCATCTATTATACAGTAGTTTGACAATATTGCAATGTTGCCATTGTAAATTCACATAAAATGCATCCTACGTAAAATGACGATCTATAACGTTGGTGCAACACAACTGTATCATTAAGTCCATCACACATTTAGGTCGAGCCTAGATAAAATGCATCCTTGGATACGTTGGTGCAACCGGGCATTAGAGGCGCCAATACCATACGTTATCTTGCCTGAAATCGTTTTTGGATGAGCGCTCCGTTCATATTAAAGATAGGAAGCTGCGGTTTTCACCAATCGATTCTGTAGTTAATTCTTTAGATCGCATCTGTGGCGCTTTTTTTAGAATAATTTTAGTAAAAGTGATACGACTATCAACTTTTTTCTCTAGACAAATTTAAAAAATGTAGCACAGATGCGCTCTTCTCATAAATATTTTAAATATCATGAAAAAACCGCATATTTTTAGTTGCTGTATTAGGCGAGTTCTCGTCCAAATACGAATAATTTTGTTTTATGGCGCTCTACCCTGTTCTGCGCAGAAAAAGTTGTACTAGAACGTAGGATTATATAACATTAACCGGAAAATAGAAAAAAAAAATTTGACATCCAATTTATTAGAATACAAGTACATTTTCCTTTCATAAATTTCTAACAGGCAAATACAAAAGTCACATAGTGTGTGGGCCTATTAAATCTATAAAAGTTAATATAGGAACATGAGGCTTACTTTAAGAGGACGCACACCACGTGACTTTTGTGGTTGATGGTTAGATAATTACCTAAGAAAAATGTGCTTGCATTGTAATAAAATGGGTGTTACAATAATTTCTTTTAGTATTTTCCTGTTAATGTTAAGTAATCCTACCCTCTAGCCCAATTTCTTCTGCCCAGAATAGGGTAGAGCGCCATAAAACGTAATTATTCGTTTTTGGAAAAGTTCTCGCCTAATATAGCAACTACAAATATGCGGTTTTTGTCATGATATTTAAAATGTTTATTAGAAGAGCGCACCTGTGCTACTTTTTTTAATTTATTTAGAGAAAAAAGTTGATAGTCGTCTCACCTTTCCTAAAAATAATTTAAAAAAAGCAATCTTAATAAAAAATCCTACAACTTCAAAACGACAAATAAAATTGGCACTCATCTTCATATCTCTTAACAATTAGATACAGAAATTATTAGTGAAAACCGCAGCTTCCTATCTATAATTTTAATGGAAGGCTCGTCCAAAAACCATTACAGGCAAGATAACATTTGATATTGGCGCTTCTTAAGAGAGAAAAAAAAACAACTTTATGAATTTTTTTTTAAGTTGGGTGGATAATTAATTTTTTAAAAGGTAGCATTTTGGCAAAAATAAAGTTATGAAAACTTCATAAATATAAATATTAATATTAATATAATTCTCAAATATTTTCTAATGAAAATAACAAATTAAAAAATTAATGGAAGTGCCAAAATGAATAGTTTTGCAATTAAATGATTATTTTCTTAACTATTCGTTAAATTAATTAAAATTTATTTATGGTAACGGTTTAAGTTTAAATCGGAAAAAGTGCAAATATTTAAAAATAATTGGTAAATAAAATAGTACAATGATTGAAAAACATCTACTAATTAATTTGTCCTAAATTTGAAATGTTTAAGAATCTAAGTTTTTAAAAATAAATATGCGCGTTATATGGGGATACAACATATACTCTCTATAACATTTGTTTAAAAACTTAGCAGCTCTAGCAACAGAACAGATGTGCACTTAATTTATTTCAATAAATTAAATAAAGAAATAATTGTATTTGACTTATTACAATGGTTAATGTTGGTATTCAAAAATAGTATACCATTCAAAAATAGTACACCATCCAAAAAAAAAATAAAAAATAAAAATACAGCAAATCATTATGAAGCTGATATTTCCCATTAAATTTAGTATTTGTAAGATTTTTTTATCGAAAGAGAGCCTAATTTTAATTGGTTTTCCAACAATAAAATATTTTTTAAATTTTGAATCTGTAGCGCCCTATAATTTCAAATCCCATAAATTATTTTTAATTATTAATTTTGTTTTGCTAAAATACAAAATACACACCTTCTAAAGGTCAAATCTCACTTTGACAGGAAATTAGATTTTTGAAAACAAAAATTTTTTTCATTGTACTTTGATATAAATTGGTAAAATCGTTTAAAACTGAAATAGAAGTCCACAAAAAGTGTTACTTTCTTTAATGATCAGCTGTGGCCTAATTTATAACAATTTTACGAAAATACCACACAATTTTCGAGTAAACTCGGTTTTTTTTTTAAATTACACCCCCTTGGATCACCTGGACTTTTTTAAAGCTCTTTTTGAGACGAATAAATTTATATTATGCACCCACTTTGTGCTATATATATAGTTTTAAATAAAAAAACTCAGTGTTGGTACCTATGATTTACCTGCAATTATCTGAGTATCAAATCAAACTTTTTTATTTAAAAGATTCTTAATAAATTACCTAATACCTGTAATAAACCATTATTTTAAATTATTCTATTAGTATTTTTTTTCACTGCAAACATTTTTTTAAATCTAATTTCTTCTTAAAGTGACATTTGACCATTGGATGGTATGTATTTTGATACGTCGAACTCGCATTTATCAAAATATACAGGGTGTTGCATTTAAAAATAATCATTTGAAACATTTCCGGCGAAACCGGAAGTCGACCATTTTGATTGTGTACGTCAAAAATCTGAAATTATATCTAATATATTCACTTAAAATTTTATTAAGATAGACTCATAAATAAAAAAGTTATAGGGGTGATCCATGTCCTTGTGACACCCGGTATACTTTGTGCCACTTCTAAAATTAAAAATCATTAATTGGGAATTGATCCTCTCTTTTGATACCAATCTTATTTTATTTTTAATGTTTCAGTGTCTTACGTGGTAGTGTTTTCAAAAATTACAATGTTTAAATCCGGATCTATTAAAACTTTGTAACGTCAAAAATAAAATATGATTTATACCCAATTAATACTTTTTAATTGTATTTAAGAGTTTTGAATACCAAATATGCTTTATATGATTTTTCTACATATGAAAACTTTAAGAAGAGTAATCTTAAAAATAGAAAGAATTTTTGGGAATAAAATCCATAAAAAATTTTAAGAAACTTTAATTAAAAATTTTTGGGTAATTACCTTTTGCCATTATGAAAATAATATAAAGGTAAAATTTTTTACGAGATTTCCAATTACTTAATTTTATTGATAATAAACTCATAATCGAACATGGAGTTAATATGTGACTGCCAATAAATATTTTATTGTTGTTATTTTCATTAAAAACAAATGCTTTATTTCCCAATTGTCAAATCCTGTTTTTTTTAATATGTTTTATAATCTTTAGTTCCAAAAATGTTTTACATACTTTTGATAACGGTTTAACATTATGGATCTACTACCAGATCCTAACTGTTATGGTTTAGTACTTAAATCGTGCGTATACTATGTTGGAGACATCCCTGTATCAATTAGAGATAATATTATGAAGTATTTGGATCATGAGTTTACATTAACAGAAGGATTAAAACAAAAAATAGAGCAGAAACATTTCTAGAGGAGGATTTACTTGCATACAAAAAAATTCTATTGATATAAAATGCCCACAAAAGATGTGATAATAAAATTAATTTTAACCGTAGTTGTAAGTATAAAAACGTTATAGCCAAAATATTTCCTCCAAAAAGAAAAAGGATTTCCAATCTGATAAAAGACACTTTCGCGGTTTCATCTGCATATGAAAGATGTGACAAAAATAATTATATAAATAACGACTCGTATGAAACAAATTTATCCAAGGATCCTTCTGAAAAAGGTGCAACAACATATGAATGCTTGAATCAATATAATTCGTTTCCTAAATACTCATTTAACGCCCATCAATGCGAGGTAAATATTAATAAAAAAATCTGATGTGGCCAGCACATGACCTCTCGCCATTTTTGAATCAAAAATTTACGGGTTGACACAAAAAAGTATGAAAAAAAATTATATTTTTGTAAATCTGGCAACAATGGCAAAAGTTTAGAAAATTTTAATGAGATGAAAATAAACTGTAGGGTATACAAAATATATGTGTAAAACTTTATTGCCGTTTTATATAATAATGGCGTCATCACCCATAGCAACTGCCACTTCCGGTTGTGCGATTGGCACCAAAATCTAATCAGATCTAATCTAGGGTATCAGAAGCCTGTATGCAAAATTTCAAATTTTTTTATTCAGTAGTTTTTGAGTTATCGTTACTACAACATCCATCCAAACACACACACACACACACACTAACACACTAACACACACACACACACACACACACACACACTAACACACACACACACACAGACATCATCGCGAAAATATTAAAATCGTATTCTAGGGACCCCAAAACGTGTTTATCTATTGAAAACTCACTACCCAATTTTTAGCATGATTCCTATACCTCTCTTATCTGAAGGGCGAGAGGTAAAAATGAGGGAAATGATTATTGAAGCGAAAAATGAGAATTATGATGAAGAAAATGTAAATGCCGATCATGAAGATTATTTTGATCAAGAAAATGTTGTGAATAATGATTCTAACACATTGGTTGACCAACTCAGATATCTTATCACTAACAACAGTTTTTTTGGTCAAATACTACTAGACTGCGCCAACTTGGTATTATTTTATAATTCATTTTGTATTACTGTTAAAATGTATTGATGTATTGGATATTCATTAAAAATAATAATTAGTAAAGGATATTTTAATGGTATGTACATAGAATTAATGTTTAAGTAAATGAATAAAATGATTTATATAAAAATATATTGTTTTTTTAGAGTCCCTTTATTAAAGAAGTGTGTTCAAACCATGTGTTAAATGAAGAAAAAGTAGCTTCCGATTAAAGCTATATGGTTTTATTACAATGTGAAATGAATAATTAGTATTTGGTGTTATAAATAGATGGTGCTGCTTACATAGTGTTGATGGTTAAGTAAGTTTACTTAAAGGAATAAAGATAATTTAATCTTTACTGAAATCGAATTTCTTTAAATATTAATACATGTTTAATATGTCTTTAGCCATTAAACTAATTCAGCAATTTTATAGACAAGAGAAGTATAGATGTGAATCTTTCGAAATACATGATTATAGATATTCCTATTTTTCAATAATGCTACGTTTATATTTTTCAAATATTATTATTCTTTCATTATTATGTTTTCCATACGTCGATATCATGGATTGACCAATTGAAAAATTTTAGACGTCCGGGCTCATTGTTTTGAATATGTCACTTTCATTGCAGAACACTACATGTATACAGGCTTAATTAATTTAATTGATGGCCGATGATTCGTTCCCGGAAAATTACCATCTACAATTTGCTCAACGTATTTAAACGATTTTGAAAATTCACTGTATGGGTTTCCAAACTTGTTTTTTCGCATATGTTCAGTATTCCTAGTTAAGTTAAAAATAAAATCGAATACGTTTTGATAAAGCTTGGCACTAAAATTACAGCGTTGGCATAAATAGTATTAGCAAAAGAAAAATAATGATATTTTAGATCTCTATAACAAAAAAAGTTTAAACTGGTAGTGAGTTTTATGGAAAGGAGAACGCATTATATTGATAGAGAAAGTACAAATTATGGTTCAAAAATTTTAATAATGAAAACTAGTATGTTGTCAAGTAGAGCTAAAGTATTGTGTTAATATTGTAGTAAGAATGTTAAAATGGGAATTATAATTGAAATGATCCACTGTCCGCTGCTTAAAGTATTACTGATGGAAAATTATTATGTTGGTGAAGTAGCATTTAAGTAAAAAATATGACCATTTACCATGTTTGAACTTAACGAATCGATTGTTATATATTGTAAATATTTTACCCTGTATATGGGAATTTTATAAAGTAAATGAAATTTTGTTTTGAGTTGAAATAGTTTTTAGTAGATGTTTATAATGGAGTAAATATACAAGTTAATAATTCATTTTATATATGATAATGTTTGAAATGATTTAAATATTATATAGACTTATATTAATGTTGATAAAATTATATTTTAAATTTAATTTATTAAAAGATTATGTATAGTTAAATGTTAAGTTTATTAAATAAAATAGGAGATAGGAGAGAGAATTGAAATTTTGGAGTTTTTATACATAAAATTTAAGTTAGTTAGTAAACAGATAATAAAGGGTTAATAAAAAAACTTAAGTTTGCGATATAAAAAAAATCTGGTGGTTAAAAAAGGGTCTAAGAAAAAAAAAAGATAATAAACAAAGTACTGTCAATCAAGAAAAAATGTATATATATGATAGAATGTCACGATAAGTTTTCTATATAGAAAAATAGGATTATTGAAAGATGTAAAGGTTAAATAAAGGTTGAACAATTATATCCCAGTTAAATTATATATGGTTTTTATTTATAAAAAAAAAAAATCAAAATACAAGAGAAGACGTTTTAAAATAAGGGTAATCACAAAAAGGGAACAAGGTTGTGAAAAATATATAAAGGTTACTAAGAAGAAACCTCTAGAGAAGAAAATATCAAATAAAAAAGTAGACATTAAAGAAGAAGGAAATGACAAGTTTGAATTTTTTTTTATAGAAAAATTGGAGAAGGATACTATAAAATTAGAAATTCAAGTTATATGGTGATTATCGGAAGAGAATGAAGAGTAATCAGAATACATAAATTTTTAATTTGTAATGTTCATTGTTTTTTTTGTGACTAGAACCCAAACCAAAGTGAGATAACATGTAAATATCATTACAATATATTGTATTCATCATTCATGCGTTAAATATGTGAAAATAAGATATGTTATTAATTTTCCCAAATTTGGAAATGTCTTTTAATTTCATTGGTAATTCGATGCCTGTAAGATCCAATAATGTATCGTAGTGTGGGTAGGATGTTGGTTTTGATGGATCACCTTCCGCTGCAAAGATGGTTGCGTTAACACTTCAAGCGAAACAGTCTTTGTCATTATTTTCAATATTTAAAACTTCCCGAAGAGACAAAACGTCACGGAATAATCAAGTTTTATCATTGAATTTGGTATTCGAAACGATTTAATTATATTAAATTAAATAGATAGGTCCGTATTTAAAAAGATAAATTTCATGGTGGCCCCGAAGAGACAAAAAGTCGTGAAATAATCAGTTATATCATTGAATTTAGTATTCGAAGCGATTTAATGATATTAAATAAAATAGACAGGTCCGTATTTAAAAAAAAATCGGCTGTGTTACCCCAGAACTATCCCGGCTCGACCGTAGAGAATATGTTACATGATTATTATTTTAATTACAAAATACTAAGCATAACAATAATTTAGGGAACACATTAAAAACAGTGAGCCGATGTTGAATACGTCTATCGAATTGATATTTCAATGTTGATGACATAAGAATTCGGAAAAAAAAACATACAATAGTTGTAGGGAATTTTATGCTTTACACCTTTGCACTGAAACATTTTGCTCTAAAGAGCATAATTTACCTCCAATTTTAAAAAAATGGAAAATTATAAATGTGTATTTTTCTCGCGATCTAGCGGCGAAACTATAAGGAATTCGATAAAAAGTTAAACACAAAAGTTAAAGAAAATTTGATGCTTTACGACTTTGAACTTGCAAATTTTGCACTTAAATGCATTGTTTGTCCTCAAAATCAAGAAAAACTAGAGAATACCTACATGCACATTTTTACTCTCCCTCTAGTGGCGCAACTATAGGAAATTCTAGAAAAAGTTTCAGACAAGAGTTGTAGGGAATTTTATACTATAAAACTTTGAACTACAATATTTTGCACTAAAGTGTATAGTTTGCCCTTAAAATTAAAAAAAAAGTAAAAAATTGTTACATGTGCATTTAATCAATATCGGTCTTGGGGACCTTCTACTGTACCTATTTAAACCAAAATCTAATGGTCGCGTTCTAGCCACAGACTGACCGTCCATATCAAATTTCAGCTTGATTGGTCAAACGGTTCGGCAATTATCGTGGAAGATTACACACAGACACACAGATAGACCATACGCTGGAAATGGTTTCAATCTTCTTGGGGGACCTCAAAATAGATATTTCCATCGATATGTCGATTTTTTTTTGCTTTTTCACCGTACTTTCCCTTTGATGGGTCCGGCAAAGTTATAAAGTTGATGGTGGCCTGAAGAGACAAAACGTCGCGGAATGATCAAGTATGATATACCGTTGAATTAAGTATTCGAAGCGGTTTAATAATATGAAAGAAAATAGACCGGTCCGTATTTAAAAAGATAAAGTTGATGGTGGCCCCGAAGAGACAAAACATCGGATTTAAAATTTAACTATGGCAGTTTATAAGGATGTTAGAATACAATAAAAACTTTTCATAAAGTTATCCAAAATTTTATATAATAACAGAACTTTGACAAAAAAACGATTTTCGACAAATTCGGATTATGTCGTTTAACTCCGGAACCAATAGGAATATTTTGGATTTCAAAAAATCGTTTTGTCTATTTTTATACTTCGCACATTTTTCCCTAGTTAACCGTCTTCCTAGCGTCTACCGTTTATGAGATAGCAATACTGTCCCCATTAAAAAGTATCCACCCTGTATATACTAAAATAAAATGATCACGTATTATTACATCGTATTTCCCACACATTTTAATTAAGTGGAATGAATGATATAATTAGATACAGTTTTTTGCTCATTAGATATAATTGGATACTCTTTTATATAACAGGTTTGGCAGGTGGTCGCCGGATGTCCATATATCGAATGAAGGTCAAATAAACCGGTTTGCACCATTTGTATTCCCAGTTAATATCTACTGCCGTGGTATACACACTATTTTTCGTTTAATCGGTAAAATTATGAAATTAGATCATTGCCAATAAATATATTATTGCATTAAAATCGACAGCAGTTCAATTTCATTAACAAAATCATAGCTGCAATGGAAATGACAGTGTTTGAATACACAAAATAATTTGACAGTTCTTGACAAAACGCAAATATGTCTGATACTGATAGTGATATTTCAGTATCTTGTTTCTTCAACTTCTAGAGTAAATACAAGTAATAATACAAACTGTACAATTACAATATTTATCTTGAATATAATATAAGTATGTATTTGTTAATTTAAAAATTAATACTGTGTTTAATAAAAAATAATAACATTGTTAGTTTCTTAATGTAGAAATGTGAAATTTGAAAGCGACCTTTACTTTTTCGGCCTTTACCATGGGCAACGGATGCGAAATTGAATTTCGCAGCCGCTGTGGAGAACGCGAAGTACTCACTTCGCGGGCGATTGCACGAAAAAATCTTTTTTAATTGGTATGTAAGTTTTAATTTATTTTACTCAACTTTACTCAACATTATAAAATTCAATACACCTTTTTCTTGTAAAAAATATCTTCATTCAAAAATTATTTTTTTGTCCACCTTTTTTATTTTTAAGAATTAATAACCACTCTCAATTTTTTTTAAGCCAAAATGTTTACCTACTATTTTTTACCTCTCGCCCTTCAGATAAGAGAGGTATAGGAATCATGCTAAAAATTGGGTAGTGAGTTTTCAATGGATAAAAACGTTTTGGGGTCCCTAGAATACGATTTTAATATTTTCGCGATGATGTCTGTGTGTGTGTGTATGTTGGTGTGTGTGTGTTAGTGTGTGTGTGTGTTTGGATGGATGTTGTAGTAACGTTAACTCAAAAAATCTGATGTGGCCAGCAAATGACCTCTCGCCATTTTTGAATAAAAAATTTACAGGTTGACACAAAAAAGTATGAAAAAAAATAATTTTTTGTAAATCTGGCAACAAAGGCAAAAGTTTCGAAAATTTTAATGAGATGAAAATAAACTATAGGGTATACAAAATATGTGTGTAAAACTTTATTGCCGTTTTTTATAATAATGGCGTCATCACCCATAGCAACTGCCACTTCCGATTGTGCGACTGGCACCAAAATCTAATCAGATCTAATCTAGGGTATCAGAATCCTGTATGCAAAATTTCAAATTTTTTTATTCAGTAGTTTTTGAGTTATCGTTACTACAACATCCATCCAAACACACACACACTAACACACACACACTAACACACACACACACACACAGACATCATCGCGAAAATATCAAAATCGTATTCTGGGGACCCTAAAACGTGTTTATTCATTGAAAACTCACTACCCAATTTTTAGCATGATTCCTATACCTCTCTTACCTGAAGGGCGAGAGGTAAAAATCAGTTTATACTGTTAGGTCTAGTTCCTACTGCTTTTACGATCCTACTTTTAGTCTTAGATATAGTATATAGTTGTTTTATTCTTACATAAATTGTCATTATAACGATACTATTGTCATTAAAAAAAATAAAAAGATATTTTTCGAAGACTTCCAGTTTATCCACATTAGACGTAGTTCTTCGTTGGCCAACAACCTTTTTTGGACAGCTTTTCCTTTCGTTCTACTAACGTTAACTTTAAAGCCTCATCACAAACTTGACTAGGATGATCATTCTTACATAAATTGTCATTATAACGATACTATTGTCATTAAAAAAAATAAAAAGATATTTTTCGAAGACTTCCAGTTTATTCACATTAGACGTAGTTCTTCGTTGGGTAAACGACGAATACGCTACATTTTTGGCGACCGTGACAGGACGGACGGCACCGTATTGAAGAATTATTCTAAAGCTGTAGTTCCTGGATCGAGATGGATAAACTGGTCAAAGCTCTAGATGCTCACCGAACATCTTTTGATCGAATTTACGACAATATATGTAGTCAAATTAATGAACCTGATAAGGATTTATTCGAGATTCGAGGAAGTTTTCATGTACTTGAACAAAAATCTCAATCCTTGATCGATATAAATCAACGAATATTTGATTATATGTTAGACGATGAATCTGTAGAGATAGATGTAGATTCCGAGATCGAAAAGGCTGATTCTTACTTTCAAAAGTTTGAGACGCTGAAATGTAAACTTGAACAACTTCTTAGAAGAGAGTCTGCCGCTGAATTAGCTAGTCAAAGTACTTCCTTGTACAATAAAAGAAAGCTTAATCTTCCGAAGATCGAACTTAAAAAGTTTAATGGAGATATTAAGGATTGGTTATACTTCTGGAGTCAGTTCAAACGCATACACGAAGATGACGAAATTGAGAAAGAAGATAAATTCCAATATTTAATACAATCAACCGTACCTAAGTCTCCAGCTCGTTCCATTGTAGAGAGTTACCCACCAACTAGTGAAAACTATGCTAAAGCTATCGAAAGCCTGAAATCACGTTGTGGTCGAGATGACTTGCTGGTAGAAGTTTATGTAAGAGAATTAATAAAGTTGATTTTCCAAAATTTGAACAATAAGTGCAACTTAAGTAAACTCTACGATAAATTAGAAACACAGCTACGTGCTTTAGAGAGCTTAGGTGTAACTTCGGATACTTGTGCAGCCCTCCTTTATCCTTTAATCGAGTCATGTTTGCCCGAAGATATTCTACGTGTTTGGCAGAGAGACCGAGAATTTTCATCAGAAGAACATCTTAGAATTAGACTTAATAAATTAATGGTATTTCTAAAGCGAGAAGTAGAAAACGAAGTAAAAATATCCTTGGCTACAACCTGTTTTGATTTTCATAAATTCAAGAAATCAGAATCTTTAAGAGAAACTGCCGTAATACCGACTTCATCTGGATTGTTTAACAGAGCTGTTCCAAAATGCATTTTTTGTAAGAAAGATCATCCTAGTCAAGTTTGTGATGAGGCTTTAAAGTTAACGTTAGTAGAACGAAAGGAAAAGCTGTCCAAAAAAGGTTGTTGCCATTTATGTCTCAAGTTTGGACACATAGCACGAAGATGTCGCAGCGCTTCTAAATTAGAATGCAAAAATTGTAAAGGCAAGCATTGCACTTTAGTGTGTCCTAAATCTGAGCCACTAGCACCAGTACCGTCAGAAAGCTTGTCCAATGCAACAGAAAAAGTTAACGAGTCTTGTTCCTCTTCAATAGAAAATCTATCAAACCAAACTTTTAACAAAGTTTTTCTCCAAATATTAATTATCCAGGTAACAAATAAAAACAAAATGAAGAAAATACGAGCTATTATTGATACCGGATCAGAGAGATCATTTATTAGTAAAAACTTAGCCAAATAATTAAAACTTGAAGAATTAAGATCCGAATGTCTAAATCATGGATTATTTGGTGGCTATCACTCAGAAAATATTAGTCATTCCTGTTACAGAATAACCGCTCGTAATTTGGATGATTCCTATGCTTGTTCTTTTGAGGTATTAGACCAGTTGATAATCTGTTCTAATATCATTTCTATCAAACAAGGACCTTGGACCAATGAGTTGAGAGATTTGGGAATAAAATTAACTGACGTCATTGATGGACCAATCGAAATACTTATAGGTGCAGATATTGCAGGACGACTCTTTACGGGCCAAAAACAAGTTCTAGCATGTGGTTTGGTGGCAATGGAAACTTTATTAGGTTGGACACTCTTAGGAAAACTGAAATGTTCTATATCACCCGCTATGCTGGTTACTTCACTGTTTTTTCGAGATAATTGTATTACAGATCTATGGAATCTTGACATTCTGGGGATAACAGACCCTGTTTCATTGAAGACTAAAAAAGAGAAAGAAGAAGAAATTATGCAAGACTTCTTGAAATCTGTGACAAAAGACTCGTTTGGCAGATATGAAGTGTCTTTGCCTTGGATTGAAGGACATCCCCCGTTACCAGACAATTTCACATCAGCAAAAAATCGCTTGGATTCTTTAATGAAGAAACTTGATAAGGACGGTTTCTACGAAGAGTACAATAATGTTTTAGAAGAATGGAAAGCAGAAGAAATTATAGAATATGTACCTGAAAATGAATTAGAAGCAGAAGCTTACTATTTACCTCATAGACATATTGTTAAACTTTCTAGTAGCACTACTAAGCTTAGACCCGTGTTTGATGCTTCATCAAAAGTTTTCCCAGATATTCTCCACCGTTTCAGACAGTTTAAATATTCAAGATTTGCCTATTTTCTGCTGGACTGATTCTTCCACCGTGCTTTCCTGGATTAAACGATCTGATAAGTGGAAGACTTTCGTTTGGAATAGAGTTCAAGAAATTCGAAAACTTACAGATAAAGATTCTTGGCATCACATTCCAACAAAAATGAACCCAGCAGATTTACCATCTCGAGGTTGTTCTGTAAGAAAATTATTGGAGTCGAGATGGTGGGAGGGTCCTGCTTGGCTACGAGAAGATTTTAATTATTGCATCGATCAGCATTACGAAGTAAATGAAGATTCCGTATTTGCAGAAAGAACAGCCAAAGTAACTGCGTTATTTGTAAAGAAAGAAGATAAAACGTGGTATTATAAATATTTTTCTAAATACCAGAAGATTGTAAATTTGTTAGGATGGATTTATCGATTTATCAACAATTGCAAGGCTAAAAGTAGTAAGAAATACGGCCTTTTAGATACAGTAGAGAGGGAAAAAGCTGAAATAACAATTATTAGGCTAGTCCAAGAAGAAACATTTGATTCTATCGCCGATGAAAATCTAGCTTCTTTAGTACCTTTCTTAGATGATGCTGGTGTCATAAGGTTAAAAACCAGAATTACAGAACGTACCGATACCAGTTATTTTAGATTTCCTGCAGTCTTGCCGTCTAAGCACCCAGTTGTCTTAAGATTGATCTTAGACGTTCATGTTAAACATTGCCACGTGGGAGTTCAAGGTCTGCTGAGCATTTTGAGAAAGACATTCTGGATACTCGGAGGACGAAAATCAATTAGAACAGTCGTACATTCATGTATTATTTGTCGTCGACAACACAGTAAAAGTGTAGATTCCTTTCCAGTAGCACTTCCAAAAGATCGTGTCAAAGATGCTGCCGTATTTGAAGTAACTGGTGTAGATATGGCAGGCCCACTATTTCTAAGAAATGGTGAAAAAGCATGGATATGCATCATCACCTGTGCGGTGTATAGAGCAATTCATTTAGAGCTAGTGTCGTCATTATCAACTGAAACTTTTTTGCAGGCTCTAAGACGATTCATTGTAAGACGAGGTAGACCATCTGTCATATACAGCGACAATGGTAAAAACTTTATTGGGACCGAAAACGCTTTTGCAAAATTGAATTGGGATAAAATTAGTAGGTATGGCACCACGGAGAAGATCTTGTGGAAACTGAATCCGCCTTTGTCCGCCTGGTGGGGAGGATGGTGGGAAAGATTAATTGGTTTAGTTAAACAGCTACTCAGAAAAGTTCTTGGAAAAGCTTGTTTAAACTACGAAGATCTTCTTATAGTCGTCTGTGATTGTGAAGCCATATTAAACTCCCGACCGTTAACTTATGTGTCAGAAGATGCCAGTGACCTTGTTCCTCTTACACCAGCAATGTTTTTGTCTGATATTAAAGAAGTTGGAGTCCCTGACTTAGATTTTGTTGATGGAAACAGCTTAAACAGGAAAAGAAGACACCGATTAAAACTAAAAACCGACTTGCGAAAAAGGTTTAGAAGAGAATATCTGGGAAAACTTTTGTTAAGGAGTAAGAAGTTAAAAGAAACAAGCCTAAAATTGGGAGATATCGTTTTGGTTGGAAATGATAACACAAAGAGACTTGACTGGCCACTCGCACGTATAATAGAAATTATCCCTGGAAAAGACGGGAAGATTAGATTAGTCCGAGTCAAGACGGCAGAGGGCAGCATGTTGAGATCGGTTCAAAGGATTTTTCCCTTGGAGGTTGACAACGTAGAAGAAAATATCCAATTAAACAAAAATAAGCAAAAATTAACAAACCCCAAAATTGCATGTGATGTTAATAAGATCGTACAAACAAGATACGGCCGACAAGTTCGACAACCTCAAAGATTATCATATAATTAAGTTTTCACTAAATAGAAAACTTAAGGTGGGAGTATGTTAGGTCTAGTTCCTACTGCTTTTACGATCCTACTTTTAGTCTTAGATATAGTATATAGTTGTTTTATTCTTACATAAATTGTCATTATAACGATACTATTGTCATTAAAAAAAATAAAAAGATATTTTTCGAAGACTTCCAGTTTATTCACATTTGACGTAGTTCTTCGTTGGGTAAACGACGAATACGCTACATATACTTTTAATACCAGTTAATAAAATTTCTTTTTAATTTACATTTTTCTTTTTAATGTTAAAAATAGAGGAATACTGTTAATTTTAATACCAATTACTATCCATTTTTTTTAACCCAACTAACCCCTACTTACCATAATATTTAATAATAAATCTTATACAAGGTATAACAAATTTCATAACAATATATATTATATGTGTATTATAAGACTTACAAAATCACTATTTTGACTAGATGAGTTGTCGGTCTATCGAATAATTGATACACAGTCGCTTGCAACGAAATTCTAAAAATATACACTTTAACAAAAATCATTAGATATATAAGAAAATCTTACATTATGATGAGCTACTTCATCGCTATCACAAGCATTATATAAGCCAACAAATATCTTTCAGTCGATTGTTTTTAAAACGACTTCCATTAATGGATCAGTATTTAGACTCCTACCACCACCACCAGTTCCTTTTAATAAATATTTTTCTTGGGCAACCATATTTCTGGTTTTGGTTTTAAGGTTGTCAAATTTACATTTTGGCTGGTCTACATTTCTGTATTCCAAAGAACCATCATTAAAAACCACCACTACCTGCTCCCAAGCCTTGTGCTGAATCAAATCCATCACTTGACCTATTGTGTTTTTTATTAGTATTTAAATCTTACCTTTCTGCATTTGAAACTTTGTTCGTTTCCTTGTTCTTGATAATTTTTTTTTGTATAAATTGCCTCCGCCAACCGAAATTCATCTTCCTTAGAAAAATGAGAACTCTTTTTAAACTTAATTTTTTGCTCTGACATAATCTAAAAAAAATCGGCTGTGTCACCCCAGAACTTTCCCGGCTCGACCGTAGAGAATGTGTTATTAATTATTATTTTAATTACAAAATACTAAGCAATACATTAATTTATGCAACACATTAAAAATAGCGAGCCGATGATGAATACGTCTAACGAATTGATATCTCAATGTTGATAATGACATAAGCTGCGCATGCGCACGTTGTATATCACACAGCTACAATTAGGATCTCCTAAATTCATGTGTGAAAAAACTATTGGGAAATCGGGAAAAATTTTCATGCAATAGCTTTAGGAAATTTTATGCTTTACAACTTTGCACAAGAAAATTTTACACTAAAATGTCCTCAAAACCTACATGCACGCTTTTTAGGAGCCCTATAGTGGCGCAACTATTGGAAATTCTAGAACAAGTTTTAGATAAAAGTTGTGCGGAATTTTATGCTCTAAAACTTTGTCCTACAGCGTTTTGCACTAACGTGTATTGTTTGTCCTCAAAATCAAGAAAAACTAGAGAAAACATACATGCACATTTTTTACGCGCCCTCTAGTGGCGCAACTCTTGGAATTTCTGAAAAATGCATAAAACAAAAGTTGTGTGGAATATTATGCTCTAAAACTTTAAACCACAACATTTTGCACTAAAGTATATTGTTTGTCCTCAAAAGCAAGAAAAAATAGAGAAAACCTACATGCACATTTTTTATGCGTAATCTAGTGGCGCAACTATTGGAAATTCTGGAAAAAATTTGAAACAAAATTTATATCGAATTTTATATTCTAAAACTTTATACTACAATATTTAGCACTAAAATTTATTGTTTGTCCTTAAAATTTTAAAAAATTAAAAAATTGTTACATGTGTATTTAATCAATATCGGTCTTGATAACCTCCTACTGTACCAATTTAAACCAAAATTTAATGGTCGCATTCTAGGCACACACCGACCCTCCATACCAAATTTCAGCTTGATTGGTCAAAAGGTTAGGCAGTTATCGTGAAAGAGTACACACAGACACACAGACAGACCATACGCTGGAAATGGTTTCAATCTTCTTGGGAGACTTCAAGAGGGATATTTCCATCGATATCTCGATTTTTTTGCCCGTTCACCTTACTTTCCCTTTGATGGGTCCGGGAGAATAAAAGCTGACGATATTTTAAAACAATTTAAAAGATATATTTCGGCAAACACAAATCAACAGTCAACAAGCGCTAGTAAATAAACCCAAACAAGTTAGGTTAAGACGAAAAAATTCTGTCAAAATAACGTCACTTATATTATGAAACACCATTTCCAGTGCAGCCAATACAACAATAATAATATAATAATAATAATAATAATACTCGCCCTACATTTCACCCCCTTACAAGTGAACCCCAGAAGCCAATGGTTTGTGCGGGGAAGGGACGGCTATTATTATTATTTGCCGGGTCGCCAATTGGCTATAGGAGCAGGAAAACCCGGAAAACCTCACCACCATCATCAATATTTAATTAAAGTGTCCTTTACCTAACAGGCGATTTAATTTGCATTATGATACAGACCAGACTTTTAGGTTAGTGAAAGTTGACTTTAATCACAAAGTGTACTTTACTTAGGTCCGGTACTTTGCAAGCTGATTAAGTTAATTTAACAGAAAATTAAATTTTAACAGAGAATTTCGGTACTTTATGCTATGATTATACCTTAATCATGATTTAATGTGGGCGTGTCTCTGTTAAATTTAACATCATCTTTTTTCTTGAATTTAAGCTTTAATCAGAATTATTGGCTCTGAATTTTATAATTTCATGGTTTAGAATTCTGATTTTTCTTGTTTTGTGCATAAATTTGATTTGACATTCGACGACATATTGACAATTTATTTTTATTTCGTTAAGAATAAATCGAACTGATTTTTTTGAAAATCGAAACCTTTTATAAAATTCTATATCATCCCACTTTATTCATGGGGTCTACACGTTCGTTCACAGTATAAGTTTGTTGATTACGAATATAATCAATAAGTTCATCATCATCATCATCAAAAATATCGTCTATTTCATGCAAATTAATTAAAATAAAATAAAAATCACAACAAATACACCAATTCAAGCGAACATTAAAAAAATCTCAAAATTTCCTAAAACTGGTAACTGACATATATTTAAAATTCGACACGATGTGTAAAACTTTTTCTTTCTAATACATGATACCTATCTTAAAACGTACGTTTAACATTTTACATCAAATTTGAATAAATGCAATTTAATATAAAAAAAGAAGAAGAGATAGTGTTACCACTACTCAAATTTTAAATCAAACATTGATTAACTAATCGTTGTCAAAGTTACTTATAAAGTACCCATTTACTACTTTTCTTTTAATTTGATCATGATTAGTTTAACAATATGATTAACTAATCAAAAATTTAACAAGAGCACAAAGTACCGGACCTCAAAGGACCGTTTTGTCGATATTTATGGCACTGGACGTAAGTGCTACTGATAATATAAACACATTTTAGGACAAACCCGAAATATTAAAGTCCAAATAAAGCAAATAATTATATTCAAAATCTATGGCTGCGTTGTAATAGAAACAGAAGGCCAGCCAGAGATGAGGAGTAAAAATCTGATGTGGCCACTACATGACCTCTCGCCATGTTCTTAATCAAAAATTTACACGGTCTCATAACGAAGTATGAAAAAAATTTACTTTTTTGTAAATCTGGCAACAATGGAAAAAGTTTTGAAAATTTTAATGATACGAAAATAAACTATAGTGTATACAAAATATATGTGTAAAATCCTATTGCAATTTTGTTTAGTAATGGCGTCAACACTCATAGCAACTGCCACTTTCGGTTGTCCGATTGATACCAAAATCTAATCAGATCTAATCTAGGGTATCAGAATCCTGTATGCAAAATTTCAAATTTTTTCATACAGTAGTTTTTGAGTTATCGTTACTACAACATCCATCCAAACACACACACACACACACACACACTCACACACACACACACACACACACACACACACACACACACAGACATCATCGCGAAAATATTAAAATCGTATTCTAGGGACCCCAAAACTTGTTTATTCATTGAAACCAATAGCAGTAGGGCCTCTACACACAGAATATAAAAATAAAAGTATTTGAAATAAAATAAAATTTTGTTAAGAAAATTAGAAAAAAAACCGTAACAGTTTTAGGGGTTGTTTGATCAGTAGTTTTAGGGGTTGTTGGAATAAATTCAACACATAATTCTTTAATTAATAAAAATTTTGTTTTATGATATTTCTTTTAAATAAAATACAATTTTATTTATAAAGCAGGATATCATTCAAGTCTAGGTTAGGTTAGGTTAGGTTATATTTAAGTTTAATTTGTGGCATAATATATGGTAATGCACAGTCTAGGAAATTATGCATCCTAAGAAAACCATTGTTTCACAAATACAGTTTTAAATCCAAGTAGCCGTGCTTTATGTTGTCTGGCTACGTCGTCATCATCGTAGCAAATTGATAGATCATAGTTCTGGGAATGTAGAGTGTCTCAAGCTAGGTCCTCAAGAACACATGATATTCTTTTAATCGCCGTCATCTAGTTATCAGCCGTTTGTTAGAATTTACTTGAATATGACATCCACATAATCGCTTTTATTTGGAAACAAAGTAATAATAAACGTTAACAATGCTATAGACGTGATCTTATAAAGCCTAATATTTTCAAACTGAGACCTTACCTGTTGTGAATCGAAGAAATACTAAAAAGAAGTGATCACGTGACTTCTAGATCGTTGCGAAGTGAGGGAAAGTTCGTTAAATAATATTCACACGTTCTAAAGTTAGATATGATGCGGGCACCAGATGTAAAAAAGTTGGTCATGAATTGAAGGTGTATAAATAAATATTATCATTTCGGTTTGTTGGTTTTTAAGTACACAATGTATTTAGCTTATTAGTTTATGTGTATTTTGGCGATGGCTTTTAGGGGTATATTTTAAGGGTAGTTGTATGGGTGATTTTTAGGGGTAGTTTCACCTGCACAATTGACTGGAAGTGCTCATTTTACATTCCCATTACCCCGTCGGCGCCAGATGTACGCCAGATGGTTGAAGTTCAATGACCTGCAGACGTGGCACATTTTGCAATGTTTTTACCCCGTCGGCTCCAAATGGTGCCAGATGTGACGCGTGGCCGGAAGAACTCATTTGTATTCCTATTATTCGTCACCGGTATTTAACTTAAGTCTAGTTAATGAATTTTGTGTTACTGTTGGTAAAACAAAATTATTTAATTTTTTTAAATGAATCTGTATTGAATTTGATACTGTTATGTAAATAAAGTCAAAATAAGCTTCTTTAAATTTGGTTAATACTTACTATCAATACTTCCAGAATTTGATGATGAGCTTTGTGGTTCCGTTGCTAAAATGAAAAAAAAATTTTTTAGTTTTTTAATAGTAATTTGTGCAACAAGTGCATAAAGTCGTACTTTTTTTCACGATTCGAAAGTTGACAGCACTAGCCGACAGGCGAGTGCGGCAATTCCATGAGTGAAAAAAATACACTTGATGCATATGTTGCACACAATATTTGTTCTACGCCCTATACAAAATAATAAAATAAAAATCAATATTTGGAATATTTGAATTAAACTCCTTCAGTAAATTGCAGCTAATTTAATGTGGTGACATTTACCTTTTCTACGACTTTCTTCCGGAGTACAAATTTCAAAGTCAATTCTAATGACTTATTGATACTAAAAACACATCTGTTAAAGTCAGATCACAGTTCAACTTCATGTATGCTGTCAATGCCAAAGGTGACTTGATATCTTTTTTCAGGTAAAGGTGTGGAAGAATTGCACTGATCAACTGTGTCAACTTATGAAAAGCGTGAAATAAAGTTAACGTTATGGCATTTTATTTAACGTGAAATTTTACTTTATTTCACACTAACCCTAAACAGTCATTTTAAGTGCTACAAATCGGTGAAACACAAGGTACTTTAAATATAGGCCGTAGAAAAATAAATTGTATTGAATTTGATAGCGTTATGTAATTTACCTCAAAATAAGCTTTATTTTACATTTGGTTAATACTTACTCTTAGTACTTCCAGAACTTGTTGATGAGCTTTCTGATTCCGTTGCTAAAATTAAAATAAAATTATTTAATATTTTTAAACGAATTTGTATTGAAATTGCCAGTGTTATAAGAGTGTTTAGCGAGTGAATGGCCAAACTTTACCAGATGGTAAAGGATCATGAACTGGTTTTATATCGAATATTATTGTGTCCCAGATATCTTTTGTTTAATATATATTTTCGTTTATTTTCAAAAATTTCAATTGTCAATGTTTTGGCGAAAGTTGCTCTAATTTTATCTAAATTTGGTATGTATATTTTAATGTGGGAAATTTGCCAAATTCTATACCGTAAACAATAAATTTTATTTTAAGGCGTCAAAAACAATTTTTTTTACTAAGTATAAAAATTCACCATTTGTGTAAATTTTGACAATTTTTTATATCGATTAATAAACTTCAATAATAACGTAAACAAATTAAACTCTAAGAGTTTTTGGCACATTTATATTAATTCTTTTTTTGATTCCAAAATGTTATGATTAACTAATATTTACGTACGTACCTGCTTAAAAACCATAGAAATATTCAAAAAATTTCACGATAGGTAAGGGAACATTTAAACCACTCTTACCAAAATAAGTCAATTTGTCATAATGGTCCAGTTTCGTGGCCCGCTCGCTCATCCGCAACTTACCCCTTTAGATTATACGCTACTAAAGTTACGACGCGAGATGAACTGAGACACCGTATAATTCAAGAATGTAGTGTAGGTGTAAATAATTTAGTGTTACGATCAAAAAAATTGCATTAAAATTGGAGGTGGATATTTCAAAAATTTGTTGTAATCTTGTAGTACCTGTTTTATCTCGATCATTATTTTTGACGTATGTTGGCCAATAGTATTCATAAAATTAAAAGTGAGTTTTATTTCGCAAAATTACAAATTTTTATGAATATTTTTGAGGTTTTAAAGCAGGTGCGTACGTAATTATTATTTGAAAACTGTTAATCGTAAATTTAGGAATTAAAACTAGAATTACTAAAAATGTGCCAAAAACTCTGAGAGTTTGATTTGTTTCCGTTATTATTGTAGTTTATTAATATTTATCGAAAGTTGGCAAAATTCATATACAGGGTGAAGCAATATATACTGTGTAAAGAAAATATTTTTTTTTTCTCGCGTCAAAATAAATTTTTGTTGTTTAAGATAGAGAATTTGGATTTACCCACATTAGAATATACGTAGCAAATTTTGTTCAAATTGAAACAACCATCGCCAAAATATTGACAATTGAAATTTTTGAAAATAAACGCAAAGTCCATGTATATATTAAACAAGTGGTATTTGGAATATAATAATAGCCGATATGAAACAACTACATGGTTCTCTTAGAAACGGTAAAGTTTGGCCAGTCACTCGAGAAACACCCTGTATAATTTAACTCACAATGGGTTTTTTTATTAAATGTGGTTAATACATGCCTTCAAAACTTCCAGAATTTGTTGATGAGCTCTGTGGTTCTGTTGCTAAAATTGAAACAAAATTATTTTATTTTTTTTAATGAATCTGTATTGAATTTGATAGTGTAAATTAACTCAAAATATGCTCTTTTACTTTCCAAACCCAACAAAGTTGTATAGAAGGAAATTATTGCGATCATGATTTTTTGATTTTTTATCCATACCCATGTGTGTGTGTGTGTGTGTGTGTGTGTGGTGTGTGTGTATGTGTGTGTGTGGGTGCGTGCGTGCGTGCGTGCGTGCATGTGAGTGTGTGTGTGTGTGTGTGTGAGTGTGTGTGTGTGTGTGTGTGTGTAAATTTTTATACTTTTAGGTGGTCATATTTATAAAAAGAATTGTTTTAAAGTTGTATTTTATTAGTTTTAGAAAAACTTTCACTCATTTAAATTATTCTAACTATGAATTTTTATTAAAGTTTAGTTGTATTTTTATTTAGTTGTTAGAAGAATTTTTGGTTGTCTACATATCAAATTCTGCTTTCTTGTATTTATTTTATATAGATAAATATGTATATTTAAATAAATATTAATATGAAATTCTGGATTTTTTCAATTCAGAAGGAGTGTTAACATGGTAGTGAAATAAGTAATTGTGGTATTGGTAATATGTTTTTTAGAAATCCAAGGTTATACAACAGAAATTGTAATTTTTTTATTAATTGTTTTATATGATCGGTCCATTTAAGATTTGAGTCAATGGTAACTCCTAAATATATTATTGTTTTGTGGCTTTAATTATGTATTTATCAATACCAGAAATTTCAAGATTGAGGGATGGACAGTCTCTATTATTAGGGTTTATGGGTATATAATGTATTTTATCTAGATTAATCGGTAAAAGCTTGTGATCCATCCAATTTTTTATATTTACGAAGTCGGTTTCCGCTTAAATTTTTAGCTCATACCAGTCGTTTGCCTCATAAAAAATTACTGTATCGTCTGCAAATCTAATGATCTGCCCCGTGATAGTTAAGAAGAATAAAGAATTTATGTAAATATTAAATAGTGTGGGCCCCAGCACGCTACCTTGTGGGATACCGTACTCTATTATATTAGGATTACTTGATATTCCATTTATTCTAACTATCTGTTGTCTATTTGTAAGGTAGCTATCAAACAATTTTAAAGGAGTGCCTCTTATCCCTATATCTTCAAGAGAATTTAGCATGAGTGGGTGACTGACAGCATCGAATGCTTTTGACAAATCCAAAAATATGCACAAGCATGGCTTTGATTTATTCAGTGAAGAATACATTTTTGATAGAAGACTAATAAAAGCATCTTCAGTGGAAGTTTTCTCGCGAATATCATATTTAGATAAGTAAGATGTTAAACGAGAATGAATGATTTTTTCAAACAATTTGAATAAATGAGTGATGAGGGATATTCGGCATACAAACTATCTTCTTTTTTATAAAGAGATGTAATAATGGATTCTTTAAAATATGTAGGCCATACTCCACGTTCCATGCATTTATTGAATAAATAATCCAATGGTGTTGCAGTATGCTCTGATATTTGTTTAAGTGTTTCCTCACGAATGTTATCGGTACCAGGTGATTTTTTATTTTTTAACTGTTTTATTGTGTTTTTTATTTCGGCACAATTTGTAGGTATGAGAACGAATGAATTTGGCAGCGTTCTTCGTTTAATTGAATAGTTAGGGTTTCTTTTAATTTTATCAGCAAGTTTTTTACCTATATTAGAAAATACGCGATTAAATTCATTGTAAATAGCCAAGGGTCCGGTTTCGTATTTATCGTTATCAATTTTTATGGAATCTCTATTTTATTTTCGTTATTTGTATTTTACTAACCTCATTAACGATTTTCCACAGTTGATTAGAATTATTGGAGTTACTGTTTATCTTGTTTTCATAATAAGCGAATTTTGCCTTTTACATACAATTTTTTTTATTTACAGTATTTAGTAAACCGTCTGTAATCCACGGGATAAATTTTACCTGTTTCTTGCTAACTTTTTTGGTAACTGTGCATTCAGCTATTCGTTGTAATAATGTGTTAATAAACTCAGATACCGCTTCAGTTATAGTATTTTTTGTGTATATATTTAACCAGAAAGTGTTGCTTAAAATAGAATTGAGAGTTTTATAGTTTATATAGTTTTTATATCTTTCATTTTTTTGGGAAATTTGTTTGAATTTAGTTTTTGGGAAAACCATTTGTAAAACCGTGGTATAGTGGTCAGTAATTGACGATTTAATGACCATTGGTAATATATTGTCAAAAATATTAAAATTTGATTTAATAAAAATGTGTTATCCTGGATTCTGGTTGGTACATTGATGGTTGAGATATACCCAAACTGGGTTAATATACTTAAGTATTCATATATATGGTTCTCGGCTTGATTAGTCTTATCTAAAATATCTATGTTTATTTATGTCTCCTAAAAAAATATAATCATTTGATGATTTGCTGTGGTTTTCCAGAAGTTCTTGAAGTGCTTAATTAAAATTATCTGTATTAGTGGCTGGTGATCTATATAGAGCTAGTATATTTATATTTCGGTCATTTGACTTTACTGTAATGTTTACTAGGTTTGAGTTATAGAATGTCTCTATTTTCGTTGAGAAATCTAAACGTGAATTTATATAAACTACGACTCCGTCGTTCTGGTTGTACCGGCCCTCGTTATATACTAATGTATAATCCTCGAGCGCAAAAAGTGATATATTTTTTATTTATCAGGTCTCGGTCAGCACAATACAATCTACTTGATTTTCTAAATTAGTCAAAAATATTTTGAATTCATCTAGGTTTTTTTGTATACTTCTGATATTCATCTGAATGACTTTAAAATTTTCGTTGTTATTTACATTTAAAATTTCCCTGCATTCTTTTGAGGTATTTAGGGTGTACGTTTGAATATATTATGTTTCAAACTCTCGTATATAGTTATCCATTCTTAAAAAAAGCTTTAAAATTTAGATAGCAGACTCTTAAATATAGTAAGCAGTTTTTTAACTAACAATAGTCACTGTTTAATATATAAAATTTTAAATATTTAAAAGTTGTATTATAGTACGGTAAATTATATCTCCTTGCTTTATTAAAAAAATCTGATGTGGCCAGCACATGACCTCTCGCCATTTTTGAATCAAAAATTTACAGGTTGACACAAAAAAGTATGAAATAAAAATTATTTTTTTGTAAATCTGGCAACAATGGCAAAAGTTTCGGAAATTTTAATGAGATGAAAATAAACTATGGGGTATACAAAATATATGTGTAAAACTTTATTGCCGTTTTATACAATAATGGCGTCATCATCCATAGACACTGCCACTTCCGGTTGTGCGATTGGCACCAAAATCTAATCAGATCTAATCTAGGGTATCAGAATCCTGTATGCAAAATTTCAAATTTTTTATTCAGTAGTTTTTGAGTTATCGTTACTACAACATCCATCCAAACACACACTAACACACACACACACACACTAACACACACACAGACATCATCGCGAAAATATTAAAATCGTATTCTAGGGACCCTAAAACGTGTTTATTCATTGAAAACTCACTACCCAATTTTTAGCATGATTCCCATACCACTCTTATCTGAAGGGCGAGAGGTAAAAATGAATTGAAAGAAATAAAAAATAAAAATAAAATAGTCAAAAGTAAACCTAGCAACAATGATGAGTATTTATTACTGTCTGGTGGATCTATGTCTTAGTCTTTCATTGAAGTCCCTTATTTTTCCATCTACTGGTTGTTTTCTTGTTTTCGGCGTATTGGAAGGGTTGCTGCTGTTGTTATATGTCCTTTTTTCTGGCACTGTTGTTGACCTTGCGGCTTCTGTTGTCTTTTTTATCTGGTTTTGAGTTTCTATATTTTGTGGTTGTTGTGAGCTTCTATTAGAGATAGAATTTGGATTTTCCCTAATGTTTGGAGTTGGTGGAGCACTATTTGCCTTGGTGTATTGTGAAATATTGAATTCACTATCTTTCTCTAAATTTTCTGTTATATACCCTTCACCGTTGATAAATAATTTATCATTTTTTATATGGGCCTTTAAGTTCTCTTCTCTAGCTTTCTGGAGGTGACGAAGAAGTATTTTTTGTTGTTGTTGATCTTCGGGGCCTAAGTCGTTTGAGATCGATATACCAGTTCCTTTTAATTTTCGCAAGTTTTGGATGATATTTTGTTTTTTGGAAATAATACGAACTCTAAGATAATGATGTTTTTATTTCCGATTGTGTAGATTTTATTGATATCCTTTTCAGAAATATCGGTAGAGAATATTTCGTTTATGGTTTGTAGGGTATTGGTAAAAGCTCTTTCCATGTATACGACTTTCTTTTCTAATGCTTTATATTTGTTATCTAGATCATTTATTTGCTTTGTCCATTTATCTTTAAGTTCTCTATTATTTCTTCCTTAAGTTCTATTGTGTGAGTATTAATTAAAATTTTAATATTATCTAAAAGTTCGTTATTTGTGATTTGTGTCATAATTAATATGATTCTATTCCTGGACTTTTAATATATCAGAAGTAAAGTATTAAATACGAAAATTTTGGACGCCAGTCAGTTGATTTTTTGGTGTGATTAGAAACAATTGACAAAAAAACTGTGATATATTTCAAACTCCGTCCTTCTTCTTTTTGGGTTAAGGAAATTAAACTCAAATGAAACGTTATATTTGTTTATTTTACGATAGTACTATTCAGAGATATTTTTTATTTTTTTTTCATAAAAAAAACTTAGCTTTATTAAGGTTGATGGTTTTGGTATTGTAAACTGTCCTGTTTCAAGCTATCCTGTCTCAGTTGTCCAGAAAAGAAACTTCTTGGACCCGACAAACTTGACCGCCAGACGTGGGAACTAGCGGAAAATTTACAATCACCAAGAGAAACCACAAACCCTAAAAGTTCACATAGGATAAATATAAGATTAAAATCTTTTAAATTATTAGATTTCGTGTTCTCTGTTATTGAAAAAGAGTATAAAACGATGATATATCAAAATAAAAACATGAATTTTAAATCAAATTATGAAATACAAAAATATTTAAAATGAATTAAATTTTAAGACAATCTGTAAAATCAAATTAAAAATTAGATTCTCTTTTTCGTATATAGACACACAAAAATCAATAATTTTAATATAGATAAGACATGAACTATTAAGTAAACAAATAAATTAAAAAAAATATACCAGCATTTATAGAATTAAAAATTAAATTACAAGCGTTGAATTAATTAATAACCGTCTCAAAGAATTTTAGTGAAAATATAATACAATATAACAAAACTTACCCTATAACTAAAGGAGAAACAAGAAAGAAATCTTCAGTAGAAAACACTGGCAATATAAAGATATAAGTAGATCTGGGCCGGTATTCTCGTAACTAAAAACGGTCGACGTTTCGTGCTCGCTGACCGTGTGATGACGTAAAATTTGCATACCACGTGGTCAAACTGACAAAAATGGAATTTAAATTTGTTAAACACTAGGCGTAGTCCATACACGACCGCCACGCGGCGACCGTTTTCAAAACACCTACCATTTGGTGGCTATTTTGCCCTTCAACTTGCCATTTTTATATCTTTATTTCTATCTTTACAAAGTTATTTCTGAGTATGACTCTTCCCTATATAGGAGGAATTGTTTTAGATGAGCTGGAAGTAGATCACCTAAACCATTACTACTATCACTATAGGGAATTCAATGTGTTAGAGAGAGAGGTATAGGAAATTCAGCGTGTCAGAAAGAGACGCAGATAAAAATGGCGGCACGTGGCATACTTTAAATATTGGGATAAAAAATGGCTGCGGACTGCAAATATAGTACTCTGCATAACTCTAAGATGTAGTACTGCCGCTAACAAACAGATGGCGCTACTAGCCATCTTTTTGTAGCCATTTTTAATCCACAATATAATATCTTCGTAATTAATGGACCGATTTGGGTGGGTCAAACGGCATTATATTTGAAATATAACGTAAAATAATTACATGTCAATAAATACTGTCTAGAAGAAACGGCAAAAGGGCCTTGGCTTATATCTCCGTTACTATTGGTCCGATTTAAACGCGGGAAACGGCAGTGTATTTTAAATGTGACGTATACAAAATACGTAAAGAAAAAACATGCGCAGTACGAAAGCCAAAAGGACCGTAGTGAATATCTCCGTTACTATTGGTCCGATTTAAACGCGGGAAATGGCAGTGTATTTTAAATGTGCCGTATAATAAATTAATAAAGAAAAAACATGCGCAATACGAAAGCCAAAAGGACCTTAGTGAATATCTCCGTTACTATTGGGCTAATTTTTATGGGGAAAACGGTCCTGTATTCGCAATGTGTCGTATAATTAATACGTAGAGAAAAACATGCGCAGTAGCAAAGTCATAAAGTCCTTGGCGTCTAACTTTGTTATAAATAACCCATTTTGAATGTGGAAAAACGCCCCGATATTATAAATGCGACGAATAATAGATGTGTAAAGTTACTTCGCGCGATCAATGACAAAAGAAGCGTTAAATTTTAATTTTTCATTATTATTCATTTGATATTGAAATATTTATAATATTTAATTTTTCCAATTTTTACCTAGTTTCGCGATAAGAATGCTCGCTGTTATTTGCGATAAGAATGTTTTGTCATTGATCAAATCCTTTATATATAGACATGGTAAAAACAAATGCATCCAATTAATATTATCAGGTTAATAATTATTAAAATATTTATATCTCATTTTATATTTTATAACGTTCGTTGCTATTGAAACAGGAAGTGATAAGAATGTTTAATCAGGGAAATTTTTAACCAAAACTGGTGATAATATTTTTAATACAATCTTTTGTCGCGAAGCAAAAAAAACCTCAACGGATGTAAAGTAGGAAACTGATTAATAAATGTATAACCAAAACGGATGATAATATTTTTTAAAACAAGCGTTTGCGGTTAACAAAAAACCCAACGGTTTTCTGGACTTCGCATAGCAGAATATAATCTTATAGTGCACAGAATTCATCAGTTAATCATTTGACTTCAGCCAGTTCAGTTCAGCTCTCTAGTAAAATATAAAGGTAAGTTTTTTTTAAATTTTTATTTATAAAATAGTTCTATTTTTTATTTTAAACATGATTTAAATTTTTTTACTTCCAGAAATAGTTTAAAATTTTTTATTCTTCAAAAACAATGGTTTATTTTTAAATAGTAGGAGAGGTACTTGAATTTTTTTTCAAATTTAACTATAATAGGGAGTTTTTAAATAGTATGAATGATACTTAAAAATCATTTTTTATTCTTTTAAATTTAATAATTATAATTCGTATTTATTCTAGAATCATCGCAGCACCTCCCTGTCTAGTCGCTAACGTCCAGCTCAGTAATTTTTGTGCAAAATATAAAAGTAAGTTTTTTATTTTTAAATTAAATTCATGCTTCAATTGATAAAATATTCAAAATTAGAAATATCCCTGTAGTTTGTTAAATGCATGTAATTTATTTTAGATGAATCTCAGTGAACTAAACAACTGTTCCCTTCTAGCAAAAGAAAACAAGCCAGCAGTTAAGCTAAGCAGTCTGCCTGAGAATAAACCGTTCAAAATCATTGAGGCAAAAATTGTAAAGACCAAATTTGGAGAAAGCATATTGGTGGAATTGGAGAAAAAAGTACTGTTTCTACCTCAGAGGGTAACGGAAACATACCGAAAACATTTGCAACAATTATCCTCAGGAGGATATTCGATAATTTTTAGAGGGATCGTCGACGTGGGAAAACCACACCCTGCCACAAAATTTGAAATTGTAGAAAATTAAGTGGTAAGTTTTACTTTTTTAAACTAAGTGATACAGTGAATTACAATTATGGATGTAAAAAAAGTAATAACCAAGTCTGATAACGTGCTTCTGGCAATAAAAAAACTTCAGAAAATATTATTTGACAATTTTTCGACTAGAGACGCTGAAATTTCTTTAAGGCGTTTAGACGGACAAATTAGAATTTGCAGTAAAGAAATTCGTGCTGGAAAACAGAACAAATTATCTATTGGGACTTTGAAAAAACTTCAGACTAACGTTGGACATTTTAAACATTTTAGAAAATTAATTTTACATAGACATGTTGACTTAATAATACAAAATTCGGGCAGCGGGTTAAATGGGAAAATGTTGCATCATCTTTTTCTAGCCGAATTCAAACGGGGGTTATAGTTAATTTACGTCATAAGGACTTGATATATTTTCTGAGTGATTGTATTATTATATTTAAAAATAAAATTTGCAAAATTTTAAAATCATTTCCAGTCATTAAAGTAAACGTTACGTTTTGTGGAGAATTTGTAAAAAAATCTGGTGACACAGAAATTTTAGATTTGAAATATTTTAATACTAAAAATGCTATGATTGATGTGACAACCGATATACATCGTTGGTTTGTCGAAAATGCTCAAGACAAAATTTTAGCTAAACTGGGTGAATTACAGGAACGCGAATCAGGCTATGCACTTAATGGGGTTATTTCTTTGGAAGTTAATATTAATAAATTTGAAATGGGAAACGGCTCATCTTTTATTAAACTCCCAAAAGAAATCTCGGACAAAAAGGCTTGCATTAATATTAAAAATACCGATAACGCGTGTTTTTATTAGTCGGTAGTTAGTGCTCTTTATCCTGCCAGAGCAAATGCAGAACTGACGCGTTCATATCCATTTTATAGTGCTGTATTAAATACGGAAGATTTAGAAGCACCAATGCCGTTACATCAAATCAATAAATTTGAAAAATTAAATAATATTTCCATAAATGTTTATGCATTAGAATTGAATTCGGTCAACGAAAAAACATTTTACACGGTAGTTCCAGCCAGACTAACTAAAAAGAAACTAGAACAACATGTAAATTTACTTTTGATTCAAAACATTTATTTTCCAAAATTAAACGACTATGAGGCGCCACCTGTTGACGAAGACGACACGGAAATAAAGTATCATTATTGTCATATAAAAAATATGTCTAGATTATTTAATAGTCAAATTAGTAAAGACAAGCATAAAAAATTTATTTGCGCAAGATGTATAAATTATTTTTCTACTCAACAAAAATTAGACGATCATGAAACTTTATGTTCTGAAATAAACGAGTATAAAATGACTTTTCCAAAGTACGAGAGTGTTAGCTTTCGAAATTTTACATACAAACAGGAAACACCCTTTGTTATTTATGCAGATTTTGAGTGCATATTGAAAAATTTTAACGACAGAAATGAAAACAATTGCAAATCGAAAAATACCAAAAACATATTGCTTACAGTGCTGGTTACTATGTAAAATGTGGTTTCGATGACAGTCTATCTTTTTTCAAAAGTTATCGTGGCGAGGACTGCATGGATTGGTTCGCCAATGAAATGACGAACGTGGCTAAAACTATTCAATCGAAAATTAAAAACATTGTTCCTATGGTTGAAAGACCTGATCGATGTGGGGCAACTAGTTGTCACATATGCGAAAAAAGCTTTCAACCAAAGGACATTATTGTGCGTGATCATAATCATTTTACTGGAGAATTTCGTGGATTTGCTCATCAAGCTTGTAATTTGAATTTTAAAAAGTTGTTTGTCGTTCCCGTCGTTTTTCACAATTTGACCGGCTATGATAGTCATTTCATTATAACCAATTTGTGTAAAAAGGGAAGGTTGAGCATACTTCCAATTAATAAAGAAAAATATATTTCTTTTACATTGTTTGACGAAGAAACTGATATCAAATTTAGATTTATAGATTCATTTAGATTTATGGGTACATCCCTAGACGAATTATCGTCTTATATGGATCTAAATGATTTTAAAATCGTCAAACAGGAATTTAATCAAGTAGACGAAGAAAAATTAAATTATTAACTAAAAAGGGAGTTTTTTGTTACGACTATATAGATTGTTGGGAAAAATTAAATGACGCTTCATTGCCGCCTATTTAAAATTTCTACAATAAACTAAACAATCAAAACATTGATGAAGAAAAGTATGCTCACGCTCTCTCAGTTTGGTCCACGTTTAACATAAAATCTCTAGGCGAATATTCCGATTTGTATCTGAAAACAGACGTATTAATTCTAGCTGATGTCTTTGAACAGTTTAGACAAAAATGTCATGCAACCTATGGTTTGGATCCGGCATGGTACTATACTATGCCTGGCTACACCTGGGATGCTATGCTTAAAATGACTAAATGTAAGCTAGAATTATTACGTGATGTTGACATGATAATGTTTATCGAGAAGGCTATTCGCGGAGGGATATCGGTATGTAGTAGTAGATTTTCGGAGGCTAATAACAAATACATGACTGACTATGATCCGACAAAACCATCAAAATATTTAATGTACTTGGACGTAAACAATCTGTATGGTTGGGCCATGTGTGAACCTCTCCCATACGGAGGATTTAAATGTGTTGAAGACTACAAATTTCGACGTAACGACAATAGCAGACGATTCTCCGGTAGCATACATTTTGAATTTGGATTTGGAATATCCTCAAACACTTCACGATGCGCACAAAGATTTTCCATTTGCTGCCGAACAACGTATACCTCCTTGCGCAAAATTACCAAAGTTAATGACGACATTACATAATAAAGAAAAATATACTGTACATTATCGAAATTTAAAACAAATGCTGGCTAATGGTTTGGTAATTACAAGGATTCATAAAATTTTACAATTCAATCAGTCGACGTGGCTGCGGCCCTACATTGAGAAAAATACTCAATTGAGGACTGCAGCCCGCAATACTTTTGAAAAAAATTTATACAAGCTAATGAACAATGCCGTGTTCGGTAAGATGATGGAAAATATTCGTAAACATCGTGTGGTAAAATTGGTAAAATCATGGAATGGCCGCTACGGAGCCAAAAATTTGATTTCAAGTTTTCGGTTTCACAGTCGGACAATTTTTGACGATGACATCGTAGCCATTGAATTACGAAAAACTGAACTAATTTTCAATAAACCGCTGTATATTGGCATGGCCATTTTAGATTTGTCGAAAATTTGCATGAACGATTTTCATTATAGTCATATGATGACCAAATTGGGCCCCGCAAAATGTAAACTAATGTACATGGACACAGACAGTTTCATTTACGAAATACAATGCGACGACGCGTATAATGACGTTATAAAAGCAGACTTGGCGAAATTTGATACATCTGACTATGCTTCCGATAATCCCTACAACATGCCTCAAGTAAATAAAAAAGTGTTGGGTTTAATGAAAGATGAAGCCTGTGGGAAAATTGTTTCAAAATTTGTTGGGTTACGTTCAAAAATGTACACATATAAATTAGATATATCACTGGAGGAGAGGGAAAAAGAAAGAAAACGATTAGAACGGAAAAATTTAAGTAGGGAAAGGATAGATAATCAATTAAACAATTTTGGAGTTACTAAAAAATCAAAAGGGGTTAAATATGGAGTCGTTAAAAATAATATTACATATGAGGATTATGAAAATTGCTTAAAAGAATTCAAAACACAAACGGCAACCCAACGTTGCATAAGATCATTTGCACATCAAGTTTTTAGTGTGGAACAGACGAAAATCAGTCTAAGTCCTCATGACGATAAACGCCATTTATTGCCAGGCACGTTTGATACTTTGCCCTGGGGGCATTACAGCATATGAGTTTTTCGCTGTATCACTTATTATGTAAAAAAAAAGTAAAACAAAAATTGTCTATCTCTTGGCATTTTATGTGTTGTAAAAATGTATAATTTTTAAGTATTATTATTAAGTAAAACTAAATTTAATATAAGATGATGGTTCTGACTTTTATTTGTAATTTTTTGGCTTCATTTAACAATTGTCTTATTTTATATTGTAAATAATTTTTAATACCATTTTATTGTTTAATATATTTAATAAATGAATTATCTTTATCTCTGTGTTTTTTTTCAATTAAACAAGCTGAAACACGTCAAAAACTTTTATTACTTATAACACTTTTTTTCGAATCAAAAAAGTAAACGATAAAAAACGTTAAAAACGTCGTAAAATGTGGCGTTTTCGACGTTTTTTAACGTTTAGAATTTTGAATCGAAAAAACAACGTCATATTTCATTAATTTTAATGTGTTATTTTCACCTGGTTCCTTATGGTAAATACGTGTATTTGAGGCAAACAAGTTAAGTTTTTTCACTTAAAAAAAAAATAACGATAAAAATCGATGAAAGCGTTGAAAAATGTGACATTTTAAACGCTTTTTAACGCTTCAAAATACTAAACGTTAAAAAAAACGTTGAAAACGCTGTAAAATGTGACGTTTTCAGCATTTTTTTTTTGAGTAAAAAAGGTATAAATAAAAAAAGAAAAACCTATAAATTTTTTTTATTTTATTTAACTATTTATACAAATTATTCAACTAAATCATTAATTACTTTTGGTTTATAATAATAAATGAATTCCCTAAGTGCACTGCATAATAAAGTGTTATCTGAACAATCACAAAATCCATACAATAAATCTAACTTACTTAACGAAAAATAATGTCCTTGTTGGAACCAAGACTTGATTCTATTTATGACTGCGTGATAATATGCACAAAAATTTAAATTTTGCAATAAATCCACCTTATTTCTAACAAGTCCAAAATCAGTTTCGACAATTTGAATCGCATCCTCTTCAGTGATGTAGAATTCAACTCCATGTTTTGATATTAGAATAAACTTTGCTTCATCGTAGACCAATTGAGTGATTGTCGCATAGTTTCCACATGGAAGGACATCTGGGCCATCTTTATTCGAGAAAAAGCCGGTAATTTTATTTTGTAATATTTCTATAAATATAGACCATTCATAAACGCCAAAAGACATTTTATTCTGCTTTAATGGTTGACATAACAATACTGCTGGGCTGAATGTCCTAACTGGAGAGAGGCCCACTCTAATGTCAAAGTTTTTAAGTGGAAACGCTGTATTAAGCAAATAGTAATTTTCAAATTTGGCGGCATTTTCATACATCTCCAAAACTCGGTCGATTTCTCTATCATAATTACTCTCATAACCGCTATCATCACCATCATCCGGTGCAATACGTTTGCCAGGTTCATCAGAAGCACCAGTAGCTACAGCCTCGATAATTGCATCCAGGTTCATATTACGTTGGTCAACACTAGCGAAAGCCATACTTTTTTAAACGATACTTTCAAAATTACTAAACAGGAATGAGGCGTAAATTGTCTGAGAGGTGGTATTTATAGATGTAGTCCCCTTCCACCATACATTTTTTAGTTGTACCGCCGGAAACGAACAGTTTAGAGTCACAAAAGGCCCCTCAATTGCAGAAATTTGTTCGTGTTTTACATTGATTTCTATACTAAATCAGCATTTTCGATCCAACTGTTATGTTTTTTATCGAGTCCAAGCCATTTGACGTACATTTTCTTTCCTTTTCGGCGCAAGACCTTTTCCACCAGGTATATGTCGGGATTCGTGGTTTTTTGTAACTCCTCTTCGTAGAACGCCCCTTTGATTGGTGATCCATGCATATCTTCCAGGAGATAGGTAATGGGGTTAGTGATGTTAACTTTGCTAATCTTAAATAATTCCGTAGTCCAATTTGGCGTATAGCCTTTTTCGAAAACATGTTTGGCTTTACTTATGCGTACAATATCACTGACTTTTAATTTCCTCGGCCCGGCAATTTTCAAATGGCTGTAGCATTTACTTAAAATTTTCTGTTCGTTGGATTTGTTGACGTCGATCGGTTTAAATCTCGTTTTGCTATGTTTAGTCTCGTTGTATTGTTGTGTAATTTTCGGTAATTCATCCAGCCATTTGTAGCTACCGTTTAAACTGAAATATTTGTATAGTTTGGATTTCAACGTCCTGATTACCCGCTCTGCCATTGAAGCCTTTACAACAGACCATGTATTATAGTGATTAATATGATGTTTTTTCATTAAACTCTGAAATTTTGCGTTGAAAAATTCCGTACCTTGATCAGTCTGCAGATTTTTCGGACATCGTTTAGTGTGTGCTAAAATATCACTAAATGTTTTGGTAATTTCTTCACCAGATTTCGTTTTCAACGGTCGAGTCCATATGAATTTCGAAAAGCAATCTATAACAACCATGATTAATTTATATCCTTTGTTTTGATGCGAGTAATTTCTCATTTCCATGAGGTCCATTTGCCGTAAATCATCCAAACCTTTAATGATGGTTCGTCGTCTAGGGTAATTTTTTCGAGCAGGTTTATGCAGTTCATTAACAAGTTGAATCTTTTCTTTTGACGACATGTTGACGATTGAAAGGAGATTGCTGGTGCCTATACAGTTATTTTACTTAATTTTGCCTCTACTCCATGAAGACGTGCAGTCATTGTTTCAACATTTTTGACAATACCCTCAACATTGCCGCTAATTGTAGTTATGCCTGTTTCATTATTTTCAATTGTCTCCTTAAAATGATCGATTTTGGTATAAATATCACCAATGCTATTTTTAACATCATCATTTAATGCATTTATATAAGTTCTCAAATCATGATAAAACTTCGAAACGGTTATATTTAGCGTTTCAAAACTTGTAATTATTTGAACTGTTACATTTTTCAACTCTTGCAACTGTTTGGAAAAATCCACTAATTTGGGTTCAATTAATGTCGTACGATTCGATTCAATTCCAAGCTGTTTCCTTAAATCATCAATGTCGGAAAGTAATCTGGTCGTCGTTTTCTGCGATGCATTTGATAACTCTGTTTTCAATGCATTAACGTCTGAAATTTGGGCTTTTTTACGTAAACTCTGCTCAGTATTTAATAATGCTGTAGTAACCGGATCGTAACTTTGTTTAAATTCCCTTCTTAAAAACTCTTTAGCTCGTACTATGGAGTCGTCTACGTATATTTTTGTTGTTAGGTCTTTACTTTTCGCAGGAGGATCTTTCAATCTCTGCGATATTTGCTCCATTTTTCCCGATACATCTTCAATGCGACGTTTCATTTTATTGTTAATGTCGGTTTCGGTCAAGACTTTCAATTTGTCAACGTATTTTTTCGTTGCAGCATCTGAATCAATTGTCGGTTCCTTTATGTTGCACAACTTTACATTTTCAAAGTCAACATTTCCATCGGAAGTATGAGGAAGTGCTAATTTTGGAGGTACACGATTATACGGAACTGTTTTGTGTTTCCCGAAACGACGTCCGAATTTATCGAGACTCATCTTGCAAATGACATTTCTGGAACCAAGTTACTCTATTATATTGGCTTCCCGGAGCTCATTAATAATAGCTGTAATTTCATTATCTTGTGAAGTATTTCCGGGTCCATACATTTTACCAAAATCGTATTATATCAAACAGTCTGTTTAACAAAATTTAATGTTTCAAACCATCATAACAACAAAATCTTACTTCTTCAGAACTATATTTAATCAGAATTTATTAAAGCAAAATGGAAACTATCAAAATGAAAAAAAACAAAATGGCAAATCGTCAAACCAACAAAATGACAAATTTATAATTTATCAAATAATAATTCACCAAACAGGTATTATAACAAAACCTTATTAATTCAGAACAGTATAAAGTTAAAACTGTATTAAATCAAACCAATAAAACTTCAAAAGTGTACTAAAACAAAATGATATAAAAGTAAAATCGTAAACTGACAAAACAGCAAGAAATCATAAAGCAATTCACCAAAATTTAATCTATCAAAAGCCCAAAATATCAAAGGAGTAAAAAATCAAACTAGTAAATTAACAAAACCGTAAAATATCAAACGCTGCTTGCCATGTGTCCTTCAACAAAAATCTTGGACGATATGAATTTTAATGGTACTTTCTAGCTATACGCGAGTAAGAAACCTACAATAGATTTTAGGGTTTTAAACTAACGGCACATAGATGGCCCTGCCGGGAATTTAATAGAAGTTTTAGTTTTTTAAACGTTTATATTATCGCTGACCGTAAAATGATTTTTGAAGTATCTACCACGAATTGAGAATTATCTTATCTACAAGGACAACGTGTACACTATTTCACAGAGATAGCATGGACCTGTTATTTTTTTGTTTTTGACAAATGGTTTTTAATTGTTGTTAATTGTTAATATGTTACATCTTTATATAGACGGAGAACGAGCAGTATCTAAAGTTGCCAAAATCGGCAATTTCCGAAAAAACTCATATTTTATGGAATTTTTTTAATTTTGAATTACCACCACACATCTCTCTTAGTTTAAGTCCGATTCAATTGAAATTTCTAGGAGAACCAATTTAGACCTTTGTTATCACGACTTACATGACAGAAATGAAAAAAAAATTACGTGTCACCAGTACTTTGTTTTTAAAAAGTTGGTGACAAGAAATTTGGTAAAAATACAGCAACAAATACTCGATCGAGAAAACTTTTTTGGTTTTAAAGATAAATATATATATAGTAAGCGACAAAGTTGTAGCCAAAGAACCAAGCAAAGTTTTTTATTTCAGTGTTTTTTTTAACTTACTTACTTTTCTAGAAAACGGTGCTGCAATATATAAGACCGTAGCGTCGCGTCAAAAGATAAAAAGTTCGGTTGGCGCGCGTATGGGGATAAAATTAATGTCCCTTAAGCTAGCAGAGCAAAGTCAGCAGAATACAATAGTTGTTATTTCATAGTTAAGTGTAAATAAAATGCAAATTTAATGTAGTAATTAAAAATGTAACGCTCCTTTAGAAAAGAAAAAAAATCGGTTGTGTCGCCCCAAAACTTTCCCGACGAGTATCCACGAATACTTTATCAGATATTTAATGTTAAAGTTTCAACTTTTGACATTTTTTTATTTTTGACAGGTGACAGTTTGGAGAAATAATTTTGAGTGTTCTGAATAGAGTTTTTCTAGGGCTTCCAAATGACATATTGCATGTCCAATTCCGTGACATATTGCATCTGTCATTTTTTGATAGTGGTACTTCCGTTTGACAGATGTACAAAAACTAAGGGGTTTTTCCGACGGGTAACCCAAACCCCTATACCAAATTTCAGCTCAATCGGATTAAACGTGTGGCCTCTATCGTGGAAGAATACACACACACACATACACACACAGACCGACAGACAGACTTTCATCTGGAAATGGTCTTAATCGTCTAGCTTAATATAAAGCTGGCAGAACACTGAATCAAAAATCGATGAATAATTACGTAATTAATATCAAAAGAATGAGATAATTAAAAGCAAATTAAATGTAGTAAATAAAAATTTAACACTCATTTAGAAAGAAAAAAACTATGTTCTGCTATCTTAAAATAAAGTTAGCAGAATACTGATTCAAAAATTCCTTTTAAAGTGGAACTATCTATTCGGTAATAAAACTTATTATTTTTATCTAGTAATAAGGGTGGTTTTCAAGCATTTTTGAACTATTGTTCTGCTAACTTTATCTTAAGCTAGCAGAACGTAGTACATTATATTAAATAAATTTAAAATATTTATTTAATTTTATACTTCATACCTATTTTTTATCACCACTTACTATGTAGATATGATTATAGTATAACTATTTTTCATTATTCTTAATAAACTTATTTATAATTTTAACGTTTATTAAGTTTAATTTATATTATTAGTATTCAATCAATTTCGTTCATTTAAACCCTAGTAAGTCATGATGATATATCGATTTTTTATTTTGGCGTAGAATTTTTGACATTTTGAAGTTGACATTTTGAAGTTGACATATTATTAAGTGTTATTTTATTTATGTAACAAGTATGTCGTGTAGCATTAATTAAGAACAATGTAGCAATAATTAAGAACAATTTTACTATTTTATTATTTTACTTTATGCACTAGTGCGTAAAGTATTTTATGCACTAGTGCGTAAAGTAGATTGCTTATTTTTTCTTAATACCTTCATATTTTTTGGTAGTAGAAAAACTATTGTATGCGACGAAAGCGCTGAACGGACATGTTGTCAAAAAAACTAAAATCCCGAGTTAAAAGTCGAGATTATATTAATCCCGAGAAAAAAGTCTGGATTATACTAATACCGAGAAAAAAGTCGGGATTAAGAGTTTAGGCAGTTGACGTTAGATTTGACGGCGAATTGTATTAGTGAATAATAATAAAAGTTTAGAAGTCTATGGTTATTTGCAACTATCCAATAATAGGTATACGTATAGTATACGAATATACAACAAAGAGCAAGAGGCTAACGACCAGGCGCCGTTGCAGGTCTTACAAGCCCGGTATTATCTTATTGTCCAAACTGTCGGAACAGAGACTGATAATTGATAATATAAAAGAAGTAAGGAAGCGATCCATTTCCACTAAAAGCAGAGGAAATACCATAACGGCTCAAATCAATGAGGTTTCGACTTGGAGAACCCTTCTTACGAGGAAGAGTCGCAGAACTAAGCGTCAGCGAAGGTCTCTAAGGAGAATTCCACAAGGTGAAAGATCGTTAATATATACAAACCGCGGTCTCAACCAGAACCCACCGTGAAGAGGTAAAGAGACAGCGAACCAGGCGTCGTTAAATTAAGTTGACCTAATTGACCTAACCTAATCAATGAATCTTTATTTAAGTAAATGAATTCAAACATTGGTTAAGAGTTTAAATAAGATGTTTTTATTAGAATGGTTTCCTCTTCTGGTCTGATTGATTATTATTCCTTACCGTAGTTTCCCCCCATATCTGGTTAAACACGGAAATACCAAACATAGAGCAGATAATAATATATTGTTTAACAAGTGTTGAAAATACCGACTTTTATCTCGGGATTATAATTTTTGGACACCATGTCCATTCAGCGCTTTCGTAGGAAGCAACTAATGTGTAAAGTCTGCCTTTTTTCACTCAAGAGATTGCCGAACTCGCCTTTGGAGACAATATTCACATTCGTGAAAAAAGTATTATTTACACACTTGTTGCATAAATAACTATTTTTTATCATTAAAAATTTCATTATTTATTTAGTTCACAATTTGTTATAAACAATATTTGAGTGTCACAATAATTTTTTTCTATTACTACTAAAAATTACAAAAACAACCATATGCAACGAAGTTGAGAAAATAAAAATTTCTGTATTGTTTATTGGATTTTCAAAAAAAATACAGAAAAATTTTTTTCGCCGCAGATGGCTGTTTTTGTAATTTTTAAGAGTATTAGAAAAAATTATTTATTGTATATAACAAATTTTGAACTGAATAAACAATGAAATTATTAATGAAAAAAAAAATTAATTGTATTATGAGCCATCAACAATGATTTTTAAAAACAAAATATTTTCTTAACTAATTATTTGAATAAAGCAAATATGAAAAAAAAAACGATTATAAACAATAAGAAAAAAAAATCAAAAATATTAAACTATTTGTTTGCAAATAATTCATAAATAAATGCCGTTAAAAAATTTTACCGACAATGATCTAATCCTTATTTCTAATATATAGTAGGTATATGAGAAAAAACATTTTAACAAAAATTTTACGATTTTTCATTTTTTGTTAACTTAGAAAACAATATAAACAAATTTTAAATAATTATATAGCTTCATCTTATTGAGTACAATCATAGAAAATACTCCAAGAGGGGAAAATTTTTTAGGGTGATTATATAAACAATTATCCAGCTTTGAATGAAGACAGAGGTATGAAAGAAAGTAGTTAATTAACAATAGACTAGTGTTTTGAAAAATGTATTTAAAATTTTTTTCCAACGGAACTTTCTTTCTTCAAGTGTTAAAATGATCCCATAATGTTTTTAATTTTTTAAATCAATATTTAGTGATTTAAAAAAATTATTTTAGATGCAGTACTCACTATAGAGGCGGCTTACTAATCCCGAAACGGTCACGCGGAAACCTATTTTAAGCAACAAATTAAAATTATAAATTTTAGAGCTAGAGGTCCGTGAGTTTGAAGCTTTTTCTTTGGAAATGTCCTCCTCTTTAAGGATCTTTTTTGCACTTTCCGCTATCTTGTATAATTTTTGAGTTATCATCAAAAAATAAAATGGCTTTTTTTTGTTAATAATAATTACAATTTTTATTTGCAGCAAAACTATTTTTCGCAGAAAACTCACTTCTCGACTAAACTCTACAACTTCTCTAAAAATAAAATTTTTCATATTTATAATATTTAATGAGTTACAGGCCAACGAAGACACAATTATCTTTGCTCACATTGCAAAACTTTCCACAACCCTTAAATCATCAAAGCAGCAATTCGAAATGTTCTAAAAATTTTACTAATATCTCAAAGAATATTGTGTAAAATTTTCAGAAAAATCTGTCAGCATTGACAAAAAATGGTATATTATATTACTACGAGTAATATATACTGGGTATTTTTTCTTCAATCGTAAAAATAATTCAAGTTATACGGAGCAAAAAAAGTAATTTATATTTTCAAAACTTTTCTCATTATTGTTGTACTAATAGAACAATAGAATATATTTCAATGGTCTGTATTTCCGAAAATAATATAGCTATTATTATAACGCTTGAAGAAAAACTACAATTGTTGTTACTGATGATGTTAGTTATTTGAGATAAAACGTCGTTAAACTGACAAGTATGATGTATCGCTGAATTGGAATTTTATTAGTTTAATTAATCAACATTTGTGATAAAAAACACAAACAAATAACTTGATGGTGGCCGTTAGGACACGAAACGTCGAATCGAAGATTTATGACTACACTTTTGAATCAAATTTGAGATAGGTATGACTAACTTTCCTTTTTCATTTTTTAATTTTTTTTTTTTTAAATAAAAATTCTATGCGCAAAATACCATAAATAGCATTTTTAGTTTTCCCTGTATAACTTGAGAAGAGCATGAGTCAGTAGTAGAGTAAAGCCGGTTCTGTTACACAAGGTCATTATTTATCATAAGAGCCGTTTCTGTTACACGATGTCATCACCCAGGAGATTTTTCGACTGGCCCTGTATGTAGGAATGGTGAGTCGCACCGCCCTGTAGGTGTAATTTTTCCGCGCTACGGGCCGTGGGGGAGGCGTATATTTCACTCACCCTATGTTTAATAATAATTTTAATAAATAATTAAAAATAAAGATCTTAAATTGAAATTAAAGATTTTTTATATTGAATTGAATGTTGCTGCTCCTTAGTACCGACAATTAGACTACATACACAATATTGCACTTAACTGCAATTAATAGAATCAAGGTTTTTTATTTTAAATTGAGTTTAACGATATTAATCAATGTTTTCAAAGATTTGTAACGATTACCGATGTTAAGAGATAGAATTGAACAGGGAAGGTGTATTTTAAACTTTGAGGCTCATAATTTCCTTTGTTTTGTTATATAGTAATTCAAGTTTGATCTGCAGAAGCCGTCTCTGGTATCAAAACCTACAACTTAATCAGAGTTTATAAGTAAGAAAATTCAAGTTGTAATAAAATTAAGTAGTTAAAATGCCAACTGTTGGTAAGTAAGAATAAAAATAAAATATTTTAAATAATATAACGTTTTTGTTTTAGAACATAAAATTATAGAATTTTTGAAAGAGCGGTTGCCGCCGTATCTACAAGTATGATTTTTTTTTCTTTTCTCAAATAAATATTACTAATGTTTGTGTTTTTAGAATCAACGTGTGATGATCATATTGGATAGGGTCACCCCGGGAATTGTTGTTCCCGGGGATTTCCTGGGGGTGGCAGCTGGCCACAGAATCTATCTTATAGACCAGCAACCCATTGTGGTTTTGTGGGCTCTTCAGGAATGAAGAGGTATGTATCTAATATATTAGCAAACTTTTATTGAGTAACTTCTTTAAATAAAAAATTATAATGAATATTTTCCTGTTGATAAGTAACTTCGTTTATTTTATTTGTTTATTTTTTATTCATTTATTTTATTTATTTTTTATTTACGTATTTATTTTTTATTTATTTCTTGTTTTAGTTTTTTTAATTTTGATTCATTTATTTATTTATTAATTTATATATTTATTTATTCAATTAATAATGAATTTAAGCAATAAATACATACAATTAGCGATGAAATCGTCCCTTTATATGTGCGTGGAATATTATTTATTTTATTTTTATAACATATAAACGTCGTATTTATTTTTTTTATTTATTGTTTTACTTTTTTTTAATTTTGATTCATTTATTTATTTTTAATTTCAACTTCATTTATTTTTTTTATTCACTTATTTATTTTTTATTTATCTATTCATTTATTTATTTATTAATTTATATATTTATTTATTCAGTTAATAATGAATTTAAGCAATAAATACATACAATTAGCGCTGAAATCGTCCCTTTATATGTGCGTGGAATATTATTTATTTTATTTTTATAACATATAAACGTCGTATTTATTTTTTTTTATTTATTGTTTTACTTTTTTTTAATTTTGATTCATTTATTTATTTGTAATTTCAACTTCATTTATTTTTTTTATTCACTTATTTATTTTTTATTTATCTATTCATTTATTTATTTATTAATTTATATATTTATTTATTCAGTTAATAATGAATTTAAGCAATAAATACATACAATTAGCCCTGAAATCGTCCCTTTATATATGCGTGGAATATTATTTATTTTATTTTTATAACATATAAACGTCATAAAGTATTTATTTCTTTACTAAAGAATATTTAGTTATCAAATTAAACACCTAACCACGGTTTGTAAAATATATTATCAAACGAAGAAATTAGTAATATATTCAATAAAATGTAGGTTAATAAGATGGGTTGAAAAACTAGCGTCGCGCGTGTCTCTCGAAACCCGCATTCGACCACATTTCCTCCTTCGTCCGGTCTCGGTCGCTTCCAGCAGGTCGTGCTTAGCCAGTGACGGCGTCTAACAATATTTTATTTTAAAGAATATAAGCAATAAAAACATTCCATTATATAGGTGTAGAATATTTTCTATATTTATTTATTTATTTGAAATTTCAACTTCTTTTATTTAATATATTTTTATTTGGGTATTTTTTTATTAATTTATATTTTTTTATTCAGTTCGTTACTAAAGAATTTAAGCAATAAATACATTCAATTTGCACTGAAACCGACCCTTTATATATGTGTGAAATATTATTTATTTTATTTTTTTAACGTATAAACGCCATAATTTCTTTAAATAACACTCATAATGTATTCATTTCTTTACTAAAGAATCTAAACAATAAAAACATTCAATTTGCGCTGAAACCGGCCCTTCATATAGGTGTGGAATATTATTTACTTCATTTTTATAATGTATAAAACATGGTAAACAAATTTGTAAATTAAAATTGTTTTTGTAATTCGGTGGTAATTTGTGCCATATGTCAAGTAATTCCCATGGTAATGCATTTTCTATTAAAAATTCGAGGGTTAAAGATTTCAACTCATCATCAGAATAATCTCTCAAACTTCTACACATGGAATTCATTATTATTATTATGGCAAGTAGAAACTATAATTTGGTTTTTATAGAAAATTTCTGACCCCCACCCAATTTGGTAAGAAACATAAATTTGCTTGAATTCGAAATTTATTATTATTATAAAAAAAATGCCTTCATTAGACTCAGCAACAAATTTTGAAACACTTAAACTGAACAAATTATCAAAATTAAGTTTAGAATATAAGTGGATTTTTTTTTTAAAAAATCGCCGTTTGCCACCAACACTGTATCCATCCAGACGTATTCATCCGAAGACATGGCCCTATTGACAGCAAATTTTATAGTTCTCACAGCAGTATTAAACAATACATTATATAGCAATGCCCCGTATGGTGTTATAAATGTAGCTATCTGCTTTGATATGACCGATACCAGGGGGGAGTAGATAAGCTAAGTGCATTCTGGCGCATTTATTGATCTCAACAAGGCATTCGACTGTGTTGACTCTCCATCTCCGTTATTAGTAGTTAGATTTAAACAGGACAAACGGCATTGTATTATAAATGTGACGTAGAATAAATACGTAAACAAAAAATATGCGCAGATGTAAAGACTAAAGGGCCTTAAGGTCAAACTTCGTTATTATTGGTTCAAACTTAACGCGGAAAAAGGCGGTATATTTGAAATGTAACGCAGGATATATATTTATATAAAAATCAAAACTAGAACAAAAGACCAAAGGGCATTACTCTCTATCTCCGTTATTAGTAGGCAGATTTAAACAGGATAAACGGCATTGTATTTGAAATGTAACACAGGATATATATTTAAATCAAAATCAAAACTAGAACAAAAGACCAAAGGGCATTACTCTCCATCTCCGTTATTAGTAGGCAGATTTAAACAGAACAAACGGCATTGTATTAAAAATGTTACGTAGAATAAATACGTAATCAAAAAACATGCGCAGAAGCAAAGACTAAAAGGCGTTAAGCTCAAACTTCGTTATTATTGGTCCAAATTTAACGCGTAAAAATGCGGTATATTTGAAATGTAACGCATTATATATACTTAAATAAAAATCAAAAGACCAAAGGGCATTACTCTCTATCTCCGTTATTAGTAGGCAGATTTAAACAGGACAAACGGTATTGTGTTATAAATGTGACGCAGGATATATATCTAAATAAAAATCAAAAGACTAAAGGGCATTACTCTCTATATCCGTTATTATTAGCCAGATTTAAACAGGACAAACGGCATTGTATTAAAAATGTGACGTACAATAAATAGGTAAAGAAAAATCATGCGCAGAAGCAAAGACTAAAAGGCCTTAAGGTGAAACTTCGTTATTATTGGTCCAAATTGAATGCGGAAAAAGGCGGTATATTTGAAATGTGACGCAGAAAATATGTTTAAATAAAAATCAAAAGTAGAACAAAAGCCCAAAGGACATTAGCGCCAAACTTTGTTATTATTAGTCGGAATTAGGTGGGACAAACGGTATTTTAATTTGGACACCTCGTGGATTCGACACGTAAAGAAAAATTTGAATCAGTTTCTGAGTGTCATATTTTTGACAGTTGAACGCGCGGAAATACTTTTAATTTAGTAAATAAATCAATTTTAAATCTTTAAATATTTTACCGTGAATAATATTATTTTATAGTATACCAAATTAATTCTTTTTTATTATGAAATCATTTTTAAAGTTAAAAATTACGTAATAAATATTTTTCAACAATATTACCATGTTTTCTTATCTTATTGATAACAACCCTTGCATTTAAACTCGTAATCACCATATTTTATCTTATTTTAATCATTTCGGTTTCGTACTTAACCGAGGCATATTGTTCTTTGTTTAAATATCATTGCAAATAAAATGATAACATTATTCCAAGGATTGCGGTGCCAGAAAGCTGAGATTAACTGATTTATTGTTTAGACTTTCCTTTAATACAATTTTAGATAGTTCGGCTATTATCCGACTAAGGGCGCTACTACTCACCTACATAGTTTCCTGTAATACAATTTTAGCTAGTTCGGTTACTATCCGACAGCGACCTCCGCGGGGGACGGTGATATTCGTATCTTCGACGCTATTGGTTCATATTGAAAGCGCTAAACGGCGCTCAATTTAAAATACGACGCAGAATATATATGTAAACAAGAATCATGCGCAGAACTGACGAGAAGGGCATTAAGATCAAACTTCGTTATTATCGGTCCAAATTGAACGTGGAAAAAGGCGGTGTGTTTGAAATGTGACGCATTAGGATCTAACGTCGTTACTACGGGTCCAAATCACACGCGGAAAACGGTATTGTTGTATAAATGTAACGTAGAACATATACGTAAACAAAAATCATGGGCAGAACCAAAAGACTCAAGGGCATTAAGGCCAAACTTTATTATTATTGGTCCAAATTGAAAGCGGGAAACGGCGCTAAATTTAAAATACGACGCAGAATATATATTTAAACAAGAATCATGCGCAGAACTGACGAGAAGGGCATTAAGATCAAACTTCGTTATTATCGGTCCAAATTAAACGTGGAAAAAGGCGGTATTTTTGAAATGTGACGCAGAATATATATATAAACAAAAAACATGCACAGAATCGACGCCAAAGCGCATTAGTTTCTTACTTTGTTATTATTGGTCCAAATTGAACGTGGAAAAAGGCGGTATGTTTGAAATGTGACGCAGAATATATGTAAACAAAAATCATGCGCAGAACCACCACCAAAGGACATTAGTTTCTAACTCTGTTATTATTGGTTCAAATTGAAAGCGGAAAAAATATTTAAAATGTAACGCTGAATATATGTGTAAGATCAATAGAGCATAAGAGCAATGTTAAATATCATCTAAATGTACGTTTAATTTGCGTCCGAGCGTCCGGACGCAGATTCAACCTAGGGGGTAAAACCTCCATAAGAGCAATGTTAAATATCATCTAAATGTAACTTCAATTTGCGTCCGAGCGTCCGGACGCAGATTCAACCTAGGGGGTAAAACCTCCATAAGAATAATGTTAAATATCATCTAAATGTACGTTTAATTTGCGTCCGAGCGTCCGGACGCAGATTCAACCTAGGGGGTAAAACCTCCATAAGAGCAATGTTAAATATCATCTAAATGTACCTTCAATTTGCGTCCGAGCGTCCGGACGCAGGTTCAAACTCAGGGGTAAAACCTTCATAAGAGCAATGTTAAATATCATCTAAATATACGTTCAATTTGCGTCCGAGCGTCCGGACGCAAACTTAACCTAGGGGGGTAAAACCTCCATAAGAGCAATGCTAAATATTATCTAAATGTACGTTCAATTTCCGTCCGAGCGTCCGGACGCATATTCAACCTGGGGGTAAAACCTCCATAAGAGCAATGTTAAATATCATCTAAATATACATCCAATTTGCGTCCGAGCGTCCGGACGCAGATTCAACCTAGGGGGTAAAACCTCCATAAGAGCAATGTTAAATATCATCTAAATATACATCCAATTTGCGTCCGAGCGTCCGGACGCAGATTCAACCTAAGGGGTAAAACCTCCATAAGAGCAATGTTAAATATCATCAAAATGTACGTTCAATTTGAGTCCGATCGTCCGGACGCAGATTTATTAAGATCAATTTTCGTTACTATTGGTTCCAATTGAACGCGAAAAAAAGGCGTTATGTTTAAAATGTGACGCAAAATATATATGTAAACAAAAATCATGCGCAGAAGCGAAGGCAAAGGGTACTAAGATCAAACTTTGTTATGAGTAGGCCAAGTAGAACACGGAAAAAGGCGGTATATTTGAAATATGACGCAGAAGAAATACGAAAGCAAAAATCCTGCGTAGAACCGATGCCAAAGAGCATTAATATATAACATCATTATTATTGATTCAAATTGAACTCGAAAAATAGTATTGTATTATAAATGAGATGAAGAATATATACATAAACAAAAAATCATGTGCAGAACCAAGACCAAAGAGCATTAGGGTCTATCTCCGTTACTATTGATCGAAATTGGCAAATTTTTGAAATGTGACATGTAATAAATCCGTGTATAATAAATACGTCAACCAAAATCATACACATAACTAACGACAAAAGGTCCGACTTCGTTATTAATGGTAGGATTTGGGTGGGATAAATAAACGGTACTGTATTATAAATGTGGTGTAGAATATATACGTAAACAAAACTCTTGCGCACAATCAACGCCAAAGAGCATTATAATCTAACTTCGTTATTAGTGGTCCAAATTAAATGCGGAAAAGAGCGCGATATTTGAAACGTAAGGGAGAATATATAAGTCCATAATTTTTACTTTCTCGCTTACAGGACATACTACTTTCTCTAAATTTTAAAAGAATTATACTTAGCAGTTAAAATTTTTTTTACTCCCTCCTCAGTTGTAGCAAAAATATAGTCAAGAGCGGATGAATAAAACTCGAAAAAATAATCAACTTTACACGCAGCATTATAGATTAAAATGTTCCATTTCCGGGTGTTTCCGAACATAATTAAACCCGACTGACTACCTTTAACATAACCAATCATACTAGTTATAACAACTCAATCAAGATAGAACGGAACAAGTTCCAAAAATATAATAATACACTAAAATTCAAAAATCACTTCCGAGTACTGTCGAATGAAACCGAGTATCTCCGACCAAATTTATTATAAGCTTATGTACTCGTAACATTTTAGTAACATACCGCCAAGATGGAAAATAACAAGCTCCAAAAATGTGAGGAGTGTAACGTTATAATTCGAATTGATAATCTAAAAAGGCATATTAAACGAAAACACTTTACAAAAAACTCAAAAATGAAATATAATGTAGACTGTTTACGTGAAACATTATCAAAATATTCAATAGTACTAATCATCAAGACAATTTTTGAATTGTTTACTTTTGAAGCGTGTCTACAAACGCTACTAGACTTGTGTAGAGATGACATAAAAAAATCTACTAGAATAAAAATCGAAATACAAAATAAAACAGTGGAAGCCGAAAAAGATCTACTCAAGGAAGGATTACAGATGTTAACTCACCGAGATGGAAAAATATTACGAGGTATAGAGGAATCAAAAGAAGAATTTAGAAAAAGAAATTACTCTCTATTAGACATTCAAAAAACATGGTTAAATATTTACTGCAATATTGAAAAAATTCTAATACCTAATCGACAAATTCTCATTTTTGAGGATATGAATGGAAATATCGGCAAATCCTTTTTTATCGAATATATAATAAACACGATAAACGATTATGTAATTGATATCATGGGATTGGCTTCAACTAACTTTGAAGAGGTGTATGAAAAGGTTCAACGTGCACAAATTAACAGAACCCACGATAAAACCGATTTTATTTTTAACTTAACTAGGAATACCGCACAGATGAGAAAAAACAAGTTTGGAAACCCATACAGTGAATTTTCAAAATCCTTTAAATACGTCGAGCAAATTCTAGATGGTAATTTTCCTGGCATGAATCATCGGCCATCAATTAAATTAATTAAACCTGTATATATGTTAGTATTCTGCAATGAAAGTGACATATTCAAAACAATGAGCCCGGATCGTCTAAAATTTTTTAATTGGTCAACCCATGATATCGACGTATGGAAAACATGATGATGAAATAAAAATAATATTTGAAAAATATAAATGTAGCAGTTGTATAATATTTTAAAAGATGTTTAATAAATAATAAAAATCTATATGTTTTCATTATTAGTAAACCCTCATTATTGAAAAATAGGAATATCTATAATCATGTATTTCGAAAGATTCACATCTATAATACTCTTGTCTATAAAAACTGCTGAATTGCTTTAATGGCAAAAGACATATTAAAATTCTTATTTTTGAGGATATCAAAGGAAACATCGGCAAATCCTTTTTTATCGAATACGTAATAAATATGATTAACTGATAAAACTGATTTTATTTTTAATTTGAGTAGAAATGTAGCACAGAAGCGAAAAAATGAGATAATATCCTTAATGATCAGTAATAAATAATAATAAAAAAAAATTGTGTTTTTATTGTTACTTAACGTTTATTCTTAAAAACTACGAATATATCTAATGTATTTCGCGAACGATTTAAATCCATAATACTCTTGTAAACTACAAATAAAAATGAATAGTTATTATTTACATAATATTTAATAAAATCAATAATATTGTAATAAACATAAAAGTGGTGATTTTCTAGGACTGACTATCAAATGTAACAGAAGGCTATCAGACGTAGCTGAATAACAGACCAGGCGTAGTTAATGTCTACATGTGATAAGTGGGATCGTTCTTCTCATAATTCTTGTGCTATTATGATATGAGGAGCTAATATACTGAAGTTGTAACTGACACCGCTGAAGATGTTCATCATTGCTAAACACCTCAGTGATAAGAACGGAACAGAAATCATAAGAAGAATGGTAATTTACAGTAATATTTAGTATATACTCTGATTAAGAGATTTTATGCAAAAAAATGGGTTTCTACCCCTCATTCCTATATTTGTGTCTTATTCCATAAGCCTAGCAGTTAAAATGACAGATTGTTTGACTACGTAAAACAATTTAAATATCACTCATATATCAATTATACTTTGCACAATATGCCTGTTCCAATCCGTTACAAATGTCCAAAATGTGGCGGAGAATCAGATCAAGATACGACTTGTTTAAACTGCGCATTAAAAGAATATTTTAAGATTATATCTGAAAGTAAACAGATTCCATCAAGATATGACACTCATTATCCACATTCGAATTAAAAGATGGCTATAACAAAATCTGTTAAGAATAACGAAGATAAAACGAAGAAAATTCATTACTAATTCTGTTCATATATTTTGATCGAAGAAAGCATGAAAAATGTAATCCAAAAAATCTTTCTGAAATTCAGTCAAGTAAGCAACGAATTTTATTTAAATTTTTTTTTACTCTTATTATATATCTACTAATTTCATATAATCTGTTTTCGTACTAGTTTTGTAACATGTTTGTTTATTTTTAATATTTAATAAATATATTATTATATCCTATCTGACTTTTATTTTTGAAAAATCTAACAAGAAGAGTTGTATAAATATGATAGATTTGACGCTATTTAACGTTCAGCTTTTTTAAAGCGCGAAATGCGTCAAAACTACGGTATATTTAATCATTTATGACACGATATTTTTGCTACTTGTCTTATGGGAAATACGTATATTTAGACTTAAAAACATTTTTGACGTTTACTTTTTTATCTCGGAGGCGACTGTGGAGGAGGTTCGTATAAAGGTTGATATACTCTATTGTGACATGTCATCAGGTTTTGGTGAATTTGATTTTGCTGATATAACCACCGTTTAGCATCGGCTCGATTTCGTCTAAAATTGTAACATTTATTCATTCCAATATAAGCCGGAAATTCAATGGAACATTGAGCACACTTAAATAGATGAGGTCCATTTATGAAATTTCGATTTCGATCGTCTTCAACAACAGATGAGGATATTCTGTTCTTCTGAATTTCACTCATGTCTAGTCAAGCTAGAAAACTTAAATGAATATAATAAGTGGTATAACATTTATACAAATAATTTACAATTCTTTCTAAGTCATCAAAAGGAATATTTTCTTTATAGTTTTTTATTTATACTATAATCCCCCAAGTTTTAGTATCGGTATATACATAAGTTACAATTCTTTTATCATCACACATCAAGAAGGACATTTTTGTTTTCTGACAACTATACACTCCTACCATTACCATAGATTAGAGGAATCATCAGTAGTACTTTGTCAGAATGCTAAGTTTCAAAAACCTAATATGTATTAGACAAGTATTTCCATGTACTTCAAAATTGATAGATAGTCACACCTGATCGACATGATCATTGACGTTCACGCTGTATCACGTCAATGTTAACGTTCACGTTGACGCAGTATCACGTGACGTATGCCTGGAGCACCGTATTGCGTGACTCACGCTCTTCTTATGGATCATCGTTGGAGTATCGATTGGCACGGTCATCTATCGGCGTCAAGTTGTATTTACGGGCCACTTTTACAGAAGGATTTTATCCGAATTCATGGCTGTGTCCGTTGGTAGCCTTCAACCTACGACAGATGGTGTGACTATCTATCAATTTTGAAGTACATGGAAATACTTGTCTAATACATATTAGGTTTTTGAAACTTAGCATTCTGACAAAGTACCACTGATGATTCCTCTAATCTATGGTAAAAGTAGGAGTGTATAGTTGTCAGAAAACAAAAATGTCCTTCTTGATGTGTGATGATAAAAGAATTGTAACTTATGTATATACCGATACTAAAACTTGGGGGATTATAGTATAAATAAAAAACTATAAAGAAAATATTCCTTTTGATGACTTAGAAAGAATTGTAAATTATTTGTATAAATGTTATACCACTTATTATATTCATTTAAGTTTTCTAGCTTGACTAGACATGAGTGAAATTCAGAAGAACAGAATATCCTCATCTGTTGTTGAAGACGATCGAAATCGAAATTTCATAAATGGACCTCATCTATTTAAGTGTGCTCAATGTTCCATTGAATTTCCGGCTTATATTGGAATGAATAAATGTTACAGTTGTAGACGAAATCGAGCCGATGCTAGACGGTGGTTATATCAGCAAAATCAAATTCACCAAAACCTGATGACATGTCACAATAGAGTATATCAACCTTTATACCAACCTCCTCCACAGTCACCTCCGAGATAAATCTCCAATAAATAAAAATTTAATACGACTTTTATTCCTTCTTTATTTATATTTTTTCAAACAAATATACTGTACATTTTTAATGGCTATTAGAGAATATATTTACTTTTTATAAAACCAAAGTTCTTAATAATTTAGATGTAAATAAGAATTAATAAAAATTGAAAAGGCTAGTATTCTTTTTATTTATACCTTTTCTTATCGACATATTGTACGTTTTTAAAAAAACTAAACGTCAAAAATGTTTAGGGACGTTGCGTTTAAACGTCGCTTTAAGCATTTGAACGTTCAATATTTTCGTGAAATTATCATCTTTTTAAGTCTAAATATACGTATTTCCCATAAGACAAGTAGCAAAAATATCATGTCATAAATGATTAAATATACCATAGTTTTGACGCATTTCGCGCTTTAAAAAAGCTGAACGTTAAATAGCGTCAAATCTATCATATTTATACAACTCTTTTTATTAGATTTTTTAAAAATAAAACACAGATGGGATATAATAATATATTTATTAAATATTAAAAATAAGCAAACATGTTACAAAACTAGTACGAAAACAGATTATATGAAATTAGTAGATATATAATAATAGTGAAAAAAAAACAACGCTTATATTTAAATTCTAAAAATTAAAACATCTCCTCGATTATATGATAGAAAAAAAAATTGTAAATAAAATTCGTTGCTTACTTGACTGAATTTCAGAAAAATTTTTTGGATTACATTTTTCATGCTTTCTTAGATCAAAATATATGAACAGAATTAGTAATGAATTTTCTTCGTTTTATCTTCGTTATCCTTAACAGATTTCCTTATGGACATCTTTTAATTCGAATGTGGATAATGAGTGTCATATCTTGATGGAATGTGTTTACTTCCAGATATAACCTTAAAATATTATTTCATCGTACAGTTTAAACAAGTCGTATCTTGATCTGATTCTCCGCCACATTTTGGACATTTGTAACGGATTGGAACAGGCATATTGTGCAAAGTATAATTGATATATGACTGATATTTAAATTGTTTAACGTAGTCGAACACTCTGTCATTTTAACTGCTAGGCTTATGGAATAGACACAAATATTTCATTTTTATTTGTAGTATACAAGAGTATTATGGATTTAAATCGTTCGCGAAATACATTAGATATATTTGTAGTTTTTAAGAATAAACGTTAACTAACAATAAAAACACATAATTTTTTTATTATTTATACGTACTCAAATTAAAAATAAAATCAGTTTTATCGATAGTTGTGTTATTTTCTGCAAGTTCTACTTTTTCTTACAGTAAATATTTAACCATGTTATCTGAATGTCCAATAGAGTGTTACTTCTTTTCTTAAACAAGTTATCATCTGTACTCCTTCCTTGAGATGACTTTTTTCAGCTTCTATGATTTTATTGTAGATTTGTAGCTTTATTTGAGTAGATTTTTTATGTTATCTCTACATATGTCTAGTAGTGTTTGTAGACATACTTCAAAAGTAAACAATTATAAAATGCGATGATCAGTACTATTGAATGCTTGAATAATGTGGATAATAATGAGTCTTCATTATATATAATTTTTCAGTTTTTGTGATATGCTTCCGTTCAATGTGTCTTTTTAGATTATCAGTTCGACTTATAATATTACATTCCTCAAATTTTTGAATTTTGTTGATACCCATATTGATAGTGTGTGAGTGAATTGTTGCCATTAGCACGTAAGCTTATAATGAATGTATTCTAAGATGCTCGGTTACGTTCGGAAGTAATCGGAAGTGAATTTTTTAAACTATAATGCTACTGCATGTAAAGTTGAATACATTTCGGAGTTTTGTTTTTCGTCAAATCTTGATTACATTGGTACAACAGATATGATAGGTTATGTTGAAGGTAGTCGAGGATACCCTAGAAAATTCAACTTGTTCTAAATTAAGTCTTGTTAGTGAAAACTTATAAAACTTTTGTTATATATGTTTACCTTGAAGCAGTTAAAAACAATTGCGTTATTTATAAATACTTTCGTCGAATTGGTATTTTTTCATTTATAAGATAAGGAATTATGTTGATGAAAATAAAATAGATTCATTGTTATAATATACCTAAACACAATATACGGTAACCGTGACATTTTTTACAAACATTAATTACATGCTTTTTAAAGTCTAAAAGTATTTATTAAAAAACTAATCTAGCACTAGATAAAACTAATATTCACATTAAAATACTCAAAAAATTGCTTTGGGTTTATTAAAATGGGAACTACTTCCGTACGTTAAAATGTCAAAAATATGCTACTAAGAAGCACTTGTTACCCTCTCTCTTGTCGTTGACTATAATTGTTAAATTTCAGCTAGCTCAATTTTAAATTTAATTTGCCCCGGAGAGTGGGTGGATTCAAAAAAAAAATATCAATGCAATCACCACGAATAGAGGGTATAAGTCTCAGTATAACCAAGGAAAAGATGCAAATAAGGAGATTCCATATACGTTTATTGTTAGCTACTCCTTTTTTTTATGTTTAATCCTTTAAAACTTTTGGTAACAACAACAAAAACAATAAATATATATATATAAGTATAACGCGTTAACCCCCAATTGGTACCAATTAGTTCAAAACTTATCAAATTTATGCTTATATTAATCCTAGAGTAATATCTTGGGTGGATGTAGTCAAAGTATAACCCCAAAACCAAGGTAAATGGAAAGCTCTTACTTGATTTCCGAAGTGTTCGTGTATATCTATGAAATTATGGTGGCGATCATCCAGATCTAACGTAGGTTCCCTGCAATCCTCTGGTGGTAGGAGTAAATTATGAGGATGATTGTTGGTAACCACTTAGGTGTCTCTAGTACCAAGGCGAAGAGCCACTAAAAGCGTTGATTGATGTGGAAGTCGTTTGAAGATGATCAGGACCAATACGGAAGATACCAACCAGAGAAACAAACAACCAAGTATGCAGGCAAGTAAGTAAGAAAGTAAGGCCTAAAGAAAACAATAAGAAAAGTTAATTTACTTCCAGGATGAATAAAAAGATGACTTACCGGAGATCTCGTGTGGCCTTAAAGATATATTAGATTCCCACAAAATCCACAAATAGGTGAATAATTCTCTTGAATATTCGTTTAGGGCGAATCTAAGTTGAATAATATATTTTTTTTTTGTTCTTTTCTAGGCATAGAAAATCCGAAAATTCGTAATTTTAAGGAAGGCACATGTTCCATCAAAAGCCACAAAAAAAGGATAGATGAAGGTCAAAAGAGATAAGTCAAAATTTTAAAATTAAAGGACTTTAGTGTTAATGGTTAGTTAGCTAGTAGATTTTTGGCCATAAAGCAAGAGAAGAACCAGACTAGGTGACAACCTGAAGAATGACTTCTAATTGTAAATAAACAAATGAAGGTTAACTATTAAAATAAAGGTATTTAAACAACTTAATTAATAAATGAATGTGTTTTAGATCCAAATGGTTTAAGGCAGGCTATTACTTTTCATTAAAATAAATGAATTTAAAAAAATGTTAAAAGAAAATAGTTAATATAAAAATTGAAACCGTAACACACTTTTAATGTACTTTAAACAACATTGTACCGATCTTAAAGATAATAGCCGACATCTGACATCATATTTTAAATAAGTAGAAGAAATCCTTTAATTTGATACCCCACACGTATGGGTTTAGAGCAACGGTTATAAATTTAGCTTTATAGAGGTTATTATGACATTTTGACATTTTAAATTGCTTAATTATATTTACTGCCATTGGGATGAAGCTGTCTACATAAAAAATTTCCTTATCGCAGTTCAATCTTTTGACACTTCCTTTTTACGATATTTTTACGGATTCGTAGTCAATTTGCCATGTATATTATGAATTAACTATTATTAAATGTTAAATGTTATATGTAAAGAATGCAGACCATCGTTTCTCAACTCACAATATATTTAGATTATGCCTAATGATGGATTCTGGATCTACGCTTTGAACCATTTAATTTGAGCCTTCACTCGATGAAATCGGAGCATTTTTTAAAATGTTATGCTTCTTTGGCACTTTTGAGTCTATATTTCAGATATTTACTTTGAACCACACTTCATACTTAAATTTTATCAAAATCAAAGACTTTGAAGTCATAATGCCTTTTTGATGATAAATTTTGTCTGCCCCCAATATTATTAAGCCTGACGAAGTAAAAAAAAAGTATTAACTGCTAAGTATAATTCTTTAAAAATTTAGAGAAAGTAGTATGTCCTGTGAGCGAGAAAGTAAAAATTATGGACCTATATATTCTCCGTTACGTTTCAAATATCGCGCTCTTTTCCGCGTTAAATTTGGACCAATAATAACGAAGTTAGAATATAATGCTCTTTGGCGTTGATTCTGCGCAAGAGTTTTGTTTACGTATATATTCTACATCACATTTATAATACAGTACCGTTTGTTTATCCCACCCAAATCCTACCATTAATAACGAAGTTAGACGCTAGTGATCTTTTGTCGTTAATTAGGTGTATGATTTTGGTTGACGTATTTATTATATACGTATTTATTATATGTCACATTTCAAAAATTTGTCAATTTTGACCAATAGTAACGGAGATAGACCCTAATGCTCTTTGGTCTCGGTTATGCACATGATTTTGATTATGTATATATTCTTCATCTTATTTATAATACAATACTGTTTTTCGAGTGCAATTTGAATCAATAATAATGAAGTTATATATTAATGCTCTTTGGCGTTGGTTTTACGCAGCATTTTTGCTTTCGTATTTCTTCTGCGTCACATTTCAAATATACCGCCTTTTTCCGTATTCCAGTTGGAATAATCCTAACAAAGTTTGATCTTAATGCCATTTGGCTTCGGTTCTGCGCATGATTTTTGTTTACATATATATTTTGCATCACATTTTAAACATAACGTCTTATTCCACGTTCAATTGGAACCAATAGTAACGAAAATTGATCTTAATAAATCTGCGTCCGGACGCTCGGACGCAAATTGAAGGTACATTTTGATGTTATTTAACATTGCTCTTATGAAGGTTTTACCGCTGAGGTTGAATCTGCGTCCGGACGCTCGGACGCAAATTGAAGGTCCATTTAGATGATATTTAACATTGCTCTTATGGAGGTTTTACCCCCTAGGTTGAATCTGCGCCCGGACGCTCGGACGTAAATTGGATGTATATTTAGATGATATTTAACATTGCTCTTATGGAGGTTTTACCCCCTAGGTTGAATCTGCGTCCGGACGCTCGGACGCAAATCGAAGGTACATTTTGATGATATTTAGCATTGCTCTTATGGAGGTTATACCCCCTAGGTTGAATCTGCGTCCGGACGCTCGGACGCAAATTGAAGCTACATTTAGATGATATTTAGCATTGCTCTTATGCTCTATTGATCTTACACATATATTCAGCGTTACATTTTAAATATTTTTTCCGCTTTCAATTTGAACCAATAATAACAGAGTTATAAACTAATGTCCTTTGGTGGTGGTTCTGCGCATGATTTTTGTTTATATATATTCTGCGTCACATTTCAAACATACCGCCTTTTTCCACGTTCAATTTGGACCGATAATAACGATGTTTGATCTTAATGCCCTTCTCGTCAGTTCTGCGCATGATTCTTGTTTACATATATATTCTGCGTCGTATTTTAAATTGAGCGCCGTTTAGCGCTTTCAATATGGACCAATAGCGTCGAAGATACGAATATTACCGTCCCCCGCGGAGGTCGCTGTCGGATAGTAACCGAACTAGCTAAAATTGTATTACAGGAAACTACGTAGGTGAGTAGTAGCGCCCTTAGTCGGATAATAGCCGAACTATCTAAAATTGTATTAAAGGAAAGTCTAAACAATAAATCAGTTAATCTCAGCTTTCTGGCACCGCAATCCTTGGAATAATGTTATCATTTTATTTGCAATGATATTCAAACAATGAACAATATGCTTCAGCTAAGCAGGAAACCGCAATGATTAAAATAAGATAAAATATGGTGATTACGGGTTTAAATGCATGCGTTGTTATCAATAAGATAAGAAAACATGGTAATATTGTTGAAAAATATTTATTATGTAATTTTTAACTTTAAAAATGATTTCATAATAAAAAAGAATTAATTTGGTATACTATAAAATAATATTATTCACGGTAAAATATTTAAAGATTTAAAATTGATTTATTTACTAAATTAAAAGTATTTCCGCGCGTTCAACAAGTTTTACCTTAAGGCCTTTTAGTCTTTGCTTCTGCGCATGATTTTTCTTTACCTATTTATTGTACGTCACATTTTTAATACAATGCCGTTTGTCCTGTTTAAATCTGGCTAATAATAACGGATATAGAGAGTAATGCCCTTTAGTCTTTTGATTTTTATTTAGATATATATCCTGCGTCACATTTATAATACAATACCGTTTGTCCTGTTTAAATCTGCCTACTAATAACGGAGATAGAGAGTAATGCCCTTTGGTCTTTTGATTTTTATTTAAGTATATATAATGCGTTACATTTCAAATATACCGCATTTTTACGCGTTAAATTTGGACCAATAATAACGAAGTTTGAGCTTAACGCCTTTTAGTCTTTGCTTCTGCGCATGTTTTTTGATTACGTATTTATTCTACGTAACATTTTTAATACAATGCCGTTTGTTCTGTTTAAATCTGCCTTCTAATAACGGAGATGGAGAGTAATGCCCTTTGGTCTTTTGTTCTAGTTTTGATTTTGATTTAAATATATATCCTGTGTTACATTTCAAATACAATGCCGTTTATCCTGTTTAAATCTGCCTACTAATAACGGAGATAGAGAGTAATGCCCTTTGTTCTTTTGTTCTAGTTTTGATTTTTATATAAATATATATCCTGCGTTACATTTCAAATATACCGCCTTTATCCGCGTTAAATTTGAACCAATAATAACGAAGTTTGACCTTAAGGCCCTTTAGTCTTTACATCTGCGCATATTTTTTGTTTACGTATTTATTCTACGTCACATTTATAATACAATGCCGTTTGTTATGTTTAAATCTAACTACTAATAACGGAGATGGAGAGTCAACACAGTCGAATGCCTTGTTGAGATCAATAAATGCGCCAGAATGCACTTAGCTTATCTACTGGGGGGAGTGTTCTAGAAATTCATGGATTATGATGAGGTCATCTTCAGTGAACGATTTGCGACTTCCAGTATTTTCTTGTGAAATACCCCAAACAAACAAGTCTTATTTTAATTATAAAATTCTATTGTTGTTTAACAATGGCACAGAAGGACAAACACAAAAATGGAAACAAATGGTACTTAAACCTCCATCTAAGGATGAAGTAAATATTGGATTTGGAATTGTTAAGGTTCTCATATTAACATGTATGGTTTTGATTTGTAACTTATTTCTAATAGTTGTTGTTTTAAGAAACTGCTTAAAATATACGTGTCGAAATAAAACTTCTCAAATATAAACAAATAATGTTTTTTTATTAGTAAACATTAAAAATACTACATTTTAACTAGGTAAAATAACATTAGTCAGCCAGTGGTGTAGGGCAGTCACATTTTTTTGGGCACACATGTATTTTCCAGTTGTATGCATGAAACAGGAATCTGTAGAAGGTTCAAATACTTGCGTTCTACAAAGAAAATCATCATAGTTGACTAAGTCAATTACACGAGGGAATGTATTGAAATTCTTGCATTTCCCTCTTAAAAACTGAACTTTTTGATTTCCCCTAACATAGATATAATCTGCATTTTGTAATAAGTATGTGTACAATATATTATCCACTTCGGAATAATCAATTAAACCAGAAGAGTATTTTATTCCATGAATGTACTTCTCTACAAAATTTATAGTTTTTCGATCTTGGTCATTAAGCTCACTATACGGTAACGGCGGTTTAAAGAAAAAATTAAATTTTTTTGTACCGATTTCGAAGGCCATTTCCTTTGGATGGAAAGCCCCCTCAATCATAAAACCTTGGATATCAACAAGAGCAAGACGCTTGGTGAAACTAGACTGACTGAAGACTTAAGCATACTAATTTATATATTGTAATGAAATGGTGGACTTTGAAATTCTAAAAAATTGACTTCAATTTGTAATGATATGACTTATAAAATTTTGATGAAACCCTCTCTCTAGGGTATGTTCCTTTTTTTTTTTTTTTTTTTTTTTTTTTTTTTTTTTTTTTTTTTTTTTTTTTTTTTTGTTTAATTACTTATGTCAACTCATTAAAAAAATTTATATAATAAAATACAAATTGAAGTTACCGTGGGCAGTTTTAGAAATACACCAATACATTACAATATTACATCACATAGAAACAGGGATATTAAACGCGTTTTAAATTTAAATGATTTATTATTCAATATTTCCATTCATTATAAAATTTTCATACAAAAATAACACATTTGATAGAGCACAAAAACATTTAACAAAAGTATGGTAAGGACATCTTGGTTCAGACGTTGATGTTCGCCAAATTCATAAATTGGTAGTTTACAAAACTTCTTAATATAATTTAAGTTTTCGTTTCCCTTAATATATAGCATATCAGCAGCTCTAGTTAAATCCTCTAAAATATTTTTAAATTGGTGTACAGGTGTAAATCCGCTGTTCCAATCAATTCCATGATGATAGTTCCTAATGGCCTGGTTGTAATAATCAGAGGGAAGCAATTTGATGTTTGGAGGTTTGAAGACATAATGGCTTAGTCGAGTTCCATCATAACTGGCAAATTCTTTCACTATGAATTTATTATTTCCTATTTTGAATCCATGGATATCAATTACTAGTCGCATATTTTTAAGTTCTTAAATTTTCTTATGATTTCTTGAATTTGTTGATGGAATTTATTTATTTTTAAGTCTCTCTTTATAATCCCAAAACATATTTGATCAAATTTCTATTCTTACATTAGTTTTATGATTGATTTCAGATACACGAATTAGTATTGTTTTACAATTTTTGTAGAAGGATTGTAGGAAAATTCTTTTTCATGTAGTATTAGACAATACGCTGATGTATCTCCTGACGTAGCATCATCAGATTCAAATTCAATTCTAAGAACAACAGATCCCTGTTGAAGAATCTCTCGTTGCCGGGAACAGTCAATGTGTATCAAGGGAGCATTATTTTTAAAATCGTTAGGATTGAATATTGGTTGATTCATACGAAGGTGGTAATAGTTTTCTTGGAAATTAGCGAACATTTCATATAATGTTGCGAATCTATTATTTTTAAAATCTAGATGTAAATCATTGTAAGGATATCGTTCTGAATTTAAAAATATCCGGATATTAGTCAGGTTACAATGATCAAATTTACTCATATCCTTAGTAATCTTACCCTTCTTATCTTTCTGAAAACCAATAATTATATGACGAGGTGTTTCTAATTTTGAACTTGTTTTTACCGCCCAGGTGTGCCTAGTAGCGGCATTTAATGAAGGGTATTCAATCATTTGCCATGAACGAAATTTTATTGGAAGTTCTTTATTACCTTTGGCGATATTAGTTAGACGAAGTTGTTGACTTAAACTTGGTTTTATATGAGGTACATTCCACAGAAGTTTTGTTAACTCTATTTTGGGGCGTTCAGTTTCATCTTCAGAGGTTATTGCATCATTATCATCACTAGAACGAATTAACACTAATTCTTGTTTCATATTCATTATAATTTTTTTAAAATCCTCAAAGAATCCAGAGAGTAAACTTAAAGGAACGCATACATTAAAGTTGCCATGGGCATCAACTAGAATTTTTTGATCTTTGTCTTTTGGATTGTATTTTGGAAACCAGCCAGCATTTTGCATTAGAACACTCTCATTTTCATTAAGAGATAAATAATTTTTTATTGTTGACACTAACCCTACATCTCGAACTGAGTCTATTACCACCCCGTTTAGTTCATATCTTAATTCACGAAACAAGAATGCTATTCCATTATTAATAAATTTTAGTTTAGTTGGCACGGCTCCTCCCACTGTAAGCAATTTGCCCTCAATGTACAAATAACTGTTTGCTGGTAATGTATAAGCATCCAAATCTTGAATAGAAATACGTAACTCATCGTTATAATTTATGTTTCCGGTATTGTTGGGTTGATATGCATGAAATTCATAGTTTTCTATCGTATTGTCGTTAAATGGTTGACCCGTTACGTGGAGCGCTTCCATTATACTAACACTTTAAATCCCTGTGAATTTAAAAACTGTTTATTTTGACGTGTTATTCCTAAAGTTGTTTTTGTAGGTAGAAGTAACTGGCTTTCTTGCAGTAGATAATCTTTTATAGTTTTTAATTTCCGAATACGGATGAAAGAATTTCAAAACCATATTTATTACTTAATTCTTCGAATATGTAAAGTGACAGTAACTTCCTCTTCTCGAAAATTGATAAGATTACAATTTTGATCAATAATTTTTACTGTGATGGTATTGATAGTCTTGACACTTACAGGATAATATAAAATATTTTGTGGTGATTCCACTATTTTATATCCCGTCGGGACGGTTGGGAAAAATTGATGTATGATATGAACTGGGTTTCCATTTAAATATGACCCTGTTGCAATATTACAATCAATTCCTATACTATTCACTTTTAAAATTTTAACGGGATGATTAGAAATATATGTTTAGCCTGGATTAATCCTTTTAGTGTCAAAGCCAAATACCTATCGAATTAACATTATTAAATGAAATTATGCGATTACTTGTAATCGATACCTTCGATGTATTTATGTCAGGAATTATATCTATATTAGCATCCTTATCTATTTGAGTCATGTGTTCTTTCAAAATACGTATAAGATCATCTAATTCGTAGGCTCCCATAGGAATTTCAAATGTGTGTACATTTACTACATCCTTACCCCAAATAAATACGTTATTAGTTTCATCTATATTAGGTATTGTATTGAAGCTATTGAAATTAACCAAACCAATTTCATACTCAATGTCATCTTCTAAATATATAGGAGGACTAAAATTAAAAGTCAAAATTGATGAATTTCCACTTAATGTAAAACTAAGGGACATATTTACTTATCGAGACTATATATAATAATAAAGTAAACTTTTATTGATAGTGATTATATAAGAAATTAAGTGCATGTTGGCCACACTTGTATGAATTAAAAGCTTGGATCCTATCATAATTGTAATGTACAGTTACGTCTCCATTGCTATAAAAATATTTGATTAACTCTAATGGCGGTGGTAAATTTCCATAACTATCGAAATATACAACTTTATTATGTTCTTTTGTATACGCTGTCCAATGTGTTCCTTCGCCACTTGTAGAATCCATATTTAAAATTCCACATTCATATTTATGAATTTTTTTCGGTAATCTATCTCTCATAAAAACTCCTCTAAAATTAGGTATTTGTAGTTTTTTCACAAGTTTTTTTAAATCGACATCAGTTAGTGCTCTATGTGGTATTATCAGTTTTTTGACTTTAATCCGTATCCTTTATACGGTCTCAAATATAGACCTTTTCCTCCCTTTGATTCCATAGTTAAATTATGACGTTTTTGTTCTTCCAGTTGTTGTTGGTTTGCTCTCGCATCATTCACAGCTTTGGCAATACCAGCGGCCCCGCCTCCAAGAGCTCCTAAAGCCCCTAAAAGTGGCAACAGCAAAGGTAGAAAACCACCCTTTTTTGGAACCCGAATTATGCGTTTCTTGATCTTCTTCCTTTTTTTCAGGGAGCCACCTTTCTTGGGCTTGTCTTTTTTGGGCTTGTATTTCAGGCCCATGCCAAGTTTACGCTTACCCTTCATGCCTGTAGTTACTACCCAAGCAGCCGCTTTTTCTCCAAATTTAGCGTCTTTAGCTTTCACACGTTCCCAAGCTTTGTTTTCCAAAATCTTATCTGCAATGTGTCTATCGCCTAGTTCTTTACTTTGTGAATATTTGATATCGTGTTCTCTGCAGGCTTCATCAAGTGGGTTAATACCTTTATCACCTCTCTGTAATCTCTTGTCTAGATGTGTACCTGGTCCACAGAATTGATAGCCGGGTAAATAAAGTTGAAATGGTAGTTTGTTTATTAAAGAATTTAGCAAACCTCTGCCTCGATGTGAACGTTGTCGTTTACGTTTAACCATTGCGTACTTATGTAGCAATACCACCATTTATATACTTACGACATGCCTCAAATATTGATAGTGATCCCTTGCACAGTCAAACATGAGGATTGAAAAACAGAGTATATCTCTGCCAATTAAAAATCATGACATTATTGCTGAAGATAGAAAAATAGGAACACATGGTTATTTGTTTGGTGGCGAATCTAAACGAGGATTAATTGTGGGTTCAAGTGGATCAGGAAAAACAAATCTAATGTTATCGTTAATTGAACACCCAAATGGATTAAGATTTAAAAATGTTTATGTATATTCCAAGTCATTACAACAGCCAAAATATACCTATCTTAGAAACCTACTTCAACCCATGAAAGAAATTGGCTATGAGGAATACAATGACCCAAAAGATATAGTTGCTCCAGAAAATATTAAAGAACATTCAGTTATAATATTTGACGATGTAGCATCTTGCGATCAAAGTATCATCCAAGGTTATTTTTGTTTCGGTCGTCACAAGCATACCGATTGTTTTTACTTATGTCAAACTTACTCGTCGATACCTAAACAGCTTATTAGAGATAATGCAAATCTTTTGGTGATTTTTCAACAAGACATGACTAATTTAAAACATATTTATGATGATCATGTTAATATTGATATGTCATTTCAAGACTTTAAAGATTTGGGTTCTTATTGCTGGAATGATAAATTTGGATTTCTCACTATTGAAAAGGATTGTCCAGTTTCATCTGGTAAATACAGGAAAAATTTCGATATATTCATTCGTATATAAAAGTGTGAACAGACTGAATTATTTAGTTAAAAATGAATCCTCAATTAACAAAACAACTAATAAGTGTGAGAAAAGAACTAAACAAAGAATATAACAGTTTAAAAAAGTGATATAACCAAATCTCAAACGCCAACTCCACAACAACTGATCCCCTTAAACACACGACATTGTCCAGTTTCGTTTGGAAAATACAGGAAAAATTTGGATCTCTTCATTCGTATATAAGAGTGTGAGCAGACTGAATTATTTAGTTAAAAATGAATTCTCAATTAACCAAACAACTAATAAGTGCGAGAAAAGCACTAAAGAAAAAATATAAAAGTTTAAAAAGTGACATAGCCAAATCTCAAACGCATTTGGAAAAAACATATACGCCAATAACTGATCCCCTTAAAGAGTTAGTTTCAACTTTGACAAAACAAGAACAAATTAAACAAGAGGTTAAAACACCACGCTCAACACCATCTAATTTCTATCGACTTACAACGAATATATCGCCGATTAAACGCGGACAACCCCATAATAGCACGCAATTAGATCAAACAAATTTTCTTGAAAATGAGGAGACTTTTGAATCACGTGGAATCGATGAAGGAGAGGACCGTAACAGGTCTCAAGAATTTATAGATGATACTATTTCTCAGTTTTACCAAACAATTACAAATCCCGAAACTTTACGAGAATATTTTGATCAATTTGCTTCGCCGTTACCTAGAGATTACATTGGGGGTTTTTCATAATCCTTTAGAGGAAAAGTTTTACATTGGTGACGCAGAACTGGATTTTGTTGGTTCAAACATTAAAGTGAAAGGAATTACGTATCAAGGCAGACCAGGACTTTATGAATTACTATTTAAAAAAATACCACGTAGTTATACTAGAAAAGATGTAGATGACTATATTGACATAATCAGAAGAACAAATGCGATACATAGAGGCTATAAGGCGGAATTGCCAATTAGAAAATTTTCAGCAGACATAAAAGATAAATACTTTTTTATTATTAAACCACGAATGGAAACAAAACCTCAATTTAGACCTAGAGCGTCATCTATACCCTCGTCTTTAATACAAGGAGTAGCGACACGAAGTAAAGGAAGGACTGGGAAAGGAATGGTGATGGAATATGATAATAATCCTATCGATTACAAATATTTTGATAACTATAATGAAATTATCGAACGCCTTAAACTACTTATAGCTTCTCAAACTGCTGGAAATACAGGCCATAATAATGAAATTATATCAATTATTGAAGAATTGCGAGAAGGAGGTATAATTGAATAAATAAAGAGATCATTTTAACTCTTTATCAGTATACATCAGGCCATATAACAATGCCAATCAATAAATTTGGTACTCACTATTTAGACAAATCATATCAACCTCATTTAAATGATGCACCAATTACTTCCTCTCCACCAATTTCTTCCTCTACTCCACTTTATATTTGGGATCCAACTCTATACCACAGTAAATTTTTCCTTAGAATAACTGGTACTAGGCGACTAAAAAAAAAATAAGGATTTCTACATACTCTATAATCAAGGTACAGCTTTTGTTTTTCCAATTTCAGGAAAAATTGAAAGTGTCAGACATTATGCGGCCGATGGAGATGTTAGAATAAATTCTAAAAAATATAAATACCATGAATTAATTGGGCTTCAAATAAAAAACGGAGATAAAATTGAATTTTACCTAGGAACACCAGATGATATGTCTGCTGATATTGTGTTTCAGTGCAGAATAGAAAAAGATGTCTAAAGCTCAAGTAGTAAATGAACTTCACAAAACAGCTCGTCTAAATTACAAGAGAAGACGTGTGATTGTTAAAGGACTACATGATTTGATTCAAGCTGATTTAGCGGTTATGATAGCATATTCAAAACTTAACAATGGTTATAATTATATTCTTGTGGTTATTAATGCATTTAGTAAATTTGTATGGGCCGAACCTATTAAAACAAAATCTGGAGAAAATGTTGTAGCAGCGATGAAAAAAATATTGGCTCAAATGCCTGCCCCCAAAAATTTGCAAACTGATAATGGAACCGAATTTTATAATGCACAATTTCAAAATCTGATGAAAAAGTATCGTATTAATCATTACAGTACTTTTTCAAACCTGAAAGCAAGTATTGCCGAACGTGTAATAAGAACTCTCAAAACATTATTATGGAAAAAATTCAGTATGCAAGGCTCATATAAATGGGTAAAAATACTTCCTGAAATTGTCAATCAATATAATAACACAAGACATTCAATAACTGGAGCAAAACCTAATTCAATCAATGATAAAAACGCCAAATACATCACCGCATTTAATCATTTAAAAACGGTTGATAAACGAAAAGCAAGGTTTAAAATGGGGGATTACGTTAGAATTTCGAAGTATCGGCATGTATTCAATAAAGGATATACACCCAATTGGACAAATGAAATTTTTAAAATCTGAAAAGTTAAACTAACTAACCCGACTACTTACTTGTTGGAAGATAGTAAAAAAGAAGAAATTCAAGGTTGTTTCTATACCGAAGAGTTGCAAAAAGTTAAATACCCGGATGTGTATTTAATTGAGAAAATTGTAGAAAGGAAGGGAAATCAAATGCTAGTGAAGTGGCTTGGAATGGATATTACACACAATTCGTGGATTAATAAAAACGCTGTAATTTGAATTGTACATCATTGCAAAAATAAAACGTTAATTTTTATTTAAAAATTTTAATTCTCCAACTTAATTGTTACAATCATTTTTTCATTGCCTCCATTTTTATAATCATTTAAATTGAAATCATTTAAATTGATTTTTTCTGTCATCTTATAGTACACTTCATTTTCATCATAAATCCAATCATCATAGTAATGAATATATGAATCACCAGAATTATTTATCGAATTCTCTATTGTAAGTATTGGTGGATCCCCATATCCGGCCTCTACACCTACCTCAACATCTATTGTTGGAAAATTTCCAAATTCATTTCTAGAATATTCTTTCGAAAAATATTTTCTACACGCATTCACAGTAACATTATCAACAGTAATATATGCATCCATTTTGTCAAGACGAATAAAACCTCTTTTTCCGGGGTAAACTTATATATACTGTAGCTCCACCAATTACATGCGCGTAATCGGCCATAAAGAGTTCTTTATAAAGCCCACGAATTAATTGTTTATGTTAGTTGTTCACTATGGTTACTCAAGACAGTGATTATTACAGTATGTCGATAAATAACTCAAGTGAATTTTCCGTTAGTGGTGAGGTCGGTGACGAACTCGATAAAGTTTTGAAATTTTATGAAAATATTGCTAAAGCTGAGGAAAATTACTTGCTCCATAATTCCATTCAACTTGGAACATTACAAATTCAATGTGGCCTAAGTCCAGCTAGATCATTTAGCCCAGCTATCATTATATCCCGACCAGAGAAACGATTTAGTAAAATATCGTTTGGAATGTACGACTGGTCTCTACTTATAGACTTACTAGTACAGAAAAATATTGATTTTTTTAACGAACCGCTACCAACGTACTCAGATGAATATCAACCAATTGAATTTTCATGCGGGGACTTCTGCACAGTTAGACAACTCGTCTACGATGACACGAAATGGCTTGAAATAATGAAACATGGTATTGAGTTTCATTTCACACATGAAGATGTTAAAGAAATACTTGAAGCTGACCGCTGCCTATTATCACACCGACTATTAATGTTAGAGCAACTATCATTTTGTTCATACTACAATAACATTTTAGATATTATAAAAACAAACTTTATAGAGTGCAATAGTGACTTTACTAGATTAGAACTTTTATATGGGTTATGTGAGGTATCTACGGAAAGTTTATTAAGCCTTGCGCTTAGAGAATACATTTATTTTTATAAAAATAAAGTAATTGTGGATTTAAATAAATAAGTTTTCAAAATAGTATAATGATTTTTTCATTAGTTTTTCCCATCTACTTAATACAACAAGTTTATACAAGTTTAAAAACGTATTTAGCATTTATTATTTCTCATTCAACTTGTTTAAACATGTTAAGTAATGACCTGACAAACCAGAATGCATGTAGTATCAAATTAAAATATAAATTACTTAGTTCAACTTGTTTCAACAAGTTTATACACGTTTCAGAACGTATTCAGCATTTAATTGTATTATTTTGCATTCAACTTGTTTAAACCAGAATCAACAAGTTTATACACGTTTCGAAACGTATTCAGCATTGAATTATTTCCAACTTGTTTAAACATGTGTAGCAATGCCCCTGATAAACCAGGATGTATTCAGTATCAAATTAATATAAATTATTTGTTTCAGCAACCACCCCTGGCGACCGGCGGCGACCCACATAAGAACATTTTTAAAAAAGAACAAAAAAAATAAAAAAAATTATTAACATTTTTCTTATTTATTTCTTATACCAGCATTATAAATTACACATTGTATTTACAAGGTCAATAAATTACATCAGGCGCACTATTCCATGATACTATAGTGACCCCAAGGAAGAGTGTCATGTTCGTTCGGCAATAGAAAACGTTTATCATCATGTGGACTTAGAGCTATTTTAGTTTGTTCTATACTGAAAACATTGTGTGCATGAGAACGGATATTGCGCTGGGTTTCAGTTTTATTTTTGTTTTCTTTCAGGCAAGCCAAAAAATCATCAAAAGTTATTTTATTCTTTACAACGTTATATTTAACCCCTTTGGATTTTTTTGTTACACCAAAGTTCTGGAGAGTATTTTTAATTGTAGACTCATCTAATTGATTATTCTCTAATTTGTTTTTTTCCTCCTGCTTTTCTTTTTCGGTTTTGTAAATTTTAAAGGAATACATTTTCGAACGAAGCCCAACGAAATGACTAATAACGTTTCCTTTAGTTTCATCTTTCATTAAACCTGGGATTTTTTTATTAACTAAAGGTATATTGTAAATGTTATTTGGCACATAGTCACTAGTATCGAATTTATTAATATCAGTTTTGATAACCTCTTCATATACATCATTACAAGTTATTTCATATAGGAGACTATCAGTATCTGTGTAAAAAAGTTTGATTTGACTAGATGGAAATTTATTTAACATATATTCATAGTGAAAATTATACATTAAAGTTTTTGAAATATCTAAAATCGTCATACCTGCATAGAGTGGTTTCTTGAATACTATTTCAGATTTTTTCAACTCAATTGCCATTAAATCATCATCAAAAATAGTTCGATTACAGAACTGAGGACATGATATCATATTTTTTGCCCCAAATCGGCCTTCCCATTCAGAGATGATACGAATTAATCTATGTTTCCTTATATTTTCCATAGTTTTACCAAATACAGCGTTATTCATAAGTTTATAATTTGCTTTCTTAAACTCGTCTGTAGTTTGTGTTCTTAAACGAGTGTTCAGATCAATATAGGGCTTCATCCATGAGGATTGTTTGAATTTCAACACCTTATGAATTTTAGTTAAAACTAGCCCATTTGCTATTGCCTGTTTCAGGTTGCGATAATGGATAACATAATCCTTTTTATCATACAGGGTAGTCATTAGCTTAGGTAATTTTGAATTTGGAGGTTTTCTATGCTCAGCACAAAAAGGCAAATCCTTATGATGATCATGTATATTTTCAGGGTATTCAAGGTCTACCTTTAATATGTATCCCTCTGGAGAATCGTCTGGTATTGATGTTACATCAATATTAGTATCGGTCCACTCGAACCCCCCATAAGGAAGAAATTCAGACATGGCCCATCCATAGAGATTAACTGCGTCTAAATAGAGCAAATATTTAGACGGTTTCGTTGGATCATAATTCGGAATATATTTGTTATTCGCTTCTGCAAGTCTATTGCAGCACTGACTGATTCCACCCCTTAAACCATCTTCAATAAACATTATTTTATCTATACTATCTAATAATTCCAACTCTATTTTTGTATATTTTAGCATACAACTCCAGGTATAACCTGGCATAGTATAATAGCATGCTGGGTCTAAACCGTAAGTTTCCATAGAAAGAACTCTAAATGTCTCAAATATATCTGCCAACAACAAAACATCAGTTTTTAAATATAGTTGACTATATTGAGAAAGATTTTGAATGTCAAACGCATGCCATACGTTTTTAGCATGCTCATATTGCTTTTTACTAATATGGCAATCCATTAATTTACTATAAAATTTATCAATACTGGGTAACTCAGTATCTTTTAGTTTTTCTAAATCATCGACATAATCGTAACAAAATACTCCTTTACGAGTAAGTAAATGAAATTTTTCTGATTCTAATCCTACAAATTCATGTCTTAAATTATGTAGATCTGAAAATATCTAAAGAGGATGCTAATTCGTCTAGCGAGGCTCCCATGAATCTTAAAGAGTCAATAAATCTAAATTTAATGCTCGTGTTTGAATCGTGCTGTGTAAAGGAAATATATTTTTCTTTGTTTAATGGCAGCAAACTTATTCTACCTCTTCGAGCGAGATCTTTAATAATAAAGTGACTATCGTAACCGGAGAGATTATGAAGCACTACTGGTACAACAAACTTTTTCTTAAAATTTAAATTACATGCCTGATGCGCTAAACCCCTAAAGACACCACTAAAATGATCATGGTCACGAACGATGATATCAGTTGAGGAAAAATTTTGTTCACAAATATGACAATTTGTGGCATTTGTGTTGATTTGAGTCTCAATAACTGGTACAATATTTTTTATTCTAGCCTCAATATCTTTGGCTATATTCGACATTTGGTCGGCAAACCAATCCATGCAGTCAACTCCCTCATAACTTTTATAATATGAAAGATTATCATCATAACCATATTTTACATAATAACCTGCGCTGTAAGCTTTATGTTGTTGATATTTTCGCGTGTTTATTTTTAAATTTGGTTTATCGTTAAAAGGTAGTAAAATAGATTCAAAATCGGCATATATTACGAAGGGGATTTTTTGTTTATAAATATAATCCTTAAATTTCACTATCATATTTTTAGGAAAAGAAATTTTACATTTGTTTCTATTTACACAATACACTGAATGTTCATTTAATGTTTCCTCACAACTGAAATAATTCATACATCTATCACAAATATACTTTTTATGATCATTTTTGTTTAATTGAGAACTTACTAATCTAGACATATTCTTAATCCAGCAATAGTGATATTTAATTACTATATTTTCATTGTCACTAATAGGTTGGGCCTCATAATCATTAATTTTTGGGGAAATAAATATTTTGAATTAGGAGTAAATTAACGTGCTTATCTAATTTGGTATTAGTTAGTCTGGTAGGTAATACTGTGTAAAAAGTGCCACTTTGGTTTAATTCCAATAAATAGACATTTACAGAAATAATATTTAACTTTTCAAACTTTAAAATATTACAAATTTTCATTGGTAATTCAAGGCCTTCAGTTTTAAGAACTAGGCTATAATGTGGGTATGAAGATGCCCTAGTAGAGTTTCCATTAGCTGGATAGAGAGCACTCACGATTGCCCAATAAAAACACGCTGCATCATTATTATATACATTTAAACATGCATGCTTAATTTGTATTTGTTTAGGCAAAGAAATAAAAGATGATGCACCGTTACCCTTTTCAAATTTATTTATATTAACCTCTATTGAAATAAATTTACTTAAGGCCCATCCGCTATCTTTTTCATTGAACTCTGAGAGTTTATTATTAATTGAATCTATAATATTAACATGAAACCAATCAACAATATCCGTTCCTGCATCTATTATCATGTTTTTGGTATTAAAATATTTAAATTCTTTGTTTTCTTCATTTACACCCTGTTTTATAAATTCACCACAAAAGCAGCAATTGACTTTTAACATTTGTAGAGACTTAAGTATTCTTTTAATTCTATTAATAAACATCACTCGACAATCAATCAAAAACTGATCCAAATCCTTATGTTTTAAATTTATAATAACACCAGTTCTAACTCTACCCTTAAATGTAGAAATTAAATCTTGCCATTTTACCCAGTTAGACAGTTTATTTTTTAAATTATCTAAACCTCTCCCCAAGTGACTCTGATTAAAATTCTGAATACGTGTCACAAAAATCCTTAAATGCCCTAAATTTGTTTGTAATTTTCTTAAAGTCCCAATTGAAATATCTGCTTGTCGAATAGCTTTATTACATAGCCTAATATTACGTTTTAAATGGGTCAACCAAATATCTCCCTCACTTAAAGTATAATTTTCTTTTAGAGCATCTTCCACTTTTTTAAATTTAATAATTATTTCATCAGAAAGGGCACTAATTTCATCAAAATTCATTTTTTTTTATTAAATTTGGATTAGCTTTTTCTCTACAATTATTTTTAGGTGTGAGTGAATTTAGTGGACTGTCAATTAATGTTTCAGAACAATTTAGATTAGTTTCAGCTATTTTATTATAAAGGATATTTTCAGATAATTTAGTGTGTGATTCTTTCAAATGTAAATTTAGAGACCTTTCACAAAAACAGAAATATTTGTTGCATTCAATACAATACTTGGTATTCTCCATTTATTCTTCTTTTTTGATGATTTTGAATTTCAGAGCTGGTTGTAGCTTTCCTACATCCAAATTGCCCACATACACCAAACAGTATTCCCTAGTTCGAAATTGATATTCTTGATCCTTCAACACCTCAGTCATACGTTTAAGAAGAAACACTACTTGTGTTTCCAGCTCTACCACAATACTAGGCCCGTATTTGGTTTTGACGGTCCTTGCCGAAAATATTTCGAATGGGCGATTTACCTGTAGATCTGCAAGTTTTGTTACAGGTTTTCCGGCCAGTTGAGTCTCTTTATTTATAACTGCAAGATCCATCTTTAATTAAAATGAGCAAAATTTTTCTAATAATAAACAAAATATTTACCTTACTGCTGACTTATACACACCAACGATTTTAAACTGGATAACTAGTATTTTATACAAAATATCACTTTGCTACTTATTTTAGACTGAAATTTGCATTATCAGACTGTTAGCCGGTAGATAGAACGATCTTTAAATATTTAAAGAACCGTTAGCGCGCTATTGAGTCGTTAAAACCAACATTGGGTAGATGGACCGCTCACTAAGCTAATTTTAAAGGTCTCTTAAAGACCCGTTAGACATTACCGTCTACATGTAAATTTCATTTGTTTTGTCGCAATAAAATAAATATGGTGGATATCTGTCAAATTACATTTTTAAAGTTAAAAATATTTTAAACTAAAAATAATATATTTTTTTAATTAATTTTATTATTGTTTTTATTGCATTATTTATCATATACTGCACTTTTTATACTATATTTCCATAGTTTCTACCGTTCGTGCTCTCACTAACTAACGACCCAATAAATTTAAAGACTCGTTAAATTGTTGTCGGGTAGACAGAAACAATTTATTTCTCTCGTTAACTAAATAGTCAATAGCAGCGCAAGCAATCGGGCAACAACGCTTTTTCGGATCTGAACTGGAGTGAAGTGAAGTTGTTCTTTATTGACAGTGACATTCCGCCGTTCGCGCAAAATTATATGTTTGGTTATATATGTGTCTCTGTATGTGATTTCTAAAATGGAAAGTCAAAAAGTGAAAAGATCTCGTGGGGCTAATTATACCTCAATTGAAAAGGAGAATCTGCTTAACATTATTATAAAGTAAGGATTACAATCGTTTTGTAGAAAACATAGTTTTAATAATTATATTTTAACCTATACCATTTGTATACCATCTTTTCAATTTCCTTAAATGTTTCCTGTGGCTCCTTATCCCAAATTTACCTTTTTCGTAGATATAAACAGATAATTGAGGACAAAAAAACAGACGGGAGAACTGTTATGTTGAAAAAAAAGTGCTGGCAAGAAATTGTTCAGTTGTACAATACTTTGGCCACGTCTGGGCCGAGAACTATCGACCAGCTGAAGATGTTATATGATCAGCTAAAACGTTCCCTTAGAAAGCAACTGGCTGAAGAAAACGTAAGTTAATCTCAATTTTAACATATTTATATTTAAATTAAACTGTTTGTTTTAGAAGACAAAATATATTGAAAGGGGAGAAAGTTTGGAGGTAGAAATTGAGGAAGCCCAAAGAAAGCAGCGTGTAGATAAGGTTTGTACAATTATTTATCAACTAATGAATTAGATAAGTCTGTAGATATACATAATCGCAATGAATCAAATCAGTTATTGTTAAAAGATACTAAAGACGATTTTTCACAATGTGCACTTTATTTGCAAAAGGAGATTTTGGATTTGAATATATTAAGTAACCAAGAATCTTGTTTATCTATAATTAATATCATACAAGGTATGTCTTAATATAAAAGCCAAACAAATTAGTACGGTAATGTTATTTTGTATATAATAACAATGACTGATTAAATTATATTTAGTTGAATTAAAACTGTTGCTTTAGCTAAACTCTTATATAAATAAAGAAGTACATTAAGTAATTGCACTATGAAATTATTTAAAATTCAAATAGTATTCTGGTTAAATTCAATACCACTTTAATTATATATATTTTTTTAAGAAGTGTAGATCAATGATACAATATTTAATTTATTTTCACTATTTAGTAAATTAAGGTCTTTTAGGCATATAGTAAATGAAAATGATGTATATGTAACATTGAAATTGTGTGAAAATTGTTCTAAAATATGTAATCAGAAAAACACGTATGATATTTTAATGATTTATAAAAAATGATGTTAAATAATTACATTTTTATTTTACTTCTAGTTAGTCAAAACAACCTTTAAAAATGATTTCATGTAATTTTGAAATGAAATTTAATTTAAGTTCATATCTGTTGCAATGTTTTGTAGGTACTCTTTTTATTGTTGATTAATCTTATATATATAATATTTCCTCTATATTATTTACATGTTTATTTATTTGATATTTCAGGTTGAGATGATAAAGACAGGAGGAGGAACTATTAAGCCTCAATTGAATGAAGCAGGGGCTCAAATTTTAGCAATTCTGCAAGAGCAGATAGAGCCCCTACCTAATCCGTTTGATTGTGCTGCTACATTTTTTGGTAACGTATAAATGCTAGTATTTATATCTCAATTACTTTATTTTCAGAATTCTGCATATGTTTATACATTCTTTGATAAATACATCACAAAATTATGTAAAAACTATTTCCCACAGATAGTTGTGACTGGTTCCCATCATTTTTGTATAGATGGCATGTTATAGTCATTTATTTTTGTATAAATATGTTGTTTTAAAAATGGTTTTACACTTTGTTATTAATATGTACAAATGAGTATTCAAGCAATTTAGAAAAATATAATTGAAATACTTTAAAATGCCCTATTGTGATAGGAGACAAATAAGTAACATTTGTAACTACAGCTCTTTGAGGAACCATTTCCAAGAGTTCCAATGAAATCGCAAAGAAGATTTTCTTAGTTCATATAAACAAAATAAAAGTTTGATAATGTTCTGTAACAACCATTTTAGCATAATGTAAAATTTTTATTTAGGAGACAATCAAGAAATGCAACCTGGACCCAGTTCTGCTCCTCAACCTCCTCAACCTCCCGTCATACCAGAAATTCAAGCTGGATGTAGTTCAGCTCCTCAACCTTCTACCCTACCAAATAACTTTCCAAGACCTCCCAAAAAACCTGTCCTAAAGCATTATAAAAAAATGAATGCAGAACAATTGAAGAGGTCTTATTTTAGAATAAAAATTAAAAACGCATTATTGCAAAGACAGTTAATGTTTAAACAAGATCGACTGGACACCACAATAAAACGACTAAAAATAAAAAAATTGCAGTCTTCGCAATAATGTGTTTTTAATTTTTATCATGTAGGGGCTCTTCTTATTCACATTAATATTCAGTGAAGTACAAGAAATTTTAAGTAATATTATAATAATCAATCAGCATCAAGAGGAAATATTTATGTTTGTGCTAGTAGTAAAAAAAATATATTTTAACTGAATATTAATGTTTCAAATTTATATTATGACTCAGTAATAATTGTAAATTAGATTCACATCAAATTTACTTGAAAAAATTATTAACTATTCACTAAATATAAACAAATTCTATCCATCATTCTGCTCAAATTCTGTTAACGTTATTAATATCTATTTTTACCCTTAGATTATTATTAAACAATAAAATATCTGAATATTACGACAACAAAATTGGTGCTAATCTACACAATAATTATTAAAGTCAAAATTAGTTGCAATCTTAACAATATATACCCTAACAAAGATTTAGTACCTTTTAAAGAAGAATAACACAATAATTAGTTTTGAAAATAATTATCTAACAATTCATATTATACATTAAATTTTTGGTAAACTTAAACATTTGTCACTTTTAGATGTGAAATTTTTGAAGATTTCATTAAATTAGCTTCATGAAATTTAAATAGCCTAGTAGTTATCAATTATTTTAAAAGCTAATATTTGGAGTAACACATTTTTTTCTACTGTAGATTTGACTTTACATATAATCAACTAATTCCGTTTTATTGGTCGTCAGTTTTTAGTATATAAATCTATAAATAAAATTAAAACCTCTGGACTTTAATTTTGATTTAAATTCAAACCGAAAAACCAATGAAATCCAATGGGTTGGTTATAAGGTGAAAGGTAGGAAAAATTTAAGTTGATAAGAATTCTTTAATACAAATGGATCTTTTTAATTTATTAATTTGTGTATTTTTATTTATTTTTTATTAATATTTCTAAATAAAAACAAAACAAAAATTTTCAGAGTTATTTTTTTACTACTAACCCAAAAAACCTAACAGTGGATCAACAATAATTAAGATTTTAATATTATATAATAGCAAACAACAAAATAATAATTAATAAGAAAAAAATATATAACGAAAACGTTATCCATATCTCAAACTTCAAATAAAGAAATAAAACTCCAAATCATCATATACTTCAAAATATAAAAAAGTTCTTTAACAATATATTTTGTGGTACATGATTTGGAGTTTTATTTCTTTATTAAAAAAAATATACAATCACAACATAAATGTGAGCTTATTTTTAATAAAATCAAATTTAGCAACAGAAGATGGCGATCCATCACTTTATAAATACAAGAATTAACGAGAAGTTATGCATCCAAAAAACCACATATGTATATAATATTTATATACATAAAATAAAAGTAACGTTTATTCTTTTGTGTATATACATTTTGTTACATTGTCCTTTTCTTGGTTTTATACCTTTCACATAGGTGGCTTTGCTAGGTCTGGTTTTATTAAAAATAAATTTTTCTTTTCAATTGTGATAGATTAATATTTTGAATAGGTATGTGCTTTTATATTTTAACATTATCGATGTTAATGGTAATAACAATTAAAACAACAAAGAAACTTTTTTTAGCACTTTTCGAAATAAAATTAACAATTTTATCTTGAAAATACGCTGTTAATTAGGGCTGTTCTAACAGCATCATTTCTATTGTTTTCTACAATGGCATGGAATACATCATCATCAATATTTGGCATGTCATCTTCAGCTATTGGTATTTCATCCTCTGGTAGTGGATCTACTAATTCCAACGCCAAATTATGTAGTACAGCACAAGCTACGATAACTCGCAATGTTCTTAATGTGCTTATTCTCATGCCATTGTGGAGACATGGAAATCTTCGTTTTAATACACCAAAGCAACGTTCCACAGTATTTCTTGTTGAAATATGCGATCGATTATATGCCTCCTTACTAGGTGTATCGGGGTTTAAAACAGGTGTTAAAAGATAAGGCTTACAAGCATATCCACTATCACCTAGAAGAAATGAATTTTCATACATATTGTTTTCAAATTCAGCACACAGCGGTGAATTATTGAAAATGGTGCTGTCGTGCACGGACCCCGGCCATCTAGACACAATATTTAATATTTTCAATTTGCTGTTACACACAACCTGAACATTTATTGAAAAATATTGTTTGCGGTTTCTGAACAACTCAGCATTATTGCCACCTGGAGAAAGAATTTTAATATGCGTACAATCAATCGCACCAATTACACGTGGAAAACCAGCGATTGCAAAAAAATCAATTATTGTATTGTTTGTATCATCACCGGGAAGTGGCATTTTAATATAATCATTTTTTAGCAAACATATTTGAGTAGTAACTCGATGAACTATCTTTCCTACAGTTGACTTGTGAATATTTATTGTGTCTCCAATTAATTGTTGAAAAGCACCTGTTGCATAAAATCTTAATGTAATGATAATTTGATTTAATGCATTTATTGATTTCGATCTTTTAGTAATGGGTTCCAAATTTGGTCCAATTCTGTGTACTAAATCCATTACAGTATTTTTAGAAAACCGAAATCTAATTTTAAATTCAAAATTATTATACATTGTAAAAGGATTATTTCGTTCTCTGATATGTCTGACAATTTGAGGCACTTCCTCATCAGAAAGATCCGATAGAGATGAATCAGACATCTAAAAATTAAGTTATTATTTAATATTTATTATAAATTCTGAAAAGAAGCTTACCATTAATTATTGTATATAAGCGTTTTTTTTTAAACAGACAAAAATTATAAATGTATATAATAAAATATAAAACCAAATAAATTATTTAAAATGAAAGATAATGTTATAAATTTAATTTAAACAACTCGTTTTCAATATTTTTAAATATTAAATTGACATTTGACAGGTGTCCGCCATATTTAACGAGAGTTTAATCAGCCAGATTTGACCCTTTAGTTATAGGTTCTTTAAAATTGGTTTTATTGAGCCGTTAGCTCCTAAAGATCGTTCCGGATACCCAATTTTGATTTAATGAGAGATTTAATGAACCTTTAACTAACGATTCAATAAAATCAACCTTTAACTAACGATTCAATAAAAATGATTTAATGAGAGATTTGACTGTATATTGAAACAATATAACAAAAGATGTATTAAAATTATAATGTTTTATACGTGAATTTTATTTTAAACATGGAATGATTGGTACAAATTTTATTGTTTTTATTGATGTTGAAATGAAATTGAAGATAAAAAAACAATAATAATTCATAATTGTTGGTGCATCATCTAAAACGCCAATGTTAAAAATCTCTCAATAGCAAAGATCAAAAATTTGAATTCAGTGTATACAAATAAAATACTTTGGGAAACGGATAAAATAAGTATTGTTAAAGAAATTATAATCTATAAAGGTGAATTACTACGGCCCGCCCATACTTCACCTTTGGTGAAGAAGGGCAAATCGTATATTCAAATCGTGCAAAAATCTCAAAAAATTTTTTTGGTGCAAATGACTTAAAATATCATGAAACGTGGAAAAAATTAATTTTCCGCGAAAAAAAGAGTCTGTCTGTGTGGATGTCTGTGCGCACGATAACTCGAGAACGGTAAGGCCGATCCGGAAAATTCTTTCGGCCATCGGTTTTTATTCAAAAAAGAAAGGCTCCAAGTTCTTACTAGTATTTTTAATTAACTTATTTTACTATAAATAATTAAAAATAAAACAAAAATGTTATTTTTATAAATAACTGGTAATGACTATTCTATATAAATAACTATCTTAAATGATAAGGTATGTCTACATAAATATCAAATAACGAATTCAGGAACAAGCAACATACACGCAATGTTGTTATACAGTGTGTCAGTAAAGTATGGAACAAATTCATTTTTAGCTAAACAGGCCATTTTAAGAAATAATCCTGAAAGACGTCGATTTTTGATTTTAATTTACCGTATTTTAAAATAATAATCTAATATACAGGGTGAATTACTTTCGAGTAATGAAGTCACCGTCATTTTTTTTAAATGGAACACCCTATATTTTTTTATATTTTTAGACTCCCGTGAAGCTGATTTCAAAAACCTATTACACTTATATTCTAAAGTAAATAGTTTTGAAGTTATAGACAATTGAAAATCGCATTTTTTCAAATTTAAGTGATTGCTCCGGCCAAACGACATGAAATCGGATAAAACGGCTTACATGTCCCTATCTTAAGTTTTTGAGTTCTAATTGATCCCATAAGAACAAAATGTATATAGGGTGATCAAAAGTACGCAAATTTTGATCACCCTGTATACATTTTGTTCTTACGCCATCAAGTAGAACTCAAAGAGTTAAGATAGGGACATGTAAGCCGTTTTATCCGATTTCATGTCGTTTGGCCGGAGCAATCACTTAAATTTGAAAAAATGCAATTTTCAATTGTCTATAACTTCAAAACTATTTACTTTAGAATATAAGTGTAATAGGTTTTTGAAATCAGCTTCACGGGAAGAGTCTAAAAATATAAAAAAATATAGGGTGTTCCATTTAAAAAAATGACGGTGACTTCATTACTCGGAAGTAATTCACCCTGTATATTAGATTATTATTTTAAAATACGGTAAATTAAAATCAAAAATCGACGTGTTTCAGGATTATTTCTTAAAATGGCCTGTTTAGCTAAAAATGAATTTGTTCCATACTTTACGGACACACTGTATGTTGCTTTTATAGTGTGGACGTAGCTATACAAGGCAATATATCTACTGTTGTCTTCTATATACTCTAAATAAAACATCCATAATTTCTATAAAATTAAGTACACTGGGGATAACTTAAGATAGTTTCATAAATTAGAACCTAAAAATAATATTTAATTCAATTAAAACACTATTTAAATAATCTTACAAACACTACCTGAGTTATTTCATAGAATTTTTCTGGTCAATTTTTGTGTATAGATATCCCATATCACATAATTTTATAGTTAAAACTTTCTTAAGAAATGCATTATAAGTATTTTGAAAAAGTTTTAACAAAATATTTGGCCCATAAACAATACAATAACACAGGTATCGTTGGACAGTATTTTCTTCAACAAGCTGGTCAACCATATAGAAATAATCCCTTTGTATTTATTTTAAATGCTTTTGTGCCGTTTATTCACATGTTTTTGAAATGTTCATTAAAATAAAAATATAATAAAATGCCATCAGTGTCGTCAATAATTTTTACGGTTCAACTTCAGAGTATAAAAAGCAATGTTGCCAAATCGAACACGCTCCGTTAGTTAAAGGTGCTTCTATCTACCCAAATTATTTTATCGAGTCTTTATATTTATTGACTCTGTAACTAACGGCAGATTTAAAGGACTTTCTATCTACCGGCTATTAGTCTTTTATACTCAAAACTTAATCGCTTTAATTATACAAAATGCGCAAATAAACCATTAATTATAGTTGGAGTTAACAAGAAACATTGAAATTCAATAAAAATATAAATAATTACCTCCACAACAATATCCCTGATTATATTAATTGTCGTTAAGTGCAATAATATGTATTTATTATAATTGTCGTTAACAAGAAACCGGGTAATTCAATTATGAATAATTACTTGAAAAATCCTTGATTGTATTAATTGTAGGTAAGTGTAATAATGTGTATTTATGATAATTCTTCTAAAATCTTTAATTTCAATTTAAGATCTTTATTTTTAATTATTTATTAAAATTATTATTAAACATAGGGTGAGTGAAATATACGCCTCCCCCACGGCCCGTAGCGCCGAAAAATTACACCTACAGGGCGGTGCGACTCACCATTCCTACATACAGGGCCAATCGAAAAATCTCCTGGTTGTAACAGAAACGGCTCTTATGATAAATGATGACCTTGTGTAACAGAACCGGCTTTACTCTACTACTTGAGTCGCTGTTGATTTTTTTCGACCGACCAATGTATATAATGTTCTCCAAAACTTTTTTATACCTGGATCTAGCAAAACCGTAAATTGTCGATGAGACCCTAAATGCAATGGTGACTTATAAGTGCTAATAGTAATAAATATATATCAAAAATTCCACTTTTGTATTATGTCAGTTAACACTAACTAACACTCATGGCCACGAAGATAAAATAAATAAATATTCCACTTGAAAATTGCTGCCTTGCGTTCTCAGTTCTCAATAATAGATAACGACTTTTAGTTGTAATTCAATATTATCCAGATATTAATTATTTAAACATGAAAAATAACCATGTCGGTAAAGCCAGCAGGCACTTGACGGCAGAACTACATGAAATATTTACAAAAATTATCGGCTTTTTATCGGCTATTTAAATGCCCGAAAAATAATTTTTCCGCTCCACTATTCTTTTTTATTTTTAAGGTTCTGCTAGCTTTACCGTAAAGCTAGCAGAATCGCAGAGAATGTTAAAAACAATTATACCAAAATTATCGGCTTTTTATCGGCTATTTAAATGCCCAAAAAATAATTTTTCCGCTTCAACATTTTCTGCTTCAGTATTTTTTTATTTATAAGGTTCTGCTAGCTTTCTCGCAGAACCGCAGAGAATTTTAATAGGTATTTATATACTAAGTCAGTAAAGTGATACTTTATCGAACGAGTCTGAGATTATGAGCCGAGCGAGCGAAGCGAGCGAGGCGAGTGACAGGCGAGTTCGATAAAGACACTTTACTGACGAGGTGCATACAACGCAAATGCGGCAGGTAAAGTGTTTTATTTTTACTGTAAAATAAAGTGTTTCTTTACTTCCGAAAATCGCTATGGTAATGTAAGACTTTATTGACGGTTGGCGATAAAAACAATTATACCAAAATTATCGGCTATTCAAATGCCCAAAAAATAATTTTTCCCCTTTCAACATTTTCTGCTCCAGTTTTTTTTTATTTTTAAGGTTCTATTAGCTTTACCGTAAAGTTAGCAGGACCGTAGAGAATTTAAAAAAAAAATTTATTACAAACTATAAAATAATAATGTACATAATGTACAAAAAGTAATGAATAGTACAAATACTAAACATCAAAATTAATGAAAATTATCCTGATTAAGCCAAGACTGATAAATTTTTATTTACGATGGTGGTAGGGTTTTCCGGGTTTTCCTTACCGTAATGTCAAATGACGCCATTAATCGTCAGTAAGTCGCCCCGGACCACAAGCTTATAGCTTCTGAGGGTCAATCACTACTTTAATGGGGTAGTGAGTGGAAGAGATTATTATATTTTACGTTTTCTTATTCGTCCTTCGGTGTCTTTTAATTCATTATTATTTAGGTTCACAACATACTAACTCCATATAGTCTATTCAAAACAAAAACCGTTGCACGTCATCGATGATTTAATGATTTCCAATCAGAAAAAACATCCTTGTAGGACGTTATGTTTAGAAACGATATTACTAAAACCCCCAATTAGTGACGTTCGTACATGAAAGGATTTTCTGCGTGCTCTATTTGGTGGTAACACTGCCGTATTATTATTTGCACATCGATGACGTAAAACGGTTTTTGTTTTGAATAGACTATACATAAGAAGGTAGATTAAATTTGCCTATAAATATTGTCTATCAAAAAACGCTGACACGGGCGCCTCTTTGGCGGCGGCGGCGGCACCCTTGCTTAGAAATTAGTATTTGGGTACTGTTCCCAAATATAAACGTAGTTTATTTAAATTATTTTTGATTTAAAATGCAAGTAAGATTCTCCAGTTTCATAGTAACAATAAAATTGCACTTGAGATAAAAAATATGGGGTTAATTTGTATAATTATAAATTAACGAATTACATAAACAGAAATCAAATCATTATCTGTGGATTTAGTGGATTACTAGGTTTACCTATATTGAAATAAAAATATAAAAATTAAATAATTTACTAAATAAATTTCAATTTAATAGGTTTTTAAAAGAAGTGGTTAAGAAAGACTATGTAATAAAATCATATCGTTTTCAAATTATAAGTCATTTGTGCAAGTGAAAGGTTTGTAATAACATATATTGACATATAAGAACAAACTCTCTTCATAAAGCTAGCAGAACCTTATAAATAAAAAAAATACTGGAACAGAAAATGTTGAAGCGGAAAAATTACTTTTAGGGCATTTAAATAGCCGATAAAAAACCAATAATTTTGGTACAATTGTTTTAAAAATTCTCTGCGATTCTGCTAGCTTTACGGTAAAACTAGCAGAACCTTAAAATAAAAAAAATAGTTGAGCGGAAAAATTATTTTTTGGGCATTTAAATAGCCGATAAAAAGCCGATAATTTTGGTATAATTGTTTTTAAAATTCTCTGCGATTCTGCTAGCTTTACGGTAAAGCTAGCAGAACCTTAAAAATTAAAATAAAATAGTGGAGCGGAAAAATTATTTTTTGGGCATTTAAATAGCCGATAAAAAGCCGATAATTTTGGTAAATATTTCATGTAGTTCTGCCGTCAAGTGCCTGCTGGCTTTACCGACATAAAATAACCTATTTTTTTCTTTTCCCATTATTCCTATTTTTAAATCATTTAGAAGTTTTTTTGATCATGTTTAATTAGGTCCAATTAAATGAATATTTTACATAGACTATATACCGGGTGTCCCACTTAACTTTTCGGTGTGAAATGAATATTTTACATACAATATATACCGGATGTCCCACTTAACTTTTCGACCGGTGTGAAGTTAGCAGCCAATTTTAGCAGCCAAAATATCCGGAACGATCGAAGGATCCAGTGGCGCACACATTTAACATATTAATTTCACTGATTTCAACTACATACAAGTTTGTTACGTAGATCTTGGTAACAAAAAGACAGAAAATACATGTTAACTCTTTATACTCTTGGAAAATTTGCTTCTAAAGGGTAAAAATACTAATTTCAAAGTTTATAACTTCTAATAGCAATTTCATATTTGGACAGGAGATGAATATTGCAACGTACTACATATAGTTGATGCTAACATAGTTAGCGAAACGTACGAGTGTTAAAAAGTGTAGTTTTGGTTATTGGTGACGATATTCTTCAACAGAATTATTATTAGTGTTCAAAACAACCTAAAAAACAAAGATATTTTAAATTAAAGTATATGCAACCAATAATATTAAATTTATTTGAGCAATCAGTTTGAATTAAAAATACAGATAAGTAACGTCCAATAATTAGTAATATTTTTTTCCATTTTTTTAAATTATTATTTTTTAGTTAAATTTTAATATTAAAAATTTAAAAAAAATATTTTTAAATTTTTAATAATTAATTTTATAATTATAATTTTTTTCAAAAATTTATTAAGTACAAAAATTGTGAAATTTTTTTAAAATTTTCTAAAAAACATTTAAAATTATATTACGATTTTAAACTAGATAGAATAACTTCTAAAATATTAAAGTTATTGAAATGGGATTTTCACCATTCCAAAGATAATATAAAACTCTAAATTTAAAATGTATTTTAGTTTCTTAAGATTTAGAATTGTAATTAATATAGCCAAAATAAATAATTTTTTTAAAATGTTTTGCAATTTCGTTTAATCAATAAGTATAAAATAAATGAAAAAAGTAAATAGCATATCCAAAAAGAATCCAAAAGTACTATGTGTGTAAATTATTTCATACTTTTAACATAGGATTTGTAAAAGTTATAGCAAACAAAGAAAAAACTTAAAACAACACAATGGATTTACCCATCAATTATTGACAAAAAATTTGATTTTTTTTTTAGTTTTTAAAACTAACTTTATTAATGCATTTTAATCCAGAGAACCCAAAAAAATGGTTTGTTTCCCATTATGAATATAATTGAATGAGATATTAATTATTTATTGTTTTTAATATTATTCAATAATAGGTTTTTTTTAAGGTTAATATTAATATTAAAACTTATAATAAAAATATCCTTTAATTTGCAGTAAAAAACTCTATAATTGTGATTTTTTTCAAAAGATATTAAAATGGAATTTATACCATTCGATAGGTTATATAAAACTATAAATTTAGGAAGTATTTTAGTCTCTTCGAATTTAACATTGTAATTATTATAAACAAAATCAAAAAAAATGTAATTTTTTTGTCCTTTTGTTTTATCAAAAATGGTAAAACAAATGAAAAAAGCAAATGGTACATCTGAAAGTGATCAAAATGTACATTATGTGTGAAATATTTTAAAATAATACTGGTAGAAATTATACAAAATTATAAAAAGTTAAAGAAAAAATTTAGAAAAAATTAAACTTTTTTAAATTTTTGTAAACTTATTTTATTAATGTATTTTGTTGCAGAAAAACTAAAATAATCGATTAAACAATTACTTTACTTGGAGTATTCGGAAAGTTGGGTGAGATTACTCCTCATTTTTTAAAATGTACAACAATGAACAAATGTTATGATCAATTTTCTTACATATACAGGGTGTTTTACATTAAGGTTAGGATCCAGAAATGGAAATAGAGAATATCAACTAGTTGATGCTTATATTGATTAAAGGTGGAAAATTATAATTAAGGAAAGAAAATTAATTTTTTTATTTAATTTTTGCCCCCTTATTATCAAAAGTCGTGTGCGGAAATATCAAATATATTCAGTGTAACTGAACTTTTTCTGCTCTTTTCAAATATGTAAATAAAAATATTGATATACAGGGTGTTGTTTCGACAGGTTCACTTTGTTGATTTTTGTGGATTTATTGATTTACTTAGTGATTATTTGGGTTCACCTTATCGAACGATTTTGTGCTTTATTCGGCGTTACAAAAGCTCTGGCGCGATATAAATCCCTCACTGAGCTAGTCGGTGAACTGTTACTACCTTTCGCCTCAAATAATCTTTTGATTCAATTCGGTAGATTTGCAGTTGTAGTGCTCTGTCAAACTCATGCTTTTTTTTTTAAATAAAACGTAACAGTAATTTGGCGCCCAACGTGTATTCAGAAGCGGATGCTAAAAGCAATTTTGGTGCCCGACGTAAAATTAATAAAATAATTTGTTCCGTAATTTAACACCAACGTGGTAATGTAGAAATAAGAAAGTAATTTCATCAGTAATTTAGCAAATTACAATAATTTGGTTACAGTAGTTGGCCATATTTTTTTTCCCTATTAATTTTTTTTTCTTCTCCTTACTAGTGATCTAATTTCAACAGAGTTGTTAATTTTTTTTCTTAGGTAATTATTAAATTAAATTACATTATTAAATGAAATATATTAAACATATATAAAAAAAAATCTGATACTTAATGGTATAAGAACCATTGGATTTTTTTTTTCATTTTGTGGGTCTACTCTCTTATCTTTTTTGTGTGTGTAAAATTTACTGGTTATTTGTTTTTGGTATAGTGTTTAGTTTTATAAATTGACAAAAATGGATTATAAAATGAATATTAATTATTTAAAAAAAGATGAACTGAAATATGAACTATCAGTTCGTGGCTTTCCCATTAGTGATACTCAAACCGTAGATGAAATGAGATCATGTTTGCGTATATTAATTAAATTAGAAAAGGAAGGAAAACCATTAAATTACCCATGTTTGACATTAGAATTTAAAGATGAACAAGTGATAGTTTCTCAAAAATTGAAAGAATTAACCTCAACTATTGGCAGTGTACCTGGTGAAAATTCGAGAAATAAATTTGAACGAGCTCAAACTATACTTGTACATCTCTTACAACGTATTGATAGAATATCTATTACAGATGAAAATAAAATTTATCGTTCAAATCTCATGACTAAAATTTTATCAGCCCTAGATAATTTAGAAAGTGTTAGTAGGAATGACCCTGATTTAAGTAAATTGTTTGAAAGTTTTGATCCTAATTCTAATAGTAGTGTTAAAAATAGTACCCCCACAAAATCCTCTCAGGTTGCTAATAATCCCACTTCAAGTCAAAGTAATAATAACCAAGTTTTACTCAATCGTCCTAGTACTTCTAATTATAAACCTTTTCCTATTTATAAGTGGAATATTAAGTTTACTGGCAAATCAGAGGATATTTCAGTACATGAATTTTTGGATAAAATTTCTCATATTAGCTTAGCTCGTAAAGTTTCTGAAGGAGAACTATTTGACGCAGCTTACGAATTGTTTGAGGATAAAGCCCGTAATTGGTTTATCAATAATAGAGATAGATTTCATAATTGGCAAGAATTATCAAATTTATTAATCTCTCACTATTATTCACCTGATTATAGGCCTAGACTCTTTGAAAATTTCTTAAGAAGGACTCAAGACATAAACGAAAGTATCATAGACTACCTTACTTGTATGAAATCGATGTTTAGACGTCATGGGGACATTAGTAATTCTTTGCAGTTAGATATACTTATAAGAAATTTGGCACCTTTCTATACATCTCAGCTTAGGGAAGTAAACTCCTTACAAGAGTTAGAATCAGAATGTTTGAAACTGGAAACTAAGAAATTTAGGGTGGAAAATTATGTAGCTCCAAGTCAAAAGGGCTTAGATTTTGTAGATCCAGAATTTGCCTTTACATCTCCTAAAGGTAAAAGTAAAGTTTCAGTGCATGAGGTTATGTCAAACTCGCCCAATAATTTTTCAACTAACTATCCCAATTCAGCTGTAAATTGTAATTCCAATCCTGGTATTCATCCTAATCAAATTTCAAATGACAAAAATATGACGGTTAGAAAACAAATAATTTGTTATAATTGTAGGCAGGTTGGTCATTTCAAACAAAACTGTCCACATCCACGAAATGTTCATTGTTTTCGTTGCAAATCACCAGGGGTAACAGTAAAGACTTGCTCGAATTGTAATTCGGGAAACATTCAAAGGAGGAACTAGTCGGTGGTAAGTTACCCTCCGTTAGTAATTTTCAATCCACCAAGATTTTGTTAGATTTTATTATATCTCATGCAGGTTCCGATGAACGTCCATTTCTAGAGGTGAATATATTCGGTCACAAGTTGTTAGGACTACTTGACAGTGGAAGTTCTAGAACAATTGTTAATCTTGAAACTCTAAGTATGTTGCAAAATTTGGGTTTCCGGTTAGTATCTGAATCAATCACTTGCTCAGTAGCTAACGGCCAAAAATGTATGAGTTTAGGGTTTATTACTGCTCCTATTTCAGTAGTAGACAAAGTTTATTTGATTGATTTATTAGTCGTTCCGGATATTTCGCAAAAATTGATTTTAGGCATAGATTTTTGGAAAGCTATGGGAATTATTCCTGATCTTAAAAAAAATATTTGGCATTTTGGTAAAGGTAATATCGATAGTATAAATCTTGTCACAAAACAAGGAATTCAAGGGGAATCTACTTTAACGCAGGAGCAAAGATCAAAATTTCAGTCCGTGATTACCGAGAAATTAAGTTTAATGGGTTCTGATTTAGGTTGTTGCACAGTTGGATGTCATTCAATAGAATTATTACCTGGTTGTAAACCAATTAAACAGCGCTATTATCCCTGTAGCCCTCATAAAAAAAAAATCATTGATGAAGAAGTTAGTAGTATGCTTACCAATAACATAATTGAACCTTCTAAGAGTTCTTGGTCAAGTCCAGTATGTTTGGTTCAAAAGAAAGATGGCAATTTTCGCTTTTGCATTGATTTTAGACAACTAAATGCAGTGACAAAGAAAGATGCATACCCCATTCCTTACATTTCAGCGATCCTTGATCGATTAAGGGATGCAAGGTTTTTAAGCTCCTTGGATATCAAGTCGGCGTATTTTCAAATTCCTTTGAGTCAGGAAGCAAAGGAAATGACGGCGTTTACAGTCCCAGGTAGAGGTCTGTTTCATTTTTGTAGAATGCCTTTTGGTTTGACTAATGCACCTGCTACTTGGCAGCGTATAATAGATGATGTTTTAGGTTCTGACCTTAGTGATTCAGTTTTTGTATATTTAGATGATATTGTAATAGTGTCGCAGGATTTTGATATACATTTGCGAATTTTAGGTATTGTTTTAGATAGGTTACAAGCAGCTGGACTAGTTGTTAGTCAGGAAAAGTGTAACTTTTGTATGTCAAAACTTAAATATTTAGGTTACGTAGTTGATGCGTCAGGTCTTCACCCAGATCCAGAGAAAATAGAGGCGATTATGAATACCCCAGCACCTAAAAACGTTAAGGAAATTCGTAGATTCATAGGTACCGCATCTTGGTATAGGCGTTTCATCCCCAATTTTTCGACGATTTTGGCACCTCTTAACCATCTTACACAGAAAAATGTTAAATGGAATTGGTCAATCGATTGTGAAAGTTCTTTTAGGTTTATTAAGGAGGCATTAGTATCTTCGCCAATTCTTACTTGTCCTGATTTTGACAGAACCTTCATACTTCAGTGCGATGCTTTGGATGTTGTCTTAGTCAAGAGTTTCCGGAAGGAGAAAAAGTTATTAGTTATCTATCGAGGTCGCTTTCTAGACAGGAAAGAAATTACAGTACTACTGAACGCGAGGCGCTAGCAGTTATTTGGTCTATTGAAAAGTTACGGCATTATCTGGACCATCGCCACTTTAAGGTGATTACAGACCATCACTCTCTGTTATGGTTACAACGCTTGAAAGATCCTCAAGGTCGTTTGGCGAGATGGGTCTTACGTCTACAACCTTATGACTTTGAGATTATACATCGTCCAGGTAAATCTCACATTGTTCCTGATTTTTTAAGTAGAGCGGTTTCGGTGATAGATGTTGATGCAGTGCATGTCTCAGTTTTGGAGGTAGATTTTTCAAAGACTGAAGACAAATGGTATAAGAATTTGGTTAGGAAAGTCTTAGATCATCCTGATAAATTTCCTTCATATAGAGTCGAAAACAACTTGCTGTTTAAGCATGTTAAGTGTAGCATTCCTGATCTTTCTTCTCCATCAGATTATTGGAAAATGGTCGTTCCTAAAGATGAGAGAAAAACGGTTTTGTCTCGTTGTCACGATGATCCTACTGCTGGTCATGTGGGAGGTTTTAAAACTTATTGGAAGACCAGGGACAAATATTACTGGCCCAAGATGAAATGTGATATTCTTAGGTATGTCAAATCTTGTAGGGTATGTGCGGAACAAAAACCTGAAAAGTGTGCTCCGGCAGGCCTTATGGGTACTAAACCGAAAGCTAGCCAACCTTTCCAGGTCATCAGCCTTGATTTTATAGGCAAACTTCCACGTTCCACTCAAGGTTTTGAATATTGCCTAGTGGTAACAGACTATTTTAGTAAGTATGTAGTGATTTTTCCTCTTAGAAAGGCGAATGGTAAGTCGTTAGTTAAATGCGTAGAAGAAGGTATTTTCCTAGTTTATGGTGCTCCTCAGTACTTGATCTGTGACAATGGTACTCCAATGAGAAGCCACGAGTTTCAGTCGTTATGTAAGAAGTATAAAACGGTTATTTCATATACAGCTAATTATCTTCCTCGTGCTGACCCAACTGAAAGGGTAAATAGGGTAATAAAAACCATGATTTCGTCTTATTGTAAAGAAAATCATCGTCTTTGGGACAAACATCTGCCATCTATAGCTTGTGCGATTCGTACTTCTCGTCATGAAACTACGGGTAATACTCCATATTTTGTCAATTTTGGTAGAGATTTCAAATTATATGGTCAAGACTATTTTGAACAGGTACCTTCGATAAATTTGGATCCTACGGATGAGATTAGGAATCGGCAGAAAGGATTTAAATCATTGTATGAGAAGATCTCGATCAAGTTAGGAAAGTCACATGAGCGCAGTAAAAAGGTTTACGATCTTCGTCGCCGCCCAGTTGAATTTACGGTTGGTCAAAAGGTTTGGAAGAGGAATTTTCCTTTGTCAAATGCAGCTAATTTTTTTTCGGCGAAATTGGCACCGAAATTTGTAGGTCCGTTCTTTATTACCAAGAAGATTGGTTACTGTACTTATAAATTAGAGGATGAAAATGGCGTAGATAAAGGTGCTTGGCATGTACAAGATCTTAAAGATGATGTGTCGAATCTAGATAATAATTTTCCGGTTTAATAAGTCATTGTGAACGGGTTTGATTATTTTGGAAATTTTGGCAATAGGTTAGGACTTGAAACTTTGGGAAAAAATTAATTGTTCTGTATAGTGTGGGTATCTTGTAAATATTATTACACATCTTTTTCCCCATTTAATCACTTTGTATCTATAACGGTTTATAAAATACTAATAGGTGTTCAATTAAAGTTGCGCCACCCTCTGTATATCTATCTATTCATTTTCTTGGCCTCTTTTACTGCACTATAAGTAATAATTACATAAATATTTACTAAATCAGAAAAAACAACCTTCTACTTCAAAATATGAAAAAAAAATAAATAATTTTCCAAATATCACAGACACTTTTAAAGAAACTGAAATTCCGCCAAGTATTCTATTGAAGAACTAATCCGATATAAGGTATATTTTCATTTATTTTGCAAGTAACAAATACTTATATAATTATAGAAAAGTACAAATCTACGGAAAAATAAGGCGAGGTTCGTAAAAATTTGATAGCTATATAAAAAGAATTTTTAATAAAAATTGACATTAAACAATGGATTCAGATAATATCAGATTTCACATCTTAAATCTTCGTTGTTTTATTATCTTTATATGCCCATTGTCGTATTCGTTTTGGAAATTGTAAGTTAATGTTACATTCATTTTGACAAAATTAAAACAAATTTAAAAAATAACTACGTCAGGACCGTAATTAAAAATTATTACCACTGATGCTGTTAGTTATTTTAGATATAACGTCGTTAAAATGACTAGTGTGATATATTACTGAATTTGGAATTTGACGGTTTATAAATATTTGTAATAAAATAGACATTTAAAAACAAACTTGATCGTGGCTGTTAAGACACGAAACGTCGTATTAAAGATTTATTAGTCTACTTTTGTAGAAAGTTTCTGATACAACAAAACTTTCCTTTTCTATTTTTTGATATTTTTTTAAATAAAAATTTTATGCGTTCAAAAAATGGGCGAAACTCAAAAGCCATATTATACGCACCTAAACCATATGAAACCCTATAAAATAACCTTTAATTTAAGCCCAACCTTTAATTTAAGCCCAACCAGAGTCTATGACTCGTTGGTTATAATTAGGGGGTAAATCGGCCAAATTTAGATTTTAACCAAAAATATTGCATATTTTGACTTCACCTTTTGACCACCCATTATGGTCATTTTTCACCAAATTTTATCCGATTCGGCAGAGACTTGACCAAAATAGCCATAATTCAATTTTTAGCCCAAAAAACCTATATATGTATCTTCCAGGGGGAGAAATGGTCGCAGCCACTCTAACCCAAAAAATACCTCAAAAACCTAATTTTCGGTTTTAAGGGGTGGCTCCCCCAAACCAATCCTGGCAAAAATCACGACATCTTATTTTTGGTATAATTACGAAATTTTTTGTCCTGGGGCTTAGCTATATCACATTTTTACGAACCTCGCCTTATCTTTCCGTAGATTGACTCCACTAAAAGGTATTTCGCTTCCTAAGCCTAAGTATACAACCAACTAAAGTAAACAAAAAAAACCGACAAGAAAATTTAAAAATTAAATAATTTCGGGAAAATTAGTTTTTTTTTATTTACAAGTTTTGAAAGATTACCCAAAAATTTTGAATTACATTTTGGAAGTACATTTTTTTCTACTAATATGATAAAATATATTGATACTACTAGTTGAAAATAAAGAATATAAAAATAGTAATTGCACTTACCATAATAAAAAAGTCTCGCAGTAACGAGTTGTTTCAGCAACAATAACGAACAACGAAAGAATAATCAAACACAATATAAATTTTAAAACTGGGTAAAAACTAATTTTTATTTTTTATGCCATGCCCAGATCTTTTTTTTTAGCAATTCTGATGCATCGACCATTGAACTGAACATTTTCTTTTCACTTTTCACTATGATAACTCTTGTGGGTTATGCTTATGCACAATCGCGACAGAATGTTGTTTCCCGCCTAAAGTGCGCTGTGACGATAATAAAAAAAAGTGAACTCAACACTGTAAAATAATAACACATCCTCATCTTCGTATCGAATTGATAAAATAAAATGAAAAGAAAATAAACATTCGGAAATTGTCAAATGATGACGTTGCGTTTGGTAACAGTAAATGTTTACAAATTCACTGGTAGCTGAAGAGAATTAAAAAACAAAATAAGACCGCCTTTAACTTTTATCGACTTCAAAATAAACAAGGAAATATTATCTCCACTAGAATACAACGACCCAGCCTATCAAATTATTTTATTTTTAAAAATGCTTGATTCTTTATTTCATACAAGTAAATTAAATATACCAAGAAATATTGCCAAGAAATTTTTAAACAAATATGGTTAAAATATCGTTTAATTCAAACGGTTAAAATGTATTTACAAAAATTTATTTAAAAAAAAACATATCATTACATGGATTTAATTTATTAAAAAAAAACATTGGAAAGGCAAAATAAGATTGAATACTGGGTGCAAATGACTCATGGCCTTATGAATTTTAAATGGGTTACTAGATTTATTCCAAATTTTGGTCGATTGAACAACTTATTAATTAATTATCAGCAATCTTATCAAATTTATTATGAACACATACTTTTTACCTTTTGAACAGGGTTGACCTTAGGAAAATTTTGTATTGAAATTAAAAAAGCATTCCTCCTTTATTTAAGAAAAAAGTAATTGTTATCATCTTTTTAATGGCAATTTTACTACCGGGTGGCCCATCGATGTTTCTTTTAAAAAAATTGAGTTTAAGTAAAAAACTGTATTTGATGAATTAAATATTTAACAATAGGAACAACAATAAATAATTGACAAGATTTAGACTTTAGGCAATTTTAGTTTAATTAAAAGTACTTGAGACCAAATCATGACCAAATAGGACTTATAACAAAAAATCAAAAATAAAATAAAAATGGCATCCCAAGTGACTGACGGTCTATCTGTACGCATTTAATGTGGTATAATCCAAATATATGGAAATCCAAAAAGGATTCTGGAATTTTCAATTTTTGTTATTTTGGGTCAAGCCGGATGTCACCCATATTGAATTTTTATTTTAAAAAATCTAAAATAGCTCTATTATAATCGACAAGCATTAAAAGTCATAGAGGACTACCATGGTCCATTTACTAAATATAAGAATAAATACGAATCCTTAGGGCACATGATTGTAAATTCTTGTAAAATAATTTTAGTTGTGTGAAAATTAGAAATAAAATCGAGCAAAAGGTTTGTTTGCTAAAATTAATATAATTTTCAAGCCAAATTATACTCCCGTGTTCGTCCTAAAAAAATAAAGACGTAATTTAAATTATTAAATTTTACAACATTTTTTTTTATTATTTAGGCGAAGATCATTTTTCGTTTTATTTTCTTTTGAATTTTGATTGTTTTATACAATTCTAAACAAAATATCAAAAAATTGGGTAACAATCCCTTCTCATTTTTTTAAAATTAAATTAAAACAAACCCCAATTATTTTAAATATTGACTATAAAGTGTAAAATGCGCCTCCAAGTATTAAATTGTCTTTTTCCTGATGAGACCTGAATCTTATTCTTTGCATAATTTAATATTTTGATAAATTAGTATCACCAAAAGACTTCATGGTAATATTATAAAAAAATTATTCTTTTTATTTAAGTTCTATAGTCAAAAAAATCTCATAATGGGGGTCCCTTAAAAATCACAGTTTACAAAACAGAACCCGCCAATATTCAAGAATTAAAATACAGAATTATCGGAGATAATACCACTGGAGCTCAGATTTGGCAGGATATTTTATATGTCTCATTTTTTATAAGTTTTGACTATTTACATTCATTGGCAATTTAAGGAGATTATTTGAAAAAATCACGAGACCGTTGGTCGAATGATTTTAGTAGATAGTAAGCCACTTGAGCACACATTCCCCGATTTTTCCCCAGATCTGGGGAAATTTATAGAGTAGATCTGGCAACAGCGCACCCTATGTCCACCGTGTTAAGTACGGCACATAATTCCCTAAAAATAACTACAAATTGACTACCGAATTGCAACATCGCACATAGCGCCGCGAGGGAAGCCACACCCCAGCCCCCTCCACTTTTCTATTCGCTTCCGTCAATAATCCATTTGAATATCTAATATATAATAATGATGCAATATATAATATAACCCGAAAATTAAGGTAAAAAATATTCATCCATTGACCACGACAAAAAATTCATTTTCGTCGTTGATAAAAAATTCTCCGATGAATAATATAAGTGCCCTCACCCCCGAAAATTAAGGTAAAAATTCTTCCATCGACAAAGATAAATTTCATCATAGACAAAAAAATAATTGGAATTATTTTCATGTATAATGATAAGGAAAAAAAATGTTTATGCGTTATTTTAGACATATAGATTACGTTATCAGTTTTTTTTTGCATTTCCGTGTTGTATTAATATCATGTTCGTCGCTCAGGAGATTGTTATGTATAAACGACCTTGACCGACATTATTTCATCATATTTCAGACAAGTCTCAGCTTGTTATGATTTTCCACGAGCTCGCCTTCACCCTTCAAAGTATGACGTCACCCCGCTAACATTTTTACCCAAAAAAAATATTTCTTCCTAAAAGCTGATAATATAAATTATGTATAATAATTAATTTGAAAGCGCTATCGTTCCTATATTACCAGGAAGAACGATGATTATGAAACTTTATCGCAAAACGCTTGTTTGCTATTTGTTTATTATTATTCACATTTTTTATATTCATACAGTAAAGAACGTATATTATAAAACTTGGTAGAAAATTCGTAGATTTTTTTGTAATTTTCAAAAATAATTTTTTTAAAACGAACTTTGGAAGTCGCAAAAGTTATTTAGCGCAAAAGCAGTTTCATTTCGATTTCGACCATGAAAAAAACTTTTAGTCATTGTCAATAAGGTGTCAAATTAATAAACCACGAAGTGTATTTTTTTTACAAAGCACAGATAAAATATAAGACAAAGTTAACCTTAAACTATAATTATAATAAAAGAATAAAATCGGCCAACAGAAATATAAAAAAAATGACGCAATAAATAATATTTGGAAAGAATGTTTAAATTCTTATCTACACGGATAATGAAAATAAACACTTCATCATATTTTATGTGGGGACACAAAAGATTGTTTTTTTTTATTTTAATCATTGCACTTTAGCTCACACCTATTGTTTAAATATTAAATTGTCGAATTTCTTAATAAAATATTTTATAGTCTGGGGCCTATATTTATTTTAGTTTCGACGTTGATCTTTTTATTACCGAGATGATTTTATATTAGCATTTATTTTCGATACTATTAAACTAAATTAAACAGGTAAAAAATGTTTTTGTGTTAAGAAGAGATCTTACATTAAAACAAAAAAATATGTATAAGTAATTAAAATGACAATAGGACATTTTAGCGTCCAACTTCGTTATTTACAAGTATTTTCGTTATTAGTGAACACGGAAAAAGGGTACCATATTGCAAATGTGATCTATAATAATTATATAATCAAAAAAAAAATTGTGTAGCAGTAATGTGAAAAGTCTATTATAGATCAGTTTTAAGCAGGTCAAATTGCAATGTATGTAGAACAAAATTGTAAAGAAAAATTAATAATATGATTCAAAATTTATACTTTCTGATTACTCTAGTAACCATAATACTTTTCGCTACAGTCACTCCAAGTAATTAATGTACTTCATTTTTAAAAACTTAGAATAAATTTCATGTTTAGTAAGAGAAAATAACCAATATATGATATCAAATATTGTACATACCCTCAAGTCACCTTCATCAAGAGACACATAAAAAATCTATGCCACTTTATTGTTTATCTGGTAATCTCGTTAAACTAAAAGTAAACGAAATATAACAAAAAAATTTACGTTATTGAAATATTTAACTCACACAACACAACATATTTTTTTGAATTTACATCCATGTCTTGCAAATGTGTCCAATTTGCGAAAACGGCGTTTACAAAAGGGACATTTTAGGTGTAGCCGGATATGTCTCTTAAACAACCCTTCGACCGGGTTTTCACAAATTGGACACATTTTAACAATAACTTCTTTAATCAATACGAGCATTTTTACTGAAATATTATAAACTACTAAATGTATTAAGCCTATAATCAAATAAATTCATAATTGCATATTGTGCAGGTTATACTAGATAACTCCATCAATGTGTCCATTTATTAGAGAAAAAATGAATATAAAGCAAAACTTCATTACCAGATAAAAATAAAATGACAATAAACCATTCATATTACAAAAAAATTATATAAGGTGACGAACTAGAAATCTAAATATTATTAAAAAAAATTATATTAGGTGACACACTATAAATCTCAATATTTTTTCTTCCATTAAAACGACAGGACGTTTTATATATTAAAAAATGTAAAGTATGTTCTTAAGAAAGGGAGAAATTATTTTTTATTTTTTCAAATTGAAGATGCTTACGCATCTATAAAATACAATCGTTAATACATTAATATTTAAAGTTACAGTATTTTTTTGTAACTATGTTATTTTTTGTTGTTGATTGTTAAATGGGGGAAATACATGTATAAAACATTAGATTTGGACGTATTATTATTTTTGATGCGACACAAACGCACAAAATTGAAGAATTATACAACTTTTTATAAATATATATATATTGTAATAAAAAAAAGTACCTTGTATAATGATTTCCAGGGGAAATATGAAATAAATAGGGGGTGACAGATTGAAAATATTTTTTTTGGGACAAGAGTTGTCAAACATAAAAATTATGTTAATACAAGATTTTAAATAATCAAATAATAATTAAAAATATATAAAATACAAAGTTAATATTATAGGGGAGATATATATTTAAGTTGGTTTATTTCATGTTAAAATTTGGAAAGAAGATATAGGTGGAGCCTTATAAAGAAGTGGTAGTGCATTTTTCTACAAATAGAAAAAGAGAAATAGAAGGAGCTGAATATACAGTAAGTTTTTATTGGTTTCTTTGGTTAATTTTGTTTATAAAAATTGTATAAAATTTTTTAATGAATTTTAAAAAATCGCTGTCAAATCAATATCATAGATTTAGTTAGTTTTAGTCGTATTTAATTAAAGAATAAATGAATGAGTGAATGTTTAATTTAAAATTTTGTAGAAAATTATTATTAATAGATGTAATAATTGATTATTTAAATAAAAAAATAATTATTAAACAATGAAATAAAAAGATATTCTTAAAATTTATATATATATGGGTTTATCCACAAGTTTAAATTTTGTTAAGTGTATATTTACAATATTAATAATTAATAACATTTTCAAAATTTAAAACTGACAATTAAACCTAAATTGTGAATATAATTAAATAAAAGATTTATAAAATTATTTTTTAGGGAACCTATCTTTTCCTGGCAGAAAAACTACTTACCTTCTCGTTTGGTTTCTGCTGTTAAAAATAGATTTTTATGATTTTTTTTACGAAAAAAATCATAAAGATGTATTTGACTGAAAGTAGTACTCCCTTAGATTAATAACTGAATAAGAATAATCCTTTTATATCTATACTTAGTAAACTTTTTCATTAGTCATATTATGTAAAACTGATTTTTTTTTAAACTAGAAAATTGTGTTTTTTAATTTTTTTTTCATAAAAGAGTTAGAATTATTTTTTTATTTATATCTTTTTTCATAACAAATAACTGTACGTTTTAAAAAAAAATATTAAACGTGAAAAATCTTCAATACATTTTAAACGTTGCTGTAGATAATTTTCACATTCAGTTTTTTGATGATACATCTATTTCCCCATAAAATAAATAGAAAAAAAATAACAAGTTAAAAATTATGAAATAGGCATATCTTTTAATTTGACGCGAAATAATCATTAAATGAATCATTACTCTTTGTATGTATGTAAACTTAATTTTGAAATAAGGGAAAAATTCACTTTTTCTTTTTTCATAATACCATACTGTACTTTTTTTTAAAAATATTAAACTTTGCTTTGAATATTTTAACATTGTTGTGTGAAATTATTTTATGCTTCACGCTTTAAATAACCAGAACGCCATAAGCGTTAAATATATCGTATTAATATAACGTAGAATTGTATAAAATTAGTATAGTTTCAGTTCATATATCTGCCACCAAAGTAAAAGATAAGAATTGTCGATATCACAAAAAAAGTTATGAATTGATATTAAGAGGCATGAGCGTCCACATATTTTTTCCGTAAAATTTTAATAATTAAAGTGTAAAAATTGAATGGATGAGGCTTTTACTTGATGAAGATCCATACTATACATTAAAATATATCAACTATCAAAAAAAGGTAATACAATGAATTTACTTTTACTCAAATATCGAAATCAAAAAATATCTATTATTTCATAGGTGTATTAAATAAATTTAATAATAAGTAAAAAAAAATACAAAACACGCCAATAATAGCAGCTTAATCAACACTTTTAATTTTTTTGTCCTGAACTTTTTTTGACTAAGGTTGGGAAATACCATATTAAATATATCTAATATAAAAAAAACATTGCTATTATCAAGTTTATAAAAATAGTTAAACACATTTTTTTTTAATGTAAATAAAGGTTAATCTTTTTTAACTACTTTCAACATACAAATAAACCAACCAACTTTCAGAATACTACTACTAAAGTAATTGTTGAATCAATTATTCTTCTGATAAAAAAAATTAATTTAGCGTATTTCTTTTTCTTTTTCAATTTTCTCTAAAAAAATAAGGGTAAAAATCGATATATGTTTTAACGTCCTCAAGCAGTGAAAATACGCGGAACAATAAAAATAAATAAAGACAAATTTTGTAGAAAATTTTACGTTCTACAACTTTAGTATCTGGTAATTTTTCATTAAAATGCATAATTTTGGTAAATTAAAAGAATATGAAAAAATAACTTTTTTTTTGATAAATCTGCCAACAGTGGCAAAAGTTTAAAAAAATTTAATTGTGTGAAATTAAACTACAATGTATACATAATATGTGTAAAAGTTTATTACCATCTTGTTTAGTAGTAACGTCATCACTTATAGCAATTGTCACTTCCGGTTGTTCGATTAATATCAAAATCTATACCCTAAATATATATGTAAAATTTCATCTAAAATCGGTTCAGCCGTTTAGACGCTATATTGTTCATCACCCACACACACACACACACACGTACGCACGCACGCACGCACGTCGCACGCACGCTCGCACGTCGCACGCACGCACGCACGCACACACGTCGCACGAACACAGAGACATTATGCTAAAAATGGAGGAAATGGATTCAAATGACCTCAAAACGTAGATCCGTTAAAATCTGGGTATGGACAAAAGATCATAATCGCAATACTTTTCTTCTATATAAGGTTCGGAAAGTAAACATTGGTATAAATATTTCTAAATTTTTTCATTTTATATAGGTAAGTGTTCTTATCGTTACTTATGGAAATTATTATAGGACAAACCCACCTCTAATACTGATATCGGTAGTTTTTTCCTCTGGTGATAGATTTATGAATAACAGTAGAAAATAGTATGAAAAAATGTTTTATATATTTGAATTTTAAAAATCTAAATGTACCCTCAATTTTAATTTGGAAGACTATTTTAACCAAAATTCGTTGCTTACTTGACTAAAAAAATTAATAATTTTTGTTATCTCTTACTACATTTTTCCTGTTTTTCTTAGATTAAAACAACAAAGCTAAAAAAAACAGCTTTCCGAATAATGTTACCATTTAAATTTTGATGCCATTTTTTTAATGTTAATAATGTATGTTTATGTTAGACTTTTATTAGCAAAAGAATTTCCGAAAAAAATGTTTCTATTAAAATTTAAATAACTGCCTACCAAATAGTATAATGTAAGCGTTAATCAACACATCAAAAGTTACAGCATCTCTCATGACAGTTGTCAATTACGAAATATCTTTAAATGAAGATATTTTTTATTTTCTCTAACTATATTTTGTTTGATTTTGTTTGGCGACAGAGTATATTTGAAAATGCCTAGAAAATAGATTAATACTAAATTATTTAGCCACTAAAGTAAAGTAACTTCATTTCGGTTTTTTAAGTCTTTTTTTTTTTGTTTATTTTAGGGACTTTTAAAATTTTCAAAAATAAACTGGCGCCCATTTAAATAACCTTAGTTGTAACATGTCCTACAAAATCTCTAAATAAACATAAACTGAATTCAGGTATGGAAGCCACCCCCTTAGAAGTCTCAATCTAAGAATAGATATTTACCATTATTATTTTTACATACTTACATATCATCAAGGGTAGTTTACCCGTTGCAAAGTATTATGTTGGTTTTTAAGTTTTTTATATTAGGAGAGTATTGATAGTGGGAATGTATGAAAATGACAAATTCTAAACATAATTCTTCTTATAAAATCATCTCAGTCATCTAAAACAAAAATGAATCTCGAAACTAAAACAAATATAGGCCCCCGGACTATGAAATATTTAATGAAGAGATTACATTGAGCCACGTTCATTATTTAGCTGATATTGCATTCTTTGTCATAAATAAGATAATCGTAACATTCCATGCAGGTATAATTTATTATTAAAAATTTTAAAGTTATTAAAATAAAAAAAAAAGAAATAATTTGGTATACTATAAAATAATTATTCACAGTAAAATAATTAAAGATTTAATGTTGTATTTATTTACTAAATTAAAAGTAGGTATTTCAGAAGCTAAATTCTCAAAATATGATACTGCATGAACACACTATTCATTCACAAGCTTGAAACCTCTATCACAAGGTCGATGTCTGATAATATTTTAGCGATACACATATTAAGCACCGATTTGAAAAAATATACAATTTTTAATAATCATAACTACCCTCGAGAATTTTAAAAGGGACGTAATTTCTTAGAATTTAGCGATATCGCATATCTTTGAATTTCTCTTGTACGATGACGTCATACCATACCATGCCTCGACATCGTACGTAATTGACCAATCACGTTACAGGATTTGTTTCATTACCTTATATGGCTATAGCCCAGTTTAGAACTAGACGACAGCGTTTACGGCCAATCACGTCACAGGATTTACATCATTACCATATATGGCCATAGACGGTGAACGCTTTCACTTCACCGAGGTTAAGTATAGGCCCTTCTTTAAATAGACCCTTTACCTCCGCGCAGTCTCATTTCTGTTCTTGGTTTGATCACGATCGGAAGTGCTCTTACAGTAAGTGAATCTCTCCACTTTGAAAAATTTTGAAAAAATTTGAAAAATTTTTTTTGATTTTTTTTTTTGAAAAAGCGCCATTGCTGTAAAGTTTTACGCTTTGATTTTTTTTGTTTTGCTATTTCGGCAAACGATTTAAGATTTACTATAAATTACTTTTTATTACAAGGTGAAAACTTCGTTGTGTGTGTGTGTTACGGTAAATCTTTTGCGATTTTGAAAATATTTTTGACTTTTTTTGAAAATATTTTGTTTTTAGGCTTTGTGTTTTTAATCATTTTTTTTGGATTTTTTTGGCTGTTTAAATTTTTCATTTTGTACCGTGAACATGGAAAGCGGAAACGATTGGTCATTGAATACTTTATGTAAGAAATTTATCAAAAAATTCAAAGCTTATTTAACAACATACCAAATTCAATTTAATAACGAATTTAATAAATTAGGTGGTAGTTTAGTTGCTGAAAAACGTAATTTAGGTGAAATTTTGCAAGAAGGTCTCGAAGCTGCTAAAAGGCAGAGTAATTATGTCCACGGTGATAAAATACGCGTCATTGCCTCAAATGATAATTTTAATCATCCCATATCGACAGAAACCAGTACTAATATCGACGCCAATAAAATATTGGATCATATTGAGAACATTGTTACCTCTAATCAAGAAGTAGATATTCGGGGAACAACTTTTGATGTTCAAATTTTTAAAATGCCACGCGGCAAGGGTCGCTCCAAAGTTATCAATTTGACTGAAAACCGTCTTACTAAACGATCTATTACGCGTATTAATAACGATGATAATTTTTGCGGGCCTCGCGCGATAGTTACAGCATTATCTTACCATACCGATGAGATTTTGGGTAAGAAATTATCCAAAAACGATATCAAACAATTGAGAATGGGTCGTAACATTCAAAAAGTATTAGCACAGAGGTTATGTAATTGTTTAGGGGGTTCTTATGAAGCCGGCTTTTCCCTAACAGACGTTAAAAAAGCTGAAGAATTATTAGGCGTTCAGATTAAGATTATTTGCGCCGAAAATTTTAATAGTGTTATTTATGAAGGGGCTGCACAAGATATTACACTTTATTTATACAAAAATAAAAATCATTTTGACTTGGTAAATAGCCTAACAGGTCTTTACGGTCGTCATTTTTATTGTCAGTTGTGCGATAACGGCTATGATAATAAAAACATACACAAATGTAAGAAACGACCACTTTGCACCCTTTGTAAACAACCACAACACTCGTCTCAAACAAAAAGCAAAACATACTGCAAAAACTGCCACAGGTTTTGTTACAATGACGTGTGTTTAGCTCAACATGACACAGTTTGCTCAGAAGTTTACAAATGTACAGGGTGTAATAAACTTCTTAGCCGTCAAAAGTTTCACATGTGCGGTTTTGCAATATGTTTTAACTGCAACGAGTTTGTGGAGACTTGTACGCATCAATGTTATATGGTTAAAAAAGCAGCCAAAGGAGGCTTTTGTACTGCCCCTTGCAAATGTACCAACAGCGGTAAGGAGCAACATAGAGGCTGTCAGTATAATAAATATGATCAAAAAGACCCTAAAATTTGTAAAGACCCCTGTCTCTGTAACGGTCTCTCTGAAGAAAAAATATCGCGCTGTACTTACAGTGAAAAATATATATTTTTTGACTACGAAGCTATGCAAAACACAGGACTACATGTTCCGAATTTAGTTATAGCCCAAGACTTTGAGGGTAACAAATATAACTTTAAAAATAATACTGAATTTTGCCAATGGTTGATATCCGAGCAACATCGGGGGTATACAGCGATTGCACATAATGCAAAAGGTTATGACTCATATTTTATTTTAAAGTATTGTATTGAAAACACTATTAAGCCATATACTATTTACAATGGCTCGAAACTAATGCTCTTGGAAATTGAACAAATTAAATTAAAAATTATCGACTCAAGTAATTTTGTGGCTGGTCCTCTTGCCAATTTTCCAAAAACTTTCGGCCTAAACGAGCTTAAAAAAGGTTATTTCCCTCATTATTTTAATACACCTGAAAACCAGAATTACGTAGGGCCTATGCCTGCTGAAAAATATTACGGCCCTAATACTATGAAAGTCCCTCAAAGAAATGCTTTTTTCCAATGGTACGCTGAACATAAAGGCGATATATTTGATTTCCAAAAGGAAATTCAAGCATACTGTGATTCAGACGTAGATATTTTACGAAGAGGCTGTTTGGAATTTCGAAAAGAATTTTTAGAAATAGCTAATATAGACCCTTTCAGGTATCTGACTATAGCGTCTGTATGCATGGGTATATATAGAAGTAAATATTTACCCAAAGAAACTATTGCTGTTGTTGAGACTGAGAAAAAAGATACATATAGTCAGGCATCCATTAAGTGGTTGAATCAGTTTCCTAATGTCAGACACGCCCTTAATGGCGGTGAGGTACACATATGCGGTAGTAAAGTTGACGGGTATGATAAAGAAACAAACACTGTTTATCAGTACCATGGCTGCTTCTGGCATGGCTGTCCAAAATGTTTCAGCCCTTCAACAGTGAATAATGTAAATTTTGACACAATGGAAGATCTTTACGAAAAAACACAGCGCAAAAGTCAACAATTAAAAGACGGTGATTACAATCTAGTGGAGGTTTGGGAGTGTGACTGGCTAAAATCAGAGGAATTTAAAGCATCTGCACCATTACAATTCGATGAACCTTTAAAACCTCGAGGTAGCTTTTTTGGAGGTCGTGTAAACGCCACAAAGTTAAAAGTTTCTGATCAAAAGATGCGCTACATTGATGTTGTATCTCTGTACCCTACTGTTCAGTACTATGATACGTACCCAGTGGGGCATCCGACCAAAATATTTAAACCTCCTGTATACGACCCTACTTGGTTTGGTTTAGTAAAATGCAGTGTTCTAGGTCCGAAAAAATTGTATCACCCAGTGCTCCCTCTCAAAACCGATAAACTATTATTTGTTTTATGTAGTGCCTGTATGTCTGACAATTTAAAAGAATGTAATCACACAGATGATGAAAGGTTGCTTACTGGTACCTGGACAACTTTAGAAGTTAATAAAGCATTGGAAAAGGGGTATAAAATTATCGACATTTCTGAGGTGTGGCATTTTAAAGAAAAAACGAATAATTTGTTTAAAGGGTATATACGTGACTTTATGAAAATAAAGTTACAAACAAGTCCTCATAGCTTCGAAACGAATGAGACCTATGCTCTAGCTATTAAAGAAGAGATGGGTATTGTCTTGGACATTACAAAAATATGCCCTAACCCCGGTAAAAGAGCAGTTGCTAAAACTTGCCTAAATTCTTTGTGGGGAAAGTTTGGTCAAAGACAAAACATGACTCAGACGGAATTCATTACAGATCCAAAACGCTGGTACGAAATATTGGTTGATGACAAATTAGATATATCTAATTGTATATTTATCAACGATGATATACAAGTTACATATAGAAACAAGGAGGTATTTTATGAAGACTCTACGTCTACAAATATTTTTATAGCCACTTTTACAACCTCTAACGCCAGGCTTAGATTGTACGATATGTTAGACCAATTAGGGGAAGCCGTAGCTTATTACGACACAGATTCAATTGTTTATATTGATGATGATTTTAATACAGTCAAAACAGGTGAAATGTTGGGTGAATGGAGTGACGAATTACCACAGGGCGATTATATTGTCGAGTTTTTATCGACGGGTCCTAAAAGTTATTTTTATAAAACTCTCAAAGGTAAAGAGGTGACTAAAATTAAGGGATTTACTTTAAATTACGAAAATGCGGAGATACTTAATAGTAAAACTATGACTAGAACAATTGAAAATTCCGCATTAAAAACAACATTAAAATATGACCTAATAGCGCGCGATGCCCTAACAAAAGATATAGTCACCAAAAAAAGAGTTAGTAAAACGTTTAGAATGGATTATAAAAAAAGACGTATCGTGGGCAATAATGACTCTGATATTATCGATACCTTACCCTGGGGATACTAATCTACTATTTACATCTTCTTTTTTTTGATCTAATATCATTAGTAGTATATTAATTTAGGAATTTTGGTTTTCTGATATTTAGAGAGCTATAAATTAAAATAGCGAATTATAAAGTATATCATTTAGCTGTTAATTTCTAACTAATTTTAAGTTCGGAACCGTATGGATATAAAAAATTAAAATCGAGCAACTAACACAAAGAATAATAGTTTTCACAACTCAATTGTACTGACAAATATTTTCAAAATCGCAAAAGATTTACTGCTTACATGTACAAATATTTTCAAAATAAAAAAAGTTTTACTGCTTACATAGTAACGAGATACACTTACAAATCAGTCTTTTTCCCTATTTTTAACCTATCCTATGATTAGTAAGAGTAAGTCAAAAGAGCCATAAAAAAAGAATAAAAAAAGAGCCATTCAAATAGTAGCCATTAAAAGATGCCACCAATTAGTGATAGCTTTATTTCTAAGAGTCATTAATTTATAAGAGCCATTAAAAGATGCTACTCATTAGTGATAGCTTAGTACCATCTAAGAGTCATTAATTTATAAAAATCTTACTGATTTCCTACCAACCCCGACAGAAGAATGCTACAACCTTCTCGTGGTTTCTGTTGTTACGAATAACTAAATTCAACTAATAGTAGCAAATCCCCAACATTACAAAAATAAATGTTTTTGAAAAATAGTAACGAAGGACGCTGTATATTTAAATAACAAAAATTGAAAAATGCAACGAATAGCGCTGTATATTTAAATAATAAAAATTAAAAAATAGCAACGAATGATGCTGTATATTTAAATAATAAAAATTGAAAAATAGTATAACCCTGTATTATTAAAATTTTGGAAAAATATTAACGAATCATCCTGTATTTTTAAAATTTTGCAAAATAGTAACGAGTGATCCTGTATTAAAGCATGGTAACAAAGCAACGCGTGATCCTGTATATTTAATTATTTAAAAATAGTAAACGGTAATTTATATTTAAATATTAAAAATAGTAACGAATCATTACGTATTATTAAAATTTTGAAAAAATAATAACAATTGATCCTGTATTAAATCTTATTAATAAAGTAACGAATGGTCCTGTATATTTAATTATTAAAATTGAGAAAATAGAAAAGAATAACGCTGTATATTTAAATTTAAAAAATAGTATATACATATATATATATATATATATACGTGCCCAACTATTATTACGAAGCCCATAAGGTGCTACAGATAATCCGAAGCCCAGCCTAATATTGTAAAATGCTCTGTATATTTTGGGCATATTAGAAGGTAATAAAAATAAGAAGGAAAATTCTCTTCGAGGGGTAACTTATTTCAATATACATAATTTAGGATATTTTACAAATTCAAGGAGTCCCGAGAGAATACTACGTATTGTACCAGACCCAACTGTATAAAATGTATATATTTTTTCAATTACATGAAGCCCAGCGATGTTGCCAAATTTTCTGTTTAATAAATAATGTATGATGCATTATTATTAGGAATAAAGACTGTCTCTTGCGAAAGATTAAATTAATTAGGGAGCTAAAATATTTAAATAATATTGGCTTTTACATAAGGTAAGTAATATGACAAAACATAACTTTTTATTGGTTTAATATAATATACTAATTCGGTACATTCTATAAGGAAAACTAAAATTTTCTAACACTAAAAAACATAATAAAAAATACTTCTTAAAAATAGTGTACACTGGGCACAAGAATTCTTTAATTTTTTAATCGAAAAGTAAATTGTCAATCTATGCATTGATAAAATATAAAATATAATTTAGTTCAGTGATCGATTAAATTTGCAAAAAAACCTGATATACAGGGTGTTTTTTTAAAAAGTTTCCACCCCCAATTAAGGCTTACCCAATAATTTTTGATTTGAGGGAGACAAAATTTTTGATAACAAACAGCACTCTAACGTCAACCCCCTTCACCTTATGTAATGTTTTTTACAAAGGGTATGATTTGAATTCTGCATTGAATTACCTTTCCTCTGATGTGCCACACTTGGTGTATCGCCATTCAAATTTTCATGTTACGGGGTGGGGGTTAAGGTAGAGCGACAAATTTTGTCAAAAATTTCGTTTCCTTTAAATCAAAAGTCGACGTGTCTCACTATTTTTCTCAAAAATTGTGCGAGAGTAAAGTGAGGGTAGGAAATAACACCCTGTATTTCTGTTTAGGGAGGTAGTAAAAAAATTAAACTTAGTGATTTGAATTCTGCATTGAATTACCTTTTCCCTGATGTGCCACAAATGGTATGTTCCCTATTTAAATTTTAAAGTTGTGGGGCGAGGGGTGAAGGGGGTTGACGTTAGAGTGATGTTTGTTATCAAAAATTTTGTCCTCCTCAAATCAAAAATTATTGGGTAAGCCTCAATTGGGGGTGGAAACTTTTTAAAAAACACCCTGTATAGGTTATTTTTTTTTTTTAATTTTTGAACAAAATTGTTAAATTTTTGTAATTATATCGGTCGAAATATTTTTATAGCAATTTTTTTAAGTAATGTATGACGCGTTATACCTTTTTTGAAAGAGCTTTTGCTCGTTCCAAGGATGAATGTTAATGGTCTATTGGGTGGTGAAAAATAATAAATTAATAATTAAATCCAATTCATTTAAATAGAAAATAAGTTGCTGTAGCCTCTCCTCAAAATTAAAAAAATTATATTTTTGACATTTCTTACTTGTAAACACACAGTTGGGATTTCTTAAATACAACTAATAAAATTACTTTAACAGAGAAACAAGAAAGAAAATAAGAATTTGAATTTTTTGTTTGAATAAGAAATAACAATTTTCTAGTTTCCAAGCAAGACTTGTCAAAAAGAACAAGATGCTTTACCCATTTAATTTTCTTTTTAAATCAACTGAATTTATTCACTTTTTAACATTTCTTATCACCCTGTAAATATTTGAATATATTATTGGAAATTAAGATAAAAGTTTTTTTAATCGATTTAAAAAAAATTAGAGGTGACTTTACTACTTTGACAAAGGTGATTTTAAAATCTTGACAGTTATGTCAACAATCAGTTTCAGGATTTTTAAAAAAGTCATTTTAGGGTCAGTTGTATATGTTACGTTTATAGTATAGTTTAAAACGATAAAAAAAGGTAAATTGAATCAGCTCAAATTATATTATGGGTTCGTTCCACGAATAGAATTTGAAATATATCAGAAGTAAAATATTAAATAAAAAAAATTTTGAACGCCAGTCAGTTGATTTCTTGGTGTAATTAGAAACAATTGACAAAGAAAGTATGATATATTTCAAAATCCGTCCTTTCTTTTTTTTTTGGGTTAAGGAAATTAAACTCAAATGAAACGTTAGATTTGTTTATTTGACGAGAATAATTCAAGAGGTTTTTCTTTTTTTTTCAATAAAAACTTGGCTCCATTTATGTAGAGAGTCTTGGTATTGTAGGCGCAAGCTGTCCTATTCCTAGCTGTCCCGTCTCAGTTGTCCAGAAAAACTTATTGGACCCGGCAGACTTGACTGTCAGACGTGGGAACCAGCGGAAAATTGACAATCACCAAGAAAAACCAAAAACCCCTATAAATAAAAGGGAGGCAAGAGAGAAATCTTTAGTAGAAAACACTGGCAATATAAAGATATACAAAGTCTATTTTTGATATTAAATAGATAAATGGCAGGTTCTTAGCATGGGAAGACAATTTATATAAATGCCGAGAGAAGAAGGGGGAACATGACGCGGAGGAAGAGGAAAGGGAAAATCAAGCGAACATGAAACTATAAAATATACAGAGTAGAGGAAGAATGAAAATACAGGGCGGCATAAGAAAACGTAATATAAGGTTTAAACTGTAATTTAAACATCAAGTTTAAACCGATGAAAATTAAAAATATTTCTTGAATATGTTCCAGTTAAAGAATGGGTGCCTAGCTTCAGATTACATTGGTTCGAAAAATTTGTTGAATTAATATCTCAACGAAGGCTCTTGAAATCCTGAACCTATTATTCATAAATTCTTGATGAAAGAAAAATTCGAGGTCTTCTTGGGTTTTACACAATATTTATAACATCTATATCTTCTTCATTATCAAATAATATATCTTCAATTATTTCCAAAATATACATTTTGAAAATTTAATTATGTTTGAAAAATCGTGTCAAGAGAATAACAAATATTTGATAGGTTATAATACTGACATGTTATACGAAGTATACTAATTTTCAATCTGCGCATGTGTTAACCGAAGCTTGAAGTTTAACTAGCCCTCCATCCATCAGTTGACAGTTAAACTCGGACTGGCAGTCACAGATACCTATACAACGAACTTTATTCATTAATCCAAAGTTTAACTGACATTTGAACTTTAAACTGAACCCATACAAATTTATTAAAATTCGAAATATCCGAAGAATTCGAAAAACATATTAAAGAATATTTTAAAAATTTTCAATAAAAGAAATGGTATAATATTGTTTAACGGATTATTTGCTTGGATTAAAGAATATTCACCTGGTTTACTCACTTAAGAGAACATTAATAATTCACGTTAATTTCCTCTAATCATATTACGTCCAGAATGGGCTACTTTTGTATAACGAAATCTAATATACATGATGATATGTAGTTATTACTTATTAAATGACTAATATGATACCTTAAATAACTTTGCACAAATTTACTTTTTCTTTAAGAAATAGCAGATTAAAATAAATAATGACGTACTACCTGAGATTTGATTGAATTGGCTCATTATAAATATTTATATAACGTCAGTTTGAAAACCAAAATTTGTTTATGTCTTTATCTTTATGTAATATCGATTGTGATTTTTTATTTGTGATTGTGGGAGTGTTCTGAAAAATGGAGAATGAATATATAAAAGCTACATCAAATAATCTGCCTAATGTGGATTATTTTATGATACACGATTATAAAAGTGGATGAAATTTAAATTTAGGTAAGCCTGCAGTGTAAGTATGTGAGATGTGTGTTGCTAAGGCACAATCACAATAAACCAAATTTTTCTGCCTTTGGATGTTATTTCTCATTAACTATTAACGAAAGCCACTCAAAATCGATATACCGATTATTTTACCTGTACCACCAAATACAATATGTGGTAGACTAGACATTTTCAAACTAAATCTGCAAAATGGGAGGAGTTACAGGTAGTACGTCATAACTGGCGAAATTTGAAAATAGAAGTCAGTAGGGCCCAAAACCGTTAAGATTTAAAATTATTAATCAGTGTAGATAATACATTTTGACCTTATACATTCAAAAATAATTTAAAAAAAAAATATAAAAGTTGCACATTTAGAGGGAAGCCTATGCATGATTAAAATTGTACTTTTATATATCGGTAAGCTAAAATTTTAATTTTCTATTCGGCATTTGTAATAATTCGTGATTAAGAATCCCCAACACTCTATATCCTAAACTTTCACATATTAATTTTGCCCACTTTGCCCTAATTAGCCGTGTAAAAGAATGAATATCAACTTTTGGCGGGAAAAGTTGTATACATCAGGGATTTTAATTAATTTGTTAGTTATATAAAAGAAAGTTCCTGTATTTTAAAAATAACAGAAGCACATTAACTTATTAAAACTAAAGTTAGTGACACCTACCATTTTGCGCCGTAGCCATTTGCACTAAACCTTTGCTTCTTTGCATTATAATAATTCACTTGCGCTGCACAAATATTAAATAACCGCTCTTACTTTAAAAATGATTAAAACAGACCAAAGACACAACATAAGATGTTGCCAAATCAAAAGGGCCTAGAATTACAATACAGATAATAATAGGGCTCGAAAAATCGGTAAAATATATTTAAAGTGTGCAAATTATATACGAAACGGCTACCCTGCCTCCTAGCGTTGGATGTTGTGTACTATGACGTGGCTATTTGGATAGGAACAGTCAGCTTAGGAAGCCCAATCGAAAATTTTATAAATAACTTTATATATATAGGTCCAACCTCAGGATTCATTTATACACGCTTATCTATAGGAAGCCCGAAGTCGGGCTTCGTATGTCGGTGTTGGGCTTCGTATTAGCTGAGGTTCATAGAGTTTTTGGCTTCGTATTGATGGTTAGTACGTCTATATATATATATATATATATATATATATATATATATTGAAAGTTAAAAAAAAAGTATCGAATGACGCTGTATATTTCAGTAATAAAAATTGAAAAATAGTAACGAATGATCCTGTATTAAAGCATGGTAACAAAGTAACACGTATGTGACTTGTGGGTATGTACAATATTTGATATCTTATATTGGTTATTTTCTCTTACTAAACATGAAATTTATTCTAATAAAGGGACACATTGATGGAGTTATCTAGTATAACCTGCACAATATGCAATTATGAATTTATTTGATTATAGGCTTAATACATTTAGTAGTTTATAATATTTCAGTAAAAATGCTCGTATTGATTAAAGAAGTTATTGTTAAAATGTGTCCAATTTGTGAAAACCCGGTCGAAGGGTTGTTTAAGAGACATATCCGGCTACACCTAAAATGTCCCTTTTGTAAACGCCGTTTTCGCAAATTGGACACATTTGCAAAACATGGATGTAAATTCAAAAAAATATGTTGTGTTGTGTGAGTTAAATATTTCAATAACGTAAATTTTTTTGTTATATTTCGTTTACTTTTAGTTTAACGAGATTACCAGATAAACAATAAAGTGGCATAGATTTTTTATGTGTCTCTTGATGAAGGTGACTTGAGGGTATGTACAATATTTGATATCATATATTGGTTATTTTCTCTTACTAAACATGAAATTTATTCTAAGTTTTTAAAAATGAAGTACATTAATTACTTGGAGTGACTGTAGCGAAAAGTATTATGGTTTGTTCAATCTTGAACATCATAAAAACAAAAGAACATCCTGTATATAAAATATTTTTAATTTCATTGCATAAAATTAATTTGTTTAACAACCTCGAAATTAGATCGCTCAAGTTAGCACGTACAAAACGCTAACTTGCAGTATTTTATTTTTATTTTGTATCATATTTTGTTATAATATATAATTGTTTTATTTTGTAATATAATAAATATAGGTCGAATTTAAAAAATAAACGATTCAAAAATTAAAAGTTGTAGCTTTAACTTCGATATTCACATAAGGCCCTTTGGGTTTTATTCATGGTCCTTCGAGCGAAAATTTTTATAAGTTTTTAAAAATAATCAAGTATACAAGTAATTATATAATGTCTACACCTATGGAAGAAGCAAACCAACTGGCCCTAGAACAACAGAATTTGGGAAAACGAATTGTTCAAATACTAACCAACTCCAAAAAAGACCCAAGTTCAAGAAAAACAGATGATTATATAGACAAGCGACTTAAAGAGTTGGAGAATTTATGGGATGAAATACAAGAAAATGATGCTAAGATCAAAAAGTTGAATACTCCAGAGCACAGTTATTTTAAAAATTTGTATTTTGAGCAATTGGAAAAGAAACATAATGAAACCAAAGAATACTTGGAACAATGCCCAACAGTTAAAACAAAATCAGTAATGAGTTTAAATCCTGTAAACAATGACCAAGAAACGAGATTGAAAAAACAAGAATTGAAAGGTAATCAATTAAACCGACTTATTCAAAAAATATACAAAGAAATGGATGAAAATAATATTACTTCAAAAGATCAGTGGTTAATAAACAAAGCAGAAAAGACATGGGAAAGCATTTATGATTTAAATGAAGACATTATGGCATTCGAAACAGCTTTTCAACACAGATATTTCACAGAAGATGTATTTTCAAAAATAGAAGTAGAAGTAGATGAATTAATGAGAAAGATTGAAGAACACATTGCAAATAATGGAAATACAAATGAGTCTGATAAAGGTAGGCCCAACATCCAGTTACCAAAAATAAAATTACCGATGTTTGATGGAAGCTATGACCAATGGTTTACATTTCATGACATTTTCCAAAAAGTTATTCATGAAAGCAGTTGCCTTACAACCACTGAAAAAATGCAGTATTTGAAAACAAATGTCCGAGGAGAAGCTAGCAAAATTATAAAGCATTTGGACATAACGGAAAACAATTACCAGTCTGCTTGGGACATTTTGAAGAAGCGTTATCAAAATAAAAGGTTACTAGTAACAAAATTGGTAGACAAGATATTGGATTTGCCAGTAAGTCACAACGAATCATCCGATGAACTTAAACAACTCCATGACGTTACAATGGAATGTATAAATGCGATGAATAATGTTGGTATTGAAACAGAGTCATGGGGACCAATCTTGACTCGAATCATAATGAGAAAATGGGACCCGAACACGAACAGATTATATGAACAAAGTTTAAGTAAGCCACATGAAGTTCCAGATTTTAACGATTTAATGGAGTTTTTGGTACGAAGATTTCAATCTCTTGAACCTTCCAAACACTTAGGGATGGAAAAATCAAATTATTCATCATCCGATCAAAGGTTGAAACATTGCAAAGGTAATGAAACCTGTCATTGCTGCAATAAATCACATACCATCTATCAATGTGAGGAATTCAAAGCTCTACCCGTGATAGATAGAATTAATTTAATAAAGAAGAAGAAGTTATGCTACAACTGTATGGCTCATGAATCCAGAGACAAATGTAGAAGCCAACTAACATGTAACATTTGCAGTCGTTTTCATCATACAATGTTACATCAAGACAATAGAGAAAAGTCAAAACCAAAACAACAAAGAACCCACCAACCAACTGACGCACAAACCAGAGCGTCAAGACAACTTCCACAAAACAGTAACACAATCAACACATCTAGCTACTTAGCGAACCAAGGAAAGGAAGTCCTTCTTCCAACAGCCATGGTACAAGTACAAACCAACACTGGAACAATGGTACTATTGAGGGCTCTAATGGATCAAGGGTCTCAAGCATCCTTTATCTCCGAAGAAGCTGCACAAACTCTAGCCCTGCCTAGAGAAAAAATAGATGCAGAAATATCTGGGATAGCAGATGGACAGCCCAAAATTTCCAAATGGAGAATTCAAGCTCAGATTAATCCGAGCATCTCCAGCAACTTCACATTGAATGTTCAATTGATGGTTATGTCAAAACTCACACATGCTATGCCAAAATCAACGTTACAGATTGACACGAAGACTTGGCAGAACAATCTGCTAGCTGATCCTACGTTCAACAAAACCGGTCCAATTGACTTACTTCTGGGGGCAGACGAATATGGTAAATCGATTCTGGAAGGTCTCCACAAATCAGAAGATGGAATCATTGGACAAAATACTGAATTTGGATGGATTCTTTCGGGCAACTTTGCCACATCCTATGAAGATACAATAAAAATAACTAGTTTGGTAGTTCACACTGAAGACGAAAAACAGTTAACCAGATTTTGGCAAATTGAGGAAGCAGTTGTTCCCCAACACTTGAATCCTGATGACCAAACTTGTGAAGAATTTTATCACAAAACTACAAAAAGGGAAGAAAATGGAGCATACACCGTATCGATACCATTCAAAACTTCTCCTCCAACATTAGGCCTCTCAAAAAAAAGAGCAATGGCCAGATTACTACATCTCGAACAAAAACTGGAAAAAGATGCAAACCTGAAAGTCCAATATCACCAGTTTATGGAAGAATATTTAAAATTAGGGCACATGATCCAAGTCAGCCCTATGAATCAAGATGAATCTCATTACTACATACCACACCAACCTGTAATCAGAGAAGCAAGCACAACTACGAAATTGCGAGTAGTGTACGACGCATCAAGCAAAACCGACAACGGATACAGCTTGAACGACTGTATGTTTACAGGACCAAAACTACAACAGGATATTTCTGATATATTACTCAGATGGAGAAAACATCGTGTAGTATTTTCAGCAGATATTGAAAAGATGTACAGACAAATTAAAATTCATAGAGACGATCAAAAATTCCAAAAAATTCTATGGAGATTCCATCCCTCTGAAAATATAAAAGAATATGAGCTAACAACAGTCACTTATGGAACATCAGCCGCTCCATTCCTAGCGATGAGAACATTACAACAGCTAGCTCTAGACGAAAAAGAAAAATATCCCAAGGCCTCAAAAATCGTTCTTGAAGACTTTTATGTAGACGATTTGTTATCAGGAACAAACAGTTTAGAAGAAGCAAGAAAAGTGCAAGGCGACCTAATAAAATTGATGAAAAATGGTAGCTTTCTATTACGGAAATGGTCTAGTAATTATCCTGAAATACTCCAAACTTTACCAGAAAGCTATCGAGATCAAAAAATACATTTGATCGAAGATGAAACTAGAAAGTCATTAGGTGTTGTATGGTCTCCAGCAGATGATACTTTTCGACTACCGATGAAAATTAACCACCCAAAAAAAGCCACTACAAAGAGGTATATCTTATCCGAAATTGCTAAACTGTTCGACCCCCTAGGATGGTTAGGCCCAGTAATAATACAAGCGAAACTTTTAATACAAGAGTTATGGCTTCAACAAATCAGCTGGGACGAACCTGTTAACCAACAAATTGCTACGAGTTGGGAAAATTTCAAGAATCAGATGAATACTGTGAAAGATATCAAAATTCCGAGATGGATCTACTATGAAGAAACGAAGCTAGAACTTCATGGGTTTTGCGATGCTTCCGAAAAAGCATATGGCGCAGTAATTTACAGCAAAACAAAAATAGACGGAATCTCACACACTACGTTGCTAATTGCCAAATCAAAGGTTGCTCCAGCAAAAACAAAGACTACCTTACCAAGGCTTGAATTATGCTCGGCAGTTCTTCTAGCAAAATTAATGGAAAGAACCATCAAAACCCTCAAGATAGAATCAGTAGATTTCTATGCTTGGACAGACTCCATGATCGCATTAAGTTGGATCAAAGGCGATGCACAGAGATGGAAAACTTTCGTAGCAAATCGAGTATCTGAAATTCAAAGTTTGGTACCAAAAGAACACTGGAGTCACGTAAAGACGCAAGATAATCCAGCAGATGCTTTGTCCAGAGGAATAGATATTCATAAGCTGAGAGATCATTCATTATGGTGGAAAGGTCCAATATGGCTACATACTCATGAGCATTTTCCAAATATGGTCAAAGTTCCCGACACTGAAGAAGACAAACGAATAAGTAACACTTGTCATCAAATCAGAATATCAGACGAACGTCAGTTATGCAAAGAATTTTCCGAAATGGCAAAGATGGTTCGAATCTTGTCATATTGCAGAAGATTTAAGACCCATGAGAAAGGCCTATTGACTCCTCAAGAATTGGACAATACCCTAAAAGCAATAATAAAACAAGAACAGGAAAGAATGTTCTACCAAGACTTCCGAACACTCAAAAAAAAAGGATATGTCGATAAAACTACAAGTAAAATATCCAATTTAACTCCTTTTATTGATGATGAAGGTATCCTAAGGGTTGGAGGAAGATTGGAAAATTCAATGTTACCCTATGAACAAAAACACCCCATCATACTTCCAAACCATAATCATTTCACGGATCTGATAATACGCAACAGTCACAAAAATACATTGCACGGAGGAATTCAGCTGACACTTGCATACTGTAGACAAAAATACTGGATTATTAATGGAAAACAAGCTGTTAAACGGATTTTAAATAAATGCTTAAGATGTATAAGATACAAACAACAAACTGCACAGCAACAAATGGGACAATTACCAAATCCTAGAGTCACACCGTCTCCTCCATTCACCCATACAGGAGTAGACTATGCTGGACCAATTCAAGTAAGAACCACAAAAGGGCGAGGGCACAAGTCCTACAAAGGATACATTGCAATTTTTGTATGCCTATCAACAAAGGCGATACATTTGGAGGTTGTAAGCGACATGACAACAGAAAAATTTTTAGCCGCCTTCCGAAGATTGATATCACGAAGAGGTCCATGTTCCCATATGTACAGCGATAACGGCACCACTTTTGTGGGTGCAAACACAAATTTGCAGAAAGAAGTCTCTAAAATAGTAAAGAACCCAGACATCCAAAATTCGATGTCATCAAGTGGTGTTCTTTGGCATTTTATCCCTCCACACGCACCTCATTTTGGAGGATTATGGGAAGCGGGAGTCAAATCCATGAAATATCACTTAAAAAGAGTAATTGGTGAATCTACATTAACGTATGAAGAATTGGCGACGTTAACTCACCAAATTGAAGCGTGCTTGAACTCCAGACCTCTCTGTCCCATTAGCGATGATGCAAATGACTGTACTGTGCTCACTCCAGGACACTTTCTAATAGGCAGAGAAATAATCTCACAGATAAATCCAGATACAACTGAAGGTACTAGTAGCTTAAATCAAAGATGGAAACTGGTACAAAAAATGAAAACAGATTTTTGGAAACTCTGGACTTCGGAATACCTAAATCGCTTACAACAGAAGTACAAATGGCAAACGCCGAGCGAAAATATTAAGCTTGGAACACTAGTAGTACTGAAAGAAGATAATATCAATCCAAGTCATTGGCCTTTAGCAAGAGTTACAAAAGTTCATCCAGGACAAGATGATAAAGTTCGAGTAGTAACACTACAGAAAGCAAGAGAAGCCGTATTGAAAAGAGCAATTAATTCTTTAATTCCGCTACCAACCGAAACTGAAGAAGCTCCCACATTAAAACCGCAATCTGTTGGTTCTGTAAATAGCAAAATCGCAGTAATTTCCACAAAAAACCAAAACCATACAACTCAAACGAGGGGGCTATGGAGTACGCTACTGATTAAGGTTTTTCTGTTCATATTCCTTCTATTCAAACTACCTGCACCACAAGCTGGATACACGCCACAATATCCAAAACCAGGCTTGTATATAGAACATTTGGGGCATGCCAGGCTTGACAGAGGAATATTCAGGATAGAAGTAAAATACAACGCCACCAAATTTGTTGAAGATTTTGTGAACGCCACGCAAATGGTAGAAGATTTTCAATCCCTTTGTCGACAAACAGAATCACTTTCAAATGATACTCATTGCTACACACTTTTGCACCATCTGAAAGAACAAGAAGTTCAGCTAAGACGTTTCAATACAAGTTCCATGTCTATCTCAAAACGATCCAAAAGAGGCATTTTAGGCAAAATTCTAACATCAGTATTTGGAGTCAATGATGAAGTTTACCAAGATATAGAAACTCTGCATCAAAATCAAGATGAACTGATAAAAACATCCAATCACCAAACCAAAATAATGATTTCGACGTTATCTCGCATCAATGAGACAGAAGTCAGAATTCAAAACCAACTAGAGCGCTTTAGAGAGAAGCTAAATCAAGGACTAAATTCAATAAATGAAATGAACCATTGGTACAAGACGACTGACGTGAACAAACTAAATATCAACATTCTGAGTGCCTATCAAGTGGCCACTAATTTTCTGAACGAGTTAAATGAATATCACTCCCGACTACTACATGTTCAATATAATGGAGTTACACTGTATGACTTGATTTCACCTGGCCATGTTCGAAAAATGATTGAAGATGCTAACAAAAATATGCCAGGACATTTGCAAATATTACCATTTCCAACTGTTAAAATAGAGATAGAATATACAAAAGAAACCATGCAAGTCTTCAGTTCCTTCGTGATAATAGACATATCACAATATGATCTCATTCGAGTTACACCTACTCCTTTACCAAGAGCAAATGGATCGTTTTGCATATTTGATGTACCTAGAAATATCCTAGCAGTAGACTACAACAACGATCTGTACTTCAGTCTAAGTGAAGAAGAAATGTATCATTGTATTGCTCTTCCAAAACACCAACACATATGTTCACCATCGGTGGTAAAAAATATTGAATCAAATCCAAACTGTGTGATTGACGAGATCTACGAAAGACCAGAAAGAATCTACTGCAGCGTTAAACAATTTGCAGTAACATCCACAATATGGCAACAGTTACACATGTCCAATACATGGTTATTTCTTACCGCTAAGCCAACAAGGGTTGCCGTAATTTGCAACGGTATTCGAGATGATGTTTTACTTAACAGCACTGGGGTGATCAAACTTTCTGAAGACTGTATGATCAAGAGCAAACTAAACATCCTACAACCAAAGAGAACCGTTACCAATTCAGTGCTAGGGACTTACGCAAAATCTTCAATGCCGGTCCTCAACATTTCAGGAATTAGTTCGATCAGGCTAACTGAAAGCATTCCAAAAGAACCTGTCCTCACAATTACCAGTGATTTATCTGAAGTAACATCGGAGGAAAAGGATTTGCAAGATGAACTACATGAAAAGATATGGATACAAGTGAGAGAGCATTCTTATTCGTCCCACGCCATAAGTATCACTACCACTTTAATCCTAACCTTACTTATCTGGATTGGATATAAACTTATTAGCAAACGTTTCTGCCGACATGAAGCTGGAACAAGGAAGGAAGAAGAGAATGAGAGATCCGAGATGATCGAGTTACAACCTCTGGACCCTGACCGGGACGAAACCGAAATCTCATCTTCCCACCTGAGAGCCGCCAGTATGTTCAATCTTGAACATCATAAAAACAAAAGAACATCCTGTATATAAAATATTTTTAATTTCATTGCATAAAATTAATTTGTTTAACAACCTCGAAATTAGATCGCTCAAGTTAGCACGTACAAAACGCTAACTTGCAGTATTTTATTTTTATTTTGTATCATATTTTCTTATAATATATAATTGTTTTATTTTGTAATATAATAAATATAGGTCGAATTTAAAAAATAAACGATTCAAAAATTAAAAGTTGTAGCTTTAACTTCGATATTCACATAAGGCCCTTTGGGTTTTATTCAGGTTACTAGAGTAATCAGAAAGTATAAATTTTGAATCATATTATTAATTTTTCTTTACAATTTTGTTCTACATACATTGCAATTTGACCTGCTTAAAACTGATCTATAATAGACTTTTCACATTACTGCTACACAATTTTTTTTTTGATTATATAATTATTATAGATCACATTTGCAATATGGTACCCTTTTTCCGTGTTCACTAATAACGAAAATACTTGTAAATAACGAAGTTGGACGCTAAAATGTCCTATTGTCATTTTAATTACTTATACATATTTTTTTGTTTTAATGTAAGATCTCTTCTTAACACAAAAACATTTTTTACCTGTTTAATTTAGTTTAATAGTATCGAAAATAAATGCTAATATAAAATCATCTCGGTAATAAAAAGATCAACGTCGAAACTAAAATAAATATAGGCCCCAGACTATAAAATATTTTATTAAGAAATTCGACAATTTAATATTTAAACAATAGGTGTGAGCTAAAGTGCAATGATTAAAATAAAAAAAAACAATCTTTTGTGTCCCCACATAAAATATGATGAAGTGTTTATTTTCATTATCCGTGTAGATAAGAATTTAAACATTCTTTCCAAATATTATTTATTGCGTCATTTTTTTTATATTTCTGTTGGCCGATTTTATTCTTTTATTATAATTATAGTTTAAGGTTAACTTTGTCTTATATTTTATCTGTGCTTTGTAAAAAAAATACACTTCGTGGTTTATTAATTTGACACCTTATTGACAATGACTAAAAGTTTTTTTCATGGTCGAAATCGAAATGAAACTGCTTTTGCGCTAAATAACTTTTGCGACTTCCAAAGTTCGTTTTAAAAAAATTATTTTTGAAAATTACAAAAAAATCTACGAATTTTCTACCAAGTTTTATAATATACGTTCTTTACTGTATGAATATAAAAAATGTGAATAATAATAAACAAATAGCAAACAAGCGTTTTGCGATAAAGTTTCATAATCATCGTTCTTCCTGGTAATATAGGAACGATAGCGCTTTCAAATTAATTATTATACATAATTTATATTATCAGCTTTTAGGAAGAAATATTTTTTTTGGGTAAAAATGTTAGCGGGGTGACGTCATACTTTGAAGGGTGAAGGCGAGCTCGTGGAAAATCATAACAAGCTGAGACTTGTCTGAAATATGATGAAATAATGTCGGTCAAGGTCGTTTATACATAACAATCTCCTGAGCGACGAACATGATATTAATACAACACGGAAATGCAAAAAAAAACTGATAACGTAATCTATATGTCTAAAATAACGCATAAACATTTTTTTTCCTTATCATTATACATGAAAATAATTCCAATTATTTTTTTGTCTATGATGAAATTTATCTTTGTCGATGGAAGAATTTTTACCTTAATTTTCGGGGGTGAGGGCACTTATATTATTCATCGGAGAATTTTTTATCAACGACGAAAATGAATTTTTTGTCGTGGTCAATGGATGAATATTTTTTACCTTAATTTTCGGGTTATATTATATATTGCATCATTATTATATATTAGATATTCAAATGGATTATTGACGGAAGCGAATAGAAAAGTGGAGGGGGCTGGGGTGTGGCTTCCCTCGCGGCGCTATGTGCGATGTTGCAATTCGGTAGTCAATTTGTAGTTATTTTTAGGGAATTATGTGCCGTACTTAACACGGTGGACATAGGGTGCGCTGTTGCCAGATCTACTCTATAAATTTCCCCAGATCTGGGGAAAAATCGGGGAATGTGTGCTCAAGTGGCTTACTATCTACTAAAATCATTCGACCAACGGTCTCGTGATTTTTTCAAATAATCTCCTTAAATTGCCAATGAATGTAAATAGTCAAAACTTATAAAAAATGAGACATATAAAATATCCTGCCAAATCTGAGCTCCAGTGGTATTATCTCCGATAATTCTGTATTTTAATTCTTGAATATTGGCGGGTTCTGTTTTGTAAACTGTGATTTTTAAGGGACCCCCATTATGAGATTTTTTTGACTATAGAACTTAAATAAAAAGAATAATTTTTTTATAATATTACCATGAAGTCTTTTGGTGATACTAATTTATCAAAATATTAAATTATGCAAAGAATAAGATTCAGGTCTCATCAGGAAAAAGACAATTTAATACTTGGAGGCGCATTTTACACTTTATAGTCAATATTTAAAATAATTGGGGTTTGTTTTAATTTAATTTTAAAAAAATGAGAAGGGATTGTTACCCAATTTTTTGATATTTTGTTTAGAATTGTATAAAACAATCAAAATTCAAAAGAAAATAAAACGAAAAATGATCTTCGCCTAAATAATAAAAAAAAATGTTGTAAAATTTAATAATTTAAATTACGTCTTTATTTTTTTAGGACGAACACGGGAGTATAATTTGGCTTGAAAATTATATTAATTTTAGCAAACAAACCTTTTGCTCGATTTTATTTCTAATTTTCACACAACTAAAATTATTTTACAAGAATTTACAATCATGTGCCCTAAGGATTCGTATTTATTCTTATATTTAGTAAATGGACCATGGTAGTCCTCTATGACTTTTAATGCTTGTCGATTATAATAGAGCTATTTTAGATTTTTTAAAATAAAAATTCAATATGGGTGACATCCGGCTTGACCCAAAATAACAAAAATTGAAAATTCCAGAATCCTTTTTGGATTTCCATATATTTGGATTATACCACATTAAATGCGTACAGATAGACCGTCAGTCACTTGGGATGCCATTTTTATTTTATTTTTGATTTTTTGTTATAAGTCCTATTTGGTCATGATTTGGTCTCAAGTACTTTTAATTAAACTAAAATTGCCTAAAGTCTAAATCTTGTCAATTATTTATTGTTGTTCCTATTGTTAAATATTTAATTCATCAAATACAGTTTTTTACTTAAACTCAATTTTTTTAAAAGAAACATCGATGGGCCACCCGGTAGTAAAATTGCCATTAAAAAGATGATAACAATTACTTTTTTCTTAAATAAAGGAGGAATGCTTTTTTAATTTCAATACAAAATTTTCCTAAGGTCAACCCTGTTCAAAAGGTAAAAAGTATGTGTTCATAATAAATTTGATAAGATTGCTGATAATTAATTAATAAGTTGTTCAATCGACCAAAATTTGGAATAAATCTAGTAACCCATTTAAAATTCATAAGGCCATGAGTCATTTGCACCCAGTATTCAATCTTATTTTGCCTTTCCAATGTTTTTTTTTAATAAATTAAATCCATGTAATGATATGTTTTTTTTTAAATAAATTTTTGTAAATACATTTTAACCGTTTGAATTAAACGATATTTTAACCATATTTGTTTAAAAATTTCTTGGCAATATTTCTTGGTATATTTAATTTACTTGTATGAAATAAAGAATCAAGCATTTTTAAAAATAAAATAATTTGATAGGCTGGGTCGTTGTATTCTAGTGGAGATAATATTTCCTTGTTTATTTTGAAGTCGATAAAAGTTAAAGGCGGTCTTATTTTGTTTTTTAATTCTCTTCAGCTACCAGTGAATTTGTAAACATTTACTGTTACCAAACGCAACGTCATCATTTGACAATTTCCGAATGTTTATTTTCTTTTCATTTTATTTTATCAATTCGATACGAAGATGAGGATGTGTTATTATTTTACAGTGTTGAGTTCACTTTTTTTTATTATCGTCACAGCGCACTTTAGGCGGGAAACAACATTCTGTCGCGATTGTGCATAAGCATAACCCACAAGAGTTATCATAGTGAAAAGTGAAAAGAAAATGTTCAGTTCAATGGTCGATGCATCAGAATTGCTAAAAAAAAAGATCTGGGCATGGCATAAAAAATAAAAATTAGTTTTTACCCAGTTTTAAAATTTATATTGTGTTTGATTATTCTTTCGTTGTTCGTTATTGTTGCTGAAACAACTCGTTACTGCGAGACTTTTTTATTATGGTAAGTGCAATTACTATTTTTATATTCTTTATTTTCAACTAGTAGTATCAATATATTTTATCATATTAGTAGAAAAAAATGTACTTCCAAAATGTAATTCAAAATTTTTGGGTAATCTTTCAAAACTTGTAAATAAAAAAAAACTAATTTTCCCGAAATTATTTAATTTTTAAATTTTCTTGTCGGTTTTTTTTGTTTACTTTAGTTGGTTGTATACTTAGGCTTAGGAAGCGAAATACCTTTTAGTGGAGTCAATCTACGGAAAGATAAGGCGAGGTTCGTAAAAATGTGATATAGCTAAGCCCCAGGACAAAAAATTTCGTAATTATACCAAAAATAAGATGTCGTGATTTTTGCCAGGATTGGTTTGGGGGAGCCACCCCTTAAAACCGAAAATTAGGTTTTTGAGGTATTTTTTGGGTTAGAGTGGCTGCGACCATTTCTCCCCCTGGAAGATACATATATAGGTTTTTTGGGCTAAAAATTGAATTATGGCTATTTTGGTCAAGTCTCTGCCGAATCGGATAAAATTTGGTGAAAAATGACCATAATGGGTGGTCAAAAGGTGAAGTCAAAATATGCAATATTTTTGGTTAAAATCTAAATTTGGCCGATTTACCCCCTAATTATAACCAACGAGTCATAGACTCTGGTTGGGCTTAAATTAAAGGTTGGGCTTAAATTAAAGGTTATTTTATAGGGTTTCATATGGTTTAGGTGCGTATAATATGGCTTTTGAGTTTCGCCCATTTTTTGAACGCATAAAATTTTTATTTAAAAAAATATCAAAAAATAGAAAAGGAAAGTTTTGTTGTATCAGAAACTTTCTACAAAAGTAGACTAATAAATCTTTAATACGACGTTTCGTGTCTTAACAGCCACGATCAAGTTTGTTTTTAAATGTCTATTTTATTACAAATATTTATAAACCGTCAAATTCCAAATTCAGTAATATATCACACTAGTCATTTTAACGACGTTATATCTAAAATAACTAACAGCATCAGTGGTAATAATTTTTAATTACGGTCCTGACGTAGTTATTTTTTAAATTTGTTTTAATTTTGTCAAAATGAATGTAACATTAACTTACAATTTCCAAAACGAATACGACAATGGGCATATAAAGATAATAAAACAACGAAGATTTAAGATGTGAAATCTGATATTATCTGAATCCATTGTTTAATGTCAATTTTTATTAAAAATTCTTTTTATATAGCTATCAAATTTTTACGAACCTCGCCTTATTTTTCCGTAGATTTGTACTTTTCTATAATTATATAAGTATTTGTTACTTGCAAAATAAATGAAAATATACCTTATATCGGATTAGTTCTTCAATAGAATACTTGGCGGAATTTCAGTTTCTTTAAAAGTGTCTGTGATATTTGGAAAATTATTTATTTTTTTTTCATATTTTGAAGTAGAAGGTTGTTTTTTCTGATTTAGTAAATATTTATGTAATTATTACTTATAGTGCAGTAAAAGAGGCCAAGAAAATGAATAGATAGATATACAGAGGGTGGCGCAACTTTAATTGAACACCTATTAGTATTTTATAAACCGTTATAGATACAAAGTGATTAAATGGGGAAAAAGATGTGTAATAATATTTACAAGATACCCACACTATACAGAACAATTAATTTTTTCCCAAAGTTTCAAGTCCTAACCTATTGCCAAAATTTCCAAAATAATCAAACCCGTTCACAATGACTTATTAAACCGGAAAATTATTATCTAGATTCGACACATCATCTTTAAGATCTTGTACATGCCAAGCACCTTTATCTACGCCATTTTCATCCTCTAATTTATAAGTACAGTAACCAATCTTCTTGGTAATAAAGAACGGACCTACAAATTTCGGTGCCAATTTCGCCGAAAAAAAATTAGCTGCATTTGACAAAGGAAAATTCCTCTTCCAAACCTTTTGACCAACCGTAAATTCAACTGGGCGGCGACGAAGATCGTAAACCTTTTTACTGCGCTCATGTGACTTTCCTAACTTGATCGAGATCTTCTCATACAATGATTTAAATCCTTTCTGCCGATTCCTAATCTCATCCGTAGGATCCAAATTTATCGAAGGTACCTGTTCAAAATAGTCTTGACCATATAATTTGAAATCTCTACCAAAATTGACAAAATATGGAGTATTACCCGTAGTTTCATGACGAGAAGTACGAATCGCACAAGCTATAGATGGCAGATGTTTGTCCCAAAGACGATGATTTTCTTTACAATAAGACGAAATCATGGTTTTTATTACCCTATTTACCCTTTCAGTTGGGTCAGCACGAGGAAGATAATTAGCTGTATATGAAATAACCGTTTTATACTTCTTACATAACGACTGAAACTCGTGGCTTCTCATTGGAGTACCATTGTCACAGATCAAGTACTGAGGAGCACCATAAACTAGGAAAATACCTTCTTCTACGCATTTAACTAACGACTTACCATTCGCCTTTCTAAGAGGAAAAATCACTACATACTTACTAAAATAGTCTGTTACCACTAGGCAATATTCAAAACCTTGAGTGGAACGTGGAAGTTTGCCTATAAAATCAAGGCTGATGACCTGGAAAGGTTGGCTAGCTTTCGGTTTAGTACCCATAAGGCCTGCCGGAGCACACTTTTCAGGTTTTTGTTCCGCACATACCCTACAAGATTTGACATACCTAAGAATATCACATTTCATCTTGGGCCAGTAATATTTGTCCCTGGTCTTCCAATAAGTTTTAAAACCTCCCACATGACCAGCAGTAGGATCATCGTGACAACGAGACAAAACCGTTTTTCTCTCATCTTTAGGAACGACCATTTTCCAATAATCTGATGGAGAAGAAAGATCAGGAATGCTACACTTAACATGCTTAAACAGCAAGTTGTTTTCGACTCTATATGAAGGAAATTTATCAGGATGATCTAAGACTTTCCTAACCAAATTCTTATACCATTTGTCTTCAGTCTTTGAAAAATCTACCTCCAAAACTGAGACATGCACTGCATCAACATCTATCACCGAAACCGCTCTACTTAAAAAATCAGGAACAATGTGAGATTTACCTGGACGATGTATAATCTCAAAGTCATAAGGTTGTAGACGTAAGACCCATCTCGCCAAACGACCTTGAGGATCTTTCAAGCGTTGTAACCATAACAGAGAGTGATGGTCTGTAATCACCTTAAAGTGGCGATGGTCCAGATAATGCCGTAACTTTTCAATAGACCAAATAACTGCTAGCGCCTCGCGTTCAGTAGTACTGTAATTTCTTTCCTGTCTAGAAAGCGACCTCGATAGATAACTAATAACTTTTTCTCCTTCCGGAAACTCTTGACTAAGACAACATCCAAAGCATCGCACTGAAGTATGAAGGTTCTGTCAAAATCAGGACAAGTAAGAATTGGCGAAGATACTAATGCCTCCTTAATAAACCTAAAAGAACTTTCACAATCGATTGACCAATTCCATTTAACATTTTTCTGTGTAAGATGGTTAAGAGGTGCCAAAATCGTCGAAAAATTGGGGATGAAACGCCTATACCAAGATGCGGTACCTATGAATCTACGAATTTCCTTAACGTTTTTAGGTGCTGGGGTATTCATAATCGCCTCTATTTTCTCTGGATCTGGGTGAAGACCTGACGCATCAACTACGTAACCTAAATATTTAAGTTTTGACATACAAAAGTTACACTTTTCCTGACTAACAACTAGTCCAGCTGCTTGTAACCTATCTAAAACAATACCTAAAATTCGCAAATGTATATCAAAATCCTGCGACACTATTACAATATCATCTAAATATACAAAAACTGAATCACTAAGGTCAGAACCTAAAACATCATCTATTATACGCTGCCAAGTAGCAGGTGCATTAGTCAAACCAAAAGGCATTCTACAAAAATGAAACAGACCTCTACCTGGGACTGTAAACGCCGTCATTTCCTTTGCTTCCTGACTCAAAGGAATTTGAAAATACGCCGACTTGATATCCAAGGAGCTTAAAAACCTTGCATCCCTTAATCGATCAAGGATCGCTGAAATGTAAGGAATGGGGTATGCATCTTTCTTTGTCACTGCATTTAGTTGTCTAAAATCAATGCAAAAGCGAAAATTGCCATCTTTCTTTTGAACCAAACATACTGGACTTGACCAAGAACTCTTAGAAGGTTCAATTATGTTATTGGTAAGCATACTACTAACTTCTTCATCAATGATTTTTTTTTTATGAGGGCTACAGGGATAATAGCGCTGTTTAATTGGTTTACAACCAGGTAATAATTCTATTGAATGACATCCAACTGTGCAACAACCTAAATCAGAACCCATTAAACTTAATTTCTCGGTAATCACGGACTGAAATTTTGATCTTTGCTCCTGCGTTAAAGTAGATTCCCCTTGAATTCCTTGTTTTGTGACAAGATTTATACTATCGATATTACCTTTACCAAAATGCCAAATATTTTTTTTAAGATCAGGAATAATTCCCATAGCTTTCCAAAAATCTATGCCTAAAATCAATTTTTGCGAAATATCCGGAACGACTAATAAATCAATCAAATAAACTTTGTCTACTACTGAAATAGGAGCAGTAATAAACCCTAAACTCATACATTTTTGGCCGTTAGCTACTGAGCAAGTGATTGATTCAGATACTAACCGGAAACCCAAATTTTGCAACATACTTAGAGTTTCAAGATTAACAATTGTTCTAGAACTTCCACTGTCAAGTAGTCCTAACAACTTGTGACCGAATATATTCACCTCTAGAAATGGACGTTCATCGGAACCTGCATGAGATATAATAAAATCTAACAAAATCTTGGTGGATTGAAAATTACTAACGGAGGGTAACTTACCACCGACTAGTTCCTCCTTTGAATGTTTCCCGAATTACAATTCGAGCAAGTCTTTACTGTTACCCCTGGTGATTTGCAACGAAAACAATGAACATTTCGTGGATGTGGACAGTTTTGTTTGAAATGACCAACCTGCCTACAATTATAACAAATTATTTGTTTTCTAACCGTCATATTTTTGTCATTTGAAATTTGATTAGGATGAATACCAGGATTGGAATTACAATTTACAGCTGAATTGGGATAGTTAGTTGAAAAATTATTGGGCGAGTTTGACATAACCTCATGCACTGAAACTTTACTTTTACCTTTAGGAGATGTAAAGGCAAATTCTGGATCTACAAAATCTAAGCCCTTTTGACTTGGAGCTACATAATTTTCCACCCTAAATTTCTTAGTTTCCAGTTTCAAACATTCTGATTCTAACTCTTGTAAGGAGTTTACTTCCCTAAGCTGAGATGTATAGAAAGGTGCCAAATTTCTTATAAGTATATCTAACTGCAAAGAATTACTAATGTCCCCATGACGTCTAAACATCGATTTCATACAAGTAAGGTAGTCTATGATACTTTCGTTTATGTCTTGAGTCCTTCTTAAGAAATTTTCAAAGAGTCTAGGCCTATAATCAGGTGAATAATAGTGAGAGATTAATAAATTTGATAATTCTTGCCAATTATGAAATCTATCTCTATTATTGATAAACCAATTACGGGCTTTATCCTCAAACAATTCGTAAGCTGCGTCAAATAGTTCTCCTTCAGAAACTTTACGAGCTAAGCTAATATGAGAAATTTTATCCAAAAATTCATGTACTGAAATATCCTCTGATTTGCCAGTAAACTTAATATTCCACTTATAAATAGGAAAAGGTTTATAATTAGAAGTACTAGGACGATTGAGTAAAACTTGGTTATTATTACTTTGACTTGAAGTGGGATTATTAGCAACCTGAGAGGATTTTGTGGGGGTACTATTTTTAACACTACTATTAGAATTAGGATCAAAACTTTCAAACAATTTACTTAAATCAGGGTCATTCCTACTAACACTTTCTAAATTATCTAGGGCTGATAAAATTTTAGTCATGAGATTTGAACGATAAATTTTATTTTCATCTGTAATAGATATTCTATCAATACGTTGTAAGAGATGTACAAGTATAGTTTGAGCTCGTTCAAATTTATTTCTCGAATTTTCACCAGGTACACTGCCAATAGTTGAGGTTAATTCTTTCAATTTTTGAGAAACTATCACTTGTTCATCTTTAAATTCTAATGTCAAACATGGGTAATTTAATGGTTTTCCTTCCTTTTCTAATTTAATTAATATACGCAAACATGATCTCATTTCATCTACGGTTTGAGTATCACTAATGGGAAAGCCACGAACTGATAGTTCATATTTCAGTTCATCTTTTTTTAAATAATTAATATTCATTTTATAATCCATTTTTGTCAATTTATAAAACTAAACACTATACCAAAAACAAATAACCAGTAAATTTTACACACACAAAAAAGATAAGAGAGTAGACCCACAAAATGAAAAAAAAAATCCAATGGTTCTTATACCATTAAGTATCAGATTTTTTTTTATATATGTTTAATATATTTCATTTAATAATGTAATTTAATTTAATAATTACCTAAGAAAAAAAATTAACAACTCTGTTGAAATTAGATCACTAGTAAGGAGAAGAAAAAAAAATTAATAGGGAAAAAAAATATGGCCAACTACTGTAACCAAATTATTGTAATTTGCTAAATTACTGATGAAATTACTTTCTTATTTCTACATTACCACGTTGGTGTTAAATTACGGAACAAATTATTTTATTAATTTTACGTCGGGCACCAAAATTGCTTTTAGCATCCGCTTCTGAATACACGTTGGGCGCCAAATTACTGTTACGTTTTATTTAAAAAAAAAAGCATGAGTTTGACAGAGCACTACAACTGCAAATCTACCGAATTGAATCAAAAGATTATTTGAGGCGAAAGGTAGTAACAGTTCACCGACTAGCTCAGTGAGGGATTTATATCGCGCCAGAGCTTTTGTAACGCCGAATAAAGCACAAAATCGTTCGATAAGGTGAACCCAAATAATCACTAAGTAAATCAATAAATCCACAAAAATCAACAAAGTGAACCTGTCGAAACAACACCCTGTATATCAATATTTTTATTTACATATTTGAAAAGAGCAGAAAAAGTTCAGTTACACTGAATATATTTGATATTTCCGCACACGACTTTTGATAATAAGGGGGCAAAAATTAAATAAAAAAATTAATTTTCTTTCCTTAATTATAATTTTCCACCTTTAATCAATATAAGCATCAACTAGTTGATATTCTCTATTTCCATTTCTGGATCCTAACCTTAATGTAAAACACCCTGTATATGTAAGAAAATTGATCATAACATTTGTTCATTGTTGTACATTTTAAAAAATGAGGAGTAATCTCACCCAACTTTCCGAATACTCCAAGTAAAGTAATTGTTTAATCGATTATTTTAGTTTTTCTGCAACAAAATACATTAATAAAATAAGTTTACAAAAATTTAAAAAAGTTTAATTTTTTCTAAATTTTTTCTTTAACTTTTTATAATTTTGTATAATTTCTACCAGTATTATTTTAAAATATTTCACACATAATGTACATTTTGATCACTTTCAGATGTACCATTTGCTTTTTTCATTTGTTTTACCATTTTTGATAAAACAAAAGGACAAAAAAATTACATTTTTTTTGATTTTGTTTATAATAATTACAATGTTAAATTCGAAGAGACTAAAATACTTCCTAAATTTATAGTTTTATATAACCTATCGAATGGTATAAATTCCATTTTAATATCTTTTGAAAAAAATCACAATTATAGAGTTTTTTACTGCAAATTAAAGGATATTTTTATTATAAGTTTTAATATTAATATTAACCTTAAAAAAAACCTATTATTGAATAATATTAAAAACAATAAATAATTAATATCTCATTCAATTATATTCATAATGGGAAACAAACCATTTTTTTGGGTTCTCTGGATTAAAATGCATTAATAAAGTTAGTTTTAAAAACTAAAAAAAAAATCAAATTTTTTGTCAATAATTGATGGGTAAATCCATTGTGTTGTTTTAAGTTTTTTCTTTGTTTGCTATAACTTTTACAAATCCTATGTTAAAAGTATGAAATAATTTACACACATAGTACTTTTGGATTCTTTTTGGATATGCTATTTACTTTTTTCATTTATTTTATACTTATTGATTAAACGAAATTGCAAAACATTTTAAAAAAATTATTTATTTTGGCTATATTAATTACAATTCTAAATCTTAAGAAACTAAAATACATTTTAAATTTAGAGTTTTATATTATCTTTGGAATGGTGAAAATCCCATTTCAATAACTTTAATATTTTAGAAGTTATTCTATCTAGTTTAAAATCGTAATATAATTTTAAATGTTTTTTAGAAAATTTTAAAAAAATTTCACAATTTTTGTACTTAATAAATTTTTGAAAAAAATTATAATTATAAAATTAATTATTAAAAATTTAAAAATATTTTTTTTAAATTTTTAATATTAAAATTTAACTAAAAAATAATAATTTAAAAAAATGGAAAAAAATATTACTAATTATTGGACGTTACTTATCTGTATTTTTAATTCAAACTGATTGCTCAAATAAATTTAATATTATTGGTTGCATATACTTTAATTTAAAATATCTTTGTTTTTTAGGTTGTTTTGAACACTAATAATAATTCTGTTGAAGAATATCGTCACCAATAACCAAAACTACACTTTTTAACACTCGTACGTTTCGCTAACTATGTTAGCATCAACTATATGTAGTACGTTGCAATATTCATCTCCTGTCCAAATATGAAATTGCTATTAGAAGTTATAAACTTTGAAATTAGTATTTTTACCCTTTAGAAGCAAATTTTCCAAGAGTATAAAGAGTTAACATGTATTTTCTGTCTTTTTGTTACCAAGATCTACGTAACAAACTTGTATGTAGTTGAAATCAGTGAAATTAATATGTTAAATGTGTGCGCCACTGGATCCTTCGATCGTTCCGGATATTTTGGCTGCTAAAATTGGCTGCTAACTTCACACCGGTCGAAAAGTTAAGTGGGACATCCGGTATATATTGTATGTAAAATATTCATTTCACACCGAAAAGTTAAGTGGGACACCCGGTATATAGTCTATGTAAAATATTCATTTAATTGGACCTAATTAAACATGATCAAAAAAACTTCTAAATGATTTAAAAATAGGAATAATGGGAAAAGAAAAAAATAGGTTATTTTATGTCGGTAAAGCCAGCAGGCACTTGACGGCAGAACTACATGAAATATTTACCAAAATTATCGGCTTTTTATCGGCTATTTAAATGCCCAAAAAATAATTTTTCCGCTCCACTATTTTATTTTAATTTTTAAGGTTCTGCTAGCTTTACCGTAAAGCTAGCAGAATCGCAGAGAATTTTAAAAACAATTATACCAAAATTATCGGCTTTTTATCGGCTATTTAAATGCCCAAAAAATAATTTTTCCGCTCAACTATTTTTTTTATTTTAAGGTTCTGCTAGTTTTACCGTAAAGCTAGCAGAATCGCAGAGAATTTTTAAAACAATTGTACCAAAATTATTGGTTTTTTATCGGCTATTTAAATGCCCTAAAAGTAATTTTTCCGCTTCAACATTTTCTGTTCCAGTATTTTTTTTATTTATAAGGTTCTGCTAGCTTTATGAAGAGAGTTTGTTCTTATATGTCAATATATGTTATTACAAACCTTTCACTTGCACAAATGACTTATAATTTGAAAACGATATGATTTTATTACATAGTCTTTCTTAACCACTTCTTTTAAAAACCTATTAAATTGAAATTTATTTAGTAAATTATTTAATTTTTATATTTTTATTTCAATATAGGTAAACCTAGTAATCCACTAAATCCACAGATAATGATTTGATTTCTGTTTATGTAATTCGTTAATTTATAATTATACAAATTAACCCCATATTTTTTATCTCAAGTGCAATTTTATTGTTACTATGAAACTGGAGAATCTTACTTGCATTTTAAATCAAAAATAATTTAAATAAACTACGTTTATATTTGGGAACAGTACCCAAATACTAATTTCTAAGCAAGGGTGCCGCCGCCGCCGCCAAAGAGGCGCCCGTGTCAGCGTTTTTTGATAGACAATATTTATAGGCAAATTTAATCTACCTTCTTATGTATAGTCTATTCAAAACAAAAACCGTTTTACGTCATCGATGTGCAAATAATAATACGGCAGTGTTACCACCAAATAGAGCACGCAGAAAATCCTTTCATGTACGAACGTCACTAATTGGGGGTTTTAGTAATATCGTTTCTAAACATAACGTCCTACAAGGATGTTTTTTCTGATTGGAAATCATTAAATCATCGATGACGTGCAACGGTTTTTGTTTTGAATAGACTATATGGAGTTAGTATGTTGTGAACCTAAATAATAATGAATTAAAAGACACCGAAGGACGAATAAGAAAACGTAAAATATAATAATCTCTTCCACTCACTACCCCATTAAAGTAGTGATTGACCCTCAGAAGCTATAAGCTTGTGGTCCGGGGCGACTTACTGACGATTAATGGCGTCATTTGACATTACGGTAAGGAAAACCCGGAAAACCCTACCACCATCGTAAATAAAAATTTATCAGTCTTGGCTTAATCAGGATAATTTTCATTAATTTTGATGTTTAGTATTTGTACTATTCATTACTTTTTGTACATTATGTACATTATTATTTTATAGTTTGTAATAAATTTTTTTTTTAAATTCTCTACGGTCCTGCTAACTTTACGGTAAAGCTAATAGAACCTTAAAAATAAAAAAAAACTGGAGCAGAAAATGTTGAAAGGGGAAAAATTATTTTTTGGGCATTTGAATAGCCGATAATTTTGGTATAATTGTTTTTATCGCCAACCGTCAATAAAGTCTTACATTACCATAGCGATTTTCGGAAGTAAAGAAACACTTTATTTTACAGTAAAAATAAAACACTTTACCTGCCGCATTTGCGTTGTATGCACCTCGTCAGTAAAGTGTCTTTATCGAACTCGCCTGTCACTCGCCTCGCTCGCTTCGCTCGCTCGGCTCATAATCTCAGACTCGTTCGATAAAGTATCACTTTACTGACTTAGTATATAAATACCTATTAAAATTCTCTGCGGTTCTGCGAGAAAGCTAGCAGAACCTTATAAATAAAAAAATACTGAAGCAGAAAATGTTGAAGCGGAAAAATTATTTTTTGGGCATTTAAATAGCCGATAAAAAGCCGATAATTTTGGTATAATTGTTTTTAACATTCTCTGCGATTCTGCTAGCTTTACGGTAAAGCTAGCAGAACCTTAAAAATAAAAAAGAATAGTGGAGCGGAAAAATTATTTTTCGGGCATTTAAATAGCCGATAAAAAGCCGATAATTTTTGTAAATATTTCATGTAGTTCTGCCGTCAAGTGCCTGCTGGCTTTACCGACATGGTTATTTTTCATGTTTAAATAATTAATATCTGGATAATATTGAATTACAACTAAAAGTCGTTATCTATTATTGAGAACTGAGAACGCAAGGCAGCAATTTTCAAGTGGAATATTTATTTATTTTATCTTCGTGGCCATGAGTGTTAGTTAGTGTTAACTGACATAATACAAAAGTGGAATTTTTGATATATATTTATTACTATTAGCACTTATAAGTCACCATTGCATTTAGGGTCTCATCGACAATTTACGGTTTTGCTAGATCCAGGTATAAAAAAGTTTTGGAGAACATTATATACATTGGTCGGTCGAAAAAAATCAACAGCGACTCAAGTAGTAGAGTAAAGCCGGTTCTGTTACACAAGGTCATCATTTATCATAAGAGCCGTTTCTGTTACAACCAGGAGATTTTTCGATTGGCCCTGTATGTAGGAATGGTGAGTCGCACCGCCCTGTAGGTGTAATTTTTCGGCGCTACGGGCCGTGGGGGAGGCGTATATTTCACTCACCCTATGTTTAATAATAATTTTAATAAATAATTAAAAATAAAGATCTTAAATTGAAATTAAAGATTTTAGAAGAATTATCATAAATACACATTATTACACTTACCTACAATTAATACAATCAAGGATTTTTCAAGTAATTATTCATAATTGAATTACCCGGTTTCTTGTTAACGACAATTATAATAAATACATATTATTGCACTTAACGACAATTAATATAATCAGGGATATTGTTGTGGAGGTAAGTATTTATATTTTTATTGAATTTCAATGTTTCTTGTTAACTCCAACTATAATTAATGGTTTATTTGCGCATTTTGTATAATTAAAGCGATTAAGTTTTGAGTATAAAAGACTAATAGCCGGTAGATAGAAAGTCCTTTAAATCTGCCGTTAGTTACAGAGTCAATAAATATAAAGACTCGATAAAATAATTTGGGTAGATAGAAGCACCTTTAACTAACGGAGCGTGTTCGATTTGGCAACATTGCTTTTTATACTCTGAAGTTGAACCGTAAAAATTATTGACGACACTGATGGCATTTTATTATATTTTTATTTTAATGAACATTTCAAAAACATGTGAATAAACGGCACAAAAGCATTTAAAATAAATACAAAGGGATTATTTCTATATGGTTGACCAGCTTGTTGAAGAAAATACTGTCCAACGATACCTGTGTTATTGTATTGTTTATGGGCCAAATATTTTGTTAAAACTTTTTCAAAATACTTATAATGCATTTCTTAAGAAAGTTTTAACTATAAAATTATGTGATATGGGATATCTATACACAAAAATTGACCAGAAAAATTCTATGAAATAACTCAGGTAGTGTTTGTAAGATTATTTAAATAGTGTTTTAATTGAATTAAATATTATTTTTAGGTTCTAATTTATGAAACTATCTTAAGTTATCCCCAGTGTACTTAATTTTATAGAAATTATGGATGTTTTATTTAGAGTATATAGAAGACAACAGTAGATATATTGCCTTGTATAGCTACGTCCACACTATAAAAGCAACATACAGTGTGTCCGTAAAGTATGGAACAAATTCATTTTTAGCTAAACAGGCCATTTTAAGAAATAATCCTGAAACACGTCGATTTTTGATTTTAATTTACCGTATTTTAAAATAATAATCTAATATACAGGGTGAATTACTTCCGAGTAATGAAGTCACCGTCATTTTTTTAAATGGAACACCCTATATTTTTTTATATTTTTAGACTCTTCCCGTGAAGCTGATTTCAAAAACCTATTACACTTATATTCTAAAGTAAATAGTTTTGAAGTTATAGACAATTGAAAATTGCATTTTTTCAAATTTAAGTGATTGCTCCGGCCAAACGACATGAAATCGGATAAAACGGCTTACATGTCCCTATCTTAACTCTTTGAGTTCTACTTGATGGCGTAAGAACAAAATGTATACAGGGTGATCAAAATTTGCGTACTTTTGATCACCCTATATACATTTTGTTCTTATGGGATCAATTAGAACTCAAAAACTTAAGATAGGGACATGTAAGCCGTTTTATCCGATTTCATGTCGTTTGGCCGGAGCAATCACTTAAATTTGAAAAAATGCGATTTTCAATTGTCTATAACTTCAAAACTATTTACTTTAGAATATAAGTGTAATAGGTTTTTGAAATCAGCTTCACGGGAGTCTAAAAATATAAAAAAATATAGGGTGTTCCATTTAAAAAAAAATGACGGTGACTTCATTACTCGAAAGTAATTCACCCTGTATATTAGATTATTATTTTAAAATACGGTAAATTAAAATCAAAAATCGACGTCTTTCAGGATTATTTCTTAAAATGGCCTGTTTAGCTAAAAATGAATTTGTTCCATACTTTACTGACACACTGTATAACAACATTGCGTGTATGTTGCTTGTTCCTGAATTCGTTATTTGATATTTATGTAGACATACCTTATCATTTAAGATAGTTATTTATATAGAATAGTCATTACCAGTTATTTATAAAAATAACATTTTTGTTTTATTTTTAATTATTTATAGTAAAATAAGTTAATTAAAAATACTAGTAAGAACTTGGAGCCTTTCTTTTTTGAATAAAAACCGATGGCCGAAAGAATTTTCCGGATCGGCCTTACCGTTCTCGAGTTATCGTGCGCACAGACATCCACACAGACAGACTCTTTTTTTCGCGGAAAATTAATTTTTTCCACGTTTCATGATATTTTAAGTCATTTGCACCAAAAAAATTTTTTGAGATTTTTGCACGATTTGAATATACGATTTGCCCTTCTTCACCAAAGGTGAAGTATGGGCGGGCCGTAGTAATTCACCTTTATAGATTATAATTTCTTTAACAATACTTATTTTATCCGTTTCCCAAAGTATTTTATTTGTATACACTGAATTCAAATTTTTGATCTTTGCTATTGAGAGATTTTTAACATTGGCGTTTTAGATGATGCACCAACAATTATGAATTATTATTGTTTTTTTATCTTCAATTTCATTTCAACATCAATAAAAACAATAAAATTTGTACCAATCATTCCATGTTTAAAATAAAATTCACGTATAAAACATTATAATTTTAATACATCTTTTGTTATATTGTTTCAATATACAGTCAAATCTCTCATTAAATCATTTTTATTGAATCGTTAGTTAAAGGTTGATTTTATTGAATCGTTAGTTAAAGGTTCATTAAATCTCTCATTAAATCAAAATTGGGTATCCGGAACGATCTTTAGGAGCTAACGGCTCAATAAAACCAATTTTAAAGAACCTATAACTAAAGGGTCAAATCTGGCTGATTAAACTCTCGTTAAATATGGCGGACACCTGTCAAATGTCAATTTAATATTTAAAAATATTGAAAACGAGTTGTTTAAATTAAATTTATAACATTATCTTTCATTTTAAATAATTTATTTGGTTTTATATTTTATTATATACATTTATAATTTTTGTCTGTTTAAAAAAAAACGCTTATATACAATAATTAATGGTAAGCTTCTTTTCAGAATTTATAATAAATATTAAATAATAACTTAATTTTTAGATGTCTGATTCATCTCTATCGGATCTTTCTGATGAGGAAGTGCCTCAAATTGTCAGACATATCAGAGAACGAAATAATCCTTTTACAATGTATAATAATTTTGAATTTAAAATTAGATTTCGGTTTTCTAAAAATACTGTAATGGATTTAGTACACAGAATTGGACCAAATTTGGAACCCATTACTAAAAGATCGAAATCAATAAATGCATTAAATCAAATTATCATTACATTAAGATTTTATGCAACAGGTGCTTTTCAACAATTAATTGGAGACACAATAAATATTCACAAGTCAACTGTAGGAAAGATAGTTCATCGAGTTACTACTCAAATATGTTTGCTAAAAAATGATTATATTAAAATGCCACTTCCCGGTGATGATACAAACAATACAATAATTGATTTTTTTGCAATCGCTGGTTTTCCACGTGTAATTGGTGCGATTGATTGTACGCATATTAAAATTCTTTCTCCAGGTGGCAATAATGCTGAGTTGTTCAGAAACCGCAAACAATATTTTTCAATAAATGTTCAGGTTGTGTGTAACAGCAAATTGAAAATATTAAATATTGTGTCTAGATGGCCGGGGTCCGTGCACGACAGCACCATTTTCAATAATTCACCGCTGTGTGCTGAATTTGAAAACAATATGTATGAAAATTCATTTCTTCTAGGTGATAGTGGATATGCTTGTAAGCCTTATCTTTTAACACCTGTTTTAAACCCCGATACACCTAGTAAGGAGGCATATAATCGATCGCATATTTCAACAAGAAATACTGTGGAACGTTGCATTGGTGTATTAAAACGAAGATTTCCATGTCTCCACAATGGCATGAGAATAAGCACATTAAGAACATTGCGAGTTATCGTAGCTTGTGCTGTACTACATAATTTGGCGTTGGAATTAGTAGATCCACTACCAGAGGATGAAATACCAATAGCTGAAGATGACATGCCAAATATTGATGATGATGTATTCCATGCCATTGTAGAAAACAATAGAAATGATGCTGTTAGAACAGCCCTAATTAACAGCGTATTTTCAAGATAAAATTGTTAATTTTATTTCGAAAAGTGCTAAAAAAAGTTTCTTTGTTGTTTTAATTGTTATTACCATTAACATCGATAATGTTAAAATATAAAAGCACATACCTATTCAAAATATTAATCTATCACAATTGAAAAGAAAAATTTATTTTTAATAAAACCAGACCTAGCAAAGCCACCTATGTGAAAGGTATAAAACCAAGAAAAGGACAATGTAACAAAATGTATATACACAAAAGAATAAACGTTACTTTTATTTTATGTATATAAATATTATATACATATGTGGTTTTTTGGATGCATAACTTCTCGTTAATTCTTGTATTTATAAAGTGATGGATCGCCATCTTCTGTTGCTAAATTTGATTTTATTAAAAATAAGCTCACATTTATGTTGTGATTGTATATTTTTTTTAATAAAGAAATAAAACTCCAAATCATGTACCACAAAATATATTGTTAAAGAACTTTTTTATATTTTGAAGTATATGATGATTTGGAGTTTTATTTCTTTATTTGAAGTTTGAGATATGGATAACGTTTTCGTTATATATTTTTTTCTTATTAATTATTATTTTGTTGTTTGCTATTATATAATATTAAAATCTTAATTATTGTTGATCCACTGTTAGGTTTTTTGGGTTAGTAGTAAAAAAATAACTCTGAAAATTTTTGTTTTGTTTTTATTTAGAAATATTAATAAAAAATAAATAAAAATACACAAATTAATAAATTAAAAAGATCCATTTGTATTAAAGAATTCTTATCAACTTAAATTTTTCCTACCTTTCACCTTATAACCAACCCATTGGATTTTATTGGTTTTTCGGTTTGAATTTAAATCAAAATTAAAGTCCAGAGGTTTTAATTTTATTTATAGATTTATATACTAAAAACTGACGACCAATAAAACGGAATTAGTTGATTATATGTAAAGTCAAATCTACAGTAGAAAAAAATGTGTTACTCCAAATATTAGCTTTTAAAATAATTGATAACTACTAGGCTATTTAAATTTCATGAAGCTAATTTAATGAAATCTTCAAAAATTTCACATCTAAAAGTGACAAATGTTTAAGTTTACCAAAAATTTAATGTATAATATGAATTGTTAGATAATTATTTTCAAAACTAATTATTGTGTTATTCTTCTTTAAAAGGTACTAAATCTTTGTTAGGGTATATATTGTTAAGATTGCAACTAATTTTGACTTTAATAATTATTGTGTAGATTAGCACCAATTTTGTTGTCGTAATATTCAGATATTTTATTGTTTAATAATAATCTAAGGGTAAAAATAGATATTAATAACGTTAACAGAATTTGAGCAGAATGATGGATAGAATTTGTTTATATTTAGTGAATAGTTAATAATTTTTTCAAGTAAATTTGATGTGAATCTAATTTACAATTATTACTGAGTCATAATATAAATTTGAAACATTAATATTCAGTTAAAATATATTTTTTTTACTACTAGCACAAACATAAATATTTCCTCTTGATGCTGATTGATTATTATAATATTACTTAAAATTTCTTGTACTTCACTGAATATTAATGTGAATAAGAAGAGCCCCTACATGATAAAAATTAAAAACACATTATTGCGAAGACTGCAATTTTTTTATTTTTAGTCGTTTTATTGTGGTGTCCAGTCGATCTTGTTTAAACATTAACTGTCTTTGCAATAATGCGTTTTTAATTTTTATTCTAAAATAAGACCTCTTCAATTGTTCTGCATTCATTTTTTTATAATGCTTTAGGACAGGTTTTTTGGGAGGTCTTGGAAAGTTATTTGGTAGGGTAGAAGGTTGAGGAGCTGAACTACATCCAGCTTGAATTTCTGGTATGACGGGAGGTTGAGGAGGTTGAGGAGCAGAACTGGGTCCAGGTTGCATTTCTTGATTGTCTCCTAAATAAAAATTTTACATTATGCTAAAATGGTTGTTACAGAACATTATCAAACTTTTATTTTGTTTATATGAACTAAGAAAATCTTCTTTGCGATTTCATTGGAACTCTTGGAAATGGTTCCTCAAAGAGCTGTAGTTACAAATGTTACTTATTTGTCTCCTATCACAATAGGGCATTTTAAAGTATTTCAATTATATTTTTCTAAATTGCTTGAATACTCATTTGTACATATTAATAACAAAGTGTAAAACCATTTTTAAAACAACATATTTATACAAAAATAAATGACTATAACATGCCATCTATACAAAAATGATGGGAACCAGTCACAACTATCTGTGGGAAATAGTTTTTACATAATTTTGTGATGTATTTATCAAAGAATGTATAAACATATGCAGAATTCTGAAAATAAAGTAATTGAGATATAAATACTAGCATTTATACGTTACCAAAAAATGTAGCAGCACAATCAAACGGATTAGGTAGGGGCTCTATCTGCTCTTGCAGAATTGCTAAAATTTGAGCCCCTGCTTCATTCAATTGAGGCTTAATAGTTCCTCCTCCTGTCTTTATCATCTCAACCTGAAATATCAAATAAATAAACATGTAAATAATATAGAGGAAATATTATATATATAAGATTAATCAACAATAAAAAGAGTACCTACAAAACATTGCAACAGATATGAACTTAAATTAAATTTCATTTCAAAATTACATGAAATCATTTTTAAAGGTTGTTTTGACTAACTAGAAGTAAAATAAAAATGTAATTATTTAACATCATTTTTTATAAATCATTAAAATATCATACGTGTTTTTCTGATTACATATTTTAGAACAATTTTCACACAATTTCAATGTTACATATACATCATTTTCATTTACTATATGCCTAAAAGACCTTAATTTACTAAATAGTGAAAATAAATTAAATATTGTATCATTGATCTACACTTCTTAAAAAAATATATATAATTAAAGTGGTATTGAATTTAACCAGAATACTATTTGAATTTTAAATAATTTCATAGTGCAATTACTTAATGTACTTCTTTATTTATATAAGAGTTTAGCTAAAGCAACAGTTTTAATTCAACTAAATATAATTTAATCAGTCATTGTTATTATATACAAAATAACATTACCGTACTAATTTGTTTGGCTTTTATATTAAGACATACCTTGTATGATATTAATTATAGATAAACAAGATTCTTGGTTACTTAATATATTCAAATCCAAAATCTCCTTTTGCAAATAAAGTGCACATTGTGAAAAATCGTCTTTAGTATCTTTTAACAATAACTGATTTGATTCATTGCGATTATGTATATCTACAGACTTATCTAATTCATTAGTTGATAAATAATTGTACAAACCTTATCTACACGCTGCTTTCTTTGGGCTTCCTCAATTTCTACCTCCAAACTTTCTCCCCTTTCAATATATTTTGTCTTCTAAAACAAACAGTTTAATTTAAATATAAATATGTTAAAATTGAGATTAACTTACGTTTTCTTCAGCCAGTTGCTTTCTAAGGGAACGTTTTAGCTGATCATATAACATCTTCAGCTGGTCGATAGTTCTCGGCCCAGACGTGGCCAAAGTATTGTACAACTGAACAATTTCTTGCCAGCACTTTTTTTTCAACATAACAGTTCTCCCGTCTGTTTTTTTGTCCTCAATTATCTGTTTATATCTACGAAAAAGGTAAATTTGGGATAAGGAGCCACAGGAAACATTTAAGGAAATTGAAAAGATGGTATACAAATGGTATAGGTTAAAATATAATTATTAAAACTATGTTTTCTACAAAACGATTGTAATCCTTACTTTATAATAATGTTAAGCAGATTCTCCTTTTCAATTGAGGTATAATTAGCCCCACGAGATCTTTTCACTTTTTGACTTTCCATTTTAGAAATCACATACAGAGACACATATATAACCAAACATATAATTTTGCGCGAACGGCGGAATGTCACTGTCAATAAAGAACAACTTCACTTCACTCCAGTTCAGATCCGAAAAAGCGTTGTTGCCCGATTGCTTGCGCTGCTATTGACTATTTAGTTAACGAGAGAAATAAATTGTTTCTGTCTACCCGACAACAATTTAACGAGTCTTTAAATTTATTGGGTCGTTAGTTAGTGAGAGCACGAACGGTAGAAACTATGGAAATATAGTATAAAAAGTGCAGTATATGATAAATAATGCAATAAAAACAATAATAAAATTAATTAAAAAAATATATTATTTTTAGTTTAAAATATTTTTAACTTTAAAAATGTAATTTGACAGATATCCACCATATTTATTTTATTGCGACAAAACAAATGAAATTTACATGTAGACGGTAATGTCTAACGGGTCTTTAAGAGACCTTTAAAATTAGCTTAGTGAGCGGTCCATCTACCCAATGTTGGTTTTAACGACTCAATAGCGCGCTAACGGTTCTTTAAATATTTAAAGATCGTTCTATCTACCGGCTAACAGTCTGATAATGCAAATTTCAGTCTAAAATAAGTAGCAAAGTGATATTTTGTATAAAATACTAGTTATCCAGTTTAAAATCGTTGGTGTGTATAAGTCAGCAGTAAGGTAAATATTTTGTTTATTATTAGAAAAATTTTGCTCATTTTAATTAAAGATGGATCTTGCAGTTATAAATAAAGAGACTCAACTGGCCGGAAAACCTGTAACAAAACTTGCAGATCTACAGGTAAATCGCCCATTCGAAATATTTTCGGCAAGGACCGTCAAAACCAAATACGGGCCTAGTATTGTGGTAGAGCTGGAAACACAAGTAGTGTTTCTTCTTAAACGTATGACTGAGGTGTTGAAGGATCAAGAATATCAATTTCGAACTAGGGAATACTGTTTGGTGTATGTGGGCAATTTGGATGTAGGAAAGCTACAACCAGCTCTGAAATTCAAAATCATCAAAAAAGAAGAATAAATGGAGAATACCAAGTATTGTATTGAATGCAACAAATATTTCTGTTTTTGTGAAAGGTCTCTAAATTTACATTTGAAAGAATCACACACTAAATTATCTGAAAATATCCTTTATAATAAAATAGCTGAAACTAATCTAAATTGTTCTGAAACATTAATTGACAGTCCACTAAATTCACTCACACCTAAAAATAATTGTAGAGAAAAAGCTAATCCAAATTTAATAAAAAAAAATGAATTTTGATGAAATTAGTGCCCTTTCTGATGAAATAATTATTAAATTTAAAAAAGTGGAAGATGCTCTAAAAGAAAATTATACTTTAAGTGAGGGAGATATTTGGTTGACCCATTTAAAACGTAATATTAGGCTATGTAATAAAGCTATTCGACAAGCAGATATTTCAATTGGGACTTTAAGAAAATTACAAACAAATTTAGGGCATTTAAGGATTTTTGTGACACGTATTCAGAATTTTAATCAGAGTCACTTGGGGAGAGGTTTAGATAATTTAAAAAATAAACTGTCTAACTGGGTAAAATGGCAAGATTTAATTTCTACATTTAAGGGTAGAGTTAGAACTGGTGTTATTATAAATTTAAAACATAAGGATTTGGATCAGTTTTTGATTGATTGTCGAGTGATGTTTATTAATAGAATTAAAAGAATACTTAAGTCTCTACAAATGTTAAAAGTCAATTGCTGCTTTTGTGGTGAATTTATAAAACAGGGTGTAAATGAAGAAAACAAAGAATTTAAATATTTTAATACCAAAAACATGATAATAGATGCAGGAACGGATATTGTTGATTGGTTTCATGTTAATATTATAGATTCAATTAATAATAAACTCTCAGAGTTCAATGAAAAAGATAGCGGATGGGCCTTAAGTAAATTTATTTCAATAGAGGTTAATATAAATAAATTTGAAAAGGGTAACGGTGCATCATCTTTTATTTCTTTGCCTAAACAAATACAAATTAAGCATGCATGTTTAAATGTATATAATAATGATGCAGCGTGTTTTTATTGGGCAATCGTGAGTGCTCTCTATCCAGCTAATGGAAACTCTACTAGGGCATCTTCATACCCACATTATAGCCTAGTTCTTAAAACTGAAGGCCTTGAATTACCAATGAAAATTTGTAATATTTTAAAGTTTGAAAAGTTAAATATTATTTCTGTAAATGTCTATTTATTGGAATTAAACCAAAGTGGCACTTTTTACACAGTATTACCTACCAGACTAACTAATACCAAATTAGATAAGCACGTTAATTTACTCCTAATTCAAAATATTTATTTCCCCAAAAATTAATGATTATGAGGCCCAACCTATTAGTGACAATGAAAATATAGTAATTAAATATCACTATTGCTGGATTAAGAATATGTCTAGATTAGTAAGTTCTCAATTAAACAAAAATGATCATAAAAAGTATATTTGTGATAGATGTATGAATTATTTCAGTTGTGAGGAAACATTAAATGAACATTCAGTGTATTGTGTAAATAGAAACAAATGTAAAATTTCTTTTCCTAAAAATATGATAGTGAAATTTAAGGATTATATTTATAAACAAAAAATCCCCTTCGTAATATATGCCGATTTTGAATCTATTTTACTACCTTTTAACGATAAACCAAATTTAAAAATAAACACGCGAAAATATCAACAACATAAAGCTTACAGCGCAGGTTATTATGTAAAATATGGTTATGATGATAATCTTTCATATTATAAAAGTTATGAGGGAGTTGACTGCATGGATTGGTTTGCCGACCAAATGTCGAATATAGCCAAAGATATTGAGGCTAGAATAAAAAATATTGTACCAGTTATTGAGACTCAAATCAACACAAATGCCACAAATTGTCATATTTGTGAACAAAATTTTTCCTCAACTGATATCATCGTTCGTGACCATGATCATTTTAGTGGTGTCTTTAGGGGTTTAGCGCATCAGGCATGTAATTTAAATTTTAAGAAAAAGTTTGTTGTACCAGTAGTGCTTCATAATCTCTCCGGTTACGATAGTCACTTTATTATTAAAGATCTCGCTCGAAGAGGTAGAATAAGTTTGCTGCCATTAAACAAAGAAAAATATATTTCCTTTACACAGCACGATTCAAACACGAGCATTAAATTTAGATTTATTGACTCTTTAAGATTCATGGGAGCCTCGCTAGACGAATTAGCATCCTCTTTAGATATTTTCAGATCTACATAATTTAAGACATGAATTTGTAGGATTAGAATCAGAAAAATTTCATTTACTTACTCGTAAAGGAGTATTTTGTTACGATTATGTCGATGATTTAGAAAAACTAAAAGATACTGAGTTACCCAGTATTGATAAATTTTATAGTAAATTAATGGATTGCCATATTAGTAAAAAGCAATATGAGCATGCTAAAAACGTATGGCATGCGTTTGACATTCAAAATCTTTCTCAATATAGTCAACTATATTTAAAAACTGATGTTTTGTTGTTGGCAGATATATTTGAGACATTTAGAGTTCTTTCTATGGAAACTTACGGTTTAGACCCAGCATGCTATTATACTATGCCAGGTTATACCTGGAGTTGTATGCTAAAATATACAAAAATAGAGTTGGAATTATTAGATAGTATAGATAAAATAATGTTTATTGAAGATAGTTTAAGGGGTGGAATCAGTCAGTGCTGCAATAGACTTGCAGAAGCGAATAACAAATATATTCCGAATTATGATCCAACGAAACCGTCTAAATATTTGCTCTATTTAGACGCAGTTAATCTCTATGGATGGGCCATGTCTGAATTTCTTCCTTATGGGGGGTTCGAGTGGACCGATACTAATATTGATGTAACATCAATACCAGACGATTCTCCAGAGGGATACATATTAAAGGTAGACCTTGAATACCCTGAAAATATACATGATCATCATAAGGATTTGCCTTTTTGTGCTGAGCATAGAAAACCTCCAAATTCAAAATTACCTAAGCTAATGACTACCCTGTATGATAAAAAGGATTATGTTATCCATTATCGCAACCTGAAACAGGCAATAGCAAATGGGCTAGTTTTAACTAAAATTCATAAGGTGTTGAAATTCAAACAATCCTCATGGATGAAGCCCTATATTGATCTGAACACTCGTTTAAGAACACAAACTACAGACGAGTTTAAGAAAGCAAATTATAAACTTATGAATAACGCTGTATTTGGTAAAACTATGGAAAATATAAGGAAACATAGATTAATTCGTATCATCTCTGAATGGGAAGGCCGATTTGGGGCAAAAAATATGATATCATGTCCTCAGTTCTGTAATCGAACTATTTTTGATGATGATTTAATGGCAATTGAGTTGAAAAAATCTGAAATAGTATTCAAGAAACCACTCTATGCAGGTATGACGATTTTAGATATTTCAAAAACTTTAATGTATAATTTTCACTATGAATATATGTTAAATAAATTTCCATCTAGTCAAATCAAACTTTTTTACACAGATACTGATAGTCTCCTATATGAAATAACTTGTAATGATGTATATGAAGAGGTTATCAAAACTGATATTAATAAATTCGATACTAGTGACTATGTGCCAAATAACATTTACAATATACCTTTAGTTAATAAAAAAATCCCAGGTTTAATGAAAGATGAAACTAAAGGAAACGTTATTAGTCATTTCGTTGGGCTTCGTTCGAAAATGTATTCCTTTAAAATTTACAAAACCGAAAAAGAAAAGCAGGAGGAAAAAAACAAATTAGAGAATAATCAATTAGATGAGTCTACAATTAAAAATACTCTCCAGAACTTTGGTGTAACAAAAAAATCCAAAGGGGTTAAATATAACGTTGTAAAGAATAAAATAACTTTTGATGATTTTTTGGCTTGCCTGAAAGAAAACAAAAATAAAACTGAAACCCAGCGCAATATCCGTTCTCATGCACACAATGTTTTCAGTATAGAACAAACTAAAATAGCTCTAAGTCCACATGATGATAAACGTTTTCTATTGCCGAACGAACATGACACTCTTCCTTGGGGTCACTATAGTATCATGGAATAGTGCGCCTGATGTAATTTATTGACCTTGTAAATACAATGTGTAATTTATAATGCTGGTATAAGAAATAAATAAGAAAAATGTTAATAATTTTTTTTATTTTTTTTGTTCTTTTTTAAAAATGTTCTTATGTGGGTCGCCGCCGGTCGCCAGGGGTGGTTGCTGAAACAAATAATTTATATTAATTTGATACTGAATACATCCTGGTTTATCAGGGGCATTGCTACACATGTTTAAACAAGTTGGAAATAATTCAATGCTGAATACGTTTCGAAACGTGTATAAACTTGTTGATTCTGGTTTAAACAAGTTGAATGCAAAATAATACAATTAAATGCTGAATACGTTCTGAAACGTGTATAAACTTGTTGAAACAAGTTGAACTAAGTAATTTATATTTTAATTTGATACTACATGCATTCTGGTTTGTCAGGTCATTACTTAACATGTTTAAACAAGTTGAATGAGAAATAATAAATGCTAAATACGTTTTTAAACTTGTATAAACTTGTTGTATTAAGTAGATGGGAAAAACTAATGAAAAAATCATTATACTATTTTGAAAACTTATTTATTTAAATCCACAATTACTTTATTTTTATAAAAATAAATGTATTCTCTAAGCGCAAGGCTTAATAAACTTTCCGTAGATACCTCACATAACCCATATAAAAGTTCTAATCTAGTAAAGTCACTATTGCACTCTATAAAGTTTGTTTTTATAATATCTAAAATGTTATTGTAGTATGAACAAAATGATAGTTGCTCTAACATTAATAGTCGGTGTGATAATAGGCAGCGGTCAGCTTCAAGTATTTCTTTAACATCTTCATGTGTGAAATGAAACTCAATACCATGTTTCATTATTTCAAGCCATTTCGTGTCATCGTAGACGAGTTGTCTAACTGTGCAGAAGTCCCCGCATGAAAATTCAATTGGTTGATATTCATCTGAGTACGTTGGTAGCGGTTCGTTAAAAAAATCAATATTTTTCTGTACTAGTAAGTCTATAAGTAGAGACCAGTCGTACATTCCAAACGATATTTTACTAAATCGTTTCTCTGGTCGGGATATAATGATAGCTGGGCTAAATGATCTAGCTGGACTTAGGCCACATTGAATTTGTAATGTTCCAAGTTGAATGGAATTATGGAGCAAGTAATTTTCCTCAGCTTTAGCAATATTTTCATAAAATTTCAAAACTTTATCGAGTTCGTCACCGACCTCACCACTAACGGAAAATTCACTTGAGTTATTTATCGACATACTGTAATAATCACTGTCTTGAGTAACCATAGTGAACAACTAACATAAACAATTAATTCGTGGGCTTTATAAAGAACTCTTTATGGCCGATTACGCGCATGTAATTGGTGGAGCTACAGTATATATAAGTTTACCCCGGAAAAAGAGGTTTTATTCGTCTTGACAAAATGGATGCATATATTACTGTTGATAATGTTACTGTGAATGCGTGTAGAAAATATTTTTCGAAAGAATATTCTAGAAATGAATTTGGAAATTTTCCAACAATAGATGTTGAGGTAGGTGTAGAGGCCGGATATGGGGATCCACCAATACTTACAATAGAGAATTCGATAAATAATTCTGGTGATTCATATATTCATTACTATGATGATTGGATTTATGATGAAAATGAAGTGTACTATAAGATGACAGAAAAAATCAATTTAAATGATTTCAATTTAAATGATTATAAAAATGGAGGCAATGAAAAAATGATTGTAACAATTAAGTTGGAGAATTAAAATTTTTAAATAAAAATTAACGTTTTATTTTTGCAATGATGTACAATTCAAATTACAGCGTTTTTATTAATCCACGAATTGTGTGTAATATCCATTCCAAGCCACTTCACTAGCATTTGATTTCCCTTCCTTTCTACAATTTTCTCAATTAAATACACATCCGGGTATTTAACTTTTTGCAACTCTTCGGTATAGAAACAACCTTGAATTTCTTCTTTTTTACTATCTTCCAACAAGTAAGTAGTCGGGTTAGTTAGTTTAACTTTTCAGATTTTAAAAATTTCATTTGTCCAATTGGGTGTATATCCTTTATTGAATACATGCCGATACTTCGAAATTCTAACGTAATCCCCCATTTTAAACCTTGCTTTTCGTTTATCAACCGTTTTTAAATGATTAAATGCGGTGATGTATTTGGCGTTTTTATCATTGATTGAATTAGGTTTTGCTCCAGTTATTGAATGTCTTGTGTTATTATATTGATTGACAATTTCAGGAAGTATTTTTACCCATTTATATGAGCCTTGCATACTGAATTTTTTCCATAATAATGTTTTGAGAGTTCTTATTACACGTTCGGCAATACTTGCTTTCAGGTTTGAAAAAGTACTGTAATGATTAATACGATACTTTTTCATCAGATTTTGAAATTGTGCATTATAAAATTCGGTTCCATTATCAGTTTGCAAATTTTTGGGGGTAGGCATTTGAGCCAATATTTTTTTCATCGCTGCTACAACATTTTCTCCAGATTTTGTTTTAATAGGTTCGGCCCATACAAATTTACTAAATGCATTAATAACCACAAGAATATAATTATAACCATTGTTAAGTTTTGAATATGCTATCATAACCGCTAAATCAGCTTGAATCAAATCATGTAGTCCTTTAACAATCACACGTCTTCTCTTGTAATTTAGACGAGCTGTTTTGTGAAGTTCATTTACTACTTGAGCTTTAGACATCTTTTTCTATTCTGCACTGAAACACAATATCAGCAGACATATCATCTGGTGTTCCTAGGTAAAATTCAATTTTATCTCCGTTTTTTATTTGAAGCCCAATTAATTCATGGTATTTATATTTTTTAGAATTTATTCTAACATCTCCATCGGCCGCATAATGTCTGACACTTTCAATTTTTCCTGAAATTGGAAAAACAAAAGCTGTACCTTGATTATAGAGTATGTAGAAATCCTTATTTTTTTTTTAGTCGCCTAGTACCAGTTATTCTAAGGAAAAATTTACTGTGGTATAGAGTTGGATCCCAAATATAAAGTGGAGTAGAGGAAGAAATTGGTGGAGAGGAAGTAATTGGTGCATCATTTAAATGAGGTTGATATGATTTGTCTAAATAGTGAGTACCAAATTTATTGATTGGCATTGTTATATGGCCTGATGTATACTGATAAAGAGTTAAAATGATCTCTTTATTTATTCAATTATACCTCCTTCTCGCAATTCTTCAATAATTGATATAATTTCATTATTATGGCCTGTATTTCCAGCAGTTTGAGAAGCTATAAGTAGTTTAAGGCGTTCGATAATTTCATTATAGTTATCAAAATATTTGTAATCGATAGGATTATTATCATATTCCATCACCATTCCTTTCCCAGTCCTTCCTTTACTTCGTGTCGCTACTCCTTGTATTAAAGACGAGGGTATAGATGACGCTCTAGGTCTAAATTGAGGTTTTGTTTCCATTCGTGGTTTAATAATAAAAAAGTATTTATCTTTTATGTCTGCTGAAAATTTTCTAATTGGCAATTCCGCCTTATAGCCTCTATGTATCGCATTTGTTCTTCTGATTATGTCAATATAGTCATCTACATCTTTTCTAGTATAACTACGTGGTATTTTTTTAAATAGTAATTCATAAAGTCCTGGTCTGCCTTGATACGTAATTCCTTTCACTTTAATGTTTGAACCAACAAAATCCAGTTCTGCGTCACCAATGTAAAACTTTTCCTCTAAAGGATTATGAAAAACCCCCAATGTAATCTCTAGCTAACGGCGAAGCAAATTGATCAAAATATTCTCGTAAAGTTTCGGGATTTGTAATTGTTTGGTAAAACTGAGAAATAGTATCATCTATAAATTCTTGAGACCTGTTACGGTCCTCTCCTTCATCGTTTCCACGTGATTCAAAAGTCTCCTCATTTTCAAGAAAATTTGTTTGATCTAATTGCGTGCTATTATGGGGTTGTCCGCGTTTAATCGGCGATATATTCGTTGTAAGTCGATAGAAATTAGATGGTGTTGAGCGTGGTGTTTTAACCTCTTGTTTAATTTGTTCTTGTTTTGTCAAAGTTGAAACTAACTCTTTAAGGGGATCAGTTATTGGCGTATATGTTTTTTCCAAATGCGTTTGAGATTTGGCTATGTCACTTTTTAAACTTTTATATTTTTTCTTTAGTGCTTTTCTCGCACTTATTAGTTGTTTGGTTAATTGAGAATTCATTTTTAACTAAATAATTCAGTCTGCTCACACTCTTATATACGAATGAAGAGATCCAAATTTTTCCTGTATTTTCCAAACGAAACTGGACAATGTCGTGTGTTTAAGGGGATCAGTTGTTGTGGAGTTGGCGTTTGAGATTTGGTTATATCACTTTTTTAAACTGTTATATTCTTTGTTTAGTTCTTTTCTCACACTTATTAGTTGTTTTGTTAATGGAGGATTCATTTTTAACTAAATAATTCAGTCTGTTCACACTTTTATATACGAATGAATATATCGAAATTTTTCCTGTATTTACCAGATGAAACTGGACAATCCTTTTCAATAGTGAGAAATCCAAATTTATCATTCCAGCAATAAGAACCCAAATCTTTAAAGTCTTGAAATGACATATCAATATTAACATGATCATCATAAATATGTTTTAAATTAGTCATGTCTTGTTGAAAAATCACCAAAAGATTTGCATTATCTCTAATAAGCTGTTTAGGTATCGACGAGTAAGTTTGACATAAGTAAAAACAATCGGTATGCTTGTGACGACCGAAACAAAAATAACCTTGGATGATACTTTGATCGCAAGATGCTACATCGTCAAATATTATAACTGAATGTTCTTTAATATTTTCTGGAGCAACTATATCTTTTGGGTCATTGTATTCCTCATAGCCAATTTCTTTCATGGGTTGAAGTAGGTTTCTAAGATAGGTATATTTTGGCTGTTGTAATGACTTGGAATATACATAAACATTTTTAAATCTTAATCCATTTGGGTGTTCAATTAACGATAACATTAGATTTGTTTTTCCTGATCCACTTGAACCCACAATTAATCCTCGTTTAGATTCGCCACCAAACAAATAACCATGTGTTCCTATTTTTCTATCTTCAGCAATAATGTCATGATTTTTAATTGGCAGAGATATACTCTGTTTTTCAATCCTCATGTTTGACTGTGCAAGGGATCACTATCAATATTTGAGGCATGTCGCAAGTATATAAATGGTGGTATTGCTACATAAGTACGCAATGGTTAAACGTAAACGACAACGTTCACATCGAGGCAGAGGTTTGCTAAATTCTTTAATAAACAAACTACCATTTCAACTTTATTTACCCGGCTATCAATTCTGTGGACCAGGTACACATCTAGACAAGAGATTACAGAGAGGTGATAAAGGTATTAACCCACTTGATGAAGCCTGCAGAGAACACGATATCAAATATTCACAAAGTAAAGAACTAGGCGATAGACACATTGCAGATAAGATTTTGGAAAACAAAGCTTGGGAACGTGTGAAAGCTAAAGACGCTAAATTTGGAGAAAAAGCGGCTGCTTGGGTAGTAACTACAGGCATGAAGGGTAAGCGTAAACTTGGCATGGGCCTGAAATACAAGCCCAAAAAAGACAAGCCCAAGAAAGGTGGCTCCCTGAAAAAAAGGAAGAAGATCAAGAAACGCATAATTCGGGTTCCAAAAAAGGGTGGTTTTCTACCTTTGCTGTTGCCACTTTTAGGGGCTTTAGGAGCTCTTGGAGGCGGGGCCGCTGGTATTGCCAAAGCTGTGAATGATGCGAGAGCAAACCAACAACAACTGGAAGAACAAAAACGTCATAATTTAACTATGGAATCAAAGGGAGGAAAAGGTCTATATTTGAGACCGTATAAAGGATACGGATTAAAGTCAAAAAACTGATAATACCACATAGAGCACTAACTGATGTCGATTTAAAAAAACTTGTGAAAAAACTACAAATACCTAATTTTAGAGGAGTTTTTATGAGAGATAGATTACCGAAAAAAATTCATAAATATGAATGTGGAATTTTAAATATGGATTCTACTAGTGGCGAAGGAACACATTGGACAGCGTATACAAAAGAACATAATAAAGTTGTATATTTCGATAGTTATGGAAATTTACCACCGCCATTAGAGTTAATCAAATATTTTTATAGCAATGGAGACGTAACTGTACATTACAATTATGATAGGATCCAAGCTTTTAATTCATACAAGTGTGGCCAACATGCACTTAATTTCTTATATAATCACTATCAATAAAAGTTTACTTTATTATTATATATAGTCTCGATAAGTAAATATGTCCCTTAGTTTTACATTAAGTGGAAATTCATCAATTTTGACTTTTAATTTTAGTCCTCCTATATATTTAGAAGATGACATTGAGTATGAAATTGGTTTGGTTAATTTCAATAGCTTCAATACAATACCTAATATAGATGAAACTAATAACGTATTTATTTGGGGTAAGGATGTAGTAAATGTACACACATTTGAAATTCCTATGGGAGCCTACGAATTAGATGATCTTATACGTATTTTGAAAGAACACATGACTCAAATAGATAAGGATGCTAATATAGATATAATTCCTGACATAAATACATCGAAGGTATCGATTACAAGTAATCGCATAATTTCATTTAATAATGTTAATTCGATAGGTATTTGGCTTTGACACTAAAAGGATTAATCCAGGCTAAACATATATTTCTAATCATCCCGTTAAAATTTTAAAAGTGAATAGTATAGGAATTGATTGTAATATTGCAACAGGGTCATATTTAAATGGAAACCCAGTTCATATCATACATCAATTTTTCCCAACCGTCCCGACGGGATATAAAATAGTGGAATCACCACAAAATATTTTATATTATCCTGTAAGTGTCAAGACTATCAATACCATCACAGTAAAAATTATTGATCAAAATTGTAATCTTATCAATTTTCGAGAAGAGGAAGTTACTGTCACTTTACATATTCGAAGAATTAAGTAATAAATATGGTTTTGAAATTCTTTCATCCGTATTCGGAAATTAAAAACTATAAAAGATTATCTACTGCAAGAAAGCCAGTTACTTCTACCTACAAAAACAACTTTAGGAATAACACGTCAAAATAAACAGTTTTTAAATTCACAGGGATTTAAAGTGTTAGTATAATGGAAGCGCTCCACGTAACGGGTCAACCATTTAACGACAATACGATAGAAAACTATGAATTTCATGCATATCAACCCAACAATACCGGAAACATAAATTATAACGATGAGTTACGTATTTCTATTCAAGATTTGGATGCTTATACATTACCAGCAAACAGTTATTTGTACATTGAGGGCAAATTGCTTACAGTGGGAGGAGCCGTGCCAACTAAACTAAAATTTATTAATAATGGAATAGCATTCTTGTTTCGTGAATTAAGATATGAACTAAACGGGGTGGTAATAGACTCAGTTCGAGATGTAGGGTTAGTGTCAACAATAAAAAATTATTTATCTCTTAATGAAAATGAGAGTGTTCTAATGCAAAATGCTGGCTGGTTTCCAAAATACAATCCAAAAGACAAAGATCAAAAAATTCTAGTTGATGCCCATGGCAACTTTAATGTATGCGTTCCTTTAAGTTTACTCTCTGGATTCTTTGAGGATTTTAAAAAAATTATAATGAATATGAAACAAGAATTAGTGTTAATTCGTTCTAGTGATGATAATGATGCAATAACCTCTGAAGATGAAACTGAACGCCCCAAAATAGAGTTAACAAAACTTCTGTGGAATGTACCTCATATAAAACCAAGTTTAAGTCAACAACTTCGTCTAACTAATATCGCCAAAGGTAATAAAGAACTTCCAATAAAATTTCGTTCATGGCAAATGATTGAATACCCTTCATTAAATGCCGCTACTAGGCACACCTGGGCGGTAAAAACAAGTTCAAAATTAGAAACACCTCGTCATATAATTATTGGTTTTCAGAAAGATAAGAAGGGTAAGATTACTAAGGATATGAGTAAATTTGATCATTGTAACCTGACTAATATCCGGATATTTTTAAATTCAGAACGATATCCTTACAATGATTTACATCTAGATTTTAAAAATAATAGATTCGCAACATTATATGAAATGTTCGCTAATTTCCAAGAAAACTATTACCACCTTCGTATGAATCAACCAATATTCAATCCTAACGATTTTAAAAATAATGCTCCCTTGATACACATTGACTGTTCCCGGCAACGAGAGATTCTTCAACAGGGATCTGTTGTTCTTAGAATTGAATTTGAAACTGATGATGCTACGTCAGGAGATACATCAGCGTATTGTCTAATACTACATGAAAAAGAATTTTCCTACAATCCTTCTACAAAAATTGTAAAACAATACTAATTCGTGTATCTGAAATCAATCATAAAACTAATGTAAGAATAGAAATTTGATCAAATATGTTTTGGGATTATAAAGAGAGACTTAAAAATAAATAAATTCCATCAACAAATTCAAGAAATCATAAGAAAATTTAAGAACTTAAAAATATGCGACTAGTAATTGATATCCATGGATTCAAAATAGGAAATAATAAATTCATAGTGAAAGAATTTGCCAGTTATGATGGAACTCGACTAAGCCATTATGTCTTCAAACCTCCAAACATCAAATTGCTTCCCTCTGATTATTACAACCAGGCCATTAGGAACTATCATCATGGAATTGATTGGAACAGCGGATTTACACCTGTACACCAATTTAAAAATATTTTAGAGGATTTAACTAGAGCTGCTGATATGCTATATATTAAGGGAAACGAAAACTTAAATTATATTAAGAAGTTTTGTAAACTACCAATTTATGAATTTGGCGAACATCAACGTCTGAACCAAGATGTCCTTACCATACTTTTGTTAAATGTTTTTGTGCTCTATCAAATGTGTTATTTTTGTATGAAAATTTTATAATGAATGGAAATATTGAATAATAAATCATTTAAATTTAAAACGCGTTTAATATCCCTGTTTCTATGTGATGTAATATTGTAATGTATTGGTGTATTTCTAAAACTGCCCACGGTAACTTCAATTTGTATTTTATTATATAAATTTTTTTAATGAGTTGACATAAGTAATTAAAAAAAAAAAAAAAAAAAAAAAAAAAAAAAAAAAAAAAAAAAAAAAAAGGAACATACCCTAGAGAGAGGGTTTCATCAAAATTTTATAAGTCATATCATTACAAATTGAAGTCAATTTTTTAGAATTTCAAAGTCCACCATTTCATTACAATATATAAATTAGTATGCTTAAGTCTTCAGTCAGTCTAGTTTCACCAAGCGTCTTGCTCTTGTTGATATCCAAGGTTTTATGATTGAGGGGGCTTTCCATCCAAAGGAAATGGCCTTCGAAATCGGTACAAAAAAATTTAATTTTTTCTTTAAACCGCCGTTACCGTATAGTGAGCTTAATGACCAAGATCGAAAAACTATAAATTTTGTAGAGAAGTACATTCATGGAATAAAATACTCTTCTGGTTTAATTGATTATTCCGAAGTGGATAATATATTGTACACATACTTATTACAAAATGCAGATTATATCTATGTTAGGGGAAATCAAAAAGTTCAGTTTTTAAGAGAGAAATGCAAGAATTTCAATACATTCCCTCGTGTAATTGACTTAGTCAACTATGATGATTTTCTTTGTAGAACGCAAGTATTTGAACCTTCTACAGATTCCTGTTTCATGCATACAACTGGAAAATACATGTGTGCCCAAAAAAATGTGACTGCCCTACACCACTGGCTGACTAATGTTATTTTACCTAGTTAAAATGTAGTATTTTTAATGTTTACTAATAAAAAAACATTATTTGTTTATATTTGAGAAGTTTTATTTCGACACGTATATTTTAAGCAGTTTCTTAAAACAACAACTATTAGAAATAAGTTACAAATCAAAACCATACATGTTAATATGAGAACCTTAACAATTCCAAATCCAATATTTACTTCATCCTTAGATGGAGGTTTAAGTACCATTTGTTTCCATTTTTGTGTTTGTCCTTCTGTGCCATTGTTAAACAACAATAGAATTTTATAATTAAAATAAGACTTGTTTGTTTGGGGTATTTCACAAGAAAATACTGGAAGTCGCAAATCGTTCACTGAAGATGACCTCATCATAATCCATGAATTTCTAGAACACTCCCCCCAGTAGATAATCTAAGTGCATTCTGGCGCATTTATTGATCTCAACAAGGCATTCGACTGTGTTGACTCTCCATCTCCGTTATTAGTAGTTAGATTTAAACAGGACAAACGGCATTGTATTATAAATGTGACGTAGAATAAATACGTAAACAAAAAATTTGCGCAGATGTAAAGACTAAAGGGCCTTAAGGTCAAACTTCGTTATTATTGGTTCAAATTTAACGCGAATAAAGGCGGTATATTTGAAATGTAACGCAGGATATATATTTATATAAAAATCAAAACTAGAACAAAAGACCAAAGGGCATTACTCTCTATCTCCGTTATTAGTAGGCAGATTTAAACAGGATAAACGGCATTGTATTTGAAATGTAACACAGGATATATATTTAAATCAAAATCAAAACTAGAACAAAAGACCAAAGGGCATTACTCTCCATCTCCGTTATTAGAAGGCAGATTTAAACAGAACAAACGGCATTGTATTAAAAATGTTACGTAGAATAAATACGTAATCAAAAAACATGCGCAGAAGCAAAGACTAAAAGGCGTTAAGCTCAAACTTCGTTATTATTGGTCCAAATTTAACGCGTAAAAATGCGGTATATTTGAAATGTAACGCATTATATATACTTAAATAAAAATCAAAAGACCAAAGGGCATTACTCTCTATCTCCGTTATTAGTAGGCAGATTTAAACAGGACAAACGGTATTGTATTATAAATGTGACGCAGGATATATATCTAAATAAAAATCAAAAGACTAAAGGGCATTACTCTCTATATCCGTTATTATTAGCCAGATTTAAACAGGACAAACGGCATTGTATTAAAAATGTGACGTACAATAAATAGGTAAAGAAAAATCATGCGCAGAAGCAAAGACTAAAAGGCCTTAAGGTAAAACTTCGTTATTATTGGTCCAAATTGAATGCGGAAAAAGGCGGTATATTTGAAATGTGACGCAGAAAATATATTTAAATAAAAATCAAAAGTAGAACAAAAGCCCAAAGGACATTAGCGCCAAACTTTGTTATTATTAGTCGGAATTAGGTGGGACAAACGGTATTTTAATTTGGACACCTCGTGGATTCGACACGTAAAGAAAAATTTGAATCAGTTTCTGAGTGTCATATTTTTGACAGTTGAACGCGCGGAAATACTTTTAATTTAGTAAATAAATCAATTTTAAATCTTTAAATATTTTACCGTGAATAATATTATTTTATAGTATACCAAATTAATTCTTTTTTATTATGAAATCATTTTAAAAATTACGTAATAAATATTTTTCAACAATATTACCATGTTTTCTTATCTTATTGATAACAACGCATGCATTTAAACGCGTAATCACCATATTTTATCTTATTTTAATCATTGCGGTTTCCTACTTAGCTGAAGCATATTGTTCATTGTTTGAATATCATTGCAAATAAAATGATAACATTATTCCAAGGATTGCGGTGCCAGAAAGCTGAGATTAACTGATTTATTGTTTAGACTTTCCTTTAATACAATTTTAGATAGTTCGGCTATTATCCGACTAAGGGCGCTACTACTCACCTACGTAGTTTCCTGTAATACAATTTTAGCTAGTTCGGTTACTATCCGACAGCGACCTCCGCGGGGGACGGTAATATTCGTATCTTCGACGCTATTGGTCCATATTGAAAGCGCTAAACGGCGCTCAATTTAAAATACGACGCAGAATATATATGTAAACAAGAATCATGCGCAGAACTGACGAGAAGGGCATTAAGATCAAACTTCGTTTTTATCTTTCCAAATTGAACGTGGAAAAAGGCGGTGTGTTTGAAATGTGACGCATTAGGATCTAACGTCGTTACTACGGGTCCAAATCACACGCGGAAAACGGTCTTGTTGTATAAATGTGACGTAGAACATATACGTAAACAAAAATAATGGCAGAACCAAAAGACTCAAGGGCATTAAGGCCAAACTTTATTATTATTGGTCCAAATTGAAAGCGGGAAACGGCGCTAAATTTAAAATACGACGCAGAATATATATTTAAACAAGAATCATGCGCAGAACTGACGAGAAGGGCATTAAGATCAAACTTCGTTATTATCGGTAAAAATTAAACGTGGAAAAAGGCGGTATGTTTGAAATGTGACGCAGAATATATATATAAACAAAAAACATGCACAGAATAGACGCCAAAGCGCATTAGTTTCTTACTTTGTTATTATAGGTCCAAATTGAACGTGGAAAAAGGCGGTATGTTTGAAATGTGACGCAGAATATATGTAAACAAAAATCATGCGCAGAACCACCACCAAAGGACATTAGTTTCTAACTCTGTTATTATTGGTTCAAATTGAAAGCGGAAAAAATATTTAAAATGTAACGCTGAATATATGTGTAAGATCAATAGAGCATAAGAGCAATGTTAAATATCATCTAAATGTACGTTTAATTTGCGTCCGAGCGTCCGGACGCAGATTCAACCTAGGGGGTAAAACCTCCATAAGAGCAATGTTAAATATCATCTAAATGTACCTTCAATTTGCGTCCGAGCGTCCGGACGCAGATTCAAACTCAGGGGTAAAACCTTCATAAGAGCAATGTTAAATATCATCTAAATGTACCTTCAATTTGCGTCCGAGCGTCCGGACGCAAACTTAACCTAGGGGGGTAAAACCTCCATAAGAGCAATGCTAAATATCATCTAAATGTACGTTCAATTTGCGTCCGAGCGTCCGGACGCATATTCAACCTGGGGGTAAAACCTCCATAAGAGCAATGTTAAATATCATCTAAATATACATCCAATTTGCGTCCGAGCGTCCGGACGCAGATTCAACCTAGGGGGTAAAACCTCCATAAGAGCAATGTTAAATATCATCTAAATATACATCCAATTTGCGTCCGAGCGTCCGGACGCAGATTCAACCTAAGGGGTAAAACCTCCATAAGAGCAATGTTAAATATCATCAAAATGTACGTTCAATTTGAGTCCGATCGTCCGGACGCAGATTTATTAAGATCAATTTTCGTTACTATTGGTTCCAATTGAACGCGAAAAAAGGCGTTATGTTTAAAATGTGACGCAAAATATATATGTAAACAAAAATCATGCGCAGAAGCGAAGGCAAAGGGTACTAAGATCAAACTTTGTTATGAGTAGGCCAAGTAGAACACGGAAAAAGGCGGTATATTTGAAATATGACGCAGAAGAAATACGAAAGCAAAAATCCTGCGTAGAACCGATGCCAAAGAGCATTAATATATAACATCATTATTATTGATTCAAATTGAACTCGAAAAATAGTATTGTATTATAAATGAGATGAAGAATATATACATAAACAAAAAATCATGTGCAGAACCAAGACCAAAGAGCATTAGGGTCTATCTCCGTTACTATTGATCGAAATTGGCAAATTTTTGAAATGTGACATGTAATAAATCCGTGTATAATAAATACGTCAACCAAAATCATACACATAACTAACGACAAAAGGTCCGACTTCGTTATTAATGGTAGGATTTGGGTGAGATAAATAAACGGTACTGTATTATAAATGTGGTGTAGAATATATACGTAAACAAAACTCTTGCGCACAATCGACGCCAAAGAGCATTATAATCTAACTTCGTTATTAGTGGTCCAAATTAAATGCGGAAAAGAGCGCGATATTTGAAACGTAAGGGAGAATATATAAGTCCATAATTTTTACTTTCTCGCTTACAGGACATACTACTTTCTCTAAATTTTAAAAGAATTATACTTAGCAGTTAAAATTTTTTTTACTCCCTCCTCAGTTGTAGCAAAAATATAGTCAAGAGCGGATGAATAAAACTCGAAAAAATAATCAACTTTACACGCAGCATTATAGATTAAAATGTTCCATTTCCGGGTGTTTCCGAACATAATTAAACCCGACTGACTACCTTTAACATAACCAATCATACTAGTTATAACAACTCAATCAAGATAGAACGGAACAAGTTCCAAAAATATAATAATACACTAAAATTCAAAAATCACTTCCGAGTACTGTCGAATGAAACCGAGTATCTCCGACCAAATTTATTATAAGCTTATGTACTCGTAACATTTTAGTAACATACCGCCAAGATGGAAAATAACAAGCTCCAAAAATGTGAGGAGTGTAACGTTATAATTCGAATTGATAATCTAAAAAGGCATATTAAACGAAAACACTTTACAAAAAACTCAAAAATGAAATATAATGTAGACTGTTTACGTGAAACATTATCAAAATATTCAATAGTACTAATCATCAAGACAATTTTTGAATTGTTTACTTTTGAAGCGTGTCTACAAACGCTACTAGACTTGTGTAGAGATGACATAAAAAAATCTACTAGAATAAAAATCGAAATACAAAATAAAACAGTGGAAGCCGAAAAAGATCTACTCAAGGAAGGATTACAGATGTTAACTCACCGAGATGGAAAAATATTACGAGGTATAGAGGAATCAAAAGAAGAATTTAGAAAAAGAAATTACTCTCTATTAGACATTCAAAAAACATGGTTAAATATTTACTGCAATATTGAAAAAATTCTAATACCTAATCGACAAATTCTCATTTTTGAGGATATGAATGGAAATATCGGCAAATCCTTTTTTATCGAATATATAATAAACACGATAAACGATTATGTAATTGATATCATGGGATTGGCTTCAACTAACTTTGAAGAGGTGTATGAAAAGGTTCAACGTGCACAAATTAACAGAACCCACGATAAAACCGATTTTATTTTTAACTTAACTAGGAATACCGCACAGATGAGAAAAAACAAGTTTGGAAACCCATACAGTGAATTTTCAAAATCCTTTAAATACGTCGAGCAAATTCTAGATGGTAATTTTCCTGGCATGAATCATCGGCCATCAATTAAATTAATTAAACCTGTATATATGTTAGTATTCTGCAATGAAAGTGACATATTCAAAACAATGAGCCCGGATCGTCTAAAATTTTTTAATTGGTCAACCCATGATATCGACGTATGGAAAACATGATGATGAAATAAAAATAATATTTGAAAAATATAAATGTAGCAGTTGTATAATATTTTAAAAGATGTTTAATAAATAATAAAAATCTATATGTTTTCATTATTAGTAAACCCTCATTATTGAAAAATAGGAATATCTATAATCATGTATTTCGAAAGATTCACATCTATAATACTCTTGTCTATAAAAACTGCTGAATTGCTTTAATGGCAAAAGACATATTAAAATTCTTATTTTTGAGGATATCAAAGGAAACATCGGCAAATCCTTTTTTATCGAATACGTAATAAATATGATTAACTGATAAAACTGATTTTATTTTTAATTTGAGTAGAAATGTAGCACAGAAGCGAAAAAATGAGATAATATCCTTAATGATCAGTAATAAATAATAATAAAAAAAAATTGTGTTTTTATTGTTACTTAACGTTTATTCTTAAAAACTACGAATATATCTAATGTATTTAGCGAACGATTTAAATCCATAATACTCTTGTAAACTACAAATAAAAATGAATAGTTATTATTTACATAATATTTAATAAAATCAATAATATTGTAATAAACATAAAAGTGGTGATTTTCTAGGACTGACTATCAAATGTAACAGAAGGCTATCAGACGTAGCTGAATAACAGACCAGGCGTAGTTAATGTCTACATGTGATAAGTGGGATCGTTCTTCTCATAATTCTTGTGCTATTATGATATGAGGAGCTAATATACTGAAGTTGTAACTGACACCGCTGAAGATGTTCATCATTGCTAAACACCTCAGTGATAAGAACGGAACAGAAATCATAAGAAGAATGGTAATTTACAGTAATATTTAGTATATACTCTGATTAAGAGATTTTATGCAAAAAAATGGGTTTCTACCCCTCATTCCTATATTTGTGTCTTATTCCATAAGCCTAGCAGTTAAAATGACAGATTGTTTGACTACGTAAAACAATTTAAATATCACTCATATATCAATTATACTTTGCACAATATGCCTGTTCCAATCCGTTACAAATGTCCAAAATGTGGCGGAGAATCAGATCAAGATACGACTTGTTTAAACTGCGCATTAAAAGAATATTTTAAGATTATATCTGAAAGTAAACAGATTCCATCAAGATATGACACTCATTATCCACATTCGAATTAAAAGATGGCTATAACAAAATCTGTTAAGAATAACGAAGATAAAACGAAGAAAATTCATTACTAATTCTGTTCATATATTTTGATCGAAGAAAGCATGAAAAATGTAATCCAAAAAATCTTTCTGAAATTCAGTCAAGTAAGCAACGAATTTTATTTAAATTTTTTTTTACTCTTATTATATATCTACTAATTTCATATAATCTGTTTTCGTACTAGTTTTGTAACATGTTTGTTTATTTTTAATATTTAATAAATATATTATTATATCCTATCTGACTTTTATTTTTGAAAAATCTAACAAGAAGAGTTGTATAAATATGATAGATTTGACGCTATTTAACGTTCAGCTTTTTTAAAGCGCGAAATGCGTCAAAACTACGGTATATTTAATCATTTATGACACGATATTTTTGCTACTTGTCTTATGGGAAATACGTATATTTAGACTTAAAAACATTTTTGACGTTTACTTTTTTATCTCGGAGGCGACTGTGGAGGAGGTTCGTATAAAGGTTGATATACTCTATTGTGACATGTCATCAGGTTTTGGTGAATTTGATTTTGCTGATATAACCACCGTTTAGCATCGGCTCGATTTCGTCTAAAACTGTAACATTTATTCATTCCAATATAAGCCGGAAATTCAATGGAACATTGAGCACACTTAAATAGATGAGGTCCATTTATGAAATTTCGATTTCGATCGTCTTCAACAACAGATGAGGATATTCTGTTCTTCTGAATTTCACTCATGTCTAGTCAAGCTAGAAAACTTAAATGAATATAATAAGTGGTATAACATTTATACAAATAATTTACAATTCTTTCTAAGTCATCAAAAGGAATATTTTCTTTATAGTTTTTTATTTATACTATAATCCCCCAAGTTTTAGTATCGGTATATACATAAGTTACAATTCTTTTATCATCACACATCAAGAAGGACATTTTTGTTTTCTGACAACTATACACTCCTACCATTACCATAGATTAGAGGAATCATCAGTAGTACTTTGTCAGAATGCTAAGTTTCAAAAACCTAATATGTATTAGACAAGTATTTCCATGTACTTCAAAATTGATAGATAGTCACACCTGATCGACATGATCATTGACGTTCACGCTGTATCACGTCAATGTTAACGTTCACGTTGACGCAGTATCACGTGACGTATGCCTGGAGCACCGTATTGCGTGACTCACGCTCTTCTTATGGATCATCGTTGGAGTATCGATTGGCACGGTCATCTATCGGCGTCAAGTTGTATTTACGGGCCACTTTTACAGAAGGATTTTATCCGAATTCATGGCTGTGTCCGTTGGTAGCCTTCAACCTACGACAGATGGTGTGACTATCTATCAATTTTGAAGTACATGGAAATACTTGTCTAATACATATTAGGTTTTTGAAACTTAGCATTCTGACAAAGTACCACTGATGATTCCTCTAATCTATGGTAAAAGTAGGAGTGTATAGTTGTCAGAAAACAAAAATGTCCTTCTTGATGTGTGATGATAAAAGAATTGTAACTTATGTATATACCGATACTAAAACTTGGGGGATTATAGTATAAATAAAAAACTATAAAGAAAATATTCCTTTTGATGACTTAGAAAGAATTGTAAATTATTTGTATAAATGTTATACCACTTATTATATTCATTTAAGTTTTCTAGCTTGACTAGACATGAGTGAAATTCAGAAGAACAGAATATCCTCATCTGTTGTTGAAGACGATCGAAATCGAAATTTCATAAATGGACCTCATCTATTTAAGTGTGCTCAATGTTCCATTGAATTTCCGGCTTATATTGGAATGAATAAATGTTACAGTTGTAGACGAAATCGAGCCGATGCTAGACGGTGGTTATATCAGCAAAATCAAATTCACCAAAACCTGATGACATGTCACAATAGAGTATATCAACCTTTATACCAACCTCCTCCACAGTCACCTCCGAGATAAATCTCCAATAAATAAAAATTTAATACGACTTTTATTCCTTCTTTATTTATATTTTTTCAAACAAATATACTGTACATTTTTAATGGCTATTAGAGAATATATTTACTTTTTATAAAACCAAAGTTCTTAATAATTTAGATGTAAATAAGAATTAATAAAAATTGAAAAGGCTAGTATTCTTTTTATTTATACCTTTTCTTATCGACATATTGTACGTTTTTAAAAAAACTAAACGTCAAAAATGTTTAGGGACGTTGCGTTTAAACGTCGCTTTAAGCATTTGAACGTTCAATATTTTCGTGAAATTATCATCTTTTTAAGTCTAAATATACGTATTTCCCATAAGACAAGTAGCAAAAATATCATGTCATAAATGATTAAATATACCATAGTTTTGACGCATTTCGCGCTTTAAAAAAGCTGAACGTTAAATAGCGTCAAATCTATCATATTTATACAACTCTTTTTATTAGATTTTTTAAAAATAAAACACAGATGGGATATAATAATATATTTATTAAATATTAAAAATAAGCAAACATGTTACAAAACTAGTACGAAAACAGATTATATGAAATTAGTAGATATATAATAATAGTGAAAAAAAAACAACGCTTATATTTAAATTCTAAAAATTAAAACATCTCCTCGATTATATGATAGAAAAAAAAATTGTAAATAAAATTCGTTGCTTACTTGACTGAATTTCAGAAAAATTTTTTGGATTACATTTTTCATGCTTTCTTAGATCAAAATATATGAACAGAATTAGTAATGAATTTTCTTCGTTTTATCTTCGTTATCCTTAACAGATTTCCTTATGGACATCTTTTAATTCGAATGTGGATAATGAGTGTCATATCTTGATGGAATGTGTTTACTTCCAGATATAACCTTAAAATATTATTTCATCGTACAGTTTAAACAAGTCGTATCTTGATCTGATTCTCCGCCACATTTTGGACATTTGTAACGGATTGGAACAGGCATATTGTGCAAAGTATAATTGATATATGACTGATATTTAAATTGTTTAACGTAGTCGAACACTCTGTCATTTTAACTGCTAGGCTTATGGAATAGACACAAATATTTCATTTTTATTTGTAGTATACAAGAGTATTATGGATTTAAATCGTTCGCGAAATACATTAGATATATTTGTAGTTTTTAAGAATAAACGTTAACTAACAATAAAAACACATAATTTTTTTATTATTTATACGTACTCAAATTAAAAATAAAATCAGTTTTATCGATAGTTGTGTTATTTTCTGCAAGTTCTACTTTTTCTTACAGTAAATATTTAACCATGTTATCTGAATGTCCAATAGAGTGTTACTTCTTTTCTTAAACAAGTTATCATCTGTACTCCTTCCTTGAGATGACTTTTTTCAGCTGCTATGATTTTATTGTAGATTTGTAGCTTTATTTGAGTAGATTTTTTATGTTATCTCTACATATGTCTAGTAGTGTTTGTAGACATACTTCAAAAGTAAACAATTATAAAATGCGATGATCAGTACTATTGAATGCTTGAATAATGTGGATAATAATGAGTCTTCATTATATATAATTTTACAGTTTTTGTGATATGCTTCCGTTCAATGTGTCTTTTTAGATTATCAGTTCGACTTATAATATTACATTCCTCAAATTTTTGAATTTTGTTGATACCCATATTGATAGTGTGTGAGTGAATTGTTGCCATTAGCACGTAAGCTTATAATGAATGTATTCTAAGATGCTCGGTTACGTTCGGAAGTAATCGGAAGTGAATTTTTTAAACTATAATGCTACTGCATGTAAAGTTGAATACATTTCGGAGTTTTGTTTTTCGTCAAATCTTGATTACATTGGTACAACAGATATGATAGGTTATGTTGAAGGTAGTCGAGGATACCCTAGAAAATTCAACTTGTTCTAAATTAAGTCTTGTTAGTGAAAACTTATAAAACTTTTGTTATATATGTTTACCTTGAAGCAGTTAAAAACAATTGCGTTATTTATAAATACTTTCGTCGAATTGGTATTTTTTCATTTATAAGATAAGGAATTATGTTGATGAAAATAAAATAGATTCATTGTTATAATATACCTAAACACAATATACGGTAACCGTGACATTTTTACAAACATTAATTACATGCTTTTTAAAGTCTAAAAGTATTTATTAAAAAACTAATCTAGCACTAGATAAAACTAATATTCACATTAAAATACTCAAAAAATTGCTTTGGGTTTATTAAAATCGGAACTACTTCCGTACGTTAAAATGTCAAAAATATGCTACTAAGAAGCACTTGTTACCCTCTCTCTTGTCGTTGACTATAATTGTTAAATTTCAGCTAGCTCAATTTTAAATTTAATTTGCCCCGGAGAGTGGGTGGATTCAAAAAAAAAAATATCAATGCAATCACCACGAATAGAGGGTATAGGTCTCAGTATAACCAAGGAAAAGATGCAAATAAGGAGATTCCATATACGTTTATTGTTAGCTACTCCTTTTTTTTATGTTTAATCCTTTAAAACTTTTGGTAACAACAACAAAAACAATAAATATATATATAAGTATAACGCGTTAACCCCCAATTGGTACCAATTAGTTCACAACTTATCAAATGTATGCTTATATTAATCCTAGAGTAATATCTTGGGTGGATGTAGTCAAAGTATAACCCCAAAACCAAGGTAAATGGAAAGCTCTTACTTGATTTCCGAAGTGTTCGTGTATATCTATGAAATTATGGTGGCGATCATCCAGATCTAACGTAGGTTCCCTGCAATCCTCTGGTGGTAGGAGTAAACTATGAGGATGATTGTTGGTAACCACTTAGGTGTCTCTAGTACCAAGGCGAAGAGCCACTAAAAGCGTTGATTGATGTGGAAGTCGTTTGAAGATGATCAGGACCAATACGGAAGATACCAACCAGAGAAACAAACAACCAAGTATGCAGGCAAGTAAGTAAGAAAGTAAGGCCTAAAGAAAACAATAAGAAAAGTTAATTTACTTCCAGGATGAATAAAAAGATGACTTACCGGAGATCTCGTGTGGCCTTAAAGATATATTAGATTCCCACAAAATCCACAAATAGGTGAATAATTCTCTTGAATATTCGTTTAGGGCGAATCTAAGTTGAATAATATATTTTTTTTTGTTCTTTTCTAGGCTTAGAAAATCCGAAAATTCGTAATTTTAAGGAAGGCACATGTTCCATCAAAAGCCACAAAAAAAGGATAGATGAAGGTCAAAAGAGATAAGTCAAAATTTTAAAATTAAAGGACTTTAGTGTTAATGGTTAGTTAGCTAGTAGATTTTTGGCCATAAAGCAAGAGAAGAACCAGACTAGGTGACAACCTGAAGAATGACTTCTAATTGTAAATAAACAAATGAAGGTTAACTATTAAAATAAAGGTATTTAAACAACTTAATTAATAAATGAATGTGTTTTAGATCCAAATGGTTTAAGACAGGCTATTACTTTTCATTAAAATAAATGAATTTAAAAAAATGTTAAAAGAAAATAGTTAATATAAAAATTGAAACCGTAATACACTTTTAATGTACTTTAAACAACATTGTACCGATCTTAAAGATAATAGCCGACATCTGACATCATATTTTAAATAAGTAGAAGAAATCCTTTAATTTGATACCCCACACGTATGGGTTTAGAGCAACGGTTATAAATTTAGCTTTATAGAGGTTATTATGACATTTTGACATTTTAAATTGCTTAATTATATTTACTGCCATTGGGATGAAGCTGTCTACATAAAAAATTTCCTTATCGCAGTTCAATCTTTTGACACTTCCTTTTTACGATATTTTTACGGATTCGTAGTCAATTTGCCATGTATATTATGAATTAACTATTATTAAATGTTAAATGTTATATGTAAAGAATGCAGACCATCGTTTCTCAACTCACAATACATTTAGATTATGCCTAATGATGGATTCTGGATCTACGCTTTGAACCATTTAATTTGAGCCTTCACTCGATGAAATCGGAGCATTTTTTAAAATGTTATGCTTCTTTGGCACTTTTGAGCCTATATTTCAGATATTTACTTTGAACCACACTTCATACTTAAATTTTATCAAAATCAAAGACTTTGAAGTCATAATGCCTTTTTGATGATAAATTTTGTCTGCCCCCAATATTATTAAGCCTGACGAAGTAAAAAAAAAGTATTAACTGCTAAGTATAATTCTTTAAAAATTTAGAGAAAGTAGTATGTCCTGTGAGCGAGAAAGTAAAAATTATGGACCTATATATTCTCCGTTACGTTTCAAATATCGCGCTCTTTTCCGCGTTAAATTTGGACCAATAATAACGAAGTTAGAATATAATGCTCTTTGGCGTTGATTCTGCGCAAGAGTTTTGTTTACGTATATATTCTACATCACATTTATAATACAGTACCGTTTGTTTATCCCACCCAAATCCTACCATTAATAACGAAGTTAGACGCTAGTGATCTTTTGTCGTTAATTAGGTGTATGATTTTGGTTGACGTATTTATTATATACGTATTTATTATATGTCACATTTCGAAAATTTGTCAATTTTGACCAATAGTAACGGAGATAGACCCTAATGCTCTTTGGTCTCGGTTATGCACATGATTTTGATTATGTATATATTCTTCATCTTATTTATAATACAATACTGTTTTTCGAGTGCAATTTGAATCAATAATAATGAAGTTATATATTAATGCTCTTTGGCGTTGGTTTTACGCAGCATTTTTGCTTTCGTATTTCTTCTGCGTCACATTTCAAATATACCGCCTTTTTCCGTGTTCCAGTTGGACTAATCCTAACAAAGTTTGATCTTAATGCCATTTGGCTTCGGTTCTGCGCATGATTTTTGTTTACATATATATTTTGCATCACATTTTAAACATAACGTCTTTTTCCACGTTCAATTGGAACCAATAGTAACGAAAATTGATCTTAATAAATCTGCGTCCGGACGCTCGGACGCAAATTGAAGGTACATTTAGATGATATTTAACATTGCTCTTATGGAGGTTTTACTCCCTAGGTTGAATCTGCGTCCGGACGCTCGGACGTAAATTGGATGTATATTTAGATGATATTTAACATTGCTCTTATGGAGGTTTTACCCCCTAGGTTGAATCTGCGTCCGGACGCTCGGACGCAAATCGAAGGTACATTTTGATGATATTTAGCATTGCTCTTATGGAGGTTATACCCCCTAGGTTGAATCTGCGTCCGGATGCTCGGACGCAAATTGAAGCTACATTTAGATGATATTTAGCATTGCTCTTATGCTCTATTGATCTTACACATATATTCAGCGTTACATTTTAAATATTTTTTCCGCTTTCAATTTGAACCAATAATAACAGAGTTAGAAACTAATGTCCTTTGGTGGTGGTTCTGCGCATGATTTTTGTTTATATATATTCTGCGTCACATTTCAAACATACCGCCTTTTTCCACGTTCAATTTGGACCGATAATAACGATGTTTGATCTTAATGCCCTTCTCGTCAGTTCTGCGCATGATTCTTGTTTACATATATATTCTGCGTCGTATTTTAAATTTAGCGCCGTTTCCCGCTTTCAATTTGGACCAATAATATTGAAGTTTGGCCTTAATGCCCTTGAGTCTTTTGGTTCTGCCCATGATTTTTGTTTACGTATATATTCTACGTCACATTTATACAACAATACCGTTTTCCGCGTGTGATTTGGACCCGTAGTAACGACGTTAGATCCTAATGCCCTTTCGTCTTTTGATCTAGATATGTTTTTTGTTTACGTACTTATTCTACATCACATTTATAATATAACGAAGTTTTTTTCATTAAAATCGGACCATTATTAGTGGAGATATACGTTTGTGCCCTTCTGTCTTTCCTACTGCGACAATTTTTTTTACGTTATGATTCTACATCACAGTTCAAATATAACGCCGTTTACCGCGTTCAATTTGGACCAATAGCGTCGAAGATACGAATATTACCGTCCCCCGCGGAGGTCGCTGTCGGATAGTAACCGAACTAGCTAAAATTGTATTAAAGGAAAGTCTAAACAATAAATCAGTTTATCTCAGCTTTCTGGCACCGCAATCCTTGGAATAATGTTATCTTTTTATTTGCAATGATATTTAAACAAAGAACAATATGCTTCAGCTAAGTAGGAAACCGCAATGATTAAAATAAGATAAAATATGGTGATTACGCGTTAAAATGCATGCGTTGTTATCAATAAGATAAGAAAACATGGTAATATTCTTGACAAATATTTATTGCGTAATTTTTAACTTTAAAAATGATTTCATAATAAAAAAGAGTTAATTTGGTATAATATAAAATAATATTAATCACTGAAACATATTTAAAGATTTAAAATTGATTTATTTACTAAATTAAAAGTATTTTCGCGCGTTCAAATATCAAAATATGACACTCATATTTTTTTTCTTTACGTGTCGAATCCACGAGGTGTAAAAATTAAAATACCGTTTGTCCCACCTAATTCCGACTAATAATAACAAAGTTTGGCGCTAATGTCCTTTGGTCTTTTGTTGTACTTTTGATTTTTATTTAAATATATTTTCTGCGCTACATTTCAAATATACCGCCTTTTTCCGCATTCAATTTGGAACAATAATAACGAAGTTTGACCTTAAGGCCTTTTAGTCTTTGCTTCTGAGCATGATTTTTGTTTACCTATTTATTGTACGTCGCATTTTTAATACAATGCAGTTTATCCGGTGTAAATCTAACTACTAATAACGGAGATAGAGAGTAATGCCCTTTCGACTTTAGATTTGTATTTAAATATATATCCTGCGTCACATTTATAATACAATGCCGTTTGTCCTGTTTAAATCTGTCTACTAATAACGGAGATAGAGAGTAATGCCCTTTGGTCTTTTATTCTAGTTTTGATTTTTATTTAAATATGTATAATGCGTTACATTTCAAATATACCGCCTTTTTCCGCGTTAAATTTGGACCAATAATAACGAAGTTTGACCTTAAGGCCTTTTAGTCTTTGCTTCTGCGCATGTTTTTTGTTTACCATTTTATTATACGTCACAATTATAATACAATGCTCCCCCCTTCCGATAAAATTTATGCCGTTGGAACTTTGCTTACAATTTTGATATAAACAGGTATCGACAAGTCTGTACAAGCCGTCAAATAGACGCCGCAAATGATGTAATACTCAAGGTTACCTTGAAGCAATTACAAAACAAATAGTTTAACCAAACAGCGCGTGGAGGTGACGTGACAGCGTCGTCTCTCTTTCACAATGAGTATATAACCGAATGCGACAATTATATTAATTATTTACGATTTTTATCAAGTTTGACGATAGCGGTGTAGGTTAATGCGCATACTTTGGAACATGAGATCAGTGGTTCAAGACTCAGAAAGTACAAGATTTTTTAATTTAATTAAATTATATTATAAATATCGGGTGGCGTGGAAGAATGTTAAAATTAAATAATAAATAAAAATTATTAATAAAAACTTGATTTTACTCAAATTTAAAAAATAAAATATACAAATTATATAATTAAGAGCGTATGGAGAATTACATGTAAACACGGGGTAGTTGGGGTTGATATATCTGAGCCCATATAACCCCTTAGGCCTGCCCATGTAAAATTTATTCCAATTAAAAATGGTTACTTGAATTTAATAGCTATGTTGATAGCGGAAAAGTAAAAACTTAACTGAAATTAACAACGTCTAAATGTGTGAAATGGGAGGAAAGTATCATGTTGGCAACACTGTGAACAGTTGTTGAATTGTTAGGTTATGTTGATAATATTTCGGTTACCCTCTGCACATATAAAAATACGGTCCATTACCCCCTCATGTAAAAAAAAATATTTGAGCCCATTACCCCTTAGGCCCGCCCATGTAAAATTTATTCCAATTAAAATTCCAACCGCGACTTCACGTTATCTACACCGCGAGCCGACGTTATCTCTAAGCGATGACGAATGACCTTGAATGAGCAAAAAATCGCCAGAATGAACCTTAGATTTTCTTATGGAGATTTACATGGGGAAATGAGGGTTTTTGGGCTAGAACTGTTGCTGTACATTTTACCTCAATGTCAAGTTATACCTATAATCCGCCTATTGATTGAATATTCACCTGCTCTATGGGTACGTGGATAAATGAAAACTCTTTTAGGAAAAAGTATAAAACATAACATCGTCTAGTCGGAATAAACAGCTAGAACAGAAATAAATTCTAACTATTCCTCCCAAAAAGGTAACAATTGCCTAATTAAAAGAAATGAACTTGACTGACATTCATGCGGGCGTACTTACATACTGGCCTACTTTCATGCAGGCGTACTTTCTCATACTGTCCTACTTTCAGGCGGTAAAACTTTCATTCAACTTCTTCAATTCGATTTAGCAACAAGTTTGTCGTACCTACTTGTGTTTGGGAACCCAATGTTCGTTTCTTGTTACATACTACTAGAAGCCTTCGTTCTAATGACACTTGTGTTTAATTATAGTTAACAACACTGACAGAAAGAATTCTTCATACTCGTGTTCATTTGCAACGACTATTTTAAGTCAAGCTTAGGGTTAAGGGTCGCTTAAAGTTAATATTTTTGTTGCACCGTATGTAAAACTCAATTTAAGACTTACTTATTTTAAGCGGTCAATTTGGAGGCTTAAAGAAAACTTAACCTAAGTTTGTGGACTGGTTGTTTTCTAGTTTTAGTTTGGCTGTTGCTATTTAAAAAAAACTATAATGGATATTTTTAATGATGATTGTTGGAAATAATAGAATATGGTTTTCCGAGACGGCTATATGTTCGGCCCAATTATTTTCAAATTATCGACAATTTAATTTTTTTAAGACATTTAGGTTTTACAAAGAAATAATTTTCTTTAAGTTTAATAGGAGATCGTTTAGAGTTTCCTGATAATAGGTAAGAAAAATAGTTATATATACACTTGAAAAAAATTAACAAGCCTATTATCAATTATTTTATATTTAAAAGAAATGTGGCTAACAGATGAAATACTTTTAGGAACTTTCTCCTTCTCTATTTCTTTTTACTAAATTTTGTTGTTTTTCCATTTTGTATAAATAAAATCAAACAATTAATGACAGATGACTTCTAAAAATTTAAAAATTGTTACCAATCCCATGAATTAAAATAAAAATTTTCTAGAATTTGCGTTGTTGCCAAACTGCATCGCTACTTAGCTAAGTCGACGTTTTATTGACACGGTGCAAAGGTTATATTTTTAAGGGCCAAATTATTAATCGGCCGCTAAAGTTCCTGTTAAAGTTATCCTCTTGGTAGTATAAATATTGTAATTATAAATATACTGTTAGTGATACCAGCAGAATAAAATCAAATTAACATGGATTTTTTTAACAGACACTAAAAGTCTTTGTTAGTCAATTTATCCAGGAGATAAGCAGCAGTTATAACCTTAAAATTTTATAAACAAAGTTTGATAAAAAATAGAACTTTTTAATAATAAATCTTACAGGAAACGTTCCTGTTGGTGTAAACGATTTTTCTGATTCCTCAGATTTTGACAATGATTTAAAACGATTATATGAATATTATTTTGCGAAGACACCGCATTGATCAGATCATTTAAATTTCTGGGATAATGTCGATTTTTTTTAACAAGGTACTTGACTATTGTTTTAAAAAATTATGATTATTTTCAGGAATCCTGCATTAACTCCGTTACAACTATTAGTATCATTACGATTTTATGCCACAGGTTCTTTTCTGAATTCTGTTGGTGATCCGTAGTGAAGTGCATCAGTCTACAGCATGCAATTTTATTAAAAATGTAACGACATCATTTTGCAGTTTTTTCTCAGTTAACACCATAGTTGCTTGTGATAATCAATCAAGAGGTTATAAAACTGTTTGATAGTGGGTATGCTGTGGAAAAATGTTGAACATTCATAATTAACTTAGTTAATAATTTAACCGTATGCTGAGGAAAATAATAGGATCTAACTTTCTTTTTACTTTTAAAATCTATCATATTTCAGATTCGCACAAAGAACCAGAATTTGCCAGATCTATTTTTTGAAAGTTTGTATTTTTCTTAACACAAATTACGTATTCAACTTCTGCTTCCCAATTTTTATCTTTATTTGTATAAATTACAAAGCGTTGAGGACAAGTTGACTAGTTGACACGCCCAACTTAAAACATAGCCTAACCACATTTTCAAACAAATTTTTAGGGTTATTTTGAACTACAATTATAAAAGAACTAAAATACATCGTTGCCACATGGTAACCGTTTGGTACGTACCCAAAGGTTAAAATTGCAATAATAATATGAACTAAATATTACCACAAGGGTAAAATTTATCCCGCTGGTTACTACCAGTGACTCTTTCCATATTAAATCCGTAAACTTTAGAAACTTTTACTTTTCAACGAGGAGGGAAAGGATTGTGAACGTTTTAAGGGCCGTACTCATAGTTCTTCCTTAAGTCGTCCTTAATCCTTAAGTTTAACTCATGTATAGTTTGTATTTCATAGTCAAATAAGGACGCCTTCAAGAATCCTTAAGTGTAAGGTACCCTGGTAGCACTCCTTACCAACATTCTTAGATTATGATTATGAATAATTGCATCACTGACGTTGACAGTGACAGTGTTTATTAAAAGTTATTATAATTTCTATATAAGTACTATGGATTATAATGATTTTATTGAATTTATTGATGTCTTGGAGGAAAATGTAGTAGAGAGGATTCCAAAAAGATGTATAAGAGACGCGGAAAACCATTTTGATTTTTATGCTGAATATCATTTTAAAAGAAGATACAGATTTTCAAAGGAAACTGTCTACTATGAATTAATAATTTTTTTCCCTATCGGAATAAAATTTACATTCATACATTTTTTTAAAATCTCCAACAATTTCACAACAGCCGAAACAAACATCAACAACAACGTTCAACCTAACGACTGTTTTCTTCTTTCTCGACTTTTATAAACCGTTTACCTTTACTCGGTAGAGACCAAATTTTAACAACAAGAAGCAAAGAGATGACAGAAATAGACGTTGCCAATTAATCTTCTTATTTAAGGATTTCTTTTTCAAGGTCAGCTAGAATATTGATTATGAATAGGAATATTTGAGACCTTAAGTAGTCCTTACATAATATATCCTTAAGATTGCCTTCGCGTATTAATTATGAATACGGCCCTAATAAAACATTTTTTGAGATGAACACGGAAATATCCATTTCAAGGTCGCCTGAGATGATTAAGACAATTTCCAGATAGAAATCTGTCTGTGTGTTTGTATTCTTCCGATTAAGCTGAAATTTGGTATATGGGTTTCGATTATGGTAGTTTCGATTATCCGTCGGAAGAACCCTTTAGTTTTTGTACGACATCTGTCAAACGAAAGTGTCACTGTAAAAAAATGACAGAAGCTATATGTGAAGCAATTTGACTTTCAATATGTCACTTGGGCTTCTATTCAGAATGGTCAAAATTATTTCTACAACACCTGTCAAAAAAATGAGGGGTAATCCCACCCAACTTTCTGAACACTCCTAGTAAAGTAATTGTTTAATCAATTATTTTAGTTTTTCTGCATAAAAATACATTAATAAAGTTAGTTTAAAAAAATTTAATTTTTTTTAACTTTTTATAATTTTTGCTAACAATTATTATTTTAAAATTATGAAATTTTTCATACCTAATGTTGTTTTTGATCCCTTTCGGATGTACTATTTACTTTTTCATTTGTTTTATCATTTTCGTTAAAACGAAAGGAGAAAATAATTAAATTATTTTGGTTATATCAATTAAAATTTTAAATTCAAAGGAACTAAAATGTATTCTTTTAGAGTTCTGCGTTACCTTCCGAATGGTACAAATCTCAGTTTAATATCTTTAATATTTTTAAAGTTGTTAACATTTATTTTATTAAATTCCAAAAAAATTTCGACGGTTTTCAGATTACTGCAATTTTTTGTAAATTCGTTTTAATTTCATCAAAGGGAATATAACAAAACTTAAAAAATTTGACCAAATTAAATATAATAAATTTTTGATAGTTATGTACCTAATTTGTTGGTCGAATATTTGTAGTTATTTATTAAAATAAATTATTTGTTGTTCTAATTATTTTCACCTTTTTTTACATAAGATCCATCCATGATTTAAGATGATGATTATTTGTCATACAAAGCGTCATAGAAAATGTAATGTATGATACATGACTGAATTTGTCTCTTTAAATTCTCTATCAAAATTTTTTAATCACAACGCAGGTCGAATATTTGTTTAATTTCTACTATTTAGATTTTTTTATTTGACTTATAATGCATCTTTTTTACCAATTTTTTAAGTAATGATATATTCGTTTTGATGAAATTAAAACGAATTTACAAAAGAACGACGACAGGACCATAATTAAAAATTATTGTCACAGATCATGTTAGTTATTTCAGATAAAACGTCGTTAAAATAACAAGTGTAATATACCTATCACTGAATATAAATTTTAACGGTTTATCAATTTTTGTAATAAAAAAGAGAGGTCCGTATTTAAAAAAAATAACTTGATGGTGACCGTTTAAAACACGAAACGTCGTAACGAAGATTTATTGGCATAGTTTTGTAAAAAATTAGATACAATTAAACATTCCGTTTTCATTTTTTGAAATTTTTTCAAATAAAAATTCTATGCCTAAAAAAACCAAAAGTAGCATTTTTAGTTTTCCCTGTATAACTTGAGAAGGGCAAAAGTCCCTGTAGATATTTTTTGACGAATGTAATATCCTACAAAATAGTTACCTTTTTTCCTATTTAACCGCCTCTGTATTTCTTACGGTTTCTGATATAGCAATTTTATCCCTTCCAATTGCAGACATCCTGTATATTTATAAGAACGAAAAACTGTTTCTACAGGGTAGAAAATATATACCGATACCACACGAGGCAGGTTAGTGAACTTCATATTTCACTTTGCCGCTTAAAAATAAGTTCCAATGCACCTAATTATTTGGGTCCGAAAATGTATAATAAAATGCCAAATACTGTAAAAGAAGGAGCCAAAACCAATATTTTCAAAAACATTTTTATTAGAATATTGTTTTACTCAGAAGACGAATTTTTAATGTTGAATGTTTTTAATTTTAATTTTATTGTCAATTGGAAAATAAAGAATTTTATTGTCAATATTATTATTATAATTATTATTTTTCAGTTGATCGTGAAGAAGAGGTAATTTTTGAAAAGGTAATTTGTAAATAAATTTGCAAAAACGGGTAATTTATAAATAAATTTGAGAAAAAACGGGTTATTTGAGCTAGTTTCTAAAAAAAGAGCAAACAGAAGGGAAAAATTAAGAAAAAAAGAGCGTTCATTAAGCAAATTACTGAAAAAATATAAAAAAATCTGATGTGGCCAGCACATGACCTCTCGCCATTTTTGAATCAAAAATTTACGGGTTGACACAAAAAAGTATGAAAAAAAATTATATTTTTGTAAATCTGGCAACAATGGCAAAAGTTTAGAAAATTTTAATGAGATGAAAATAAACTGTAGGGTATACAAAATATATGTGTAAAACTTTATTGCCGTTTTATATAATAATGGCGTCATCACCCATAGCAACTGCCACTTCCGGTTGTGCGATTGGCACCAAAATCTAATCAGATCTAATCTAGGGTATCAGAAGCCTGTATGCAAAATTTCAAATTTTTTTATTCAGTAGTTTTTGAGTTATCGTTACTACAACATCCATCCAAACACACACACACACACTAACACACTAACACACACACACACACACACACACACTAACACACACACACACACAGACATCATCGCGAAAATATTAAAATCGTATTCTAGGGACCCCAAAACGTGTTTATCCATTGAAAACTCACTACCCAATTTTTAGCATGATTCCTATACCTCTCTTATCTGAAGGGCGAGAGGTAAAAATAGTCTAATGTTCAACATAAAAGTAATTGTACAGCAAGAGTTCTAGCCCAAAAACCCACATTTTTACATGTAAATCTCCATAAGGAATTTTAAGGTCCAGTCTGGCAATTTTTTACTCATTCAAGGTCACACCGGCATTACATCAGCTGCCAACAACATTTTCTTATGGAGATTTACATGGGGAAATGAGGGTTTTTGCGCTAGAACTGTTGCAGCTCCTTTTTATTGCGGATATATGTCATACTTGACATTTAACTGTCAATGCTAACGCCAAAAGGGCCTTAACAGCTACTAGCCTAATCTGCGCATGCCCCTCGCCATAAATCAGATTTATTTTTAATTGAAAAAACCCTGTACATGGTGGGATTCGAACCACCAATCCTTCCATCCTAAGTCCCATACCCTAACGTACTCGGCTGTCGAGGCAATTATTTAACTCTGTTCTTAATTGTTACTATAGGTGTAAACACACATGTAATATGAGTTGGACGTTAGCAATGTTCGGTGAGTATGACGTTAGCAGCGCCATCTGTTGATTGATTGTGTACCGCATACATGTAATATTTTTAATTGAAAAAACCCTGTACATGGTGGGATTCGAACCACCAATCCTTCCATCCTAAGTCCCATACCCTAACATACTCGGCTGTCGAGCCAATTATTGAACTCTGTTCTTAATTGTTACTATAGGTGTAAACACACATGTAATATGAGTTGGACGTTAGCAATGTTCGGTGAGTATGACGTTAGCAGCGCCATCTGTTGATTGATTGTGTACCGCATACATGTAATATAGGTTGCTTATGAAATATTGTATCTTCGTTGCTGTTGGTCGGAATTGAATGCGGATAAACGGCGCTATATTTAAAATGTGACGTCGAATAATTGTGTATATAAAAATCATGCGCAGTGACGGTGCCAAAAGGGCATTCGGGACTAACTTCGTTGCAATTGGTCGGAATTGAATGCGGAAAACGGCGCTATATTTAAAATGTGACGTATAACAAATACGTAAAGAAAAACCATGTACAGTGAGGGTGCCAAAAGGTCATTCGGGCTAACTTCTTTACTCTTGGTTGGATTTGAACTCGAAAAACGGCATTGTATTACAAATATGAGGTAAAATAATTACATGGCAAAAAGTACGGTGCAAAACCAACATTTTTTTGGTAATTTTTGAATCACCCTGTATTTAATATATAAATTATATATTTTTGAAAATGGTTCAATGCCGACTACTGACTTGTATTACAAAGTATATAAAATTATACTAAAACTAACCTACAGAGTCGATCAACTTTTTGACTCACCCTGTATAAAATGGTTTTTTTAGTTTATTTTTAAATAAAAAAACTGGTGGCTCCCGGGACTCGATCCGTCGAAAACCACCAACTTTATATCAAAGTCGGTTCACTACCGCGCTCGGTTACAGAGTTATTTGAATATGAATTAATAAGATAAGACGGTGTGGAGATTAATAATTTACAAATAGAAAACGAACATTTTTCCATATGCGGTAAAACTTTAAATAATTTTTCTCTACCAACATAATACTTTCTCGTCGTTTCTGCCAATTAAACATAATATTAGTAAAGTACCACAATTAGATTTAAGCAGGCCCCATCTTTATTGGTAAAGGTTCAAATACCATTGTTATCGACATAAAACTTTATGTATAAGTCATATTAGTACAACTGCTGGGTTGAAGACTCTAATATTTTTTCGTATTGGGTAAAAGTTTAAATAATTTTAGGTCATAAACATTATACTTTCCTGCCGATAGCGACCAAAGAAGTCACATTCTAATACTACAAATTTTTCATTTAAACACTGTTAGTTTATTTTACTTTTTCTATACCAATTTAATCAATATTAAATTAAATTTGCTTTCGCGCTATTAATTTAGTAAATATCATATTTCTTGTACTAATTAGGATGATGCAACATATAGTTTATAATTATTGGTATTCATTTATTCATAAGGGATAGGCTTGAAATGTAAGGCAATAAATATTTTCTTAACTGCAATAAACATGTCCTAATTAATAACCAATTGTATGTAAATCATTATAATAAAATTCTATGAGTTTGATGTAAAACGCACTAGGATGCTATTTTTTTTTTTAATAATTTATCACATCGTGATCTGAATTGAATAGATTAATTAAAGATTATTGAACAGGATTGAATTTAGTTGTATATTCATTGAAAAATGTATGATTTAAAATATTTCATGTACTTATAAGAATACGTCTCTGAAAAAAAATACCGTCCAAGTTTATAAATATGAAGAATTTTCTATTTGTAATCAAAGTAAAGTTTGAAGTGAAAAAAGAAAAAAATATGGGTAAGTTTGATATTCTAAGTTTTTTATTTAATTAAAACACTTTTTGAAAAAACCTTTTTACTATTTTCCAATCATTAAGTGTATAATTTCCATAAAAAAAAAACATTTTGCTAAGATTAACAAAAATTAAATGTGTAAAATATGGGAGAAAATGAATTTAAACTTTTAGAAAAGAATTAAAAACATTTTTTATTCAAATAAAAATAAGTAAATAACACTTTTTGAAAAAAGTAATAAACTAATATATTATTGACATTTAATATTCAGGAGATTAGGATTTGTTACATTATAGAATGATTGGTATATTTTTTATCCAAGTTTAATTTACAACATTATATTTTAATTGGTTTCTAATAAATACAAAAATTCTATATTAACTATATCATTTAAAAATGTATTTTATCTTATTGTTCTATTTTTTGTAAAAGCAAAATTTAGTATAAGAAAGATATAAATATTCTTTTTATGAGATCTTGTATAACGAAACAACAGAATACAAAATTGAAATAAAATTTTGGAAAAATACATGTTCATTTATGGATGAAAATATTAAATGAAGATAGTTTAAATAAGTTTCCTTTTATTATACTTTTAAAAAGTGATAGCAAACATAATAATTGCTAATAATAATAATTAAGAATAATCCACTCGTTTTTCTATAAAATTAATTAATAAAATTAATACAATATCACAGAGTAATTTTCTACCACTAAGGTTTGCATTGTTTATGGTAACTTAATCAATTTAATTATTGAAAAAATTAAAAACATCGTAACATAAAAGATGTAAATCCATTGAAAAGATGTTAATCATCAACGTTCATATGTTCATTGCCAGTAATTAAATAGTGGCCCCACGGTAAAGTTTCGTCACTCCCAGGTATCAGGTATCTCTTATCATCTTTAGAACTGAGTGCAATTTTATTTTGAGTAATGGAGTGAACTTGATGTTTCTCCGAACGTATCAGGTTTTGAGATATAGTTATTTGTTTTCGATTATCTAGGCACTCAACATAATTTTCAAACGTGATCCGTGTTTTAACTACTGATGATTTTACTCCTTTCGCTTTTTTATTGATCCCAAAATCCCTTAAAATTTCCATAATTTCATCATCTTCATATCCCTCATTCCTCAATTCCTGCCTTTTCTTTTCAATATCTGCCTCGGTCACCAACACCTTTGTCACATATAATTTTGATCTTAAACCCACATAATCCGTCATTGGAACACCATTGTTCTCATCCTTCATCATTCCGAGCACTTTCTTGTTTACTTGAGGAATACCGTAAACATTATCAGGTTGAAAATCCGAAGTATCAAAATGTAGATGACAGTCGCGCTTCATAACTGTGTATGGATCTTGATGGAGCTCGTATATTAGGGAATCAGTGTCGGTGTATAAAATAGTGCAATTCTCAAATGCTGTCTTCATATAGTTATAATGAAAATCATAGATAGTGATTTTCGCCAAGTCAAGAATGGCTTGTCCGACATAAATGGGTTTATTTAACCATATTTGCAGTTTTCGGAGTTCAATTGCAACCAGATTTTCATTGAATATCGTGCAGTTTTTAAATTCCGGTTTAGCGATATACGCTTCTGCACCATATCTTCCAGCCCACTCGGTCAAAAGGCGGACATTTACTCTTTTGCGTATATTCTCCATGGTTTTACCAAAGACAGCATTATTCATTAGCTTAAATAAATTTTTTTCGAACTCATTCTTCGCCTTCTTTCTCAACTCAGTGTTAAGATCAATGTATGATTTTAACCATGGACTCTGCTTGAATTTCAGCACCCGATGTACCTTTGTTAAAATCAATCCCTGTGCTATTGCCTGCTTCAGCGCACGATAATGAATAACGTACTTCTGTTTATTATGGAGAGTTGTCATCAGTTTGGTTAATTCTCTAGCATTTTTCGGAGGCTTGCCAGTCTTTGGATTTATATGTTGCGGACACAAAGGAATATCTTTGTGAGCGTTATGGAGATTTTGAGGATATTCTAAATCAACCTCTAATATGTAACCTTCATCAGCATCGTCTGGAATGGTCGTTACATCGATGTTTGTATCACACCACATGAATCCTCCATATGGCAAATATTGAGACATGGCCCAACCATATTGGTTGTTAATATCATTATACATTAAATAGGATTCTTTCTTCAGGGGATTGTAGCTAGGTATGTACTTGTTGTTGGCGTGAGCTCGCCTTTTCGAGCATACTTGGCTAAGTCCTCCTCGTATGCCACGTTCAACGAATAGGAACATGTCGGTATCGGTCAAAAGCTCTAATTCCTGTTTAGTAAACTTCAGCATACTATCCCACGTATAACCTGGTAAAGTATAGTAATGTGCTGGGTCAAGATCATATGTTTTAAGGCAGCTGATGCGGAATTGTTCAAATACATCGGCAAGAAGGAGAATGTCGGTCTTCATATACAAATCTACATATTGGCCTAAATTTTGACAGTTAAATTGATTCCATACATTTTGAGCACGTAAATATAGTCTACGGGGGCAGGGCTTATTTTCTAAGTGATTGAAAAATACATCGATAGGGGGCAGGGTGGTTTCATCGAATCGACCAAAACAATTGATATAATTATATGGCATTACACCTTTCTTTGTTAATAGCTTGAATTGCTCTTCAGATAAAGCAAGAAACTGCGATTTCAAATTAGGAAATTCTTCAAGATACGATGCTAATGTTTCTAATTTGGAGCTCATAAAGCGAAAACTATCAATGAAGCGGAATTGAATAGACGTTTCATTCACATGTTTCGTAAAAGATATATACTTTTCTTTAGTAATTGGAAGAAGATCAATAGTACCATTTATCCTTGTAGCAATGTCGGTAATAATGAAGTGGGCATCATATCCACTTAAATTGTGAAAAACAACTGGAACCACGTGACTGTCTTTATAATTTATATTGCATCCATCATGTGCAGCACCTCTATAGTTATTCTCGGGTATCAAGTGGTTGTGATCGCGAACTTTTTTATCTTCAGGGCTGAAAATTTGCTCACAGATGTGACAGTGTCTAGCTCTGCGGAATTCAACTTCCTGCTCATCCGTCATGTGGATATCAAAAGGGCACCAGAAAACAGTAGACATATCTTCAGCCAACTGAGCCATTTCGTCGGCAAACCACTGCATGCAGTCCTCGCCTCGATATGACCGATAAAATGAAAGAGAGTCATCATAGGAACATTTAAGGTAATATCCAACTGCAGCAGGTATATGGTGTTGTGGTTTCTTAGAATTCTCAGTTGGCTTTAACACGCTCTCGAGGTCAGCGTAGACAACGAACGGGACCTTTTCCTTATTTTTGTGGTTTTTGAATTTTAAAATATTTTTACCTTCCTCGGGCATCCTAATAGCGGTTTCGTTAATTTTCTGGCAGTCTTCAACGTGCTTATTAAGTTTATCCAGGCTCCTGAAGTAATGAAGACATCGATCGCAGAAATATTTTTGACCATGTTCTTTGCTTAATTGTTTGGATAAAAGCCGTGACATGCTTTTAATCCAAACAAAGTGATATTTGGATGGGGCATCCCCTTCTTCACCTTCCTCATAGTATTTATCTTGAACAAGGAGCAAGTTTACATGACGTTCATTCTTGTTCTTCGTCAAATAGGTTGGCAAAGTTAAGTATGTTGATTTCTTCTTCTCGAGAATATAAACGTTTATCGATACATCATTTTGTTTTTCGAAATTTGGGATCTGCTTGATGGTCATCGGAAATCGAATCCCTTTATGTTTCAGAACAGTGGAGTACTGAGGATACTGTGTAATCCTTTGCGGATGTTTTTTAACCGAATATAGTGCAGATGTAACTGCCCATGCGAAGCAATCCTGATCATCGTTTTTGACGTTAACGCAGGCATGCTTCTTAGCAATTTGTGGAGGTAGTTCGATATACGAAGTTCCAAGTTGCGGTGTATATTTATTAATGTTGACTCCTAGGTTAATTACCTTCTTTATAGCCCAGCCGCTGTCCCTCTCCTGGAATTCTTCAAGCTCTGTCATGATAGGATTAATAACTTTATTATCGAACCAAACGTCAAGGTTGGTATCTCTATTGATAGCCGAATTTGAGGTTGTGAAGTACTTGTAATCATTAAGTACACTATCTCCCTTCGATACCTCAAACTCTCCTCCGAAAACGCAATTGACTTTAACAAAAGAATCTTTCTTGAGAGCGGTTTGAATTCGTCTCTTGAACAAAGCTTTAGCATCAACTAGAAAAGCTTCAGGGTCCTTGTTCTTCAGATTTGAAATTACCCCTGTTCTAATACGGCTATTAAACGAAGATTCTGAATCTTCCCAATGAACGCGCTCTCTAGCTCCCTCAGGTCGCGTTTTAAGCCCTGATCCCTTCTTCTGCATGTCTTTGAATTGACAGCGTAGACTTTTAATGTTTCTTAGGCAAGCCTCCAGATGTTGTTTCTCGCCTACGGTTTTAACAGTTCTCGTGGCATTCTGTATCCGTTTTATTCCCTTATTACACTCCCTGACACCTTTTATAGCTACCGCTTCATCGTAATTAGGAGTGAGAAGTCCAAGAAAACTTGCTATGTAGCGCACCAAATCATCAAATAAAGACATCTGTAAGATAAATTTAATATTAGTAATTTACTTTACTTTAAATTATGATATGTATAAAAGTTATCGCTATTATAAATAACTTACCTTTGTAGCAAAATAAAAAACCAATTATTAGCTCCTGAATACGTCTTTACTCTTTAACATTCTAGAATAAAATGAATAAATTTAAATAACTAATACATTAAATAAAAATAATTATAATACAATTAAGAAAACTAATATATTAAACATCAAATAATGAGATTACATAACCTCAAACTTACATTAAATAATCCTTCAAAATGTTTCAATATAAAACACTTATGCACTCTTGAACGATCTAGAATGAAATAAATAAGATTAGATAACGAATGTTTTAAAGAACAAAAAATTAAGTTTCAATGAAAATTGATATCGTTATAGCACCAGAAAAAAAGATTTTACGTTTGAAATATAGTTATTAAGTTTAGTTACGTAGAATATAAAGTAAACTTTCGGTCGGACGTGGCACTGAACGCTCTATAATTTTTGACGAATTTCACAAAAGGCCCCTGAAATCTTAAAATGTTTGTGCTTATCCCCATATGAATATATATAAATTAGGTACTTTTATGCTAAATCTTCAATTTTGTTACTTTTTATAGTCGTCATACACGTCTAAATACGTTAAACTAGAAAAAATAAAAAAACAAATAACAAAATTTAAGCCTACATTAAAATCAATAGCTTAAAAATGTAGCTATTCTGCTAACAAGGTATTTAACAACAGTTAATACTTGTGTATCTCATTCTTTATTTGATCCTCATACTAAATAGACATGCTGAAAATTTGCGAGTGTTGTCACAATCAGTATCATGAAACAGCACGTGAGCTCTGTTATAAATGTTATATTAAAAATGGGCAAAACACTGGAGAATGGATTCCCTTTAATACGAATTCGTGGGATAGCTATCAAGATTTTAAAAAGTGGCAGTGGGCTTATGATCGGAGACAATTACTTTGTGAAAAATGTGGAAAATTTATGAACAGGACCGATATGTATCGCCACATGTATAATAAGCATAAAGTTGCTAACTTTTCTATTCAATTTAAATAAAGTTTGTACATATATTTAGCTATAAGTAATATAATTTTTCTAATTTATCTTAGGTATTTTATTCTGTACCGTTATGTTCTAAAATGGGTAATATGCTAGTAAGTGAAATGTTAATGAAGATATTTTTAATACCAGATATAGCAGAAATAACTTAAATAGCCCTAACAATTCGAAGATACCTAATTACATTGACTCCGATGGTAACATGTCTACATCACACATTTAGACCACCAGAGGATGCTGACTGAGTAGAAGAGTCAGTTTTCTGATCGATCAGTCAGCTCGGTCAGTTCAGGTCAGTCAGCTCCGTCAGCTACTTCAGGTCAATCCCTCTGATCTGTATCGAGTTATAAATAGAGAAATATTATTAAAAGTTGATAATAAGATGCCATATGATACGTCACGTATTAGTAAGTTTGCTCATTCCCAACTGGACGATGGACGATCACTTATTTACCAATCAGCGTGCTGCTATAGGAAAATCAGTCAGTTAAAGATATCCAATGAACTGATTGAGCATAGGTATGATAACAAAATATTCTGATATATTTTTATATACTTATAATAACCTACATCGTTTGCTTTGATGTCAACCATGAACTTCTAGCCTTTAGGAAAATATTCTAATCCGAAAACGCTAAAAAATTAATACCTAAGTGAGATAATAACTAAATGTATCTTCTGACCGAGTCAATCGGTCCAGTAAAACGGATGATATCATGCTTCCAGACAGACAGACATCCAGATATACATAATAACTTAATCAGAATGTTTGCCCCCTCATGGGGATGTTAATAATACCATACTTCTCCCAAAATACGTTGAAGGAGGGGTTGTTTCTGTGTCACACAACTGAAGATGCCAAAATGATTGAAGTTTATCGCAAGTTTAAGAAAGCCAAGTCCACAGCAGAGTATTTTGATGAAGCTCCAGAACATTTACTAAAAATACGTAAAAATATTCATGATGATGTAGCTATAATACTTAAGAAATAATAAGAAAATATATGTTTAAATATTATTCTAAAGTTTTTATAAAACCGTCAATATCCTAACGTTTACAACTATGATAACTGAAGAAACTTAAAAACGATATGAAAAGCGTATAGAAATATGCAACGAGAAATGATGAGCAGAGCCTTAAAACGACATCCCAGAACGACTCATAAATAGGTACGTCAGATATCTCACAGCTAACATGCCGCAGCGTTGACAGATGCCACAGCTTACATGTCACAACGTTAACAGATTTAGCAGGTCAGATGGCAGAAGACTACCACAAGACGTCGGAAGACTAACTGAAAACGTACTTTAACTGTACATCAGATGTCTTCAGCAGTACTTCAGACCAAACATCGAGGCTAGAAATAGGAGTGTATGCAACAAAATATTTCATTTACACGATGACGAAATCATTAAAACAAATAATAACGATCTTAAAAGAACGGAAACTGGTAGAAAAGAAAACGTGGACCACTTCTTCAAACCAGTAACTAAGCCTCCAGAGAAGTTGCAAACAATTAATGAACCGACTACCAGAGGATGCAGACAGAGCAGAAGAGCCAGAAGAACGTTGGCTGAAGTCTTCAGCTCTGTCAGAGGTATCTGGTCTAGTCTTCAGGTCCCTCAGACACGTCTGGTCTGTCAGATGTATAAATAGCATCAAAATAATTGAAGGGAACCAGTCGATAATAAGATGTCATATGATACGTCACATATTAAAAAGCTTGCTGAGAATATGGATATTCGATTATTTAGCAATCAATATGCTGCTAAGAAAATCAGACAGTTAAAGATATCGAATGATCTGATTTAACAATGGTATCATGACAAGAAAATATCCTGCTGCATTTTATACGTTAACGATAAACCTACTTCGTTTGCTCTGATGTCAACTATGGACTTTGATCCTTTCAAACAACACGGTAATCCAAAAACGCTAAATTATATTTATACGATGGTGGAACATCGAAGAATGGGTAACGGGATGAAATTGCTTAATCATATCAAGACAATAAACCAATTTACGGCATTTTGTTCTAATATAGAGTCTGAAAAACTATTTGAAAAATGTAATTGTGTTAATTATGGTGAAATAAACTATAATGTTATATATCGTTATCCATAATAAATAATAGAAAAAATATTTTGTCTTTTTCTTATTAATTTTCAGAAGATGTAGTCGAAGATTTCATGAAATAAAGAACTGACAAATGTTGAACTGAGCTATACGTTAAAATGGTGACTACTTTTTCTCGGTGTGTGTTTTAATTTTTTGACCTTTCTTATTTAGTTAAATTATCCATTATAATATTTTTATAATCTGTTTTAAATTAATAAAATACCCTTAGTTGAACATATTTCTATACAACTATAAGTGTTAAATTATTTTTCTTAGTGTAACTTTTTATGATGACTAATATTTTATTTCGTGTCCTATTTAAATTATTCGGTAGCAAGTCTAACTTTTTCTTAGTCAGGACCCAGCTATATCAGCTTACAAATTTTCATCTACCAGAATATCTGGGAAAAATAAATACCATCCAAGTTTATAAATATGAAGAATTTTCTATTTGTAATCAAAGTAATGTTATAAGTGACGAATTATTATGGGTAAGTTTTAAAAATATATTCTAAAAGTTTTTTATTTAAATATATTTTTCATTTAAAAAATTATTAAGTTTTTTATAAAATTAAAATATTTAAGAAAATAGGAAAAAACAAATAGACTTTTAGACAAAAATTAGTTTTTATAAATTATTTAAATTATAAAAAAATAGCTTTTCTTAAAAACATTTTTCAATTCAATGTATATTTTTTTACCTTTCAAAAATAATCAACAAATATATTTTTTCAAATGTCCTCTTTTTTTTAAAACATTTAAAAAATATATAAAATAAATTTGTACCTTAGTTTTATGTAATTTTGATAGGTACTTATGGTAATTCAAACACTGAATGTGTTAATAAATATTAGTTTTACTTAAAAAACATTTTTCAATTCTTTTTATTTTTTTTATCGTTTAAATAATTTATAGAAACAAATTTTAGTTCTTAATTTTACACAATAAAATATTTTAATTCCAAACTAAATTTTCCATAAACTGAACAGAAAAAATAAACAATTTAATTATTTGGAAAAGAATTAACATCGTAAGTTGCATCTATCATTGGCACACCTAGAAAATATATGTTAGAAATAAGTGGAAAAACTTATTTTTAATATTTATTTTGTATTAACAGTTCAACATGGGTAAGTTTTTTTATTCTATGCAATTTTATTCTTGTAAAATATTTTTATACAAACACCATTAAAATTTGTAATATGGTAGAAAAATAAAGTGAAAATTAATTTAGAAGAAAATATTTTCATGTCTTAGTGTCGTTGGTTAGTGGCTTTTAAAAATTGTTTAGAATTCACTGAAGCTAGAAAATCAAATAACTATATTTTGCAAATAAAATCATATATTAAATTTTTATGAAAATAAAAAACGTCTAGCTATAAAATCGTAATAAAGAATGTGTAAGATTCAAATTAATTTATTATTAAAATCATTATTTAAACAAAACACTTTAATATTTTTTAAATATAATAATCGTATCAAAAATCGCAATCGTGTCTTTTACCGTGAAAGTAATGTCGTTTTATTGGCACCGGCCGTCGATATCAGAACAAAAAGTAATCCGACCAGTGGCTTCGCTTCACAGGCAGTTTCGACCTATGTTCTACAAATGAATAATTATTGTGTAGGTATTTTTGTCTTAAAGCTTATAGGGGCGTTCATATTTTTTATAGGATAATTCAAATAGGTATAAAATTTTACATCATTTTTTTATTTTTAGAAAATATTTAGGATGATTCAAATAGGTATAAAATATTACATCATTTTTTTTTAGAAAATATTTTTATAGGATGATTAAAATAGGTATAAAATATTACATCATTTTTTTTTTAGAAAATATTTTTATAGGCTGATTTAAATATTTATAAAATATTTATAAAATATTACATCATTTTTTTTTATTTTTTAGAAAATATTTTTATAGGATGATTCAAATAGGTATAAAATATTACATCATTTTTTATTTTTAGAAAATATTTTTTATAGGATAATTCAAATAGGTATAAAATATAATTTTTTTATTTTTAGAAAATATTTTTATAGGATGATTCGAATAGGTATAAAATATAATTTTTTTATTTTTAGAAAATATTTTTATAGGATGATTAAAATAGGTATAAAATATAATTTTTTTATTTTTAGAAAATATTTTTTATAGGATGATTCAAATAGGTATAAAATATAATTTTTTATTTTTAGAAAATATTTTTATAGGCTGATTCAAATATGTATAAAATATAATTTTTTTATTTTTAGAAAATATTTTTTATAGGATGATTCGAATAGGTATAAAATATAATTTTTTTATTTTTAGAAAATATTTTTTATAGGATGATTCAAATAGGTATAAAATATAATTTTTTTATTTTTAGAAAATATTTTTTATAGGATGATTCAAATAGGTATAAAATATAATTTTTTTATTCTTAGAAAATATTTTTATAGGCTGATTCAAATATGTATAAAATATAATTTTTTATTTTTAGAAAATATTTTTATAGGCTGATTCAAATATGTATAAAATATAATTTTTTTATTTTTAGAAAATATTTTTTATAGGATGATTCGAATAGGTATAAAATATAATTTTTTTATTTTTAGAAAATATTTTTTATAGGATGATTCAAATAGGTATAAAATATAATTTTTTTATTTTTAGAAAATATTTTTTATAGGATGATTCAAATAGGTATAAAATATAATTTTTTATTTTTAGAAAATATTTTTATAGGCTGATTCAAATATGTATAAAATATAATTTTTTTATTTTTAGAAAATATTTTTTATAGGATGATTCGAATAGGTATAAAATATAATTTTTTTATTTTTAGAAAATATTTTTTATAGGATGATTCAAATAGGTATAAAATATAATTTTTTTATTTTTAGAAAATATTTTTTATAGGATGATTCAAATAGGTATAAAATATAATTTTTTTATTCTTAGAAAATATTTTTTATAGGATAATTCAAATAGGTATAAAATATAATTTTTTTATTTTTAGAAAATATTTTTATAGGATGATTCAAATAGGTATAAAATATAATTTTTTTATTCTTAGAAAATATTTTTATAGGATGATTAAAATAGGTATAAAATATTACATCATTTTTTTTTAGAAAATATTTTTATAGGATGATTAAAATAGGTATAAAATATTACATCATTTTTTTTTTAGAAAATATTTTTATAGGCTGATTCAAATATGTATAAAATATAATTTTTTTATTCTTAGAAAATATTTTTATAGGCTGATTCAAATAGGTATAAAATATTACATCATTTTTTATTTTTAGAAAATATTTTTTATATTATAATTCGAATAGGTATAAAATATAATTTTTTTATTTTTAGAAAATATTTTTTATAGGATAATTCAAATAGGTATAAAATATTACATCATTTTTTATTTTTAGAAAATATTTTTATAGGATGATTCGAATAGGTATAAAATATAATTTTTTTATTCTTAGAAAATATTTTTTAGGATGATTCAAATAGGTATAAAATATAATTTTTTTATTTTTAGAAAATATTTTTTATAGGATGGTTCAAATAGAAATAAAATTTTACATCGTTTTTTTATTTACGAAAAATTATACACTTTTAACGATTGGAAAATAGTTTAAAAGGTTTTTTTTTAAAAAGTGTTATTTACTTATTTTTAATGAAATAAAAATTGTTTTTAATTCTTTTCTAAAAGTTTAAATTCATTTTCTTCCATATTTTAATTTCCTTAATTCAAAATTCATAAATCGAATTGAAAAGTAAACAATTAATTTTTGTTAATCTTATCAAAAAAATGTTTTTTATGAAAAATTATACACTTTTAACGATTATAAAATAGTTAAAAATGTTTTTTTTCAAAAGTGTTATTTACTTATTTTTAATTGAATAAAAAATGTTTTTAATTCTTTTCTAAAAGTTTAAATTCATTTTCTCCCATATTTTAATTCCCTTAATTAAAAATTCATAAATCGAATTGAAAAGTACACATTTAATTTTTGTTAATCTTAGCAAAATGTTTTTTTATGGAAATTATACAATTAATGGTTGGAAAATAGTTAAAAGGTTTTTTTCAAAAAGTGTTATTTACTTATTTTTAATTAAATAAAAATTGTTTTTAATTCTTTTCTAAAAGTTTAAATTCATTTTCTTCCATATTTTAATTTCCTTAATTCAAAATTCATAAATCGAATTGAAAAGTAAACAATTAATTTTTGTTAATCTTATCAAAAAAAATGTTTTTTATGAAAAATTATACACTTTTAATGATTGGAAAATAGTTAAAAAGGTTTTTTTCAAAAGTGTTATTTACTTATTTTTAATTGAATAAAAAATATTTTCTAAGAGTTTAAATTCATTTTCTCCCAAATTTTAATTTCCTTAATTCAAAATTCATAAATCGAATTGAAAAGTAAACAATTAATTTTTGTTAATCTTATCAAAAAAATTTTTTTTTATGAAAAATTATACACTTTTAACGATTGGAAAATAGTTAAAAATGTTTTTTTTCAAAAGTGTTATTTACTTATTTTTAATTGAATAAAAAATGTTTTTAATTCTTTTCTAAAAGTTTAAATTCATTTTCTCCCATATTTTAATTCCCTTAATTAAAAATTCATAAATCGAATTGAAAAGTACACATTTAATTTTTGTTAATCTTAGCAAAATGTTTTTTTATGGAAATTATACAATTAATGGTTGGAAAATAGTTAAAAGGTTTTTTTCAAAAAGTGTTATTTACTTATTTTTAATTGAATAAAAAATGTTTTTAATTCTTTTCTAAAAGTTTAAATTCATTTTCTCCCATATTTTACACATTTAATTTTTGTTAATCTTAGCAAAATGTTTTTTTATCGAAATTATACACTTAATGATTGGAAAATAGTAAAAAGGTTTTTTCAAAAAGTGTTTTAATTAAATAAAAAACTTAGAATATCAAACTTACCCTTATTTTTTTCTTTTTTCACTTCAAACTTTACTTTGATTACAAATAGAAAATTCTTCATATTTATAAACTTGGACGGTATTTTTTTTCAGAGACGTATTCTTATAAGTGCATGAAATATTTTAAATCATACATTTTTCAATGAATATACAACTAAATTCAATCCTGTTCAATAATCTTTAATTAATCTATTCAATTCAGATCACGATGTGATAAATTATTAAAAAAAAAAATAGCATCCTAGTGCGTTTTACATCAAACTCATAGAATTTTATTATAATGATTTACATACAATTGGTTATTAATTAGGACATGTTTATTGCAGTTAAGAAAATATTTATTGCCTTACATTTCAAGCCTATCCCTCATGAATAAATGAATACCAATAATTATAAACTATATGTTGCATCATCCTAATTAGTACAAGAAATATGATATTTACTAAATTAATAGCGCGAAAGCAAATTTAATTTAATATTGATTAAATTGGTATAGAAAAAGTAAAATAAACTAACAGTGTTTAAATGAAAAATTTGTAGTATTAGAATGTGACTTCTTTGGTCGCTATCGGCAGGAAAGTATAATGTTTATGACCTAAAATTATTTAAACTTTTACCCAATACGAAAAAATATTAGAGTCTTCAACCCAGCAGTTGTACTAATATGACTTATACATAAAGTTTTATGTCGATAACAATGGTATTTGAACCTTTACCAATAAAGATGGGGCCTGCTTAAATCTAATTGTGGTACTTTACTAATATTATGTTTAATTGGCAGAAACGACGAGAAAGTATTATGTTGGTAGAGAAAAATTATTTAAAGTTTTACCGCATATGGAAAAATGTTCGTTTTCTATTTGTAAATTATTAATCTCCACACCGTCTTATCTTATTAATTCATATTCAAATAACTCTGTAACCGAGCGCGGTAGTGAACCGACTTTGATATAAAGTTGGTGGTTTTCGACGGATCGAGTCCCGGGAGCCACCAGTTTTTTTATTTAAAAATAAACTAAAAAAACCATTTTATACAGGGTGAGTCAAAAAGTTGATCGACTCTGTAGGTTAGTTTTAGTATAATTTTATATACTTTGTAATACAAGTCAGTAGTCGGCATTGAACCATTTTCAAAAATATATAATTTATATATTAAATACAGGGTGATTCAAAAATTACCAAAAAAAATGTTGGTTTTGCACCGTACTTTTTGCCATGTAATTATTTTACCTCATATTTGTAATACAATGCCGTTTTTCGAGTTCAAATCCAACCAAGAGTAAAGAAGTTAGCCCGAATGACCTTTTGGCACCCTCGCTGTACATGGTTTTTCTTTACGTATTTGTTATACGTCACATTTTAAATATAGCGCCGTTTTCCGCATTCAATTCCGACCAATTGCAACGAAGTTAGTCCCGAATGCCCTTTTGGCACCGTCACTGCGCATGATTTTTATATACACAATTATTCGACGTCACATTTTAAATATAGCGCCGTTTATCCGCATTCAATTCCGACCAACAGCAACGAAGATACAATATTTCATAAGCAACCTATATTACATGTATGCGGTACACAATCAATCAACAGATGGCGCTGCTAACGTCATACTCACCGAACATTGCTAACGTCCAACTCATATTACATGTGTGTTTACACCTATAGTAACAATTAAGAACAGAGTCCAATAATTGGCTCGACAGCCGAGTATGTTAGGGTATGGGACTTAGGATGGAAGGATTGGTGGTTCGAATCCCACCATGTACAGGGTTTTTTCAATTAAAAATATTACATGTATGCGGTACACAATCAATCAACAGATGGCGCTGCTAACGTCATACTCACCGAACATTGCTAACGTCCAACTCATATTACATGTGTGTTTACACCTATAGTAACAATTAAGAACAGAGTTAAATAATTGCCTCGACAGCCGAGTACGTTAGGGTATGGGACTTAGGATGGAAGGATTGGTGGTTCGAATCCCACCATGTACAGGGTTTTTTCAATTAAAAATATTACATGTATGCGGTACACAATCAATCAACAGATGGCGCTGCTAACGTCATACTCACCGAACATTGCTAACGTCCAACTCATATTACATGTGTGTTTACACCTATAGTAACAATTAAGAACAGAGTTAAATAATTGCCTCGACAGCCGAGTACGTTAGGGTATGGGACTTAGGATGGAAGGATTGGTGGTTCGAATCCCACCATGTACAGGGTTTTTTCAATTAAAAATAAATCTGATTTATGGCGAGGGGCATGCGCAGATTAGGCTAGTAGCTGTTAAGGCCCTTTTGGCGTTAGCATTGACAGTTAAATGTCAAGTATGACATATATCCGCAATAAAAAGGAGCTGCAACAGTTCTAGCGCAAAAACCCTCATTTCCCCATGTAAATCTCCATAAGAAAATGTTGTTGGCAGCTGATGTAATGCCGGTGTGACCTTGAATGAGTAAAAAATTGCCAGACTGGACCTTAAAATTCCTTATGGAGATTTACATGTAAAAATGTGGGTTTTTGGGCTAGAACTCTTGCTGTACAATTACTCATAAACAGTGAATGTTATATTATAATTAATTTGATTTCTTTTGAATTTATTTGTAACATATATTATAAATTAATTTTAGCTTTCTGCACTCCTCCTGTATATCAATTTTAACTGTGCAAAATCTCACACTCATCCGTTCGCGCATTACCCTTAAATAGGGATCCGAACTTTTCTCTTTGGGTATCAATATGACAATAATGACACCATATGAATGACATGAATTAAAACAAAAACAAGCTGGCCGCGCTTATTCGTTAGGTTACATTTTATGCCAGGTATTTCCTACCGCAAGCCACGTTAAGGAACCAAGTTCCAAAAATAAAGAAAATCTAACAAAAATAAAAAGAACAAATGTTCGATGTGGTCTCCACCAACTAGAAAACATTTAATTCGAAATTTTAACAGAATGACAATTTGAAATATTATTGTTTAGAAAATCTTAACCGTCACCTACTAGATTATTGTTAGAGCTTCGAATTTAGTGCAAAAGTTTATAGAGTTTCACAGAAAATTGACCATAAAATGAGGCAGGTATGCTAAAACATATTTTTTTTAATTTATGGGGTTTTATAATAAGCAAAACTTTTTATTAAAAATTAGATTTTTCGATAAAGCCAAAGCTATATTTATATCCATGGCCACTTAATTTTTATCAAACATATAGCTTATTTAATGGTATCTATATTTTTTATTTTTTTGTTGACAATATATATATTAAAATATAACTTTGGTAAAATAAACAAACGCGTAAAAATATTATCTGATTTAAAGCCATAAATCTCGGCTATGAAAGGAAACGTCTATAGTCTAGCAATACAGCAATATATTTGTCATCGCTTTCGCGATAAGCATGTTAATCTTAAAATATTTTAAACCATTATAAATTAAAAGTATGATTTCTTAAATAATATAGGTATCCCATATATGAATTTTGAAGTACCTAATGTTCAAAAAAAATATGTAATTTTTGGTTTTTTAAATCTGTTTATTGTGTCAAATATTTTGAAATATACAGGATGTCTCAACAAAATTGTAGATTAAAGATAAAAGAAATAATTAAACTAGCGGAAGAAAGTCGGAATTTTTCCAATAATTTTTTTTCAAATTTTTCAATTTAGTTTCATGCGATATGGATATCAATCGACGTGTCTTGACTTGCACAACACCTTACATGAAATCAGTATTGAATAAAAACCGATGGCCGAAAGAACTGTCCGGATTGGCCGTTCTGTTCTCGAGTTATCGTGCGCAGAGACATCCACACAGACAGACTTTTTTTTCGCGGAAAATCAATTCATGACATTTTAAGTCATTTTGAGCAAAATAAAATGTTGAGATTTTTGCAATATTTCAATACTACGGTTTGCCCTCCTTCACAGAAGGTGAACTGTGGGCGGGCCGTAGTAATAATTAAAAATAGTGAAAAATGTTTTTGGACTAAAAACCTTTTTCACTATTTTATTAATATTATTTTTAACTTGCTTCACTTGTATTCCGTAACCCAAAGGGTTCAAACGGAACCCTATTGCTCTCACTTGCGTGTCCGTCCGTCTGTCACACCGGTCTAACAGCTAACCCGTTGGAGCTAGAGTCTTCAAATGTTTACAGTATATGCGTCTTGACGCACTTGACCGATTTTTATTCTTTGTGCACTTTATCTATGTGGTTAGTTAACAAAATTTGGGTAAGATTAAGACCATTTCCAAATAGAAGTCAGTCTGTCTGTCTGCCGGTCTGTATTCTTCCACGATCGAGGCCGCACGTTTAATGCGATAGAGCTGAAATTGGATATATTTATTTGGGTTATCCGGCCAAAGAACACATTAGTTTTTGTGCGACATCTGTCAAACGGAAGTACTACTGTCAAAAAAAGACAGAAGCAATATATCACGGAATTTAACTTGTAATATGTCATTTGAAAGCCCTTGAAAAACTATTCAGAATAGTCAAAATTATTTCTCCAACGGTCATCTGTCAAAAATAAAAAAATGTCAAAGTTTGAAATTTTAACATTAAACATCTGAAAAATTAATCGTCTCCGGATACTCAACAGGAACGTTTTTGGGCGACACAACCGATTTTTTTAAATTATTATTTTATTTGTTAGTCTTAGAAACCTCGATTGTTTTTTTTTCATTGGATTAAAATAATTTCATAATATCGTTACTTTTTATTTTAATTTATTCTTTTTGCTTTATTTATCAAAATTTTATCTAAAAGTAAAAAAGAATTATTTCATGGATTTCGGCAAATAATCATTTACTACCCCGAAAACACCCACATACACATTTTTAATCGAATATGACCATAATCACAAAACACACATCTTGGAGATACCAGTTGCAACCTACAAATTTTAACAAAAAGTTCATAGTATCCGACCCGAAAATCGCGACAAAAATTTTGAATAAAATCGGACCACAATCACAAATCTCGTTCGTCATCTTGAATTAATTCATTTTGACAAAAAATTCATAATCTCCGACCTCAAAAATCTTCAAATACTAATTTTGAATAGAATTGAAGCAGAATCACAAATCTCGTCCGTTATCTCGAATTTAATCATTTTCACAAAAAATTTATGATCTCCGACCTCATAAGCCTCCAAGTAGCAATCTTGAATAGAATTGAACCAGAATCACAAATCTCGTTCGCCATCTTGAATTAATTAAACGAATAATTAAAACTCAAAATCATTGAGTTCTGGATAATCTACTGTTTTTGAATTAATTTATTCTTTTTGATAAGAATTCATAATCTCCGACCTCAATAACCTCCACATACTTATTTTGAATAAAATCGAATCAGAATCACAAATCTTGTCCGCCATCTCGAATTTATTCATTTTGACAAAAAATTCATAATCTCCGACCTCAAAAAACCTTTAGATACTAATGTTGAATAGAATAGAAGCAGAATCACAAATCTCGTCCGTTATCTCGAATTTAATCATTTTCATAAAAAATTCATAATCTCCGGACCTCTAAAACCTCCAAGTACTAATTTTGAATCACAAATCTCGTCCGTCACCTCGAAATTAATCATTTTCACTAAAAAATTATAATCTGCGACCTCAAAAGCCTCCAAGTACCAATTTTGAATAGAATTGAACCAGAATCACAAATCTCGTTCGCCATCTTGAATTTATTCATTTTGACAAAAAATTCAAAATCTCCGACCTCAAAAAATCATCACATACTAATTTTGAATAGAATTGAAGCAGAATCACAAGTCTCGTCCGTTATCTCGAATTTAGTCATTTTCACAAAAAATTCATAATCTCCGACCTCAAAAATCTTCACATACTAATTTTGAGTAAAATCGAATCACAATCACAAATCTCGTCCGCCATCTCGATTTTATTCTTTTAGACAAAAATTCATAATCTCTGACCTCAAAAACCTCAACATACTAATTTTAAATATTATCTAATCAGAATCACAAATCTCGTCCGCCATCTCGGATTTATTCTTTTTGACAAAAAATTCATATTCTCCGACCTCAATAACCTCCACATACTAATTTTGAATAAAATCTAATCAGAATCTCAAATCTCCTCCGTCATCTCGAATTCATTCCTTTTGACCAAAACTCCGTAATCTCCAACCTCAATGACCTCCACATACTAATTTTAAATATAATCGAATCAGAATCACAAATCTCGTCCGCCATCTCGAATTTATTCTTTTTGACAAAAAATTCATATTCTCCGACCTCAATAACCTCCACATACTAATTTTAAATATTATCGAATCAGAATAACAAATCTCGTCCGCCATCTCGGATTTATTCTTTTTGACAAAAAATTCATAATCTCCGACCTCAATAACCTCCACATACTAATTTTAAATAAAATTGAATCAGAATCACAAATCTCGTCCGCCATCTTGAATTTATTCTTTTTGACAAAAAATTCATAATCTCCGACCTCAAAAATCTTCACATACTATTTTTGAATACAATTGAATCAGAATCACAAATCTCGTCCGCCATCTCGAATTTAATCATTTTCACAAAAAATTTATAATCTCCGACCTCAAAAAATCTTCACATACTAATTTTGAATAGAATTGAAGCAGAATCACAAATCTCGTTCGTCACCTCGAATTTAATAATTTTCACAAAAAAATTGTAATCTCCGACCTCAAAAGCCTCCAAGTACTAATTTTGAATCACAAATCTCGTCCATCACCTCGAATTTAATCATTTTCACAAAAAAATTATGATCTCCGACCATAAAAGCCTCCAAGTACCTATTTTGAATAGAACTGAACTAGAACCACAAATCTCGTTCGCCATCTTGAATTTATTCATTTTGACAAAAAATTCATAATCTCCGACCTCAAAAATCTTCACATACTAATTTTGAATAGAATTGAAGCAGAATCACAAATCTCGTCCGCCATCTCAAATTTATTCATTTTGACAAAAAAATTCATAATCTCCGACCTCAAAAAATCTTCACATACTAATTTTGAATTGAATTGAAGCAGAATCACACATCTCGTCCGTTATCTCGAATTTAATCATTTTCACAAAAAATTCATAATCTCCGGACCTCTAAAACCTCCAAGTACTAATTTTGAATCACAAATCTCGTCCATCACCTCGAATTTAATCATTTTCACAAAAAATTTATGATCTCCGACCATAAAAGCCTCCAAGTACCAATTTTGAATAGAATTGAACCAGAATCACAAATCTCGTTCGCCATCTTGAATTAATTAAACGAATAATTAAAACTCAAAATCATTGAGTTCTGGATAATCTACTGTTTTTGAATTAATTTATTCTTTTTGATAAAAAATTCATAATCTCCGACCTCAATAACCTCCACATACTTATTTTGAATAAAATCGAATCTGAATCACAAATCTTGTCCGCCATCTCGGATTTATTCTTTCTGACAAATAATTCATAATCTCCGACCTCAATAACCTCCACATACTAATATTGAATATAATCCAATCAGAATCACAAATCTTGTCCGCCATCTCGAATTTATTCTTTTTGACAAAAAAATCATAATCTCCGACCTCAAACATCTTCACAAACTAATTTTGAGTAAAATCGAATCACAATCACAAATCTCGTCCGCCATCTCGATTTTATTCTTTTTGACAAAAATTCATAATCTCTGACCACAAAAACCTCCACATACTAATTTTGAATAGAATCGAATCAGAATCACAAATCTCGAATTTATTCTTTTTGACAAAAAATTCATAATCTCCGACCTCAAAAATCTTCACATACTAATTTTTAATAGAATTTAATCAGAATCACAAATCTCGTCCGCCATCTCAAATTCATTCATTTCGGCAAAAAATTCATAATCTAACCTCAATAACCCACATACTAATTTTAAATATTATCGAATCAGAATCACAAATCTCGTCCGCCATCTCGGATTTATTCTTTTTGACAAAAAATTCATAATCTCCGACCTCAAAAATCTTCACATACTAAATTTTGAATAGAATTGAAGCAGAATCACAAATCTCGTCCGTTATCTCGAATTTAATCATTTTCACAAAAAAATCATAATCTCCGGACCTCTAAAACCTCCAAGTTCTAATTTTGAATCACAAATCTCGTCCGTCACCTCGAATTTATTCATTTTGACAAAAAATTCATAATCTCCGACCTCAATAACCTCCACATACTACTTTTAAATAAAATCGAATCATAATCACAAATCTCGTCCGCCATCTCGATTTTTTTCTTTTTGACAAAAAAATCATAATCTCCGACCTCAATAACCTCCACATAAAAATTTTAAATATAATCGAAGCAGAATCACAAATTTTGTCCGCCATCTCGAATTTAATCATTTTGACATAAACATAATCTCCAACCTCAAAAACCTCCACATACTAATTTTTAATAGAATCGGTGTATAAATACAAATCATCTTGGAGTCATTTCGCAATTTTTTTTTATTATCTAACAAAAATTTCCTAAAACATTGTGACCGGAACTATAAACACCTGCCAAATTTCAAGTTAATGGAACGTCTCGAAGTGGGTGAAGATTAATTTGAAAGATTCCGATACAGACTAAAAAATTTGTTACAAAGTCTCATAATCAGTAAGTAATTTTAAACCCAGCCTAGGATTTTTAAAATTTTCAATAACTATCAAAATTAACTAATTTTTCTAATTGTATAAGTTATCGACCGATGAAGTTAAGATCGAAATTTATAAATTCTGGCTAGAAATACGAAAAATTATTAATTTATTTAATGATATATTTGGAGGCTACCTTGAAAATTTATACAAATCTGTTCTTATCGACTATTGGGTTATATTTATTATTACTTATAAAGATGAAATATCCGATAGACAACCAAAATTACATTTCGCTAAATATTTTAAATATATAAGGACATCGCGCCATCTATTGCAACGTTTTTTCGTTTATCCACAAAGCATTTCGTGTGTCGGTAGTAACCACTGCAATAGGAATAAATCCTTACTATACCTCACGACAAGATTACAGTTGCCTAATTAAAAGAAATGCTATGGACTGACATTCATGCGGCGTACTTTTATGCGAGTCCTACGTTCAACGGCTTCCTGACGTACATTTAGCCCGAATGCCGTACGTCCATGCGTTTCAGCAAATTTTTTGTCCTACATACGCGCATTTCGGAGATATATATATATATATATATATATATATATTGTAATGATATTTACAAATGTCTCTCAGAATTTTGGCTGGGTCCTAGTCAAAAAAAAAAATAATAAACATTACAAAAAATTATAAATTTATGTTTAATCCGTATATTCCTCTTCTTTATGCTTTTGCTTTGAAATCTGGATACAACTCTTATTCACTTCTCCTATTCTTTACAACACCAATTCTTACTTTCTTCTAGTTATTACTTCTTCTAAATATCCCCATTACGCTTACTGATAAATTTAAATGTCTTCTTTATACCTTTAAATATTTTTTATTTACTTTCTTAAATGTATGAAATAAAATTCATCTTCTCATTGTTGGTATATGTATAATTTTATTCCCTCTTCTGTACAGCATTCAAAATTGCCTTTTTAATGTATAAACTTATCATAACCTTCCATATCAAAATATAAAAAAAATTTTTTAACTTATTGTTTGACAACCCTTTGTTTATTATTTTTTTTTTTAAATTTTTTTTTTACTACTAGATTTTTTTTTAATACTTCAGCCATAGTTTAGGTTATTAACCCTATATCCCCTGTTTACTATCTGACTTGAATTTCATATATGACAGTTCCAAAATTTCAATTTTATTATAACAACATTCATTATTTAAAAATTTTTTTAAGATTCTTTCACTTTTGTTAAATTTATTGCCAATCTATCTATAATACTTTTCGTTTCCTATTCTTCCTCTGCATATCAAACTCTCCTATCTTATTTAACAAACATAACAATTAACTTTGAATAATCTTTTAATAAATTAACTTTTAAACACAACTTTATCAATATTAATATAATTTTATGCTATTTAACTCATTTCAAACACTATCATATATCAAATTAATTGCTAACTTGTATATTAACTCAATTATAAACATCTCCTAATAACTATTTGAACAGAAAAAAAATTTTATTTTTTTTTTATTTTATAACATTCCCATATACAGGGTGAACAATTTCATAACAATATATTGTAATGATATTTACAATTTCTCTCAGAATTTTGGCTGGGTCCTAGTCAAAAAAAATAATAAACATTACAAAACAAATATTAAAAAAAATTATAATTTTGGCCTCTTAACAATTCTTTCTTCGGTTCTTCTTTTCTACGACTCTGTATCCTATCTCCTTTTTCTTCTTAATACTCCTCCGACACATTCATCTTCAAATACTTCCTCTGACCAGCTTCGCTAATTTACTTCCTCAACCCTTATCCTATCTTACTTCTTCAAAATGTATCCCAAATTGCTTGCTTTTCAAAAAAAATCGTTCTTTTGGATTTTTTTTAATATTTTTGGAAAATATTTTATTTTAACAATTGTCCTATTTCTTATAATTTCTCTACTTTAACAACCTTATTTTTGTATTAACACCTTTCTAAATATTATTTTTAACAAATTTTTCAATTAATGACAATGCTCTAAAAATTGTTTGACAACCCCTCTGTTTATTATCTTTTTTCTTTTTAATTTTTTTTTACCACTAGATTTTTTTTTTAATACCTCAGCCTTAGTTTAGATTATTAACCCTCTATTCCCTGTTTACTATCTGACCTAAATTTCATATATGACAGTTCCAAAATTTCAATTTTATTATAACAACATTCATTATTTTCAAACTTTTTAAGATTCTTTCACTTTTGTTAAATTTATTGCCAATCTATCTATAATACTTTTCGTTTCCTATTCTTCCCCTGCATATCACACTCTCCTATCTTATTTAATAAACCTAACAATTAACTTTGAATAATCTTTTAATAAATTAACTTTTAAACACAACTTTATCAATATTAATATAATTTTATGCTATTTAACTCATTTCAAACACTCTCATATATCAAATTAATTGCTAACTTGTATATTAACTCAATTATAAACATCTCTAACTATTTGAACAGAAAAAAAATTTTTATTTTATAACATTCCCATATACAGGGTGAACAATTTCATAACAATATATATATATATATATTGTTATGATTTCCTAGTTCAGACAGTGAATTTTATTTTGATTTTAAATTTTGGTTGGGCGCCATTAAAGTGAATTTTTTAATTTTGATGAAATTTGTTTTATTTTATTTTTAAGAGCAATGAGTTTCTTTAATCTCAGGGAGGGTTCATAGATTTTAATCAGAAGAATTTCATTCTTCTGTTTTCAAAAAAAATATTTTCAAATAAATAATAACAAATATTCAATTAAATTACAACAATAACATTTTATTTAAACAAACAACAAATTTTTTATTTTTTTTTAAAACGTCTTGTCCTGACGTCATCAGATACGACGCAAAATACTGCCTTACAACAGCAAGTTCGTGACTCTTTCTATTATATATAAGAGTATAAAACCAACACAGCTGATATGGAGAAAATGGCCGAGATAAATAAAATATTTCCAAAGCTATGTCAATTTTATAACTTTAAAATTCACCAGGTGAGTTTCTTATTTAATTATTTACAACCTAAACTACTAAATTCAAAATTTTTATATTAATTTATTTTCATTATTGTTTTATAACCCCAGAAAAAGTTATTTTTTAATATGGGTTTTATATTTTAATTTTAGATATATTTTTTATTTTTAGGGAAACTTTTTATTACCTTCACTGATACACTTCACTAAAAGGTTCGATCTTCCTGTGTATTTGAAATCCACTTCGAGCTCAGCTGGATTGGAATCGGTCCTCAAAAACCTGACCAAAATGTCCTTTATTCTAAGTAAGTCATTTCATTTTTATTTATATTCCATATAATTATTTACACTTTTTCTTGTTTAAAAGAATATTTGTTTTTTTATTTGATTAGATTACTTTTCATTCATTATAATAATTTTCTTTTTAGCTCAAAAATTATTTTTATCCACTTCGACCAACATTTTCTAACTCAACAACCCCTTAGTTACGTCCCTCGCAACGGATCAAATCCCAGAAAATTTGTTTAAAAAATTCTTTCAATGGGCCAATCAAAATGATTAATAAAAAGATGTCTGAAAATTTTCGATTTTTAATAACAAAATTGTATTTATTTGAATGTGTTTATTAAAACCGCATATGAAATTGACTTCCTGGAATTATTTTGAAATTTTTGAACCTTTTTTAATACAAAATACTCCATTGACAGGTAAGTTTTTTAATTTATTATTTCCACCAATCATGATGCTTACATTTTTGACACAGCTTAATTCACCCAAATTATTAAGGTGGCAGATTACCATTAAGGTATGGATGATTTGTATAAAGTTTTTTTTTTTTATTATTTTAAATTTTGTACAATAATATTCAATTTATTCTTTATTTCCATATCAATATATAGATTTTGAAAGTATTTGCTGTGTGATTCCGAAGTAGAGTAAAATATTGGGGAGCAGCAAGAATAAAAGAACAAAGTGTACTCTTTTAGGATTTATTCCAAGCTTTCGAGCGTGGTTACGCTCATCATCAGGGAAGCTGTAAGTGATGAGCAACAAAATTGGTACAATAAAATGGGGTATTACAGAAAAAAACATACCCCTAGTGAGATTGTTGTTCACAGGTTGTAAAATTAAAAATTGTTAAAATACAGATTAAAAACACGTCCACATAATAAAACATTGTAAAACTTGTTAAAAAATAAAAATTGTTATTAAAAGATTTTTTGTTTAAACCCGTATTATTTAAAATTAATAAAATATTAAAATTGAATAGCCAAAAGCTGTATGCTATTAAATTTAAATCAAGTTTTTTTGTTCCTCGTTTTTTTGAATTTATACATTTAGCGCCAAATTTGAAGTTCATTTTGACGGACGGTCTCATCCTTGAAAGCCACACAGACCACAAAAATGGAAGGGTTAAAAAAGGAGCAATAGGGCAACAGCTAATGAGACTGTAACCCTATTTGGGAGAGGAGACAAAGTGTACAGCTAATGAGGCTGTACGTCCTTGTTGGGAAGAGGCCATGCTGTGTGAGAGACAAAGAAGAGCCATGTCGTCAAAAGTTAACCTATATGTCAATGAGGATTCCAAACAAATATTTTAATATATTATTAAAACCAATACCTAAAAATGTCCAATTTAAATGAACGGAGGGCTATATGCACAAACTTACTGATTAGGAAAAAATATTTTTTGTTAAATAGACACATTGGACAAGTCGTGTACATCATAATTTTTCAAGTATTTGTCCATATGTAATAGATACGCAAAAGACGTACTCAGATTGTTAAGGTCAGACCTCTTATTCATACAATGGTCCGATTGGTAGATGTATGCCATTTCGAGGAAAAGCCTTCGAGAGTGGTGTCTCTCTTCAGTTAAAATGGTAACATTCTCAAAATCAGTCACATGCCCTGTCGAGCGCACATGTTCGGCCAACGCGCATCGTTCAGGGTGCAACCTTATATCGCTTTTGTGTGAAGTTAAGCGATCTTTAAGCCTACGGGAAGTTTGCCCGATATAAACACTGTCACAGCTAGAGCAGGGAATACAGTACAAGACATCTGAGTGCAAAACCAGAGGGTCTTTATCCTTAACTTGTGAAAAAATATTGTTGATAGTTAACACCGTTTTGTAAGCGATTTTGATTTGAATGACCGAAGAGAAGAGCTTTGCTAATTTTGGTGTTAAGTCGTGTATGTATGGAAGAGTTAAGTATGAAGGAAGGGGGACTCTATCAGGACCTCCATCAGGTGCCTCAGGAGGTGGTGTGTTCACAGATGGCTCAAGCAAACGGGTTACTTCAGCAGTGACAGTGTTATTCGTACTAACTAATGGTATGGATGATGCACTGTACAGCAGTCTTTTTAAAAGATCATTTGGATAAGAGTTATCCAGAAATAGATGGTAAAGTATGTCTGTGTTCTTGCGGTGAAAAGAAACGTCACTGATAAGTAATACTCGGTTTTTCATTTGTTTGACCAGGTTGACTTTCATGGAGTATTTATGGTAGGACCAGAAATTGAGGTATCGACCCGATGAGATAGGCTTCCTGTACCAATCAATTTTAATCCTATTTCCTTCTGTTATAAAAAGGGTGTCAGGAAATGGAACCGACAAGTCCTCGTTACCAGTATCAAGTGTAAACTGAATGTGTTGATCAAAACAATTGAAATAACACAAAATGTTATCAATGACGTTCTCTGGGATGGCCATGATGATGTCATCCACATACTTTTTCACGAAAAGGATTCTAAAGGGTAAAGTGGAGATTATACTGTCCAGCACATCATCCATAATGTAGTCTGCCAAAATTGGGGAAATTTTGCTACCCATCGGAGTGCCGAAAGTTTGTTTAAAGATTTTGTTGTTAAATAGAAAATAATTATTGTTAAAAACAAAAGTGATCAGTTGAGAAAAATTAGTTTTGGTAAGGGAGCAATATTTTTGGATGTTTTCCCAATTCTTGTTAATAGATTTTAAGCAAATATCTAAGTATATGTTACTAAATAGAGACACCACGTCTAAACTGATTATTTGGTAACCATCAGGTAAAATGTAGTTGTTATATAGTTTGTTGACCTCAAAAGAATCTTTTATGTAATAATTGTTGTTGAAATTGTATGCTTTTGTAAGAATGTCAGTGATAAATGATGTTAAATTAGCTATCGGAGTGTTAATAGATGCAACAATCGGTCTAACAGATAGAGGCGTTTTGTGTATCTTTGGTAAACTGTAGAATTTTGCAGGGACACCCTTATAGTTGATCAATGCTTTTTTTGTTTTTTCATCAATTTGATTTTGAGTTTTGAGAGTATTGACGAGTTTAATGCATGCATTTTGAATGGAGGTGGTGGGATTTTTTCTTAACTCTATGTAAGATACACAAAACGCCTCTATCTGTTAGACCGATTGTTGCATCTATTAACACTCCGATAGCTAATTTAACATCATTTATCACTGACATTCTTACAAAAGCATACAATTTCAACAACAATTATTACATAAAAGATTCTTTTGAGGTCAACAAACTATATAACAACTACATTTTACCTGATGGTTACAAAATAATCAGTTTAGACTGTAACGAAGTTAATTAATTTCCTATATTATTTTTTTATCTCACCCTGTTCCTTTTATTTTTATTTCATTTTTCTACCCGGTTATAAATATTTTGAGGAATCCGTTTTCTTTATTTTCATTGTTATTTAAATAAATATTCACAACGTGCGGTTTACCTGAGAACGACTCGCTTAGCCGGCGCGCGCTTACCTCCTACCTTTCGAACCGCGGAGAGATGGTACCGATGAGGTCCAGACGGCATTGTCTCGAGAAATGAAATTCAGTTCACATCGAGCAACCAGAAGTCGCCTACTACAGAGAGCACCGAAGATACCGGCCGAACCGTAAGATATTATTAAGTATTAAGTATAATTTTGGTAGAATTCTTCTAAGTCCAAATTTTGATTAAAGTAGAAATTATTCTAAGTCGTAAGATTAGTCCGCGCACGCCTGTCTCCCTCCAAATCCGATTAGAAGTAAAAGTAGGATAATATTAGTTAGTTCTATTTGATTTAATATTTTAGTGGCAGTTGAAGCCGAGTAACCGACTAGAGCAGCACGCCGAGGAAACAGCCCGAAGGAGTATTGGTGAGACATTGTAATTTTATGGTCTTGTTTTGATTAGTTGTATTTCACCGCTAGGAATTTTTGTACAGAAAGGAGATAAATCGACAGAACATACCTGCACTGAGTTTTCATAGGGTATTCTCTGTCGACGCGTTGTCTGGAATATTAAATTATTTTACTGTTAGAATATATTTGTATTATAGATATCGAAAGGGAAAATCGGCAGAACGTACCTGCACTGAGTTTTCATAGGGTACTCTCTGTCGCCGCGAACCTTCAATTTAAGTCAGTATAATTTCTTGTGTTTTGCTTCCGAGTCGAGAAAAATCGCCAGAACATACCTGCACTGAGTTTTCATAGGGTATTCTCTGCCGACGTGTTAATAGGGGAAACTAGGGCAATGTCATTAACGAAGTAGAACTTTGACCGCGGTAGTAGAAAATTTTGTGTCCGCTTTGCTTATGAATTGCACGCGTTGTCTCACTACTCGTTCACCGCCGCCGTTCGCTTTCGCTTTGTTTTGACTCGCACGCCCCCCCCCCCCCGCTTTGTTTGCTTAAGTTATCCGTCTCGCACCCCCCTGTAGATATTGCTAGCTAACAACACTCGTTGCACGCCCTTTCTCTTCCCCTTTCCCGGTATCCTGTACAATAACTTTTTTAGAGAATAAAGATAATTATTTTGTTATTTGTCGTTTTCATTTTTTTTATTCTTATTTTTTTCATATAATTCCGAGTATCACCATCCCAGTAGCGAATACTGTGTGAATCAGAGTGAATGTATTTAGTAGATTTGTGGACTTGTAGTAATAGAAGTTTGGTTCAAAAAATCACACATAAGCTATCGCGTGGTCGAATAAAGATATCGAAGGACCACCCTATAATTATTACACGTTTAGGGGACGTGGGACAATAAAACATATCGTCCTGCTTTCTGATAAGATTTAATCAGCAAGCTTTAAACGTAAAAGGTTAACACATAAATTTACAATAATTAAACAATGTTTATCTAATAGTAAACGACAACAATAGAAGTTTAGCTAATAGTAAACAACAACAATTAAACAGAAATTCATCTACTAGTAAACAACAACTAAATTCTACTAGTAAACGACAACAATTAAATAGGTAATGTTTGATACAGTACATTTAAATGAAAGTAAGAACAAGACATAAATATTTCCGAATATAGCACAATACATTTTACAACAGCGCATATAAAAAAGATATAATTACAGAAAAAAGGGTGTCCATAAGAGGAGCTCTCCCTTGGTATATCCTGGACCGTGTCCTAAGGAATTCTAAATTGTTCTATTAAGTTTGGCAACACCGCTCTCATGCACGATGATCCATATGATTGATTAATTATTAAATAGACCCGTGGTCTTTGCATATTTGTAATAAAATGGAAAAGATCTGTTACCTTAAATTCCACACATTAGACATTATATTTTAGGATTCAAACCATACACAGGTAGATAACGAAGCACTATATTAATTTACATGTTAACTGCTCGACGGTTGAAGTGGAAGAGAGGGTTGTCACGGTGCTGACCTTGGCGGGAGCCGTGGTTGAGAAAAAAGGGAACTAAACAGTGGCGTAGCAGAGTTTCAAAAGTTAAAGTGATTTTAACAAATACCTAGGCACCATAACGACCCCTGGAGTATTTATTTCTTCACTGACGCTACCCGGAACCAGTGGCCTTCACACGTTAAACGGAAGGTGGCGCCCGAGGCAATCCGAAACCTGGACTAAAGCGCCAAATACCGCGTGACGACGCAAAGAGCGTTACAAGACGTGGTGTCTCTATTTAGTAACATATACTTAGATATTTGCTTAAAATCTATTAACAAGAATTGGGAAAACATCCAAAAATATTGCTCCCTTACCAAAACTAATTTTTCTCAACTGATCACTTTTGTTTTTAACAATAATTATTTTCTATTTAACAACAAAATCTTTAAACAAACTTTCGGCACTCCGATGGGTAGCAAAATTTCCCCAATTTTGGCAGACTACATTATGGATGATGTGCTGGACAGTATAATCTCCACTTTACCCTTTAGAATCCTTTTCGTGAAAAAGTATGTGGATGACATCATCATGGCCATCCCAGAGAACGTCATTGATAACATTTTGTGTTATTTCAATTGTTTTGATCAACACATTCAGTTTACACTTGATACTGGTAACGAGGACTTGTCGGTTCCATTTCCTGACACCCTTTTTATAACAGAAGGAAATAGGATTAAAATTGATTGGTACAGGAAGCCTATCTCATCGGGTCGATACCTCAATTTCTGGTCCTACCATAAATACTCCATGAAAGTCAACCTGGTCAAACAAATGAAAAACCGAGTATTACTTATCAGTGACGTTTCTTTTCACCGCAAGAACACAGACATACTTTACCATCTATTTCTGGATAACTCTTATCCAAATGATCTTTTAAAAAGACTGCTGTACAGTGCATCATCCATACCATTAGTTAGTACGAATAACACTGTCACTGCTGAAGTAACCCGTTTGCTTGAGCCATCTGTGAACACACCACCTCCTGAGGCACCTGATGGAGGTCCTGATAGAGTCCCCCTTCCTTCATACTTAACTCTTCCATACATACACGACTTAACACCAAAATTAGCAAAGCTCTTCTCTTCGGTCATTCAAATCAAAATCGCTTACAAAACGGTGTTAACTATCAACAATATTTTTTCACAAGTTAAGGATAAAGACCCTCTGGTTTTGCACTCAGATGTCTTGTACTGTATTCCCTGCTCTAGCTGTGACAGTGTTTATATCGGGCAAACTTCCCGTAGGCTTAAAGATCGCTTAACTTCACACAAAAGCGATATAAGGTTGCACCCTGAACGATGCGCGTTGGCCGAACATGTGCGCTCGACAGGGCATGTGACTGATTTTGAGAATGTTACCATTTTAACTGAAGAGAGACACCACTCTCGAAGGCTTTTCCTCGAAATGGCATACATCTACCAATCGGACCATTGTATGAATAAGAGGTCTGACCTTAACAATCTGAGTACGTCTTTTGCGTATCTATTACATATGGACAAATACTTGAAAAATTATGATGTACACGACTTGTCCAATGTGTCTATTTAACAAAAAATATTTTTTCCTAATCAGTAAGTTTGTGCATATAGCCCTCCGTTCATTTAAATTGGACATTTTTAGGTATTGGTTTTAATAATATATTAAAATATTTGTTTGGAATCCTCATTGACATATAGGTTAACTTTTGACGACATGGCTCTTCTTTGTCTCTCACACAGCATGGCCTCTTCCCAACAAGGACGTACAGCCTCATTAGCTGTACACTTTGTCTCCTCTCCCAAATAGGGTTACAGTCTCATTAGCTGTTGCCCTATTGCTCCTTTTTTAACCCTTCCATTTTTGTGGTCTGTGTGGCTTTCAAGGATGAGACCGTCCGTCAAAATGAACTTCAAATTTGGCGCTAAATGTATAAATTCAAAAAAACGAGGAACAAAAAAACTTGATTTAAATTTAATAGCATACAGCTTTTGGCTATTCAATTTTAATATTTTATTAATTTTAAATAATACGGGTTTAAACAAAAAATCTTTTAATAACAATTTTTATTTTTTAACAAGTTTTACAATGTTTTATTATGTGGACGTGTTTTTAATCTGTATTTTAACAATTTTTAATTTTACAACCTGTGAACAACAATCTCACTAGGGGTATGTTTTTTTCTGTAATACCCCATTTTATTGTACCAATTTTGTTGCTCATCACTTACAGCTTCCCTGATGATGAGCGTAACCACGCTCGAAAGCTTGGAATAAATCCTAAAAGAGTACACTTTGTTCTTTTATTCTTGCTGCTCCCCAATATTTTACTCTACTTCGGAATCACACAGCAAATACTTTCAAAATCTATATATATTATAATGATAAGCATTATATACAAAAATTAACTATTGATACTCTAGGAGTGGGTTCAGATCTAACTAAAAAAAATCATAAAATTTTACAAAATTTAGAATACTTAAAATACACTTTGTGTTTTCTTAATTTCCTCTTCTTCCTCTTATCTAAACTTTGTTGACCATTTTTAGCAATATTCCTACCTCTTCTAACTTCTTAATTATTTTTTTTTTATATTCTTAATTGTTATTCCTCTTCTTCATATATTCTTTGTAACCATTATCTCCGAAAAACCTTTATTTCTTCTATTACCCAATTTTTTCTTGAGATCCCATATAGCATATAATTTTATTTATTTTAAATACATTGTTTTTATTGTAAATGTTTATTTCTTCATTGTCTAATTAATTTCATACATATTCAGGCTTTTTACATTCAATTTTTCACTTCTATATAACAAATTTCCAACTCTCTATATTTATTTTGACAAAAGTATCAAAATAATAATCTTATGACTTTTTTTCGTATCTAATTATTTTTTTTCCCTTCTTTTTTTTCTACCCTTACTTGATTCAAAAACCTTATCCCAAAATTTTTATACTGAATGATTTTTAATTTTCAAAATTAAATTTTAAATAATTTTCTAATTATAAAAAAAATTTTCTATTAACATTGTAAAATCTTCCCTCAATATCAAAATTTGCTGATTATACCATAATTTTTATTTATATACCCAATTATTTTAAATTATATCATTATATTCAACTATAAAAACTTGGAATATAATTTTATAATACAAACTTCTTTATACTAATAACAATAATAAATTAACTTCTATAACTCATACAACTTGATTTCATTACAAATTCCCAAATTTACATTTTAAATTTTCCATTTATGGAAAATTTTAAATGTCAATTTCCTACCTTTCTATTCTATATTTTAACTATTGTGATTATTAAAATGTAAAATCCCTCGATAAAAATTTTAATTTAGCACAATTATATTTAATTTTCACTCTGTCGTTTTTCTGAATTCTTGTTAAAATTTTCTTTCTTCAATTATTCTTCTTTCTATTCTTTTATAACATTTCCAACTTATTTACTTCTATCTTTCCATTTTAAATACTATCTTCTTTTCTCTAATATTATCTTGAATTAATTTTTAATTATTTATTACCCATATTTATTCATAACCTTTTATTATACTTCATCATATTTCATTATAAAACTTCATATACCTCATATATTCTTTATATTAATATTTATTATTTAATTATAATTATATTACCGCACTTAACACTATTATTTATTATTTAATTATTTTATATTCAAGATCCTATTTTCTCTGCTTTATTACTATTCTTCTTACCTCCATCTTCATAATAATTTCTTACATTTTCTTACTTTCTCCTATTTATGCTTTTATTCCCATACCTATGTCCATTATCAATTTCTTCCATACTTCTTTCCATTACTAAATTATTTCTTATGCTTCCCCCAAGAGACTTTAATTTTTAATCAACAAATGAACTAATTTAACTTAATTTTTTTTTTTTTTTTTTAATAAACTTCTTAAAACTAATTTAAATTTATTTCTGACTTCCTATAGTCTTCATATCCATTGTCATTCTCCGGTTATCTTCAGTTAATCAATTAATTTATTTCCTTTCTAATTTTAAATTTGACTTTAAGTCTTTTATATCTTTTCTGAATTTCATTTTTATTTCTTTGCTTCAATTTTTGGATTCTTCGTTTTATTTTTGTTATAATTTCTTTATATCTTGGTTCGTTTCTATTACCTTTCATTTTATTTATAATTTTCCCATTATTAATATTTTCTGTATTTACTTTCTCTTTTTCTATATTTTCTTTTATATTTTGTTCTATGTTCCTTGGTCTTTCATTTCCTATATTAGAAATATTGTTCATATTGACTTGTATTTGTATTTTATTTATTTCTTAACCCAACTTTATTTCATTTTTAATCTTTTCTCCTATCTCTTGTTCAGTATTTTCTATTTCTTTTAATTTAATTTTCATATTTTCTTCTTCTTCGTCCTTTTTATTAATATTTTGTAATCTCGTTTTATCAATTTTTCCGTTTATTATCGCTATATCTCTTTTAACTTTTTCAATGCTTCCTTCAATCTTATTCTCTACAATTTTTTGATTTTCAATTATCTTTTCTTCTGATTCTTTGATGTTTTCCTCTATTACTCCATCAATTCCTGTAATAGTGTCCATCCATTTATTTTCTAAAATTCCCATTCTTTCTGTAGCATCCTGTATTTCATATTTCACTTTCTCCACTTTTTCTTTTATTTCTTCTTTGAATCCTTTTTCTTTTTCTTGTAATATAGCAAATTTTTCATCTTGCACTTTTTCTACTTCTATTATTCGTCCTATCATTTCAATCCTTATTTCTTTTTTTGTTTCTTCTAATTTGTTTAACATTTCTATCTTATTTTTTTTTAATTCTTGTGTTATTCCTATTATTTTATTCCCCATCTCCTGCATTATTTCTTCTTTCATATCATCAATTTTCTTCGTATTTTTATCCATTTTCTCACCCATATTCTGCATTTCTCTTAAGCGTTCTTCTTTATCTTCCTTTCTATTTTTTTGTATTACTGTCTCAATTTCGTTCTTTAATTTCTTGCTATTTTCATCCATTTGAAACATCATTTGTCTTAAAACATCCATTATATTATCTTGTTCTTCCTTTTTCTTTTGTTTCTCTAGTACTAGTTCTTCTTTTGGTTCACCTACACTTATTCCATCGTATTCTTCCATAATTTTTTCTGGTATTTCTACAATATCACGTTGTCCTCTTTCCACTTCTTCCTCTTCGTCCATTTGTCCAATCTTTTTTCCCCCTCTTAAGTCCATTTTATTTTATTTTAATCAATACTATTACTTAGCACGTTCACTGATAATTAAGATATAGTAACACTATAATATCAGTACACTCTATATAATCCACTTACGTCACTGATGTCACAATTTTATATAATTTTATTGTCATTTCTAATTTTAATAAATAATGTCAAATAAAGTCAATCTTGGTTATAAGTTTAAATATTATGAAAATAGATCAATAGAACTTTAATATTCTCTCAAGTTTAGTGAAATTTAAAAATCTACTGACTGGTCCACTTTCTATTCAAAGGTATATTAAACTATAATGAACAAATTTTATATCAAAAGAAAATCTTACCAGATGTTGTGTTAGATTCCTTGCAAGTAGAATTTTCTTTAATATTTGTACATTCAGTAAGAAACAAGAGCCCCACGTTGGTCAGCGCCATTTATATTGATAAGCATTATATACAAAAATTAACTATTGATACTCTAGGAGTGGGTTCAGATCTAACTAAAAAAAATCATAAAATTTTACAAAATTTAGAATACTTAATAAACTTTGTGTTTTCTTAATTTCCTCTTCTTCCTCTTATCTAAACTTTGTTGACCATTTTTAGCAATATTCCTACCTCTTCTAACTTCTTAATTATTTTTTATTTATATTCTTAATTGTTATTCCTCTTCTTCATATATTCTTTGTAACCATTATCTCCAAAAAACCTTTATTTCTTCTATTACCCAATTTTTTCTTGAGATCCCATATAGCATATAATTCTATTTATTTTAAATACATTGTTTTTATTGTAAATGTTTATTTCTTCATTGTCTAATTAATTTCATACATATTCAGGCTTTTTACATTCAATATTTCACTTCTATATAACAAATTTCCAACTCTCTATATTTATTTGACAAAAGTATCCAAATAATCTTATGACTTTTTTTTCGTATCTAATTATTTTTTTTTCCTTCTTTTTTTTTACCCTTACTTGATTCAAAAACCTTATCCCAAAATTTTTATACTGAATGATTTTTAATTTTCAAAATTAAATTTTAAATAATTTTCTAATTATAAAAAAAATTTTCTATTAACATTGTAAAATCTTCCCTCAATATCAAAATTTGCTGATTATACCATAATTTTTATTTATATACCCAATTATTTTAAATTATATCATTATATTCAACTATAAAAACTTGGAATATAATTTTATAATACAAACTTCTTTATACTAATAACAATAATAAATTAACTTCTATAACTCATACAACTTGATTTCATTACAAAATATATATATATTGTTATGAAATACTACTTCGTGGTTCTCAATTTGGGGTGAGTTCTATATATAAAAAAAATAATAAACATTACAAAAAAATATTTAAAATTAAATTAATAAAGTCCTTCTGGTCACATTTCACTCCAATCTTCTACACCTATTTTATCTCCTACCTTGACCAATCGCTTCTTCTAAATACCTCTTCTTCAATTTGACTTCCTAATCTCCGCTTTCCAATTTATTAAACCTTTATACTCCTCCTTACGTTCTTCCACCACTCGTCCTTTCTGTTAGTCGCTTTCTTATTTAGCTCACCAAACTGAATTTATCTCTGATTTTATTATTTATTGTTTTTTTTTTTTTTTTTTTTTTTTTTTTTTTTTTTTTTTTTTTTTTTTTTTTTTTTTTTTTTTAAATAAAATTTTGTAATTTAATCAGTGTATACATATTTTTTTATTTTCCATCTTTCTACATCCTCTTACAAAAACCATTACTTAATATTCTGACCAACAACCATTTTTTTTTTCTTATAAAAAATATTTGACTTGTTTATTATTATTTTTTATTCAACTGTCCGTCTCTAAATACCCAAATTTTTTTTTACTTGATTTCCGAATACAATTTTTTTTTTAATCACTTTGGACAAACTTGCCATTTACTTTTTAATTATACAGCAAAAATTTACTTTGATATTCTATCCAAATTTTACCTTTCTCTATGAAATTATTATACAAATAATAATCATTCATATGATAATAATGATATGATATTACAAATTAAGATTTTTTTTTCATACTCCACAATTGTTGATTTTAAATATTTTATACACCAATTATTTTCAATAAATGCTTTAAATTAAACCTCTAACGATAAACTCTGTTTATAAAATTCAAAATTAACAAATGTTATTCAAACCTTTTAACAAATAACTAATAATTAATTTATATAATATATATATTGTTATGAAATTGTTCACCCTGTATAGGGAATTTTTGAAATTAATATTTTTTTTTAAAAGTTAATTAATTAAAAGATTATTCAAAGTTAATTGTTATGTTTGTTAAATAAGATAGGAGAGTTTGATATGCAGGGGAAGAATAGGAAACGAAAAGTATTATAGATAGATTGGCAATAAATTTAACAAAAGTGAAAGAATCTTAAAAAAATTTTAAATAATGAATGTTGTTATAATAAAATTGAAATTTTGGAATTGTCATATATGAAATTTAAGTCAGATAGTAAACAGGGGATATAGGGTTAATAAGCTAAAATAAGGCTGAGGTAGTTTTTTAAAAAAAAATCTAGTGGTAAAGAAAATAATAATTAAAAAAAAAAAAAGGATGATTGAGATAAAAATTTTTAAATGTCACGTGAATTTTTGGAGAATTTATCCAAAGTTGTTAATTATAAAAAAAATTATAAAAATGAAGTTGTACCAATAAAAAACCGCTGTTAATGTTGAAATAAGGAAAAAAATTTGAAAAATAAAAGATTTAAGTGAAGATTATTTTTTGAAAAGGTATACAAGGCTAAAGGGTATTTTGGAGATAATTTACAATGGAGTAGTGTTAGGGGAAGCAATTTAATAATTTTGGCGAAGGAAGATAAAGGTTAACAAAATAAATAGATGAAGATTTGAAGGTGGATTTGTCAGTGAGATCTAAAGAAGAGGACGTGGAGAGGACTTAAAATTTATTTGTTTTATGTTTAGTTTAGTGTAATGTTTATTATTTTTTTGACTAGGACCCAGCCAAAATTCTGAGAGAAATTTGTAAATATCATTACAATATATATATATATATATAGATTAGGAATTATTTGCTGAGTAGATCAGAAGTAGCATAGAGTATTGGGAAGCAGCAAAAAAAGAACAAAGTGTACTCTTTCAAGGCTTTATTACCAAGCTTTCGAGCGTGGTTACGCTCATCATCAGGGTAGCTGTAAGTGATGAGTGACAAATATAGTTCAATTAATGAGACTTTTTTAAAAAACATACCCTTATTGAGATTGTCGTTCACAAGTTTTACAGATTAAAAAAGTTAAAATACAGATAAAAATCATGATCACATTGTAAAACATTTTTTAAAATTGTAAATAAGTTAGTAATAAAAGTTAAAATTTAAAATTTGTATTATTACACGTTAAAAAGTTAAAAAAATTAAAAAATCACACTAACACACAGCCAAGTCGGTATAAAACCATTGCACATTAAAATTGAGTTTTTTTAAATAAGTTTTTTTGTTTGAAATTTAATAGTTAGCGCCAAATTTAGGTTGAAATCCGACAGAGTGTCTCGTCCATAACCGCCACACAGACACAAAAGGAAAAAACAAGAGGGAAAGAAAACACAATAGGGCAACAGCTAATGAGACTGTAAACCCTATTTAGGACAGGGGATAAGAAATACAGCTAATGGGACTGTACAGCCTTTATGGGAGGAGGCCATGTTATGTGACAGATAAAGAAGAGACACAATGTCAAATTCTTAACCCCAAACCCCGCATGTCAAATAAAAAATATACTGAAACAAAAAAATTATTATGAAAAAATACCCGATCTGCAATAAACGAAGGGCTATATGCACAAACTTATTATTTGGGGAAACATTATTCTTAAATGGACACATCGGACAAGTCATGCACATTTCTTTTATGTTTGTCAATATCTAGTAAGTAAGCAAAAGAAGTGCTTAAATTATTAAGGTCTGACTTTTTATTCATGCAGTTGTCCGATTGATAGATGTATGCCATCTCGAGGAAAAGCCTTCGTGAGTAGTGTCTCTCTTCGACCAAAATGGACACATTCTGGAAATCGGTTACATGTCCTGTCGAGCGCACATGTTCGGCTAAAGCGCAACGCTCAGGATGTAACTTTATATCACTTTTATGCGAAGTTAAACGATCCTTGAGTCTACGAGAGGTTTGACCAATATACACACTGTCACAACTGGAGCAAGGAATACAGTACACGACATCCGAATGCATAACCAGAGGGTCCTTATCTTTAACATTTGAGAAAATATTGTTGATGGTTAACACAGTTTTGTAAGCAACCTTAATTTTACTGACAGATTAGCAAAACTCCTCTCCTCTCTGTATGAGTCATTTTTATAAATTAATTATTAGTTATTTGTTAAAAGGTTTGAATAACATTTGTGAATTTTGAATGTTAATAAACAGAGTTTATTATTAAAAGTATAAATTTAAAGCATTTATTGAAAATAATTGGTGTATAAAAATATTTAAAATCAACAATTGTGGAGTATAAAAAAAAATCTTATTTGTAATATCATATCATTATTATAATATGAATGATTATTATTTGTATAATAATTTAATAGAGAAAGTTAAAATTTGGATACAATATTAAAGTAAAATTTTGCTGTATAATTAAACAGTAAATGGATTGAAAGAGGACAGTTGAAAAAAATAATAAATAAGATTTGTCAATTTGAAATGATATAGAAAATTTTGTAATGAAAAAGGTTTATGTAAGAGAATAACTGTGTAAAAATATGGAATAAAATCAATAAAATTGTGTACTAACACTATAAAGAAAAACTTTATTATAAGGGGAAGAAAATAAAATTGTAAGAGTAATAAGCGTATTAAAAAAAAAACAACTAAAAACCAATAAGAACAAGTAAGAAAGGATATAGAGATATAGAAGCCGAGATTAGGAAGTCAAGTTAAGAAGAGGTATGTAGAAGAAGTGATTGGTCAAGGTAGGAGATAAGATGATTGCAGAAGATTGGAGTGAAAGGCGAACAGAAGGACATTTATTAATTTAGTTTTTTTTTTATATTTGTAATGTTTATTGTTTTTTTTCATATAGAACTCACCCCAAATTGAGAGCATCGTAGAAATTCATAACAATATGTATTGTTTTGTTTTATTTAATTTGTAATATTTTAATTCACTCTTACAATTTTATTTTTTTTTCTAAATTTCAGGTTTTATCATTTGCTCGATTTTTTGTTTGATAATAATTTGTTATAATTTTACTTTTGGGCGCCAATCAAACAAATCCAAAATCTAGCATGAAAGTTCTTACCTCAGGGTAGGGATCATTAGAGGTAATAATTTTTAAAAACTGTAAATTTTATTAATTTATTTATATTATCCCTGAAATAAAATTATCGCACAATACAAATATCTACATGAAACTTTATTTATATTTTCCTAAATAAGTTTTCCTTTTTTATTTTAACTTTTTATTATCTTTGTTGTTTTTTTTATGAACTGTATTAAATTTTTTTTTATAATTTTTTATTTTATTGTATTGTTAAATTTTGTTATTACTATTATTATTATTTGGAATTATACAAATAATGTTAATCTGATCAGATTTAACCTTCTTATCCTAAACATAATAAATCATACTACCTAGTAACCTGGTTTTACTTGTCCACTCGGTACACGCATTAATTGTTAAATATTCCTTTCTTCTAAGTCCAATGCTGTCTATCTTGTTCGACAACGTTCGTTTTCGCTAGCTTAGTTGGATATGTCTGCATTTGCGCAGAGACGGTCCACATGATTCACCATCCTTTCATTATAAAGATAAGTACTTGATGTTCCCATTCATAAATTTGGTTCCACTTTTCTTATTCTATATAGCAAGTTTGGAAGAAAAAAGCTGTTGGATACTTGCAGTGATCTTTTTGGATTATTTATATTAAATCCACAATTGTCTGGTAAGTGTATTTTTCTCTAGTAGAATATAATTAAATGACTGTGTAAAATGATTACAAAATGGCGTCACCACGTCTTTTTCCATGCATTTAATATTTGCTTTATTTAAAAGACTTGTAATTGTTTTCTTGATAATTTTTATTGTAAACTTCTTACCAATCCTCTACATCACTTTGATATAACTTTTTGTTGAATTTCTTTATAACTTTAACATGATTTCTGTTAATTTAAAATTTGTTGAAAAATTTCACCTTTTCCGTTCTAAATTTCTTGTCGACCTCTTCTCAATAAACCCCTTAGTAACCAACCCTTTTCCTTAGTTACCCTCAAAATCTTATTACCTTTGATTTATTACGTCATTTAAATTTACGACTTTTGTCTGTCAATTGATTTGTACTTTATGAAATTTTTAAATATTTTCTTATTATTCGTTTTTTCTTATCCTTTCGTTATCTTTAATTTTTCTTTTATCCAAGAAATGCTTTCTGATACATACCCTATAAATAATTACAATTTTTCTTAAATCTAGTTTTACACTGTTCCTTATTTTAGGTGTTTATTATTTGCATTATTCCATCTGATTTGATAAATTTTTCTTTAGGTATTCAAATTTATTTACTTTTACTTTTGTTTATATTTGTTTCTCTTATTTATTTTAGTTGTGATTTAATTCTCCTGAGTTTCTCCACCTTGATTTAAGTTTTCATGCTATTTCGTTGATGTAACGCTTTCATAGTCTGTGCGCTCCCTTATATTATTCAAAGGTAAGCAACTATTTTTATACTATATTAGTTATATTTGTAATTTTCTTTTATGTTCTTTTAAAAACATTACAATATATTGATATGGTTTTTTTAGTTATATGCGTAGTTTTAGTTCTGTTTTTGTATGTATTGTGGTTGACTGTGATTGAAAGGTGGAAGGTTATTGTCAAATGTAAGTTTGACAATGAAAATGAGGTTATGATAAAAAGTTTAAGGTGCGTGTAAATGTATTTAAATGTGTTAAGATTTATTTAAGATTGTTTGTTTTTAGAGGATTATTTTTCATTGAATTTAATAATGAGTTCACAACAATTGTGTTACAAGTAAAAGGAAAAATCTTAGTGTCGTTAGTCATTTAAATTTACAGATAAAAAAAAATATCTAGTTTGGGGGAAAAAAAACAAATGAAAAAAATAATAAACAGTTTTGGTTTTTTGATGAATTAAGAAATTGAAAAAAAGACGTCAAAGAAATAATTTTTGAATGAAGATATTTTTACAAGAAAAAGGTGTATTGAATGTTAAATGTTGAGTAAAGTTGAGTAAAATAAATAAAAACTTACATACCAATTAAAAAAAGATTTTATTTAAAAATAATATAAATTTTGGAAACAGCAGATGATAAATTTAAAATAAAGGTGAACAAGAAATAACAAGATGGTAATTCAAACAGTTGTATAGGAGTAAACATACAGAAGAGGCTGAAGAAAACTAGGAATCGACAATAGATAAGAAGAAATTAGGTAAAGAAATAAAATATCAAGACAGAAATTCAAGTGATTGGTGGAAGGTATAAGAGAGAGAAGATCAAGAAGTATTTAAGGCGCCCAAACTTATAGTTTTTTTTTTATTTATATTTTTGTAAAGTTTATTATTTTTTTAAGGAACCGAACCCTAAAAGAGCATAAGAGTTTTCATGATAGCTAGTCTAATATAATATATATGTTAAAAATTAAAATAATATTAATAAACAGCCATTAAATATACTATTTATCATTAAAACTTATAATTAATATAAGGTGACGAATCAAATACAATTACTGATTGTCAAATGCAAAATAAAGAATGTTACCATTATTATTATTATTAGCCTTATTATTAAAAGATAAAATATGTAAATACATGAGGCGCAGTTTATTGTGTTCCTTGAAGCTATAAAAAAAACAAATAGAAAATTAAGGTTTATAATACCCAACAAGTGTTTATATTTTAAAAATGTTCAATTTAACTAGAATATACACTCAACCTATTTCTCCGCACATATAAGGACAGGAAAAAGTTGAAAAAAGGAAAAGATAAAAGTAGGTTTTACAAAAAAAATGTTACATACAGGAAAAGATAAATAAAAAAAATGTAGCATACAGGAAAAGATAAGAAAATACATACCATTTCCGTAGGCTGTCTCTCTCAGAGCTGCGCGTCGATGTTCACTAGAAAAATAACATTTTTTAGTAAACAACTTTTGATAATGTATGACGTATATTATTTTCATAATATATAATTAATTATAAATTTTAGAGACGCTTATTAAGCAAAATACAAAAAACAGAAACATACCAGTGGGCAAAAATTGATAATAATTGGGTGTTTTAGATGGATAATAATTTCAAAATTATAGTTAAAAATAGATGTTATTAACACAGAAAAAATTAGTTAAAAAATAATATAAAACAAATAATTCTTTAGTATTCCATTTTAAAATTGGGATTTTTAATGAACTCAACGAGAAACGATTTGAATTTGTCACATTTGAAGGAATTGGAGATTGGTTCTATGTTACCCAGTACGGTCTCAAAATTTGACCAATTCAAATTTTTTCGTATTTAGTTTATTAAAAATTCTACAATTTTTTAATTTCTTGTTCCACACCTCACTTATTTTTATGACATATTTCTATCGTTCCCATAGTTCCCTAGTACTGAACTTTCCGTAGCATTGTTTTCCTAGTCGTATTAAAATGAGTTATTGCAATATATTGAACACATTTGAGATATGGATGACCTTATGGATTTATTAATTAATTATTTAAGATGTAATTTGCATAAAGAGTAGTTGGGAAAAAGGCCAGTATTGAGAAATAAAGAAAGGCATTAACAACAGAATCTTCTGAAGATCGATCTTTTTAGTACCGATTTTTTGTGAATCGATATTTTGATCTTCGATTCGAATCGATCCATTGCGAAGGTCATAGATTTCTGGTTGTATTTTAGCGTGTTGCATTTTGGCTTGGAGGCTTTTTACAGATTTGGCTTAAGAAGCATATTTTATTGTGGTTAACTACAAAGACAATTTGATTATTTTTATGAAAATATTGATGAATATTGTATTTGGCCAATATTTAGGTTGTTATCGTATCTAATTTTACAATAATGAGATTTTTAAACGCAAAAGGCTTTTCATAGTTCATAATCAGATTATTATAAAATGATATCAGATTTGCCCAAGAATTTAACAGTATAAGGCGAAATGGAAATTTTAAAATCAATTAACTTTTAAATTTGATATTTATGCAGATAACTTCTCAACTTAGCCTTTTGAAGATTTAAGTAGAGTCACTAGGTAGTACGGCTCACACTTTGAAAATATACGAGCAAATATCGTATTCGCTAATTAGGGTGATTGCGCCAGTTTGCCGGCCAGGCCCAGTTGTCGGCCGTTTTTGCCATTTTCATGAATAATAAGAAAAATTCTAACTACATGTTCGAAAATGCCGCCAAAAGTTCTTCCATACTTTTCCTTTAGATTTACCTGTTTTTCATTACTATCAAATGCCGCTACAATATTTCACTAATATATTTATCTGCTCTATGTTTGGTATTTTCGTGTTTAACCAGATATGGAGGGAAGTTACGATAAGGAATAATAATCAATCAGACCAGAAGAGGAAACCATGCTAATAAAAACATCTTATTTAAACGCTTAACCAATGTTTGAATTCATTTACTTAAATAAAGATTCATTGATTAGGTTAGGTCAATTAGGTCAATTTAATTTAACGACGCCTGGTTCGCTGTCTCTTTACCTATTCTTGTTGAGACCGCGGTTTATATATATTATCGATCTTTCACCTTGTGGAATTCTCCTTAGAGACCTGCGCAGATGCCTAGTTCTGCGACTCTTCCTCGTAAGAAGGGTTATCTAAGTCGAAACCTCTTTGATTAGTAGTTAGAGCTATGTTCGTACGGGACCGGAAGTGAGCTGTCAAAGTCTTTAAAATGGCGGGAAATTCAAATAGGGCTGCGCGTGCGCGTGCGAGGGACTGCGCAGGGTTCCCCACCTCCCCACTTCCCATCTGTCAATCATGATTAAGGCCCCATCTGTCATTAAGCCCATCTGTCATATCGTTTTGCCGCCCGTTGCCCACCACCATCGAGTCATCTGTTATTAAGCCCATCTGTCAATCTATCATTCTGTCATTAAGCCCATCTGTCAACCTTTCACTCGTGACCAACATCAGCTATGACGTTATTCCCCATCTGTCAATCTTTCACTCGTGGCCAACTTCACCTATGACGTAATTCCCCATCTCCCCATCTGTCAATCTGTCACTCGTGGCCAACTTCAGACAACCACTAAATGACAGCCTCCCAATCTTGCACGTGTTGTAAGTAAAAGCTAATATCCTATTCTAAGTGTTATAATTCGTAATAAATTTTACAAGTATTTAATAAAAATATTTCAAAGTCCGTCAATCGATAAGGTATTAAAAATAATATTAATTACACACTTGTTTTGATAAAAGTCTAGACATATCTTTTAAAATAAACAACTGATAAGGAGTATCAGACTGAAAAAAACATCTGTGACGCGTGTTTTTGTCAATAAATAAAATGTATAAATAGCGAGGTTCGATCAAATAATTTATCAGTGATCTTGATCTGTTTGTCCGATCAACTAGTATTCAGTGTGCTCTCCAGTTCATCTTCAGTCCAGCGATAAATGTAAGTAAGTTTTTAATTATTTACTTTAATATTATTACCAATCATGTAGTGTAATTAGGATTTTTTCTCATGATTTCAAATTTGTTATCTGTGTAATACTATGGTAAACGTTGTCCTTTAAACATTATGATGTGGGGTGTCTAATTAAAGGATTTCTTCACCTGATTTCAAATATGTTATTGGTTGCTGTCTACCTATTATGTGAGCTGAGAAAAGTTGACCTTTATGCTTTCTATGGAATATTTTTCACTTTATATCATTTAATTTCTAATCCTCATGTTAAATAGAGTACAAATTCACAAAAATATCGTACACCAAATTGAACTGGGAGAGGAAATGTTTTTGATGTGATCAGCTTCTTCTCAATGTCAATAAACATAATTAAGCACTTTCAAACGTTAAAACATCATAATAAACTGTCTAGAACCAACTTTTTAACCGTTGATCTAAACATTATGATGTGGGGTGTCTAATTAAAGGATTTCTTCTCCTGATTTCAAATATGTTATTGGTTACCGTCTAGCTATTATCAGATCTGAGAAAAGTTGACCTTTATGCTTTCTATGGAATATTTTTCACTTTATATCATTTAATTTCTAATCCTCATGTTAAATAGAGTACAAATTCACAAAAATATCGTACACCAAATTGAACTGGGAGAGGAAATGTTTTTGATGTGATCAGCTTCTTCTCAATGTCAATAAACATAATTAAGCACTTTCAAACGTTAAAACATCATAATAAACTGTCTAGAACCAACTTTTTAACCGTTGATCTAAACATTATGATGTGGGGTGTCTAATTAAAGGATTTCTTCTCCTGATTTCAAATATGTTATTGGTTACCGTCTAGCTATTATCAGATCTGAGAAAAGTTGACCTTTATGCTTTCTATGGAATATTTTTCACTTTATATCATTTAATTTCTAATCCTCATGTTAAATAGAGTACAAATTCACAAAAATATCGTACACCAAATTGAACTGGGAGAGGAAATGTTTTTGATGTGATCAGCTTCTTCTCAATGTCAATAAACATAATTAAGCACTTTCAAACGTTAAAACATCATAATAAACTGTCTAGAACCAACTTTTTAACCGTTGATCTAAACATTATGATGTGGGGTGTCTAATTAAAGGATTTCTTCTCCTGATTTCAAATATGTTATTGGTTACCGTCTAGCTATTATCAGATCTGAGAAAAGTTGACCTTTATGCTTTCTATGGAATATTTTTCACTTTATATCATTTAATTTCTAATCCTCATGCTAAGTAGAGTACAAATTGGTAAAAATATCGTACACCAAATTGAACTGGGAGAGGAAATATTTTTGATGTAATCGACTTCAACTCAGTGTCAATAAACATAATTAAGCATTTTCAAACAATAAAACATCATAATAAACTGTCTAGAACCAACTTTTTAACCGTTGATCTAAACATTATGATGTGGGGTGTCTAATTAAAGGATTTCTTCTCCTGATTTCAAATATGTTATTGGTTACCGCCTACCTATTATCAGATCTGAGAAAAGTTGACCTTCAACCTTTTTATTTAATATTTTTAACATAATTTCTTTTATTTTAGATGGATCTAAAAGCAATTAACAAATTCTCGTTGTTTGAACAAGAAAATAAATCTGCCGTAAAGCTGAGCAATCTGCCAATGGGAGAACCTCAACCAATTATATCTGCAAAAATCATTAATAGCAAGTTTGGAGGTGAGACTGTTCTGCTGGAATTAAACGATAAAATTACGTTTCTACCAACGAGAGTGACCGAGAATTACCGAACATATCTAAAATACTTCACGCCGAGCAAATACTCAATCATTTTTAGAGGGTCCATTAATACTGGAAAACCCAGCCCAGTCGTTAAATTTGAAATCATTGAAAACTAATTGTAAGTAACATTTTTATATAATGGATCAAACAAATAAAATGAATCAAATAGCAATAATCAGTGATAGTATGGTAAAAAATGCCAATAGTGCGCTCAAAATTTTAACTGATCATTTTACTCCATATGAGGGAAACATCTGGTTAAAACATATGCATAAAAATATTAGACTTTGTAATCAGGCTACTAGAGATGCCAATTTAACTATTGGACTACGAAGAAAATTAATAAATAACGTTGGGAGCTTAAAGCGCATATGTGTTTTGATTAAAAAATTATTAAATGGAAAGGTTGGTGCAGGACTAAAAGAAAATAGGAGCGATAGAATTAAATGGGAATCAATCAATTCGGCATTTAAAAGTAGAATTCTAACAGGGGTTATCATAAATTTAAAACATACAATTTTAGAAAAATTTTTCGATGATGCTTTCAAAACATTTAAATTCAAAATTAACTTTTATTTAAAAAGACATACCATTTTAAAAGTAAACACCACCTTATGTGGAGAGTTCATTAAAATTGCAAAAGATGGTGAAGAAACAGATTTAAAATATTTTAATACTAAAAACGAGATAATTGATGCAGGGACGGACTTAAAGAAATGGTTCTGGGAAAACGTCATAGATAAAATTAACAATAAACTTTCTGATTTTCAAGAACGTGGATCTAATTGGGCTTTAAATAAAATTATTTCACTTGAACTTAACATTAATAAATTCATAATTGGAAATGGGGCCTTATCTTTCATTCGTCTACCTGAACAGATTGCTCGTAAACAGGCTTGTGTAAATATAAACAACCAAGATGATGCGTGCTTTTTTTGGAGCATAGTCAGCGCGCTACATCCGACTAGTATTCATTCGGATAGAATATCCTCATATCCCCATTACAACCAAGTTCTTAAAACTGATGGCTTAGATATTCCTATGTCTTTATGTCAAATTCATAAATTTGAAAAATTGAACCAAATTTCTGTGAACGTTTATACATTAGAATTAAATCAAACTGAAAAAAGTCAATTTTACTCGGTGGTTCCAGCTAGACTTACTAAAACAAAATTAGAACATCATGTAAATCTTTTAATGGTTCAAAATATTTACTATCCTAAACTGAATGATTATGAGGCACCACCTAATGCAGATAATGAAAATGCAGAAATCAAATATCACTATTGTTGGATAAAAGATATGTCTAGACTTTTATCAAAACAACTAAATAAAAATCATAAAAAAAAGATTATTTGCGATAGGTGTTTAAATTACTTTTCATCTGAAGAAAAATTCAAAGAACATTCAGTTTATTGCGAAAAATTTAACGAGAGCAAAATTTCATTTCCTAATTATGATTCGGTTAAATTTAAAAATCATGTTAATAAGCAAACAACACCGTACATCATGTACGGTGATTTTGAATCTATGTTGGTAAAATATCATGATCAAACAACATCAAAGGAATGTAAAACAGTTAAAAATCAGCAACATAAGGCCTACAGTGCAGGCTACTATTTAAAATGCGCATATGACGATTCTCAATCATTCTACAAATCTTACCAGGGTAACGATTGTATGGATTGGTTCACAGATCAAATGGCTGAAATAGCTAAATTTGTTCAAGCGAAAATGAAACACATTGTACCGATGGAAGTAAAACCTAGCACTACTGATGCTAGAATCTGTCATATTTGTGAGGGATCATTTAAAGGAAAAGATGTAATCGTACGCGATCACGATCATTTCTTAGGGACATTCAGAGGATTTGCACATCAAGTCTGTAATCTAAACTTTCGAAAACAGTTTGTTGTACCGATCATATTTCACAATTTGAGTGGGTACGACTCTCATTTTATGATAAGAGACTTGGCCAAAAAAGGTCGGATGAGTGTACTACCCATTACTATGGAGAAATACATTTCATTTACTCTCCACGACTCAGAGACAGATATAAAATTTCGATTTATCGATTCCTTCAGATTTCTGGGAGCTTCTCTCGATTCTTTAGCCAACACTTTAGATACTAAAGATAAGAAGATTTTAAAGCGTGAATTTCAAAATTTAGATGATGCTACATTTAATTTACTAACACGAAAGGGAGTCTTTCCTTATGATTATATCGATAGTTTAGATAAATTGAATGAAAACAAGTTACCATCCAAAGATAATTTTTATAATCGATTAAATGATGAGCATATTGATGATGAAAAGTATGCTCATGCTCTCTCCGTTTGGAACGCATTTAATATAAAGTCGCTTGGTGAATACTCTAATTTGTACATGTGCACTGACATCCTCCTTTTAGCTGATATATTTGAACAGTTCAGGATAACAGCTTTAAAAACTTATGACTTAGATCCTGCTTGGTATTATACTTTGCCTGGCTATACGTGGGACGCAATGTTAAAATACACAAAATGTGAATTAGAACTACTTAAAGATGTGGATATGATCATGTTTATTGAACAAGGTATACGAGGTGGAATATCCGTTTGCAGCAGTCGATATTCAAAAGCAAACAACATGTATATGGAGGAGTTTAATCCTGCTGAAGCCATAAAGTATTTACTATATCTTGATGTAAATAATCTCTATGGTAAAGCAATGTCTGAACCTCTTCCATATGCAAGTTTTCAGTGGACTGATACAAACATTGACGTAACCACTATTGCTGATGATGCTGATGAAGGATATATTCTCGAAGTAGATCTCGAATATCCCCGTCATCTTCATGATCTCCACAAAGATTTCCCATTTTGTCCTGAACGTCTTAAACCGCCAAAATCAAAATTTAAAAAATTAATGACCACCTTGAGCGATAAGAAAAAATATATTATTCATTATCGTAACCTTAAACAGGCATTAGCTCATGGTTTAGTTCTTACCAAAATACATCGTGTACTTAAATTTAAACAAAGTGCTTGGCTGAAGCCCTACATCGATTTAAATACTCGGTTGAGGACAGCAGCTAAGAACGATTTTGAAAAAAATTTGTACAAGCTAATGAATAACGCAGTCTTTGGTAAAACGATGGAAAACATAAGAAAACATCGTATAGTGAAACTTCTTTCAAAATGGGAGGGGAGATACGGAGCTAAAAATTTTATTGCGAGTCCCAGGTTTCATAGTAGAAAGATTTTTGATGAAGAGCTAATAGCTATTGAATTACTAAAAGCTGAGCTAATTTTTAATAAACCTTTGTACGTAGGTATGACGATACTAGATCTATCCAAAATTATAATGTATGATTTTCATTATAGTTATATGCTTCGGAAATTAACAATTGAAGCATGTAAACTTATGTACACAGATACTGACAGCTTTATTTATGAACTTGGATGTAACAATGTGTATAAGGATATTATTAAAGCTGACATTCACAAATTCGATACTAGTGATTATCCTTCAGATAATGTTTACAGCATTCCCCGCGTCAACAAGAAAGTCCTTGGACTTATGAAAGATGAGGCTAACGGTAAAATTATGACACATTTTGTTGGTCTCAGGTCCAAAATGTATTCGTTTAAAATTCAAGGTGGGAAATGTGTTAAAAAATCTAAGGGGGTTAAATTCAACGTTGTTAGGAATAAAATAACTTTTGAAGATTATTTATCATGTTTAAAAGACTTTAAATCTAAGGAGAAAACCCAATGCTCAATTCGTTCCTATAATCATAACGTCTTTAGCATACAACAATCAAAAATCGCTTTAAGCGCTCGCGATGATAAAAGATATTTAATACCAGATTCGTTTGATACCCTACCATGGGGGCATTATGAAATACCCAATTAGCATTTTATATCAATATTATCAATTTTTAAAATTATTTGATCCATTGCTATTAAGAATGTTATTATATTTTTACCGTATGTATATCTTTATATAAAATTTATGAATAATAATAAATTATGTGATTAATCTTTCTGTTTTATTTTCACTTTTTCAACGCACCTAAAAATACTTGCGTCAAAACCGTTAAAAGCGTTGCATTTAAATTCGTTTTTTCGACGCAATTAACGCAACTGAAACCACATTCGTTAAAAAACGTTAATTTTCAACAGTTTTTTAACATGTTATGAAATAAAAACACACAGATTTTTAAAAAAAAAAATTTATTATACAAGAACTACTCCAAAGCTTTTACAATTTTAAATTTATAATAGTAATAGTATTCTTTAAGCGCTAAATGTAACATATCATCGTTTAAAGTTTTACATAAGAAATCGAAAAGTTCAAGTCTACTATTTACAGCATCCTCCGTGTGATCTGTATGATCTACATAATCATGGTTGAAAATATTATCAATAATTTCATGGTAATATTCACAAAAAGCTAGATCTTCTAACAATGAAAGCCTATAGGATATCACCTTCTGCTCGAGGTCAATTATCTGGTTCACATCAAGTTGTTGTAGAAGAAATTTAATTTCATATTTTCTTACTACCAACATCTTTACATTGTCAAGAACGAGTTGGTCAATTTCAATAAGGTTTCCACAAGGAAAAGTCACAGGTTCATACTCATCGGCTAACTGGCTTAATGGTTCATCAAAAAAATCATTATTTCTTTGACGTAGTATATTGATAAAGTTGCTCCATTCGTAGATATCAAAAGATATTTTACTAGAATCGTTGTTATACTGCTTTAAAATAACTGCCGGATCGAAGGATCTTGCTGGACTTAGACCACAGCTGATTTTCAAAGAGTCCAACTGATACGTTGTTTGAAGTAGTTGTTGAGTTTCTAATCTAACTTCATTCTCTAGAGCTTTCAACGTCCTATCAAAATCTTGATCATAATTATAATGAACACTGGACACTGATGATACGAATCCACTGTCATAGTTTGACTGCTGTGACATGTTGAAGTCTTGACTGTTCATGTTGAAACTAACGCTCGTGAAGTGTTGGAACTGAATTTATATGCCTCCAACCGCACATTGGTCATGCGTCAAAAGGCTCCTTTGATCTGATGAAGGTTGCGAGACGAAGCGTGAGAGTGAAAAACATGTTTACAATGAAACCACAAAGAAGCGTGAGAATGAAAAAACATGTTTACGATAATGTGTTGACACCACAACTGATATGGATTATCAAAATGAAAAACATGTTTACGATAAGGTAAACCACAAAGAAGTGTGAGAGTGAAAAACATGAAACAACAAAGAAGCACTTTTTTAAATAAAACACAATAATTTTTTCAACATATTTATTGAAATCTCTCCAAATCATTTACAATTCGATGCTTATAATAATACATAAATTGACTTAAAGCGATATTTTCTAAATTATTCTGTACATATTTAAAAGTTTGCAATTTATTAAAAGCACTTGAAAACGTATAATTTTCATCGAAAAAACTACTTTTAACTAAATTAAGTATATTATAATAATAACTAGGAAATTCAAGTTTTTCCAACATTCTTATATATGGCACTAAAAGTTCAGTATTTATATGTACAAGATTCATCACGTCCATTTCTGACAGGAAAAAGTCTAGGCTGTGCTTGGTAATTTTGATGAATTTTATGTTGTCGTAGATGACTCGACGGATTTTGCAGTAGTCACTACACACGATCTCCTCTTCGTCGTTGAACGTATTTTCATGAAGTTGGGATATCAATTGATCCCATTCAAACGAACTAAAAGATATTTTTTCCCATTGGTCTTTGTGCATGACGACAGCTGGAGTAAACGATCTTGCTGGACTTAGACCACACCCAATTCGACAAAAACCATGCAGGAATTGCGTGTAGAAAAGATAATGTTCTTCGTTCTTAGCTGCTTCTTCGTACTTTTCCAAAACGGCATCAAGTTCACGATCATAGTCTTCGCTGAGCACTGATGATAGCGGTGATGGAGTTAGGGGAACGTCAAATTCACTGCCTTCAGAAATGTAACCACTCGAAGTTGGAGTAAACATTTTGACTAACTATTATGAACTGAGATGCTTTGTCATATTTATAGCTTTACCCCCACTACGGAAAGAACTTGAACGAACTATTGTTCAAAAAGGCCCCCCTAAATGTTGGAATTTGTGCTTGTTTTGTCATAAGATTACATGTAAAACTGGTGTATTTCTCGATTTCTCTCCGGTTTGTAGCACTTCTTAAACGATGTCATCATTGTCAATCCAACTGTTATGTTTTTTATCCAGTCCAAGCCATTTAACGTACATTTTCTTTCCTTTTCGGCGCAAGACCTTTTCCACTAGATATATGTCGGAATTAGTGGTTTTTTGTAATTCCTCTTCGTAGAATGCCCCTTTGATTGGGGATGCATGCATATCTTCCAGGAGATAGGTAATGGGATTAGTAATTTTAACTTTGCTAATCTTAAATAATTCCGTGGTCCAATTTGGCGTATAACCTTTTTCGAAAACGTGTTTGGCTTTACTTATGCGTACGATATCACCGAGTTTTAATTTCCTCGGCCCGGCAATTTTCAAATAGCTGTAGCATTTCCTTAAAATTTTCTGTTCGTTGGACTTGTTGACCCCGATCGGTTTATATCTCGTTTTGCTATGCTTAGTCTCGTTGTATTGTTTTGTAATTTTCGGCAATTCATCCAACCATTTGTAGCTGCCGTTTAAACTGAAATATTTGTATAGTTTAGATTTCAACGTCCTTATTACCCGTTCTGCCATTGAAGCCTTTATAACGGACCATGTATTATAGTGATTTATATGGTGGTTTTTCATTAAACTCTGAAATTTTGCGTTGAAAAATTCTGTGCCTTGATCGGTCTGGAGATTTTTCGGGCATCGTTTAGTGTGTACTAAAATATCACTAAAGGCTTTGGTAATTTCTTCACCAGTTTTCGTTTTCAACGGTCGAGTCCATATGAATTTCGAAAAGCAATCTATAACAACCATGATTAATTTATATCCTTTGTTTTGATGAGAGTAATTTCTCATTTCCATAAGATCCATTTGCCATAAGTCATCCAATCCTTTAATAATTGTACGTCTTCTGGGGTAATTTTTTCGAGCAGGTTTATGTAGTTCATTGACAAGTTGAATCTTTTCATTTGACGACATGTTGACGATTGAAAGGAGATTGCGTATCTCTATACAGTTATTGTGCTTAATTTTGCCTCTACACTATGAAGACGTGCAGTTATTGTTTCAACATTTTTGGTCATACCCTCAACATTATCACTAATTGTAGTTATGTTGGTTTCATTATTTTCAATTTTCTCCTTAAAATGATCAATTTTGGTGTAAATATCGCCAATGCTATTTTAACATCATCATTTAATGCACTTGTATAATTTTTCAAATCATGAAAAGATTTTGTAACGGTGATATTTAGCTTTTCAAAACTTGTAATTATTTGAACTGTTACATTTTTCAACTCTTCCAATTGTTTGGAAAAATCCACTAATTTGGGCTCTATTAATGTCGTACGATTCGATTCAATTCCAATCTGTTTCCTTAAATCATCAATGTCGGAAAGTGCTCTGGTCACCGTTTGCTGCGATTCGTTTATTAACTCTGTTTTCAATGCATTAACATCCGAAATTTGGACTTTTTCACGCAAACTCTGCTCAATATTTAATAATGCGGTATTAAATAGATCGTAACTTTGTTTAAATTCCCTTCTTAAAAACTCTTTAGCTCGTACTATGGAGTCGTCTACGTATATTTTTGTTGTTAGGTCTTTACTTGTCGCAGGAGGATCTTTTAATCTCTGCGATATTTGCTCCATTTTTTCCGATACATTTTCAATGCGATGTTTCATTTTATTGGTAATGTCGGTTTCGGTCGAGACTTTCAATTTGTCAACGTATTTTTTCGTTGCAGCATCTGAATCAGTTGTCGGTTCTTTTATGTTGCATAACTTTACATTTTCAAAGTCAACATTTCCATCGGAAGTATGTGGAAGTGTTAATTTTGGAGGTATACGATTATACGGAACTGTTTTTTGTCTCCCGAAACGACGTCCGAATTTATCGAGACTCATCTTGTAAATGATATTTCTCGAACCAAATTACTCTATTATATTGGCTTCTCTTAACTCATTAGTAATTGCTCTGATTTCATTATCTTGTGAAGTGTTTCCAGCATGTTTCGAAGCAACTAACAATTTTAAACGATCGATCAATTCATTAGGATCATCCCAATACACGTATTCTATAGGTTTTTCATTATAAATCAAATCGCATCGTGTTGCGGCTGGTTTCGATAATCCTGCCCCTTCTCGAGAATGGAACAGAGGACGGATAATTTCCATATATTTTGGTTTTTTTGTACCTTTCAAATGTCCTTTAGCATTTCGATGAACGCTCGTTGCTTCTAGAATAGCTTTATAAGCGTTTAAGTCATCTGCAGCAAAAATAGGATCATCATAAAAAATTAATTGATATAAGCCTGGAGTCCCCGGCAGATAGTTCCACTGATTGCCATCGCGTACGTTTATTCTTCCATTTTTAGCATCAAACTCTATACGTTTGTTGCCCAAAAACCACCAATCGTTTTCTGCATCGTACACTGGACCATACACTTGATCGATTCTGACATTATTTTGCCAGTAGTCTTGAACTACTTGTCGACTCATTGAAGGATACTGATCTAGATAGTCGTTAATAGCTTCTACAGCTAACGGTCGTTGAGAAGTAGTAGTTTCAGCAATTTCACTAAACTGTTCGGTGTTGTCGTTGTTTCCTTCGGCTACATTTTCCAATGAAACAAAATTGACTTTGTTAGGTGATGAAGCTTTTTGAGGTTTAAAATGCGGCGTAATAGATGACATTTCGTGGCCTTCAACTTTCGGCTCATTTTTTACTTCTGCTTTTTCTTTTTTGGTGGCGGAGTAATTTGGCGAAGTTTTTACTATTTCTTGAAGAGGTTCAGATATTGGCTTGAACAGTTTCCTAATAGATTCATCTTGTTCCGTTTTGTTCAATTTTAATGCCAGATACTTTTTACGTATAGCTCGAGCAAGTTCTGCGATTTTTCTCTTATGAGTAGCTACAGCTACTTGATTCTTTGCCAGCATGATGTTGAATGACGATATGCTCTACAATTTTATATATTTATCAAAGCCTATATTCTATATCGCCCGTGATTGAGTGGAAAGTCTTTAGCAATAACTAACGTACCATAGCGATCGGCCCAACACTCTGCACACATTTTCTTGAATTCTTCAAAGGAAACATCTGGAGATACATGTTCATCAAATATATGTTTTAGGTTAATTTCATCCTGTTTAAATAGGACTATGATGTTGCAGTTGTCTCGTATTAGCTGTTTTGGTACTTTGGAGTAAGTTTGACAGAGATATGTTGCATCAATATCTTTATGCCGGCACATTGAGTAATATTCTCGAATTTTCTGCTGACCATCGCAGGCAACATCATCAAATATGAATATAGAGTTATTTTTAGCCTTATTGGGACTTATAATTTCTTCGTTGTCTTTAAATGGATAGTACCCAACACCGTTAGTATTGGAAATCACTTCTTGAAGTAGTTGATATTTTGGTTGGTACAGAGACTTTGAATAAACGTAGACATTTTTAAATTTAGCGCCGTTGGGATCGAAGAGCAGCGACAGCATAACGTTTGTTTTTCCGCATCCAGAAGGTCCACATATGATGGCGCGAAACGAATCTGGTAGCAATTTACCATGTTTACTGTTTTTACTTGGTGTAAAGTCCAAGTTGACTATAGGTAGCGTCTGGTCTTGTTGAACGACCTTCATCTTGTGTCGTTCGAGGAAGAAATGTCAGATTATAAATATAGATGACGCTACATCTCATCATCAATCTTCATGTTGGTGTATCAGGGTGAAGGTGTCTTGAATTCCATCATCAATAAGCTGCCAATCGAGTTACATATTCCTGGTTATCAATATTGTGGACCTGGTACAAAACTACATAAACGACTTGCACGCGGAGATCTCGGCATTAATCCGTTAGACGCTGCTTGTAAACAACACGACATTGCTTATTCGCAAACCAAATCTTTAGCGGAACGTCATAAAGCTGATCAGATACTTGAAAACGCTGCTTGGGACCGAGTAAAGTCCAAAGACGCTTCTCTTGGTGAAAAAAGTACTGCCTGGTTCATTACCACTGGAAAGAAGGGTAAACGCAAACTTGGAATGGGTGTCAAAAAGACTTCTGTTTCTTTTCAACGTGGAATCCTTCAGAAAATTGCAAAGTCCTATAAACCCTCATCAACTGTAACAAAGTCTGCTTCGAATGCATTGAAGGTAGCAAGGCTTGCTGTGAAAAAGGTTGGTGGCCGTAGTCATGTTAAAGTTCCGAGAATTATTCCGATTGCCAAATCTGGTGGAATTCTGCCTCTAATACCGATTTTTGCTGCGCTTGGTGCACTCGGCAGTCTTGCAGGCGGAGCAAGTGCAATTGCGAAAACAGCTATTGATGCTAAGAACGCTCAAAAGAAGCTCGACGAAGATCAACGTCATAACAAAGCAATGGAAGTCGTTGGTAAAGGATTATACTTGCGAAAAAACGCTAAAGGAGGCTTCGGCCTATTTCTGAAAAAGCAAAAAAACTAATAACGCTACCCAATAGACCACTGTACGATTTCGAACTAACACGTTACGCTAAAAAACTTAAAATACCGTATTTTCGAGGTGTTTTTATGAGAGACACTTTACCTTCGAGTCCTCGTAAACGTGAATGCGGTATTGTAAATTTGGATATCTCCGACAATAATGGTACTCATTGGGTGGCCTACAAGAAGATAAACGATCGCGTGGACTACTTTGATTCATTCGGTAACTTGAAACCGCCGAGAGAACTTGTATACTATTTGGGGAACGTGAAAATTTTCTACAACAACGATCCATATCAAACGTACAATCAAGCTAATTGTGGAAAATTGTGTTTGAAATTTCTATACAATAATGGTGGATAATATGGGTGTTCAAGTCATAATGACACATATGAATGATAATAAAACATTTTCGGAATTTACATCAGAAGAGTTGAAGCATATCCCGCTGGAATATTTAATAAAAAATGTGAGACCTGGACAATTATTGAGTATATGGCACAAACTACCCGCAGAATACACGTCAAACTTTGATCTTCAAATACGACTTCCATGTTATGTTCACTACAATAGACCTGATTGGATGACACACTGGGATGGGCCTGCTGATGCTCAAGCAGATTGCTGTTTTTGTAAATTAGCTTTAAAAAAATAATTCAATAAATGTTTGTACACCGCTATATTTGTTTCATTCATCATGTCGCACTTGTTGAGAGTAAACAGCAATACTCACGTCTTTTCTTTTCGTCCTTCTACGCCAATAGTGTTGGACCCGAAAAAAGATTATGAATTGGCACTTAGATCTTTTCATTCATACAATTCCATACCGAACATTGAAAAAGGCGATAAATTTTACTATTTCGATAAAACTAACAAATTGAAAGTCATCGAGTTTCCTATAGGATGCTACGAAATTACTGATATAGAAGCATTTATACGAACGAAGATGGGGCTTGAAAATGAAGTTAATCCTGAAATGTTTTTCTCGTTAAAACCCAACAATAATACACTGCAATGCGAAATCTTTAGCAAACATTATAAAATAACGTTTAAAAAACCAAATAACATTGGACATGTATTGGGATTCTCGGAAAAAATTCTTAATCCTGGCATAATACATTCATCGGACTTATCCGTAAACATTATAAAAGTATCGACCATACACTTTGATGCCAACATTACGTCGGGAGCCTTTAACGGAGACAGACCGGCACACACGATCTACGAATTTGCTGTAAAAGTCGATCCTGGCTACGCTATCGACGAAACCCCTTCAAATTTGTTGTATTTACCAGTTATACCACAACGAGAAATAATCAACATTACAGTGTTGGCTTTAGATCAAGACGGCCATCCCGTAAACTTTCGAGGTGAAACTAGTACTCTTGTGTTGGAATTGAGAGCAAGGAGCCGATGGGACTAGTTATAAAATATAGAGGTGCTTCAAAGTCTTCAGTGTTGTCGCAAGCGCCTAAGCGTCAACATCTAACTGAAGCAAATATATTGTTTCTCCGTTCACTTGGATATCATGTCATCAACCATAACTATGTACAAACGAAGAAAAACTGATGAAGCACATACTTCCCCGATGTTTGATCTGTATCGATCTCCAACGTTTGATGAGTCTATTCGTAAGGCAGAGTACAGGTCATATACACCGTTCGTAAAGTCATTCAATTGCAACGATGTTGTAGAATTTAGCATCAACCAAATCGACTCGTTCTTTGCCATGAACCAATCGCTGCTGGCTATTAAAGGGAAATTGGAAATAACCGGTGGAGGAGATGTAACGTTGGCTCCAAATTTTGGAGCTTTTCTATTCGACTCTTGTACATACAGCGAATCAGCTAGAGAAGTTGAAACAGTACGCGATCCTGGAATTATAAGTGCTGTTCGAGCTTACACTTGTTACGCCAAAGAAGACTCAAATCATATGGCTATCACCGGCTGGAACTATCCTTCAGCACCTATCCTCGCCGCTCATGACAAGTCGTTCAGCTTGTTGATACCGCTTAAACACATTTTCAACATTTTCAACGACTATCCTATGATTACGTGTGGTAGACAAACACTTAGATTTGTAAGAGCTGGAAACGATAACGATTGCACAATTGTAAAGGAGAAAAATGTTGGTACAGCTACAGCAACGACTACCACCGTAAATATCGAAATTCAAAGTATCGAGCTGAAAATCAAACACATTTATCCGAATGATGATGTGAAAGAACAACTTTTGAAAGCTATTCAAACCGACAAACCAATACTAATTCCGTTTAGAAAATGGGAACTGAATGAATTGCCTACAATTACTGTGGGTGCGAGAAGAGAAATCTGGGCAGTTAAAACCAGCACCGCAATCGAAAGACCACGTTTCATTATCGTATGTTTCCAAACTAATAAACGTGATGCTGCTGAGGCAGATCCAACTTTGTTTGACCATGTGAGTACTTCTAGCATTCGAGTATCTTTGAATGGTGAATACTATCCCAATGAACGTATGCAGTTGGACTTTGCAAACAATCACTTTGCTGAAGCTCATTTTAACTATAGTGACTTTCAAACTAGTTATTCAAATTCTGCTTCGAAGAGTTGCCTTTTGGACTATGTTGCATTTAAAAACCGTTGTTTGTTTATCATTGATTGTTCTAAGCAAGAGGAAACCATGAAATCATCTACTATTGATGTGAGATTGGATATCGAAGCCGATTCTGAATTTCCTGCTAATACTAGAGCTTACTGTATCATAATTCACGACTGTTTAATGGAGTACTTCCCCCTCTCCGAAGTACTAAAAAGTTTAAATTAGATATCAATCAGTAAATGGCAGTATTTGAACGTTTGCCACGATGAGAATAGCACTCTGTGATATCCAAGGGTTCGATATTGAGGGCAGTTTCCATCCAAAGGAGATGTCAATTCAAATCGGATCCCACGTTTCCAATTTTCTATTCAAGCCTGCAATACCCTACACTAATTTAAGTGCACGTGATAAGTCGACAGTAAGATATGTAGAGAAATATGTCCATGGAATTAAGTACAGCTCGGGTAACATCGAATATACGGAAATGAACGATATATTGGAAAAATATTTGCTATATGGTGCAGACTGTATTTACGTTAGAGGTAATCAAAAGGAGGAATTTTTATGGCAGAAATGTCAACAGTTATTGAGTACCCCGCATCCTGCCGTTTATGATGTCGCAAAATATGATGGATTGACCTGTCAAACGGGGAGATTTGAATCTTACCATACACCGTGTCTAAACCATGCATCTGGAAAATTTCTGTGTGCTGAACACAACGTTAATATGTTACATAATTGGTTGTATTATATTATATTACCTAGATAATGTATTTTTTAAATAAAAAATGTTTATTTACATATGAGTTTTTTATTAAAACACCCTGTAAATTTTTATTCATTTATTTTAGAATAACGATTTCTTACATTTTTTATCACAATTTTTAACAATAGAACAGAAACTGCTGATAATATCGCGCATAACATTGAAAATATTTTGTACAGTTCATTTTGAATTATTTTATTATTATTCCATAAGGATAACTGGGCTACTTCACCAATACTTCTTAAATCGACTTCGTCTATAGAATTTGAGATGTGCTGCCACGTCTCAACGTCACCCTCGGTCCCATCTTGAAATATAAGTTTCAACTTGTACGTTGTTTGATTAGTTGGTACATTTATTGAAAACACTGTCAACTTTCCATCATTAACTTTATTTAAAGGCATCATTTGCCATTCTGAACGTTGGCACTCAAAACCTTCGTTAAAACATACAGCCATATGTTGTACTCCAATAGGGACGTTTGTGTAAAGTATATTGTTCAACACTGCTGTTAGAATTATGAAAGACGCTTTCAATGCAGCCATTTTCTAGGCTGAATTCGTCTTAGTGGGTATTGAGTCTGCGGTAATTGCCGATTTTCAAACACTTTATCAAACGCAGAACTTAAACTTAGTCTATTTAATTGTTTAATCACTTTACTTTTATCTTCATACAACGTTAAATCTTGATTTAGTTTTCGAACTTTCTCACCAAATTCCTCCAATTTACGTGCGTATTCTATCGATGACATCATGCAACTGAGCAGTATCAACATTTTAAATTCTTTTAATAATCAACCATCGTTTTTTTGACTCTCACACTTCTTTGTGGTTTACCTTATCGTAAACATGTTTTTCATTCCTTATCAGTTGTTTATTTTAAAAGATATGTCTAGACTTTTATCAAAACAAGTGTGTAATTAATATTATTTTTAATACCTTATCGATTGACGGACTTTGACCTTAGCTGTTACTTACAACACGTGCAAGATTGGGAGGCTGTCATTTAGTGGTTGTCTGAAGTTGGCCACGAGTGACAGATTGACAGATGGGGAGATGGGGAATTACGTCATAGGTGAAGTTGGCCACGAGTGAAAGATTGACAGATGGGGAATAACGTCATAGCTGATGTTGGTCACGAGTGAAAGGTTGACAGATGGGCTTAATGACAGAATGATAGATTGACAGATGGGCTTAATAACAGATGACTCGATGGTGGTGGGCAACGGGCGGGAAAACGATATGACAGATGGGCTTAATGACAGATGGGGCCTTAATCATGATTGACAGATGGGAAGTGGGGAGGTGGGGAACCCTGCGCAGTCCCTCGCACGCGCACGCGCAGCCCTATTTGAATTTCCCGCCATTTTAAAGACTTTGACAGCTCACTTCCGGTCCAGTACGAACATAGCTCTAACTACTTTGATTTGAGCCGGTATGGTATTTCCTCTGCTTTCAGTGGAAATGGATCGCTCCCTTACTTCTTTTATATTATCAATTATCAGTCTCTGTTCCGACAGTTGGGACAATAAGATAATACCGGGCTTGTAAGGCCTGGTCATTATCCTCCTGATCTTTGTTGTATATTCGTATACTATACGTATACCTATTATTGGATAGTTGCAAATAACCATATACTTCTAAACTTTTATTATTATTCACTAATATAATTCGCCGTCAAATCTAACGTCAACTGCCTAACCTCTTAATCCCGACTTTTTTCTCGGTATTAGTATAATCCCGGCTTTTTTCTCGGGATTATAGTTTTTTTGACAACATGTCCGTTCAGCGCTTTCGTCGCATACCATATTTTTTCTACTGCCAAAAAATATGAAGGTATTAAGAAAAAATAAGCAATCTACTTTACGCGCTAGTGCATAAAATACTTTACTTTACGCACTAGTGCGTAAAGTAAAATAATAAAATAGTAAAATTGTTCTTAATTAATGCTACACGACATACTTGTTACATAAATAAAATAACACTTTTATCTTTAATTTAATTTAATAATTTTAAGGGAATAATAATTAAATATACATTTTATATTATTATGATTTCAAGTAGGTACATAACAATAAATAAAATAATAAATATAAAAAGAGACTTCTGACGAATCGGTTAAATCGACATCGTATTGTAATACTATTGTAATCTAAAACAATATAAATTTTAAAGTGAAAGGTTACAAAATATATTTAATAACACAATTAATGCTTACTTACCTCAACTATATTTTAATAATATTTCAACTTCAAAATGTCAAAAATTCTACGCCAAAATAAAAAATCGATATATCATCATGACTTACTAGGGTTTAAATGAACGAAATTGATTGAATACTAGTAATATAAATTAAACTTAATAAACGTTAAAATTATAAATAATTTTATTAAGAATAATGAAAAATAGGTATACTACAATCATATCTACATAGTAAGTGGTGATAAAAAATAGGTATGGAGTTTAAAATTAAATAAATAATTTAAATTTATTTAATATAATGTAATAGTAGTTATAAACACTCCAATATACAATTTTTCCTTTACGCACGCCAAAGTATGTGTAAAATTAGTAATTTACACACGGTAATAAAAAAAATTTAATTGTATTATAAGCTATCAATATTGTTTTTTAAAGACAAAATTATTTCTTAACTAATTATTTAAAAAATGCATATATGAAAAAAACCATTAAAAAATAAATTTTTCTTTAGAAAAAATATTTATTTGTTTAACTAGGCAGAGAAGTAACAGATTTACTGCCGCGGCTAATATTTTATTGCAGAGGCAATGAAACTAGCCAAGGTAGTAAATCTAATTTTCTGCCATGTGAAACATATAATTTTTTCTCCGATTGTTTCTTCAGTGTGATTAAAAAAAATAAATTAAAATGAAAACTTTTTTATAACGGATACAACTCACAATTTTTAATATTTTTTCTAATCGTATGTTATAGGTTTTTAGCAGAACAATGATTTCTAAAATCGATGAATAATTACGTAATTAATATCAAAAGAATGAGACAGTTAAACGCAAATTAAATGTAGTAAATAAAAATTTAACGCTCCTTCAGAAAAGAAAAACTACGTTCTGCTAGCTTAAGATAAAGTTAGCAGAACAATAGTTCAAAAATGCTTGAAAACCACCCTTATTACTAGATAATAATAATAAGTTTTATTACCCAATAGATAGTTCCACTTTAAAAGGAATTTTTGAATCAGTATTCTATTAACTTTATCTTAAGATAGCAGAACATAGTTTTTTTCTTTCTAAAGGAGTGTTAAATTTTGATTTACTACATTTAATTAGCTTTTAATTATCTCATTCTTTTGATATTACGTAATTATTCATCGATTTTTGATTCAGTCTTCTGCCAGCTTTATATTAAACTAGCAGAACATAGTTTTGTTCTTTTCTAAAGGAGCGCCACATTTTTAATTACCACATTAAAATTGCGTTTTATTTACACTTAACTATGAAATAACAAGTATTGTATTCTGCTGACTTTGCTCTGCTAGCTTAAGGGACATTTATTTTATCCCCATACGCGCGCCAACCGAACATTTTATCTTGGGACGCGACGCTACGGTCTTATATATTGCAGCACCGTTTTCTGGAAAAGTAAGAAAGTTATCAAAAAAATCACCGAAATAAAAAACTTTTTCCTAATTAATGCGGCGACGGATGGTGCAGCGTAGCAAAAGACACAGGAAGCACTTTCTGTCGGTTTTCGTACTTCATGCGGCGACAGAGAGTGCAGCGTACCAAAAGACACCGAAAGCACTTTCTGTCCGTTTCTCTACTTAACGCGGCGACGGATGGTGCATCGTACCTAAAGATACAGAAAGCACTTTCTGTCGATTTTTCCACTTCACGCGGCGACGGGAAGTGCAGCGTACCAAAAGACACAGGAAGCACTTTCTGTCGGTTTTCCTACTTAACACGACGACGGAAAATACAGCGTACCAAAAGACACAGGAAGTACTTTCTGTCGGTTTTCCTACTTAACGCAGCGATTGAAAGTGCAGCGTAACAAATGACACAGGAAGCACATTCTTTCGGTTTTTACACTTAATGTGGCGACGGATGGTGCAGCGTACCAAAAGACACAGAAAGTACTTTCTCTCGGTTTTTCTAATTAACGCGGCGATGGATAATGCAGCGTACCAGAAGACACTGGAAGCACTTTCTGTCGGTTTTCCTACTTAACTCGGCGACGGATTATGCAGCGTACCAAAATACACCGGAAGCACTTTCTGTCGGTTTTCCTACTTAATGCGGTGACGGAGAGTGCAGCGCACCTAAGGACACTAGAAGCACTTTCTGTTGGTTTTCCTACTTAACTCGGCGGCGGATTATGCAGCATACCAAAAGACACTAGAAGCACTTTCTGTCGGTTTTCCTACTTAATGCGGCGACGGAGAGTGCAGCGTACCAAAAGGCACAGAAACCACTTTCTGTAAGTTTTTCTAATTAACGCGGCGACGCATTGTGCAGCATACCAAAAGACACAGAAAGCACTTTCTGTCAGTTTTTCTAATTAACGCGGCGACGGAGAGTGCAGCGTACAAAAGACGCTTAAAGCACTTTCTGCCGGTTTTCCTACTTAACGCAGCAACGGATGGTGCAGCGTACCAAATGACACAGTCTAACGAAGTTACTTTTTCTTTCTTTTATTTTTGGGGACATCCTGTAGTAATTAGTATTGAAATTCTTTAAATGATTTTGAATTTATTATTTAGAATTTTAGTAACAAGTTTACACCCCTCTTAATTTTTTTACATGTATACAAATAATTTATTCTTTTGGAATAACTGTTAATTTTCTACTTATCTGGATTTTTAATTTTGTAAATTGTTAAGGTAAACCGCTCAAATCAGTTCCGTAGACTATCGCGCATATATGTCTGCTTTAGGGGGGCCTTTGCTAAGTGGGGCTGGGAGAATTGTTTAAAAGGCCGGGAGCCGCTAAAATCACTCTCTTTTGCTGCCGATTTTTGTAGAACAATAGTGATAACCGACCGTAAGTGACCGAACTGATTTGTGTGTGTTTCCGAGGTAAGAAATTCTTTTGTATAAATTTGAGGAATAATATTGGATATTGAAATTTATTTTAATTCATTTTTTTTATTATTATTTACATAAAAATAAATATCACTTGGCTACATCGATGTTTTAATTAGTAATCAGTCTCCTGCGTATTTATGTCAGATAAAATATTTCATGCTTGCTTAAATAAATGAGGTTTGGCCCCGAATTATATAAAAAAAATCTGGAGAAAATTTAATTTATTTAATTCAAAGTCTTTGAATTAGCGACCCTTGCGTTCGCTGCAACCAAGCAGGAGCACAAACGGCCGTTCTTTCAACGTACTGTTGGGTTGGAAGTGGACTGTACTTTATTTATTTTTTGATTGAAACACTTTATGTTAACTTGTTACGAGTTTATTTTGCATATATAGGGAGTTAAATCTTACCTTTGAGGGTTCGGTTAATTTTATATTTATTTATCTAAGTTAACATAACCTTTGTTCATTTGTTTACTAAATCTATATTAGACATCTGTCAACATTTCTTCTTTTTCACTTCTTCTTTCATTCTTCTTTTTGTCTTCTCTTCTTCTCTTATTATTCTTACCTCTAGAGGCCTTATCCATAAACACAGTTAGGATTTTCATTCAAAATTGACCATGAACAGACACTTTTTTTTGTGAATTTGTCTGTCCTCTGTCGATTCCCCTTTTTTTGCATGAGCAACTGATTTTGGAACATGTGCTCCTAAAATTCGAAGTCTGATTCGGATAAATTCTGCTCTAAACAAAAAGAAAATAATTAGTTTGTTAAACTAAAAAGGTTATCAAGGGATACACCTCCACTTCGTGGATTGTAAATGACAAACTAACCTTCTTTATGGCCATCCTCTATCCGGGGTAAGTTTATTAAAATAATCTTCTTTTATTTCATTCATTACCAGTTGTTTTTGTAGGCCTTTTTTAGCTTTTGCTTTTCGCTGCATGTTTCTTAACGCTTACAATTAGCTGTATTGGATCAGCGCCACCGCATGTCTATCTACTGCACTTCCCAGTTTTGCATGGTATGCTTTGCAGTACTCGAATACCTATCGATTGATGATAGTTGCAATAAAAGGCCTTCCGAAATACGTTCACCATCAAAATAATCTCAAGTAAGGACTTTCCAATTTTATACGCATGTCTGCACCATTATGGACCTTTTAAATCGTAACACTTGCCGTTACATCTACTGCTTTTGTAAAATTTAATTATACCAATCTTCATTTACCGGGATGCTAAAACATTAACGTATATTATAGTTGTATATATATTATAGTGCTCAGATCTTTTGGTATTTAAACAAAAACATATATTTATAAAGGATTATGTACATACCTTCTCTTTGTGAACGATCAGTACTGATGGTAGTAATTTTATTGTAAATAATATAATATTTATATATATATATGTTATCAACGGTTTAATAACGTATGTTCACTCTTTCCTTGGAAATACAATTCACTCCAACCCTTAAGTGGCAATTTTTACAATAACCCCGACCCATGACCCAGAGGGCAAATAGGGAACCCTCATGGCCGGTAACAAAATTGGCGCCCAACATGTTCATTTTTTTCTTCTTTTATTTCAGTTGGAGTAAATTCTGGGGTAATTCGTTTTAGTTACGTTTTTTCTGCAGTATATTTTTAGAACATTAGAACTTTAAATCTGAGGTTAGAACGAATGTTATAAATATATTGAAAATTTCTTCTTTTTCTGAAGTCTCTTTTGGTCGGTACAATAAACAAAGGTTATTTTATATGCAGGGTAGCGTTATAAGTCAAGGATAACATAATAAAAATATTTTAAGGTTATTTCACATGCAGGGTAGCGTCAGAAATCAAATATAACATAATAAAATTATTTTATATGAATTTTAAATGCTTTTTGTTAGTAAACCGATAAATTTAATTGTCACTGATTTAATAGTTGCTTATTTTACTGCATAAAATTAATGGTTATATACTCTTAGGAGGGTACAGCGTTTTTTTTTGTTAGTTATTTTTTATTTCTTCTTTATTTAGGTGAAGTGGGGTTTGGATATGCCTAATTAGTAATTAAGGGATTAAGTAAATGTACTTCATTTATTACAAATTATATTTAGTGACATATTTATAAAGTAGTTTACATTTTGTTTTCTTGATTTTTGTAAATACAATTATAATGGATCCACACCGATTATTAGGTGATGAGTTAACCTATGAATTGCAAATTAGAGGGTTAGCTATTGGTGGTACTGTAAGGGAAAAGCGAGAAACTTTAAGAAGTATTTTAGCAGAGGAACGGTTAAGCAATATTCCTCCACCTTTTGAAGTACAGACTGACCCCAAATATGAAATTACAGTTTGTGAAGGCAAACTTTCCGATTTGGATGATCAAATTAAAAACATTGACGCAGATAATGCAAAAAAAGATTATAGACGAGTTTTTCCTCGTTTAATTCATTTAAAACTACGTTTAAATAGAATCAATTGTTCACAAACTGATATTCAATCGATTCGAGATTCACTACTAGGCTGGTGCGAAAGCTTAATGACTGATGCCAAGGCAGCATGTGATAGAGCACAAGAGAGGGAAGAACATCTTTCCCAAATTAATATGTCTCTTTTGGATATACCTAATCCTCTTCTCCCTGATAGGACTAATACCGAGAATGCTCAAAACCCTAAGAGATTGGGGGTTGGAACAGTAGAGGATGAGGATTTAGTAGACATTGTAGGAGCTGAGGATCGTCAAAATCAAACTCGCCACAGAAATGCAGAGTCCACCAGAGATAACGTGGGTTTAGTAAGTACTGATACAGATGGAGTTGGAGACTCCGCCCAAGCAAAGAGGGCCACCAGGGTCTCAAAATTACGAGACATGTTTGAAAGAATGTCCACCATTCAAGCATTAACATGCAGTCAACAATTCGTCGACAGGAATCCTCTTAAGTTCCATTCAGAAGACCAATATACTACAAACAGGCTTCGACGTGATTCTCAAAGGGCTAATTCAACCTTGAATTCTCCTCCTCTGGAGAGAATCCAACAGTTTGGTAACTATCCACAGTTTAATAACTATGCACAGTTTAATGATGGTCTACAATTTGACAATGGGCCACAGTTCAGTAATGGTCGACAATTTGACCATGGTCTGCAATTTGGCAATTCGGGGTTAAATGGTAATATCCCCTTAGGTACTCAGCGACCTAATAACATAGCCGCTCAATCTCAGCCTTTTGACATACCAAATTCGCATTGGGTAAATTGTAGCCAGCCACTACCAGTGAGTACTTTTGTGACTCCTGGATCTCAAGACAACTCGTATTTTTATGATGTTAGCAGATGGAAAGTTCAATTTGATGGTTTATCAAGCGTTACTAATTTTCTGGAAAGGCTAGAAGAACTACGCCTATCACGTGGAGTATCGAAAGAGAGATTACTAAGATCTGCTGCTGAACTTTTCTCCAAGGATGCACTTCTCTGGTTCCGGATGAGCCATTTTTCATCATGGGATGATTTAGTTGCAAAACTAAGGGCTGCATTCCAACCGTATGACTATGAGAATTCCTTGTGGGAAGAGATCCGCCGACGAACCCAAGGAAGCCAAGAACGTGTGATTAGTTACGTATCAGTTATGGAGAACCTATTCAAAAAACTTCCAAATTTACCTTCAGAGCTGTCACGAGTGGACTTAATTAGAAGAAATATGCTTCCACATATTCAGACTCAGCTATCCCTTCACTCAATTAACAATTTGCAGGACTTAATTCGATTTGCTCGCTCAATAGAAGAAACCGACTGGCGTGTACAAAAGTTTGTACCCCCACCCACTAATGTCAGACATTTATTGGAGCCCGAACTTGCATATAAGAGGCCACCTGGGATGCACTTATCGGCCGTCGAGACGGAAGGAAGCGCACAACCCTCAACTAGTGTTTTGCATAAAGAAACTCCAATAACTAGTAACAATTCACCAGTGTGTTGGAATTGCAGAGGAGTAGGACATCGGTTTAGAAAATGTTCTCAACCGAAGACAACCTTTTGTTTCAAATGTGGGAAACCGAACATCACGAGTACCTCTTGTGAATGCACAAAAAACGCAAATACTCCTCGACGACGGTAGATTCGTTGTCGAGGCCTTCATCCTTTGGAAATGTCGAAATCAACACATTTCAAGAAAAGTGTGTCTTGGATTTTGTCTTGGCTCATGCCAAAGACGATCAAAGACCTTATCTTAGTGTTTCAGTTTTAGGAAAAAGTATTCTAGGATTGCTTGATAGTGGTGCTTCTAGAACCGTTTTAGGAGGACCTGGCTGGCATTTTTTTAGTAATTTAGTTAATTTAAGAATATGCGAACAAAAATACTGTACGGTTGCCAATGGACAATCATGTAAAGCGATTGGAACTGTTCTTTTACCACTTCAGCTTCGTGATCGAGTACGATTAATTGATGTTTTAGTCGTTCCCTCACTTCCCCATCAGCTAATACTTGGAATAGACTTTTGGTCTAAGATGGAAATAATTCCTGACCTATATGCTGATGAATGGAGCTTTCGCTCCAAAGATAAAGTAGAAATTCTAAGTACAAATGGTATTAAAGATCTAGAATCCCTATCGGATGATCAAAGAAACAGATTAAAGTCCATGGTAGACAAAGCTTTTATTAAAATGGGTGATAAACTTGGACGTACACATTTGGTAGAACATACCATCCATACCACGTCCGCCCCGATAAAACAACGATACTATCCGATCTCCCCAGCAATGCAAAAGATTGTGAACGCCGAGTTGGACGAAATGCTGAAAAAGGATATTGTGGAGCCTTCTAATTCACCATGGTCGTCGCCCATAGTTTTGGTAAAAAAGTCTGATGGAGGGTGGAGATTTTGTGTCAACTATAAGCGACTTAATGCCTATCCCATCCCATATGTAAGTGCTATTTTGGACAGATTACGGGACGCGTGTTATCTGACCACGTTAGATATAAAATCAGCATATTGGCAGATTCCGGTGGCTAAAGAATCGAGACCACTAACCGCATTTACAGTACCCAACAGGGGTTTGTTTCATTTTAAGAGAATGCCGTTTGGCTTGCACTCAGCTCCAGCTACCTGGCAAAGATTAATCGACAGAGTCCTAGGAGTCGATCTTGATAGTTATATTTTCGTTTATTTAGACGACGTAATTATATGTACTCCAACCTATGAAACACATTTAAAAATTTTAGAGGAAGTATTGAAACGTCTTTTTGAGGCTGGTCTGACTCTTAATAGAGACAAATGTATTTTCTGTAGGTCAGAGTTACGTTATCTTGGGTATGTGGTTAATGGGTCCGGTCTCTCGGTAGATCCTGAAAAGGTTAGTGCCATTTTGAACATACCGACCCCGCGCAATGTATCGGAAGTAAGAAGAGTTGTTGGACTCGCTTCGTGGTATAGGAGGTTTATACCCTCTTTTTCCACAGTTGTCGCTCCCATGACAGAACTAACACAGAAGAACCGAACTTTTGTTTGGACCACAAAATGTGAGGAAGCTTTTAATACGGTAAAACAACATTTGGTATCCGCTCCAATATTATCGTGTCCTGATTATAATCTACCTTTCGTAGTAGAAACGGATGCTTCGGATTTTGGGTTGGGAGCAATACTTTCACAAAGTTATCCTGAGGGTGACAAGGTTATCTGCTATCTGAGCCGTTCATTAACGAGGGCTGAACGAAAATACTCTACAACCGAAAAAGAATGTCTTGCGGTCATTTTTGCTGTTGAAAAGTTACGGCCGTATTTAGAGGGAATAAAATTTACCGTTTTAACTGACCATTTTTCTCTAAAATGGTTATTTAATATAAAAGACCCGATTGGTAGAATTGCTCGTTGGGCCTTACGGTTGCAACAGTATGACTTTGACATTGTACATAGGAGTGGTAAGCAACATCTAGTCCCTGATGCATTATCTCGAGCGGTCCCGCTAGTAGACATCTTTAACGACGTTCTTTTTCCCATTGACGAAAATATTACAGATAAGTGGTACCATAAAATGTTTAAACAAGTGACCACTTTTCCACAAAAATACCCTCTTTGGATGCTTGATAAGGGCAAACTTTTCCGTAAAATTAAAACCAGGTATCCTGACCTGGAAGAAAAGGAATGGTTACTGGTTGTTCCTCGTGAACAGCGACAAGAAATTATTAAAGCTCACCATGATCCCCCAACCTGCGGCCATCTTGGTATTTCCAAAACCATAGCGAGAGTCTCGCGTACATATTATTGGCCCAAACTCCGAGCAGATGTTTCTCGATATGTACGTCGCTGTATTACTTGTTTGAAAACCAAACCAGAGCAGAAAGCACCAGCAGGTCAAATGCTTTCTGCACAGGTGAACATAGCACGTCCTTGGGAACTGATTAGTACAGACCTTATAGGACCTTTACCTCGATCTACCTCCGGATTTTCATTTATCTTATCGGTCATGGATTGTTTTAGCAAGTTTATTTTACTTTTTCCTCTTCGTAATGCTACTGCTACAGGAATCGTAAAATGGTTAGAAGACTATGTATTCCTCATTTATGGAAGCCCTAAAAAAATTTTGTGTGACAATGGAAGTCAATTTAAAAGTAGCTTGTTTGTCAAACTAATGCAAACATACCATATTAAAATCGGTTATACGGCAAACTATCACCCACAAGCGAATCCCGTAGAAAGAACTCATAGGGTTATCAAGACTATTCTTTCCAGCTATGTTGCAGATAATCATAAGCAATGGGACCAATACTTGGCTAAAGTCGGCTATGCAATTCGATCTGCGAAACATGATGTCACACAAGTTTCACCTAATTTAATTAATTTTGGAAGGGAGGTCAACCTTACTTTGGAGAAGGAAACCTCTATGACTCCAAATGTTCCTCAATTTAGTCCTGATGATCGCATGAGAGCGCTTCCAAAATTATTTGACGATGTACGTCAGAGACTTCAAAAATCTTATGAAAAGAGTCGCAAACCATACAATCTTCGTCATCGCAACGAAAGGTTTACTCTTAATCAAGAGGTATGGAAACGGAATTATGTTTTGTCTGATGCGGCCAAGAACTTCACTTCTAAACTAGCTCCAAAATTCAGTGGACCCTACAAAATTACGAAAATTGTATCTCCATGGTCTTATGAGTTGACTGATAAAAGTGGTATATCTGTAGGCATATGGAATGCTAAAGATATAAAATCTCATCCTCCAGATACTGATGGTGACAAAATAGATGTGTCCCCATGAGCTGTGTTTTTTTTATTATTTTTTTATGAGAATAGATTTTTTTTTTTTATTACTAAATATTTATAAGTTTCTTCGAAACTTTTCCATGAAAGGGTGGAGTTGTTACGAGTTTATTTTGCATATATAGGGAGTTAAATCTTACCTTTGAGGGTTCGGTTAATTTTATATTTATTTATCTAAGTTAACATAACCTTTGTTCATTTGTTTACTAAATCTATATTAGACATCTGTCAACATTTCTTCTTTTTCACTTCTTCTTTCATTCTTCTTTTTGTCTTCTCTTCTTCTCTTATTATTCTTACCTCTAGAGGCCTTATCCATAAACACAGTTAGGATTTTCATTCAAAATTGACCATGAACAGACCCTTTTTTTTGTGAATTTGTCTGTCCTCTGTCGATTCCCCTTTTTTTGCATGAGCAACTGATTTTGGAACATGTGCTCCTAAAATTCGAAGTCTGATTCGGATAAATTCTGCTCTAAACAAAAAGAAAATAATTAGTTTGTTAAACTAAAAAGGTTATCAAGGGATACACCTCCACTTCGTGGATTGTAAATGACAAACTAACCTTCTTTATGGCCATCCTCTATCCGGGGTAAGTTTATTAAAATAATCTTCTTTTATTTCATTCATTACCAGTTGTTTTTGTAGGCCTTTTTTAGCTTTTGCTTTTCGCTGCATGTTTCTTAACGCTTACAATTAGCTGTATTGGATCAGCGCCACCGCATGTCTATCTACTGCACTTCCCAGTTTTGCATGGTATGCTTTGCAGTACTCGAATACCTATCGATTGATGATAGTTGCAATAATAACGGTTTAATAACGTATGTTCACTCTTTCCTTGGAAATACAATTCACTCCAACCCTTAAGTGGCAATTTTTACAATAACCCCGACCCATGACCCAGAGGGCAAATAGGGAACCCTCATGGCCGGTAACAAACTTTGATTTTGAATAGCAAAAACTTATAAAAAAAGGTGAATGGAGGTTGCATTCATCTGTACTTTACAACACCCCTTCTACAATGCTAATGAGGCTCGTTCTGTTCTTCACAGAACGTAGTGTGCACATGCGCACTACGTGTGCGCTAAGGCAGGTTCAAATTCAAAACTAAACACGTATTTTGAGTTCTGTTTGGGGACATTTAATTTATTCAATTCAAAGTTTTTGAATTAGCGACCCTTGAGTTCGCTGCAACTAAGCAGGAGCACGAACGGCCGTTCTTTCAACGAACTTTGAGTTCTGTTTGGGAAATTTAACTTATCTAGTTCAAAAAAATTGTGTTAGACAGTCAGAAACCTTTATTAAAAGATTAGCGTATTCAAAAGAATCTAGTTCAGTTAAGCAGATAGACTAAGACAGTTTCAAAACAGTGGACCTCCGCGGATGTCACGGGGACGGGGGAAAGTATGAAGCGGTGTACTCCGTTATTAGTAGACAGATTTACACCGGACAAACGGCATTGTATTATAAATGTGACGTAGAATAAATACGCAAATAAAAATCATGCGCAGAAGTAAAGACTAAAGGGCCTTAAGGTCAAACTTCGTTATTAGTGGTCCAAATTTAATGCGGAAAAAGGCGGTATATTTTGAAATGTAACGCAGGATATATATTTAAATAAAAATCGAAACTAGAACAAGAGACCAAAGGACATTACTCTCTATCTCCTTTATTAGTAGGTAGATTTAAACAGGACAAACGGCATTGTATTATAAATGTGACGCAGGATGTATATTTAAATAAAAATCAAAAGTCGAAAGGGCATTACTCTCTATCTCCATTATTAGTAGTTAGATTTGCACCGGATAAACTGCATTGTATTAAAAATGCGACGTACAATAAATAGGTAAACAAAAATCATGCGCAGAAGCAAAGACTAAAAGGCCTTAAGGTCAAACTTCCTTATTATTGGTCCAAATTGAACGTGGAAAAAGGCGGTATATTTGAAATGTGATGGAGAATATATAGTTAAATAAAAATCAAAAGACTAAAGGGCATTACTCTCTACATCCGTTATTATTAGCCAGATTTAAACAATGCAAACGGCATTGTATTAAAAATGTGACGTCCAATAAATAGGTAAACAAAAAACATGCGCATAAGCAAAGACTAAAAGGCCTTAAAGTTGTAATAAAACCAAAAGAAACAAGAGAAAATAACATAAAATTAGTAAAGAAAATAACTGTACATTAAATCAAATAACAAAAAAAAAATTTTTTAGATTAAAGCAAATATATCAATTTTAAATGAAATAAATCAAACAAAAATAAATTAGGTCACAAAGTAAAAAGCCACGCGCGACTGGATGGCGCCATTCGATATCAACCGGACGTGGAAAGAATCCTTTGTTTCGTAATAATACTCAAATGTCGAAATTCTAAAAACATAGTACTGTAACCGAGTTTTAGACACGAAGTCCAACGGTTGCAATAATTTTCGCTGAGTTCATAAAAACTTCATAAGAAACGAGGCCAAAAAGAACCCGGCCAATAGAAACAGCGGAAAAGACATGGTACCACGTCCCAGGAGGCGGCGATGGTGCTGGCGGCGATCAGAGGTGGGACGACGACAAAAAAAAAACACCAGTAGTCACTAGCGAGCCGCGATCGCGAGAACTTTCCTTCGGGTCAGAACCGGGGTTGAGCACTTTGGTCGTTGTTAAAAAAAATAAAAAAGAAGAAATTGTTTCACGGTTAAGGAAACCGGGAGTTCGAATAAAATAGCCGAGCAGGCGGTCTCATGTTATTATTTTTTTTTTGGAAAGTTAAGTTTCAGTGGTGAATAAAGAGTTAAAAGGGTTAATAGTTATTACCGGTCGATTTCTGTCGAAACCAGGAGTCAGTCCACCCATCGTGTTACCAAGACAATCCCAGGAACGGATTAGGCGTAAGATTCGTCCCCGGTAAGCGAGAAATTACACTTTACTAACAAAAACGTACATTTTGGTTTTTTTTTATATACATATATATCGTTAGAGTACCTTCAGTAGCGAGGGAGAACTCTCTTGTTTCTTTGGCTTTAAGTAGACATTGTAGAGAAATTCAAATAGGGGCGTGTGCCTCCCCTTTCATTTTAGTAAGTTAAGAGGGAGTTTTTATTGTATATGTTTGGGTTGTAGCCGTTAAATAGTCAATTTGTCAGAATTTAAGACTTAGTAGTTTTTTTGTTAAATCAGTTTTTATTTATACAAATAACGTACTATTTTCTTTGCACTTAAGTCTCAATTAATTTTTTTTTTGTTTTGTTGATCATATAAATTTTGTCACATGTTTTACCTTATTTATTTTTTTTTTAATAAACCACAGTAAAATTTCACTACGTAGTTTTATATGACCATCCTGAAAAGGGGGGGGGGGGAATTAGTTGACTAAGATAAGGAGAATCAGAACGAATCAGATATAGGTAAATCAATATTTTGATGACTAAAAGCTTTAAGTGATAGAATAACTTCTTCCCCATAACCTGCCCCTGTCTGTAAGACCAAAGACTCTCCCTCAGCGAGAGCACGAACCACCCTTTCGACTGAGAGGCGGCCGTTTCCAGTCTAGACAGTTCTACCTGGAATACAACCCCTTTCAGCGCCTTGACCGGTGCTCAGAGCCGTAATTTTCTCTCCCAGGAGAGTGGTGACATCACGCTGCCGTTTACAAGTTTGTCTTGTAGGACAAACCCCCTCGCTAATCAGCTTTAGAGAATAATCTAAGGTTCACCAGTTAAATTTTCCCTTAGAAGTTATCACCCTGGTGAATGGGTGAGTGTTTTTTTTTTTTGAAATTTGATTTAATGTACAGTTATTTTCTTTACTAATTTTATGTTATTTTCTCTTGTTTCTTTTGGTTTTATTACAAAGTCAAACTTCGTTATTATTGGTCCAAATTGAATGCGGAAAAAGGCAGTATATTTGAAATGTAGCGCAGAAAATATATTTAAATAAAAATCAAAAGTAGAACAAAAGACCAAAGGACATCAGCGCCAAACTTTGTTATTATTAGTCGGAATTAGGTGGGACAAACGGAATTTTAATTTGGACACCTCGTGGATTCGACACGTAAAGAAAAATTTGAAGCAGTTTCTGAGTGTCATATTTTTGATATTTGAACGCGCGGAAATACTTTTAATTTAGTAAATAAATCAATTTTAAATCTTTAAATATGTTTCTGTGATTAATATTATTTTATATTATACCAAATTAATTGTTTTTTATTATGAAATCATTTTAAAAGTTAAAAATTACGCAATAAATATTTGTCAAGAATATTACCATGTTTTCTTATCTTATTGATAACAACGCATGCATTTAAACGCGTAATCACCATATTTTATCTTAATTTAATCATTGCGGTTTCGTACTTAACCGAAGCATATTGTTCTTTGTTTAAATATCATTGCAAATTAAATGATGACATTATTACAAGAATGGCGGTACCAGAAAGCTGAGATAAACTGATTTATTGTTTAGACTTTCCTTTAATACAATTTTAGCTAGTTCGGCTATTATCCGACTAAGGGCGCTACTACTCACCTACATAGTTTCCTGTAATGCAATTTTAGCTAGTTCGGTTACTATCCGACAGCGACCTCCGCGGGGGACCGGAATATTCGTATCTTCGACGCTATTGGTCCAAATTGAACGCGGTAAACGGCGTTATATTTGAACTGTGATGTAGAATCATAACGTAAAAAATATTGTCGCAGTAGGAAAGACAGAAGGGCACAAACGTATATCTCCACTAATAATGGTCCGATTTTAATGAAAAACACTTTGTTATATTATTAAATGTGATGTAGAATAAGTACGTAAACAAAAAACATATGCAGATCAAAAGACGAAAGGGCATTAGGATCTAACGTCGTTACTACGGGTCCAAATCACACGCGGAAAATGGCATTGTTGTATAAATGTGACGTAGAACATATACGTAAACAAAAATCATGGGCAGAACCAAAAGACTCAAGGGCATTAAGGCCAAAATTCATTATAATTGGTCCAAATTGAAAGCGGGAAACGGCGCTAAATTTAAAATACGACGCAGAATATATATGTAAACAAGAATCATGCACAGAACCGACGAGAAGGGTATTAAGATCAAACTTCGTTATTATCGGTCCAAATTGAACGTGGAAAAAGGCGGCATGTTTGAAATGTGACGCAGAATATATATAAACAAAAATCATGCGCAGAACCACCACCAAAGGACATCAGTTTCTAAATCTGTTATTATTGGTTCAAATTGAAAGCGGAAAAAATATTTAAAATGTAACGCTGAATATATGTGTAAGATCAATAGAGCATAAGAGCAATGTTAAATATCATCAAAATATACCTTCAATTTGCGTCCGAGCGTCCGGACGGAAACTTAACCTAAGAGTAACACCTCCATAAGAGCAATGCTAAATATCACCAAAATATACCTTCAATTCGCGTCTGAGCGTCCGGACGCAGATTCAATCTAGGGGGTAAAACCTCCATAAGAGCAATGTTAAATATCATCTAAATGTACCTTCAATTTGAGTTCGAACGTCCGGACGCAGATTTATTAAGATCAATTTTCGTTACTATTGGTCCAAATTGAACGTGAAAAAAGACCGAAGCCATATTTCATTAAAATCAAACTTTGTTAGGATTAGTCCAACTGGAACACGGAAAAAGGCGGTATATTTGAAATGTGACGCATAAGAAATACGAAAGCAAAAATGCTGCGCAGAACCAACGCCAAAGAGCATTAATATATAACTTCATTATTATTGATTCAAATTGCACTCGAAAAACAGTATTGTATTATTATAAATGAGATGAAGAATATATACATAAACAAAAATCATGTGCATAACCGAGTCCAAAGAGCATTAGGGTCTATCTCCGTTACTATTGGACAAAATTGACAAATTTTTGAAATGTGACATATAATAAATACGTCAACCAAAATCATACACATAATTAACGACAAAAGATAACTAGCGTCTAACTTCGTTAATAATGGTAGGATTTGGGTTGAATAAACAAACGGTACTGTATTATAAATGTGGTGTAGAATACATACGTAAACAAAACTCTTGCGCAGAATCAACGCCAAAGAGCATTATAATCTAACTTCGTTATTATTGGTCCAAATTTAACGCGGAAAAGAGCGCGATATTTGAAACGTAACGGAGAATATATATTTACATAATTTTTACTTTCTCGCTTACAGGACATATTACTTTCTCTAAATTTTTAAATACTTAGCAGTTAATACTTTTTTTTTTACTTCGTCAGGCTTAATGTTATTGGGGGCAGACAAAATTTATCATCAAAAAGGCATTATGACTTCAAAGTCTTTGATTTTGATAAAATTTAAGTATGTAGTGTGGTTCAAAGTAAATATCTGAAATATAGGCTCAAAAGTGTCAAAGAAGCATAACATTTTAAAAAATGCTCCGATTTCATCAAGTGAAGGCTCAAATTAAATGGTTCAAAGCGTAGATCCAGAATCCATCATTAGGCATAATCTAAATGTATTGTGAGTTGAGAAACGATGGTTTGCCTTCTTTACATATAACATTTAACATTTAATAATAGTTAATTCATAATATACATGGCAAATTGACTACGAATCCGTAAAAATATCGTAAAAAGGAAGTGTTAAAAGATTGAACTGCGATAAGGAAATTTTTCATGTAGACAGCTTCATTCCAATGGCAGTAAATATAATTAAGCAATTTAAAATGTCAAAATGCCATAATAACCTCTATAACGCTAAATTTATAACCGTTGCTCTAAACCCATACGTGTGGGGTATCAAATTAAAGGATTTCTTCTACTTATTTAAAATATTATGTCAGATGTCGGCTATTATCTTTAAGATCGGTACAATGTTGTTTAAAGTACATTAAAAGTGCTTCTTAGTAGCATATTTTTGACATTTTAACGTACGGAAGTAGTTCCCATTTTAATAAACCCAAAGCAATTTTTTGAGTATTTTAATGTGAACATTAGTTTTATCTAGTGCTGGATTAGTTTTTTAATAAATTCTTTTAGACTTTAAAAAGCATGTAATTAATGTATGTAAAAAATGTCACGGTTACCATATAGTGTGTTAGTTATATTATAACGATGAATCTATTTTATTTTTATCAACATAATTCCTTATCTTATAAATGAAAAATACCAATTCGACGAAAGTATTTATAAATAATGCAATTGTTTTTAACTGCTTCAAGGTAAACATATATAACAAAAGTTTCATAAGTTTTCACTAACAAGACTTAATTTGGAACAAGTTGAATTTTCTAGGGTATCCTCGACTACCTTCAACATAACCTATCATATCTGTTGTACCAATGTAATCAAGATTTGACGAAAAACAAAACTCCGAAATATATTCAACTTTACATGCAGTAGCATTATAGTTTAAAAAATTCACTTCCGATTACTTCCGAACGTAACCCTTAGAATACATTCATTTTAAGCTTACGTGCTAATGGCAACAATTCACTCACACACTATCAATATGGGTATCAACAAAATTCAAAAATTTGAGGAATGCAATATTTTAAGTCGAACTGATAATCTAAAAAGACACATTGAACGGAAGCATATCACAAAAACTCAAAAATTATATATAATGAAGACTCATTATATTCCACATTATTCAAGCATTCAATAGTACTGATCATCGCATTTTATAATTGTTTACTTTTGAAGTATGTCTACAAACACTACTGGACATATGTAGAGATAACATAAAAATCTACTCAAATAAAGCTAGAAATCTACAATAAAATCATAGAAGCTGAAAAAATCATCTCAAGGAAGGAGTACAGATGATAACTTGTTTAAGAAAAGAAGTAACACTCTATTAGACATTCAGATAACATGGTTAAATATTTACTGTAAGAAAAAGTAGAACTTGCAGAAAATAACACAACTTTCGATAAAACTGATTTTATTTTTAATTTGAGTACGTATAAATAATAAAAAAATTATGTGTTTTTATTGTTAGTTAACGTTTATTCTTAAAAACTACAAATATATCTAATGTATTTCGCGAACGATTTAAATCCATAATACTCTTGTATACTACAAATAAAAATGAAATATTTGTGTCTATTCCATAAGCCTAGCAGTTAAAATGACAGATTGTTCGACTACGTTAAACAATTTAAATATCAGTCATATATCAATTATACTTTGCACAATATGCCTGTTCCAATCCGTTACAAATGTCCAAAATGTGGCGGAGAATCAGATCAAGATACGACTTGTTTAAACTGTACGATGAAAGAATATTTTAAGGTTATATCTGGAAGTAAACACATTCCATCAAGATATGACACTCATTATCCACATTCCAATTAAAAGATGTCCATAAGAAAATCTGTTAAGGATAACGAAGATAAAACGAAGAAAATTCATTACTAATTCTGTTCATATATTTTGAAAGCATGAAAAATGTAATCCAAAAAATCTTTCTGAAATTCGGTCAAGTAAGCAACGAATTTTATTTACAATTTTTTTCATTCATATAATCGAGGAGATGTTTTAATTTTTAGAATTTAAAAATAAGCGTTGTTTTTTTTTTCACTATTATTATATATCTACTAATTTCATATAATCTGTTTTCGTACTAGTTTTATAACATGTTTGCTTATTTTTAATATTTAATAAATATATTATTATATCCTATCTGTGTTTTATTTTTGAAAAATCTAACAAAAAGAGTTGTATAAATATGATAGATTTGACGCTATTTAACGTTCAGCTTTTTAAAGCGCGAAAAACCCAGGACAATCGACAGCAAGAGATACCGCTTCAACCTCCCAGCTCCAGATACAGAGGGTGGAAGTATAGAAGAAAACAGCACCGTCAGAAACCGGATCGACTTTTCCCGAAGACAAACCTCCTGCCGACGCTGCCAGTATAGGACCTATTCACACTATTTCAACCGAAGACACCAGCCGAAGAAGTCGCGGTACAAGTGTTATTTTTAGTTAGTTATTTTGTAACAGGAGTACCTACCCTGAATATAGGGTTCGACCACTACAGGGGCAGGCACCTGATAGGATTCGTTTCACTTTATTTCTTTTTTCCAAATATTTAGTTAAGGTGTAGAAAAAAATGTATGTAATAATTTTTTTTTTCCCGAATTTCCCGAAGTAGGAAGGGTGTGTAATAAAGTTACTTTTTTCCGTATTATTTAAAATATATAAATTAAATCGCGCACGGCACTGGAGTAAAATTAAATTAAAATTGTGAATAAAAGACCAGTCGTACCAGTTGAACCGTCGCCAGACAGATGGAGACACTCTCGTCTCTGCTTCTTAGACGCCGAAGTTCGTATCGAGTAGGGCAATTCAAACCGTTGTCGGGAGCGGCAGAGGCAGCGAGAAGCCAGACTTGCTGTGGCCGTCCCAATTGGAACAGCAGTGCAGTCCGTCGACCTTTAGAGATAAGTCAAGCTGAAGCCAAGTTCAAGTTGTACCGGAGTCTAAGAACCGTCAGTCCGACTACACCACGCCGCCAAGCCAATCGTCCGTTACACACCTTTTCTCCGCCGGATTTTATGGGTAATAAATAAAAGTTTTATTTATTGTTATTTGTTTCTGTTTTAACATCCCAGCAGCTAATACCCAGGTATTCAAACCCAGTAGGGCAAGTAAAGATCGCCCTTCTGGCCACCAGTGCTTTTGGTCGATACCATAACGACCCCTGGAGTATTTCTTTCTCCACTGACGCTGCCCGTGCAGTGGCCTTCACACTCTAAACGGAAGGTGGCGCCCGAGGCAATCCGAAACCTGGACTAAGGCGCCAAAGTGACCCGCAACGACCGAAGTGTCGTCGCAACAGCCTTAATGGGAGGTCATGTTATGTGACAGATAAAGAAGATACAATGTCAAATTCTTAACCCCAAACCCCGCATGTCAAATAAAAAATATACTAAAACAAAAAAATTATTATGAAAAAATACCCAATCTGCAATAAACGAAGGGCTATATGCACAAACTTATTATTTGGGGAAACATTATTCTTAAATGGACACATCCGACAAGTCATGCACATTTCTTTTATGTTTGTCAATATCTAGTAAGTAAGCAAAAGAAGTACTTAAATTATTAAGGTCTGACTTTTTATTCATGCAGTTGTCCGATTGATAGATGTATGCTATCTCGAGGAAAAGCCTTCGTGAGTAGTGTCTCTCTTCAACCAAAATGGACACATTCTGGAAATCGGTTACATGTCCTGTCGAGCGCACATGTTCGGCTAAAGCGCAACGCTCAAGATGTAACTTTATAGCACTTTTATGCGAAATTAAACGATCCTTAAGTCTACGAGAGGTTTGACCAATATACACACTGTCACAACTGGAGCAAGGAATACAGTACACGACATCTGAATGCATAACCAGAGGGTCCTTATCTTTAACTTTTGAGAAAATTTTGTTGATGGTTAACACAGTTTTGTAAGCAACCTTAATTTTACTGACAGATGAGAGGAGTTTTGCTAATTTCGGTGTTAAGTCGTGTATGTATGGAAGAGTTCAATATGGGAGACTAGTGACTCTATCGAGGCCTCCATCCGGAGCACCCGAAGGTGGTGTGTTAACAGGTGGCTCAGGCACAAGGGTGACGTTGGTAGTGACAATGGTATTGTTTCTGACTAATGGTATGGACGATGTGCTGTGCAGCAGCCTTTTTAGAAGGTCATTTGGATATGAATTGTCCAAAAACAGATGGTAAAGTATGTCCAAGTTTTTTCTGTGAAAGGAAATATCACTGATTTTTAATACACGGCTTTTCATTTGTTTTACCGGCCGTGTATTAAAAATCAGTGATATTTCCTTTCACAGAAAAAACTTGGACATACTTTACCATCTGTTTTTGGACAATTCATATCCAAATGACCTTCTAAAAAGGCTGCTGCACAGCACATCGTCCATACCATTAGTCAGAATCAATACCATTAGTAGATAAGCAAAGACAGTTCTGGCTCACTTATTGATCTCAACAAGGCATTTGACTGTGTTAACTCTCCATCTTCTTTATCAGTAGACAGATTTAAATGGGACAAACGGCATTATATTATAAATGTGACGTAGAATAAATACGTAAACAAAAATCATGCGCAGAAGCAAAGACTTAAGGGCCTTAAAGTAAAACTTCGTTATTAGTGGTCCAAATTTAATGCGGAAAAAGGCGGTATATTTGAAATGTAACGCAGGATATATATGTAAATAAAAATCAAAACTAGAACAAAAGACCAAAGGGCATTACTCTCTATCTCCGTTATTATTAGTTAGATTTACACCGGACAAACGGCATTGTATTATAATTGTGACGTATAATAAAATGGTAAGCAAAAAATATGCGCAGAAGTAAAGACTAAAGGGCCTTAAGGTCAAACTTCGTTATTATTGGTCCAAATTTAACGCGGAAAAAAGTGTCATATTTGAAATGTGGTGCAGAATATATATCTAAATCAAAATCAAAACTAGAACAAAAGACCAAAGGGCATTACTCTCTATATCCGTTATTAGTAGGTAGATTTAAACAGAACAAACGGCATTGTATTATAAATGTGACGCAGGATATATATTTAAATAAAAATCAAAAGTCGATGTGAACGTTAACGTTCACGTTGACGCAGTATCACGTGACGTATTCCTGGAGCACCGTATTGCGTAACTCACGCTCTTCTTATGGATCATCGTTGGAATATCGATTGGCACGGTCATCTATCGGCGTCAAGTTGTATTTATGGGTCGCTTTTACAGAAGGATTTTATCCGAATACGTGGCTGTGTCCGTTGGTACCCTTCAACCTACGACAGATGGTGTGACTATCAATTTTGAAGTACACTTGTCTAATACATATTAGGTTTTTGAAACTTAGCATTCTGACAAAGTACCACTGATGATTCCTCTAATGTATGGTAATGGTCGGAGTGTATAGTTATTATCAGAAAACAAAATGTCCTTCTTGATGTTTGATGATAAAAGAATTGTAACTTATGTATATACCGATACTAAAACTTGGGGGATTATAGTATAGTAGTAATGTTACACCTCTGGTACAGTTACAGAGAGCACATGTTGGGAAAGAAGAATTGACAGAATGACAGATTGACAGAATGACAGAATTGACAGATGGCGCGGGAAAACGACTGTTGATCGTAGCTGACCAAACCATGTTTGAATTATTATAGTAAATTTAGAGGGGGATGGGCCGAGATGGTCAGCTCGTTGAGATAGGGTAGTTCCCACATCAAGAGAAAAGGGCGCGAAATATGGCGGCCATGACAGCTCGCGGCTTGAAAAGGGATTACCGAAAAGAAAAAAACATACCTTTTAAAAAACAGCACACGCACACACATAAAACTACTAGAAGCACGGGGTAAACACTGAACTATCATACTGGTGATGGTTAGAAAAAAACGATAAAATAATCACTTTAAAATCCATAGCCAGGGATAACTCATGAAAAAACAGTTTTGGGCAGCTGCCTACAGACTGACCAAAATAAGAACGCTAAACCATGTTAAATATGTAATAATAAGTACAGATGTCTGAAAACGTTTTTTGAAAAAACACTAGAAATGAATAGCTATAAAATTTCAGTCTCACACACATAAACAAACAAACAGGAAACTGATAAGGTTGAAAAATAACTAAAAACCCGTTTATTTTTATTTATTATCCTTGAGACTTTTTTATCAAAAGGAAATGTTAAAATATTTATCAAGTATTGTGCAGACTACCTAATTTCCCAATTTTACACGCTATTAAAAAACACTCAGTACATTTTTTGATACATTTATTAAATTTATATTGAGTTAAATTAATAGTACTGTAAATTAAAGATTTTACACGCTATTAAAAAACACTATAGCCAAAAATAAAAAATAATAATAATAATTAACAATAAATCCGAACAAAGTTATAATAAGAACCTATTAATAAATCAAGGGAAATGCGTGTGAATAAGAACGAGCGCAGATAATAGTTGATTAGAAAATAACTTTAACAAAAGAAAACATACCTTTGGTTAAAAACCTGCACTAAAATCACACACACAACACAATTGTCATTTTTAGGATAACACGGTGTCTAATTTCACAAAATCCACAATATCACAAAGATGAGATTACCTATTTTTAGAAAAACTGTCTACAGATTGAACAAAATAAGCTGAGCATTCAACCATATAGACAGCATCTCGGGAAATAAGTTCCTTGCTAATATTTCCATGTAAAAAAACACAACATTCTACTTTCTCGCACCTAATACTAGCGTAATTCACAACCATGATAGAAGTATAAAATTATCGAATGTTGATATTATCGGTTTCATGCAGGAAGTTTCATTGATAAGGTGTTTACAATTTTTGAAATAATTCTAGCATACTGGGTGTTTAAAACTTAAGAAGAGAATGTTTATTAAAATTTTAGAAAAAAACAGATACTAAACTCTGTAACTGACAAAATAAAATTTAACTGCTAATATTAACCTAATGTATATGCAAAAAAAATCCAACTACCACCCACGGGAAAAATTCATAAAATATACCTCATATCGAAGATGTAAATTAAGTGAAAACTATACAAAAAATTCCAACTAGCCCCAACCATCCCGTGTTTACGTAATATTAAAATGTATCACGTGACACTTAATATATAATTTTCAATACTACGTTACCAACATAGCACTTTCTCGCGATGGAAGAATTTTTACTTTCCCATTAAATTTCTTTCTCGCTATAATATTTAAATTTCTGCCATTTAATAATTTACCCGCATTGTACTTTTTTCCAAATATAAACATAACATCATAATTTAATCAACTAGCTTTACCAACATGATACTTCCCCGCCAATAATTTACCGACATGTTACTTTTTTATCAAATTTATATCAATAATGAATAGTGTCACCAACGCCAACATGATACTTTCCCTCCATTTCAGGTTCAAATATTATCAACATAATCTAACATTTCAACAGCTATTCACAACGTTGCCAACATATAGAATAAAACGCGTGCAATAGAGATTTTTATTAATTTAACGGTTCTTAATAGATTAACGTAGCAATAAATACAACGCTACCAACATGATACTAGGACGTAGAATTCTTACAAATAAAAAATCCTCAATGTTTTTGAAACATGCACCGAAACGGTTTTTAGCACAATGGATATGGTAGAATTGAGCATAGATATTAATATTTTTACGATATATTTTATTCTTCATTTTCAAACTTAATTGTTACAATTATTTTTTCATTAATAATATTTCTATAGCGATTTAAATCAATTTTTTCCGTCTTCTCATATGACATATTATTTTTGTAATACATCCAATCGTGAAAATAATAAATTTCTACTATTTCACCAGAATCATCATTCATAGTAATTTCCATTGTAAGTGTTGGTTCATTATCAGCATCTACATATTCAGCCTGAAAACCTACCGCGACATCTATTGTTGGGAAATTTCCAAATTCATCTTTAAAATATTCTTTAGAGAAACATGTGTCATACTCATAAACATCCACAGTTATATTATCAACAGTAATATATGATTCTATTTGGTTAAGATCATGACGTCAACGTTCGTGATGAAAATGATTAGGGTGAATATTGTTTAGTTTATTATATTAGCTTCACTCCTGTTGTTGTGTTAATGTCAAAAGGTTAATGGGTCACGGGATCATCCAGCAGTAACTTCATCGGACTAAAATCAAGCGTACAATTCAACATCAAAGGGTATTATAACCTCATTATTATTAGTTCAAATTGAACGCGGAAAACAATATTTGAAATGTAACGTAGAATATATAGGTTCATATTGTTCCACTTTTTATGGGAAAAACAGTAATGTAGTTCAAATGTGAATATCCTCGCACACACTAAACGATGTTCAAAAAATCTCCAGACTGATCAAGGTACGGAATTTTTCAACGCAAAATTTCAAAGTATAATGAAAAAACATATTATAAACCACTATAATACATGGTCTGTTATAAAGGCTTCAATGACAGAGAGAGTAATAAAGACGTTAAAATCCAAACTATACAAATATTTCAGTTTAAATGAGTCGTACAAGTGGTTAGATGAATTACCGAAAATTACAAATCATACAGCGAGACTAGGCATAATAGCAAAACCAAATTCAAGCCAATCAACGTCAACAAATCCAACGAACAGAAAATTATTAATAAATGTTATAGTCATTTGAAAATTGTTGGACCACGTAAATTAAAAGTTGGTGATGTCGTACGCCTAAGTAAAGCAAAACATGTTTTCCAAAAAGTTTATACGCAAAAATTGGACTACTGAACTATTTAAAATTAGCAAAGTTAAAATAACCAGCCCCCCGCTTCATATCTCATAGAAGATATGCATGGAGCACTGATCAAAGGGGTTTTTTACGATGAGGAACTTCAAAAACAACCAATCCCGACATATATCTAGTGGAAAAGTTCTAAGACGTAAAGGCAAAAAAGATGTACGTTAAATGGCTCGGACTCACCAAAAAACATAATAGTTCGATTGACAATGATGATGTCGTCTAAGAAGTGCTACAAACCAGAGAGAAATCGAGAAATACACCAGTTTTGTAATCTTATGGCAACACAAACATAAATTCCAACATTTAGGGGCCCTTTTTGAACAACAGTTCGTTCAAGTTTTTACCGTAGTGGGGTAACGTTATAAATATGACAAGCATCTCAGTTCATAATAGTTAGTCAAAATGTTTACTTTAACTTCGAGTGGTTACATTTCTGAAGGCAGTGATCATGAACTTGATGTTGTTTTGGAAAAGTACGAAGAAGCAGCTAATAACGAAGAACATTATCTTCTCTACACACAATTCCTGCACGGTTTTTGTCGAATTGGGTGTGGTCTAAGTCCAGCAAGATCGTTTACTCCAGCTGTCGTCATGCACAAAGACCAATGGGAAAAAATATCTTTTAGTTCGTTTGAATGGGATTAATTGATATCCCAACTTCATGAAAATACGTTCAACGACGAAGAGGAGATCGTGTGCAGTGAGTACTGCAAAATCCGTCAAGTCATCTACGACAATATAAAATTCATCAAAATTACCAAGCACAGCCTAGACTTTTTCCTGTCAGAAATGGACGTGATGAATCTTGTACATATAAATAGTGAACTTTTAGTGCCATATATAAGAATGCTGGAAAAACTTGAATTTCCTAGTTATTATTATAATATACTTAATTTAGTTAAAAGTAGTTTTTTCAATGAAAATTATACGTTTTCAAGTGCTTTTAATAAATTGCAAATTTTTAAATATGTACAGAATAATTTAGAAAATATCGCTTTAAGTCAATTTATGTATTAATATAAACATCGAATTTTAAATGATTTGGAGAGAATTCCACAAATATGTTGAAAAAATTATTGTGTTTTATTTAAAAAAAGTGAGGATAGCTGAACGACAGTGTTTTAAACCGTTCGATTATCTCCACTTTGCTAATGTAGAAGTAAAAATTGGTAGTAATGCTTCAATTGTCAACATTGTAACGTCAGTAAACGCTATCAATTTCGTTATTTTTCATCGTTTTCATCGTTTTTCATCGTTTTCATCGTTTTTTCCATCGTATGTTGGAGAACGATAAAGGTCGAATATTGATGATGTTTGAATGTCTTCGTTGACTCGTCTTTTTATCGACGGTGATTGAATATCTTCATTGACTCGCCTTTTCACGCTTCTTTGTTGTTTACAGTTTCATCGTAAACATGTTTTTCGCTCTCACGCTTCGTCTCGCAGCCTTCATCACTTGCGGTATCCACACATTATTGTAAATATGTTTTTTCATTCTCACGCTTCTTTATGGTCTACTTCATCGTATACATGTTTTTCATTTTGATAATCCATATCAGTTGTGGTGTCAACACATTATCGTAAACATGTTTTTTCATTCTCACACTTCTTTGTGGTTTACGGTTTCATTGTAAACATGTTTTTCGCTCTCACGCTTCGTCTCGCAACCTTCATCAGATCAAAGGGGTCTTTTGACGCATGACCAATGTGCGGTTGGAGGCATATAACTTCAGATCTAACGCTTCACGAGCGTTAGTTTCAACATGAGCAGTCAAGACTCCAACATGTCGCAACAATTCAACGATATTAGTGAATTCAATATAACATCAACATCAGTGTACAGTGAAGATTATGGTGATATGAGCAGTCAAGACTTCAACATGTCGCAACAGTCAAACTATGACAGTGGATTCGTATCATCAGTGTCCAGCGTTCATTATAATTATGATCAAGATTTTGATAGAACGTTGAAAGTTCTAGAGAATGAAACGCCAAGATGGGAAACAACAAGCTCCTAAAATGTGAGGAGTGCAACGTTATAATTCGAATTGATAATTTGAAAAGGCATATTAAACGAAACCTCTTTACAAAAAAACTCCAAAATTAAATATAATGAAGACTCTTTACATGCCACATTATCAAAATATTCAGTAGTAAAAATCATCAAGACAATTTTAGAATTGTTTACTTTCGAAGTATGTCTACAAACGCTACTAGACTTATGTAGAGATGAAATAAAAAATCTACTAGAATAAAGCGAAATACAAAATAAAACAGTGGAAGCCGAAAAAGATCTACTCAAGGAAGGAATACAGATGTTGACTCACCGAGATGGAAAAATATTACGGGGTATAAAGGAATCAAAAGAAGCATTTAGAAAAAGAAATTACTCTCTATTAGACGTTCAAAAAACATGGTTAAATATTTACTGCAATATTGAAAAAATTCTAATTCCTAATCGACAAATTCTCATTTTTGAGGATATGAATGGAAATATCGGTAAATCCTTTTTTATTGAATATATAATAAGCACTATAAACGATTATGTAATTGACATCATGGGATTGTCTTCTAATAACTTCGAAGAGGTGTATGACTAGGTTCAACGCGCACAAATTAACTTTACTAGGAATACCGCACAGATGCGAAAAAACAAGTTCGGAAACCCATACAGTGAATTTTCAAAATCATTTAAATACGTTGAGCAAATTCTGGATGGTAATTTTCCTGGCATGAATCACCGACCATCAATTAAATTAATTAAACCTATATACATGTTAGTGTTCTGCAATGAAAGTGATATATTTAAAACAATGAGCCCGGATCGTCTAAAATTTTTCAATTGGTCAACCCATGATATCGACGCATGGAAAACATGATGAAAGAATAATAACATTTGAAAAATATAAATGTAGCAATTGTATAATATCTTAAAAGATGTAATAAATAATAAAAATCTATATGTTTTCATTATTAGTACACCCTCATTATTGAAAAATATTAATATCTATAATTATGTATTTCGAAAGATTCACATCTATAATACTCTTGTCTATAATAACTGCTGAATAGCTTTGGCTTTAAGACCCATTAAACATTTTAATATATAAAGGAACTTGATTTCCGTAAGGGTTACATTATCTTTATTCCTTTGAAAAAGCATTTTTACGATAATGTGTTGACACCACAACTGATAAGGATTATCTGAATGAAACACATGTTTACGATGAAGTAAACCACAAAGAGGCGTGAGAATGAAAAAACATATTTACAATAAGGTGTGGACTCGTTCTGGACCAGAAGTGAGCTGTCAAAGTCTTCAAAATGGCGGGAAATTCGAATAGGGCAGCGCAACAAGGTGCTGCGCGTGCGAGGGGCTGCGCAGGGTTCATCCCCACCTAAGGCCTTAAGGCCTATCTGTCAATCTTTGACATAATCTAACTTATACAATCTACGCATGAGCTACGTTACTGGAAAGCTACGGGAGTAAGAGAAAAGTATATCAACCCTCTTCAACCCCGTGACGAAAACGAACGAAAACGAACGAAAACGAACGAAAACGAACGAAAACGAACGAAAACGAACGAAAACGAACGAAAACGAACGAAAACGAACGAAAACGAACGAAAACGAACGAAAACGAACGAAAACGAACGAAAACGAACGAAAACGAACGAAAACGAACGAAAACGAACGAAAACGAACGAAAACGAACGAAAACGAACGAAAACGAACGAAAACGAACGAAAACGAACGAAAACGAACGAAAACGAACGAAAACGAACGAAAACGAACGAAAACGAACGAAAACGAACGAAAACGAACGAAAACGAACGAAAACGAACGAAAACGAACGAAAACGAACGAAAACGAACGAAAACGAACGAAAACGAACGAAAACGAACGAAAACGAACGAAAACGAACGAAAACGAACGAAAACGAACGAAAACGAACGAAAACGAACGAAAACGAACGAAAACGAACGAAAACGAACGAAAACGAACGAAAACGAACGAAAACGAACGAAAACGAACGAAAACGAACGAAAACGAACGAAAACGAACGAAAACGAACGAAAACGAACGAAAACGAACGATTGATTGATTCCCATTTAATTATATCGATCCTACGAGAGTAGAATTCTAACAGGGGTTATCATAAATTTGAAACATTCGTTTTCGTTAGTTTTCGAAAGTAAACAATTCTAAAATTGTCTTGATGATTTTTACTACTGAATATTTTGATAATGTGGCATGTAAAGAGTCTGCATTATATTTAATTTTGGAGTTTTTTGTAAAGAGGTTTCGTTTAATATGCCTTTTTAAATTATCAATTCGAATTATAACGTTGCACTCCTCACATTTTAGGAGCTTGTTGTTTCCCATCTTGGCGTTTCATTCTCTAGAACTTTCAACGTTCTATCCAAATCTTGATCATAATTATAATGAACGCTGGACACTGATGATACGAATCCACTGTCATAGTTTGACTGTTGCGACATGTTGAAGTCTTGACTGCTCATATCACCATAATCTTCACTGTACACTGATGTTGATGTTATATTGAATTCACTAATATCGTTGAATTGTTGCGACATGTTGGAGTCTTGACTGCTCATGTTGAAACTAACGCTCGTGAAGCGTTAGATCTGAAGTTATATGCCTCCAACCGCACATTGGTCATGCGTCAAAAGACCCCTTTGATCTGATGAAGGTTGCGAGACGAAGCGTGAGAGCGAAAAACATGTTTACAATGAAACCGTAAACCACAAAGAAGTGTGAGAATGAAAAACCATGTTTACGATAATGTGTTGACACCACAACTGATATGGATTATCAAAATGAAAAACATGTTTACGATGAAGTAGACCATAAAGAAGCGTGAGAATGAAAAAACATATTTACAATAATGTGTGGATACCGCAAGTGATGAAGGCTGCGAGACGAAGCGTGATAGCAAAAAACATGTTTACGATGAAACCACAAAGAAGCATGAAAATGAAAAACATGTTTACGATAATATGTGGACACCGCAAGTGATAAAGATCGCGAGACTAAGTGTGAGAGCGAAAAACATGTTTACGATGAAACTGTAAACAACAAAGAAGCGTGAAAAGGCGAGTCAATGAAGATATTCAATCACCGTCGATAAAAAGACGAGTCAACGAAGACATTCAAACATCATCAATATTCGACCTTTATCGTTCTCCAACATACGATGGAAAAAACGATGAAAACGATGAAAAACGATGAAAACGATGAAAAATAACGAAATTGATAGCGTTTACTGACGTTACAATGTTGACAATTGAAGCATTACTACCAATTTTTACTTCTACATTAGCAAAGTGGAGATAATCGAACGGTTTAAAACACTGTCGTTCAGCTATCCTCACTTTTTTTAAATAAAACACAATAATTTTTTCAACATATTTGTGGAATTCTCTCCAAATCATTTAAAATTCGATGTTTATATTAATACATAAATTGACTTAAAGCGATATTTTCTAAATTATTCTGTACATATTTAAAAATTTGCAATTTATTAAAAGCACTTGAAAACGTATAATTTTCATTGAAAAAACTACTTTTAACTAAATTAAGTATATTATAATAATAACTAGGAAATTCAAGTTTTTCCAGCATTCTTATATATGGCACTAAAAGTTCACTATTTATATGTACAAGATTCATCACGTCCATTTCTGACAGGAAAAAGTCTAGGCTGTGCTTGGTAATTTTGATGAATTTTATATTGTCGTAGATGACTTGACGGATTTTGCAGTACTCACTGCACACGATCTCCTCTTCGTCGTTGAACGTATTTTCATGAAGTTGGGATATCAATTAATCCCATTCAAACGAACTAAAAGATATTTTTTCCCATTGGTCTTTGTGCATGACGACAGCTGGAGTAAACGATCTTGCTGGACTTAGACCACACCCAATTCGACAAAAACCTTGCAGGAATTGCGTGTGGAGAAGATAATGTTCTTCATTCTTAGCTGCTTCTTCGTACTTTTCCAAAACAGCATCAAGTTCACGATCACTGCCTTCAGAAATGTAACCACTCGAAGTTGGAGTAAACATTTTGACTAATTATTATGAACTGAGATGCTTGTCATATTTATAACGTTACCCCACTACGGTAAAAACTTGAACGAACTGTTGTTCAAAAAGGCCCCCTAAATGTTGGAGTTTGTGTTGCCATAAGATTACAAAACTGGTGTATTTCTCGATTTCTCTCTGGTTTGTAGCACTTCTTAGACGACATCATCATTGTCAATCGAACTATTATGTTTTTTGGTGAGTCCGAGCCATTTAACGTACATCTTTTTTGCCTTTACGTCTTAGAACTTTTCCACTAGATATATGTCGGGATTGGTTGTTTTTTGAAGTTCCTCATCGTAAAAAACCCCTTTGATCAGTGCTCCATGCATATCTTCTATGAGATATGAAGCGGGGGGCTGGTTATTTTAACTTTGCTAATTTTAAATAGTTCAGTAGTCCAATTTTTGCGTATAACCTTTTTCGAAAACATGTATGTACACAAAAATATGGTAAAATAATTGTTACTTACATACATTGATTAATTTAGAAGAAATACATTATACAATCCAAAAACTTCTACTTATATTTGTTTATCCTATTAATTTCTTCTACGTAACCTTATACAATAATCCATACGCCAGTAATCAGACTTTTTATTTCTATGGTTCCATTTAAAATGTTCATTTTTTCGTCAAAATTAAATTTAAATTTTTCTTGACCTAAAATTGAGAAAAAAAAAATTCTTCCACTAGACAAGTTGTTGGGAGCTAGCTATCTCTTCCTAATCTTTATTTACATCGCTCTTTTGCACCGCTTGTATATTATTAAGGCAATAATAATTAAGACCAATACAAATGCAACAGCTCCAATAATTTCAAATGCAGAAACTTCGTTTTTTTTTCCATTGATCCAGAAACGCCGCTACTGTTGCCTGCTTGCGTTATTATTACCTCTTCCTTGGACTGATTAGCTCCAGCCATATTTTAACCCAATCTTCTTAATTTAATGTGACGTTCTTCTTAATAATTACCATAAACCATCTTAAAACTATTCATTTCCCATAAAATTAGTTCTTAGTTCTTGAGTGGCAGGATCGCCATGTGAAGTTCTGGTTTTACATTTTATAGTTAAGCGACGTTATTAAGATTAAAGACAACCAGTTTGCTTTAGATGTAATTTTATTCTCTCTTATTTTATAATATAATAGTTTACATGTTCCCATTTATTTTATTTATACATTATAAAAATAAATATAACTAATTTTGCTGAATCGCTAATAATAATTTCAACACCTAATAATTAATAATAACTAAAACTTAACCTACTAAATAATTAATTACAGGGTGATACTATGCATCTCACAGTCGAGGGCCGGCTTTAGGTAAAGTGTCTCGCATAAACACTCCTCTAAAATACGGTATTTTCATTAATTTTGCATAACGTACTAGATCCCTATCGTACAGCAGTCTATTGGTCAGCTTTACTAAAAGTTTTTTTGTTGTTTCTTCAAATAGAGACCCATACCGCCTTTAGCGTTCTTTTTCAAGTACAGTCCTTTGCCAAGCGATTCCATGGCTTTGTTGTGACGATGATCTTCTTCTAATTTTTTCTGAGTATTCTTTGCGTCGATGACCGTTTTGGCTATACCGGCAGCTCCTCCGCTTAATGCTCCAAGGGCACTAAGTCCGGCAAACAGAGGAATTAGCGGTAAAAATCCACCATATTTTGCACCTTCGATAGGTATGATTCTAGGTAGTTTTACTTTATTTTTACCTCCAGCTTTCTTAACCACAATTATTGCAACTTTTAAAGCGTTCGATGATGCTTTGCTCAAAGTAGATGCCGATTTCATGGATTTTTTAACCTTCATCAAAACGTGACGTCTAAAGGATTTCTTTGCTTCTTCAAGGCCAAGACCCATCTTTCTTTTAGCTTTCATCGTATTCGTTATTGCCCAAGCTGCTGCACGTTCACCAAACTTTGCGTCCTTTGATTTAACGCGTTCCCAAGCCTTGTTTTCCAACTCCAAATCGGCTTAATGACGCTCTTCCAAACTATTGTGTTGCGAATACTGAATATCGTGTGCCTTACAAGCGACGTCCAATGGATTAATGCCCGGATCTCCTCGTGCTAACCGCTTTTGAAGCTTTGTTCATGGTCTGCAATACTGATAGCCGGGAACGTGAAGTTCAAAGGGAAGATGATTGATTAGAGAATTCAACACACCTTCACCCCGGTACAGGAACATTAGAACTGATGTTGCATCATGGATGTACTTCTATTTATATAGTTATAACATCGAATAGCGTCACACACCATGAAAGTCGTTCAACAGGAGCAGACACTTCCGATCGAAAACCTGGATTTTTCTTGCTCGAAACTAGGTGGAATTGATAAACATGGTAAATTATTACCCCACTCGTTTAGAGCAGTCATCTGTGGTCCCAGTGTTTGTGGTAAAACCAACGTAATGCTATCGCTACTTTATCATCCAAACGGAGTTAGATTCAAAAACGTTTACGTCTATTCAAAGTCCTTATATCAACCGAAATATCAAATGCTTCAAGAGGTATTAAAACAAGTTCCAGGCGTTGGTTACTATCCCTTTAAAGACAACGTGGAAATTGTAGTGTAACGCTCTTTGCGTCGTCACGCGGTATTTGGCGCTTTAGTCCAGGTTTCGGATTGCCTCGGGCGCCACCTTCCGTTTAACGTGTGAAGGCCACTGGTTCCGGGTAGCGTCAGTGAAGAAATAAATACTCCAGGGGTCGTTATGGTGCCTAGGTATTCGCTACTGGGATGGTGATACTCGGAATTATATGAAAAAAATAAGAATAAAAAAAATGAAAACGACAAATAACAAAATAATTATCTTTATTCTCTAAAAAAGTTATTGTACAGGATACCGGGAAAGGGGAAGAGGAAGGGCGTGCAACGAGTGTTGTTAGCTAGCAATATCTACAGGGGGGTGCGAGACGGATAACTTAAGCAAACAAAGCGGGGGGGGGGGGCGTGCGAGTCAAAACAAAGCGAAAGCGAACGGCGGCGGTGAACGAGTAGTGAGACAACGCGTGCAATTCATAAGCAAAGCGGACACAAAATTTTCTACTACCGCGGTCAAAGTTCTACTTCGATAATGACATTGCCCTAGTTTCCCCTATTAACACGTCGGCAGAGAATACCCTATGAAAACTCAGTGCAGGTATGTTCTGGCGATTTTCCTCGACTCGGAAGCAAAACACAAGAAATTATACTGACTTAAATTGAAGGTTCGCGGCGACAGAGAGTACCCTATGAAAACTCAGCGCAGGTACGTTCTGGCGATTTTTCCCTTTCGGTATATAAAATAAAAATATGTGAATACGGCAAACGAATAAATTAATCAGAAAACGCGTCGGCAGAGAGTACCCTATGAAAACTCAGTGCAGGTACGTTCTGCCCATTTTCCCTTTCGATATCTATAATACAAATATATTCTAACAGTAAAATAATTTAATATTCCAGACAACGCGTCGACAGAGAATACCCTATGAAAACTCAGTGCAGGTATGTTCTGTCGATTTATCTCCTTTCGGTACAAAAATTCCTAGCGGTGAAATAGAACTTTGATAATACAACTAATCAAAACAAGACCATAAAATTACAATGTCTCACCAATACTCCTTCGGGCTGTTTCCTCGGCGTGCTGCTCTAGTCGGTTACTCGGCTTCAACTGCTACCAAAATATTAAATCAAATAGAACTAACTAATATTATCCTACTTTTACTCCTAATCGGATTTGGAGGGAGACAGGCGTGCGCGGACTGATCTTACGACTTAGAATAATTTCTACTTTAATCAAAATTTGGACTTAGAAGAATTCTACCAAAATTATACTTAATACTTAATAATATCTTACGGTTCGGCCGGTATCTTCGGTGCTCACTGTAGTAGGCGACTTCTGCGGCTGGTTGCTCGATGTGAACTGAACTTCATTTCTCGAGACAATGCCGTCTGGACCTCATGGGTACCATCTCTCCGCGGTTCGAAAGGTAGGAGGTAAGCGCGCGCCGGCTAAGCGAGTCGTTCTCCGGTAAACGGCACGTTGTGAATATTTATTTAAATAACAATGAAAATAAAGAAAACGGATTCCTCAAAATATTTATAACCGGGTAGAAAAATGAAATAAAAATAAAAGGAACAGGGTGAGATAAAAAAAATAATATAGGAAATTAATTAACTTCGTTACACACCCTACCTACTTCGGGAAAAAAAAAATTATATATATATATATATACATTTTTGTTTTACAACTTGTCACCTAGAAATAAAAAAAAGAAAATTTTAGACAAATCCTATCAGGTGCCTACCCCTGTAACGGCCGAACCCTATATTCGGGGTAGGTACGCCTGTTACAAAAAAAAAAAAATTAAGACAAAAAAAAAAAATCTTCTACGGCGTCTTCGTTTGTACTCTGTCTTCGGTCGAGGAGGTATGGACATCCATCCATACTCTGGGCAGGTCACGTAGTTGTTCTGAACATCGCTTGGACAACTGTTATCGGGAGACGGCATCGGTTACATGAGCGGGGCGTAGATCTTTTATATGAATCCGCGAGACGCGTTTTCCGGTTTTTGTCTTAAGGTCGTAAACTACCGGTGATATTACACGGATGACTGTATACGGACCGGAGTACTTAGGAGCGAGTTTTGCAGCGAAACCTTTTTCGGCGGACGACAAGTGGTGTTCTCGTTTCATGACTTGGTCCCCAACATGACAACGCCATTCCCGGCGTCTCAAGTTATAGTGGCGGCTCTGGTTGGTAAAGGCTCTAGCGAGATTAATTCGGACCATCTCGAAAGTCTTCTTTAGACGTTGCAGCCTTTCGGTATGCTTGACGCTCTCGACTTGTTGGGTCTCCTCTGTTTCGTCTGTTCCTGGTGGCGGCGGGGTATGGTAGACTGCTTTTGGTACTTCCAATTCTCGTCCAAAATTTAAAAAGGCGGGGGTGTATCCGGTGGATTCCTGTCGGGCGGTGTTGATTGCGAATGACAACTCCGGTAAATGCACGTCCCATTTGCGGTGATCTTGGTCGCAGAACTGGGCTATCATGGTCTTTAAGGTTTTGTTAGCTCTTTCGACGGGATTAGCCTGTGGTGTATACGGTGGTGTTCTGCGGTGGGTGATTCCGAGTTCTTTCAGCATATCCTCGAACAGGTGGCCAGTGAACTGGGTTTCGTTGTCACTAAGGACTACTTTAGGACATCCAAAACGGGTAACTATTTCTTCATATAGTGCTTGTGTGACGGCTTTGGCGGTAGCTCTTCGAATCGGTCGACATTGTACCCATTTAGTGAATCGGTCCTGAAACACCACTAAAAAGGTGTTTCCTTTGGAAGACCGGGGCAGGGGACCTACTAGGTCAGTGCTAACACATTCCCATGGCAGACGGTTGGGGAAGGGTTGCATCTTGCCTGCGGGTTTCATCTGTGATGGCTTGAACCGTTGACATGAATAGCAGCTGCGGACATATTTGGTGATATCACGGAACATTCCAGGCCAGTAGTAATGGGCCGCAATTCTTGCGATCATCTTGGCGATACCCATGTGTCCAGCTGTCGGTGCGTCGTGCATCTCTTTCAGCACATTGAGCCGGGTTAGCTTTGGGACACACAGCTTCCACGGATCGACTAGTTCTGGTTCGGTCAGATCACTCGAATCCCAGAAATGACGGTACAAACGGTCGTCTCGGATACAGTAGTCCGGGAAAGCATCAGGATTTTGTCGGACTTCTTCTTTCTTTTTCTGGTACCACGGGCACTCGGTAAATGGTTCTATGGCAGCCAGGTCTTCAGTATATTCCTCGGTCTCGCCTTGCGGTTCTCGGGACAAAGCATCGGCTACTTTATTCAGTCCACCGCGTCGGTACTTGACTTCAAAGTCATACTGCTGTAGGAACATACTCCAACGGGCAAGACGGCCTGCGGGGCTTTTGATGGAGTGTAGCCATCGGAGTGACTGGTGATCAGTGAGGACGGTAAAATGGTAACCTTCCAGGTAGGGTCGCAGCTTCTCGATTCCCCATACTATGGCCAAACATTCCTTCTCAGTTACTGAATAAGCCTTTTCAGTCGTTGACAAGGATCGACTCGCATACGCTATCACATGTTCTCCATTCTCTCCGGTTTGTGTCAATACTGCTCCTAGGCCTTGTTCGGACGCGTCCGTCTGTAGCGTGAATGGCTTATTGAAGTCGGGGCACGCAAGGACTGGTGCCTCGGTTAAGCATGTTTTAAGCTTCTGAAATGCTTCTTCTTGTTCGGTTCCCCAGTGCCAACGGCGATTCTTCTTCAGGAGGCGGTGCAAAGGGGCGGCTACGTCGGAAAATGCAGGAACAAAGCGTCGGTACCACGAGGCCATTCCCAAAAATCGTCGCAGGTCTCGGACACGTGTCGGTGCCGTTAGTTCTACGATGGAGGCCACTTTGTCAGGGTCGATGCGGATACCTTCCGATGTCACTAGGTGGCCTAAATACTTGAGGGATCTTTTTCCAAAATCACACTTATCGGGGTTAATACGCAGATTAGCGGCCCGGAGACGACGAAACACTTCCTTTAAGTTGCGCAAATGCTCGTCGAAAGTGCGACTAGCACAATTATATCGTCTAGATATGCAAAACAGTAAGGATCCATCTCCGGTCCAATTATCTTATCCATCAGTCGTTGAAACGTGGCGGGAGCGGCATGTAGTCCGAATGGCATCACGCGGAACTGATATAGCCCTCGACCAGGGACGGTGAATGCGGTGATCGGTTTACTATCTTCGGTGGGCGCTACCTGCCAATAACCTTGGCGCAGGTCGATGCTGGAAATATAACGGGCGCGACGGAGCTTGTCTAGGACGGCATTTATAAACGGTAGCGGATAGGCATCCTTCTCGGAGACGGAGTTGACTTTCTGAAAGTCAATGCAGAACCTAGGTTTGCCATCTTTCTTTCGTACGATGACTACCGGTGAGCTCCACGGGCTCTCTGAGGGTTCTATGATGTCTTCTTCCAACATTCTATCCACTTCGGTATTTATCACTTCCTGCATTCGTGGATTCTGAGGTCGGTAACGTTGCTTAATCGGTTCTGGATTTAGGAGACGGATCCTATGTTCCACCAACGGCGTTACCCCTCGTATGTTTTCAAACAACGGTAATTCGTCTTGCAGGAAGGCGTTTAATCGGTCTTTTTTTTCCGGAGTGAGAGTCAGGGCTGGTCCTACTTCGATGGTTTCAACGGGGAAGCATGGTACGGGCGTTGCATCCACTATCACGGGGTGGTTATCCACTAAAATTTGCCCACTCCCTAGGTTGAGTGAGAATCGGTTTTTCCGGAGAATGTCCATTCCAAAGACCAAGTCTGAAGAAAGTCCTTGTAGATGTCCGAAAGTTGCGTCGAAATGATGGTCCTCCAACTGGACCTCTATACGGTATACGTCCGACACAGTAACGGTTTCTCCGTTCGCCAATCTGGCAGAACTTGCGGTGGCGGTAGTCTTTGGTATGCCTAGTGATTCCCACTGTTTGGCTATCCGGTCTCCCACATAGGATATCACAGCTCCAGTATCTATCAGAGCTTGGCATTTTCCACCAGGTACATTTACGGGTATATGGGGGCGGCAATCTTCATATGGTAAAGCGGCTGAGGCATCATGAGGACGTTGCTGCACTGGCCTCGTCTCGTTGCAGCGTCCTATTGGTTTTCCGGCCGCTGACACTGGCAGTCGCGGGACAGGACTCCATCTCTCTTGCATCTGGAGCAAAATATCTTGGGAACCTCTTTACATTGGCTCCTGAAGTGTCCTGTTTGGCCACAGCGCCAACATTCCCGATTCCTTTCTACGGGCCTGCTAGTGGACGGTAAAGCTGGTAATTGTTGATTCATCCTGGTGCGGTCGCCGGCATTTCTCGGTGTGACGGGGGCAGTAGGAGAGGTACTTGACGGAGGGGGAGTGTTTCTGTAAGGGGAAGGCTGAGGGGTAGGGTTGGCTCTGTAAGGGATAGGCGGACTGGGTGGGATGTTTCGGTGATGGGACGGTTGTGTAGGCGCAATGTTTCTATAAGGGGAAGATGAAGGCGGGTCGCTGCGATACGGGGTAGACGGAATATTTCTAATCTGCGGTAGAGGGGCAGGTGGGACTGGTGTCTGGGAGAGTTCGATTTCCATTCGTAACAACTCGTATTCGCGGACAACTTTGGCGAATCCATTAGCATCTGTGAAGTCAGTTCGGCGGATTTGACGGCGAAATTCCGGGTGTAGGTTCCGGTAAAGCCAATTTAGTTCCTGGTCTGGTGATATGCTTCCATGTCGGCGAATAAGTGTTTGCAGATCGGTAATGTAGGAGGCGGTGTCCTCCTGTAGGTGATGAGTTCTTCTACTGATCGCAGCCTCCAGATCTATGCGGTAATTTACAGGAAAGAAGAAATCCTGGAAGGCGGCACAGAATTCTCCCCAGTTAGTCCAAAAACGTCGGTAATTCCTAAACCATAAGGCGGGCATCCCTTGCAGTAATTCTGGCATGGCTTGTAGTAATCGGTCGGCGGTAATCCCCTGAGATTCACGAATCTCCTCTAGTCTTTCTAGGAAAGTAGCGGGGTCACTGGTTCCATCAAAGGTAATGTGCCAGTCTTTTACTCTTACGGGAGGCACCACGGTGTTCATAGCTGGACTTGGTTGCGGTTGCGCTGTCTGGATTCCAACTAGCGTTCCACTCAGCATGCTAGTCATCGTCGGGTTTCCTGCACTCGTCACGGTTACAGTGGAGGTCATCGTAGGGTGGGTTGTGGTCGCGGTCGTTGTGCCAGAGGTAGAAGGAAGGCTTAATATCTGCGTAGTAGTTGGTACGGTAGCGGTCCGTCTTTCTCTAAGGAACTTGATTAAACGTTTTCGCTTATCATCCACGGTGCCGGTGGCCTCTAGATGGAACCTCACTAGTTCCACATCCAGCTCGTCTTTCCAGAGCAGGTATACCCATCCTACTCGGGTATCGGTCGGATCATTCCCTTGGCCTGGGCTTGTCGGATTCTGGGTTCCCGCAGACCCTGCGGCAGTCGTTACTGCGACTTGCAATCCTCCCGGATTGTTCGGCATCTTAGTATTTCAACGGTCTTTTCTAATAACGGTTTCGCCAAACTGTAATTTGCACGTCTTGCTCGGTCGACTGTCGGATTTTAACTCCCCTAATTTCTTCTTAATATACGGAAATGTCTCTAGCCACCGTAAAAAGGTAGGGATATGTGCTTCTGCGCACTCGGAAGTCTGTCTGGCTCGAAATTACGGCTTATTCCTTGATATCTCGAGAACGGTCTCTTGAAACGGCAAACGGATTTCACCAATCGATTCTACGACCTCGACAACCTATTAAAAGAGGGGTCACTCGATATTCTTTTAGCCTGTCAAAATGACAGATCGGTGGTTTCTGTCGGTTTTCGGTAGATTTCGGCCTTGGGACGTGTTTGGCAGTAGTTCGGGCTCTATTTAAGCAAAAATTGGACCATCTGTCAAAATGACAGGTCCTCGGATTTTGACGGATTTCGGTCTATTTCGGTCCTCTGATTCGTTCTACGGTAGTTTTGGCTCTCTAGGACGGTCGGTTCAACCTTGGCCTCGAAATCGGCTTTTTCCACAATTTCGGTAATCAGCAGTCTTGGGACACCTTAAAAACGGTCCCTGCTCGGGCGCCAAATTTGTAACGCTCTTTGCGTCGTCACGCGGTATTTGGCGCTTTAGTCCAGGTTTCGGATTGCCTCGGGCCTTCCGTTTAACGTGTGAAGGCCACTGGTTCCGGGTAGCGTCAGTGAAGAAATAAATACTCCAGGGGTCGTTATGGTGCCTAGGTATTCGCTACTGGGATGGTGATACTCGGAATTATATGAAAAAAATAAGAATAAAAAAAATGAAAACGACAAATAACAAAATAATTATCTTATTGTACAGGATACCGGGAAAGGGGAAGAGGAAGGGCGTGCAACGAGTGTTGTTAGCTAGCAATATCTACAGGGGGGTGCGAGACGGATAACTTAAGCAAACAAAGCGGGGGGGGGGGCGTGCGAGTCAAAACAAAGCGAAAGCGAACGGCGGCGGTGAACGAGTAGTGAGACAACGCGTGCAATTCATAAGCAAAGCGGACACAAAATTTTCTACTACCGCGGTCAAAGTTCTACTTCGATAATGACATTGCCCTAGTTTCCCCTATTAACACGTCGGCAGAGAATACCCTATGAAAACTCAGTGCAGGTATGTTCTGGCGATTTTCCTCGACTCGGAAGCAAAACACAAGAAATTATACTGACTTAAATTGAAGGTTCGCGGCGACAGAGAGTACCCTATGAAAACTCAGCGCAGGTACGTTCTGGCGATTTTTCCCTTTCGGTATATAAAATAAAAATATGTGAATACGGCAAACGAATAAATTAATCAGAAAACGCGTCGGCAGAGAGTACCCTATGAAAACTCAGTGCAGGTACGTTCTGCCGATTTTTCCTTTTCGGTATATAAAATAAAAAATATGTGTATACGGCAAATCAATAAATTAATCAGAAAAACGCGTCGGCAGAGAGTACCCTATGAAAACTCAGTGCAGGTACGTTCTGCCGATTTTCCCTTTCGATATCTATAATACAAATATATTCTAACAGTAAAATAATTTAATATTCCAGACAACGCGTCGACAGAGAATACCCTATGAAAACTCAGTGCAGGTATGTTCTGTCGATTTATCTCCTTTCGGTACAAAAATTCCTAGCGGTGAAATAGAACTTTGATAATACAACTAATCAAAACAAGACCATAAAATTACAATGTCTCACCAATACTCCTTCGGGCTGTTTTCTCGGCGTGCTGCTCTAGTCGGTTACTCGGCTTCAACTGCTACCAAAATATTAAATCAAATAGAACTAACTAATATTATCCTACTTTTACTCCTAATCGGATTTGGAGGGAGACAGTCGTGCGCGGACTGATATTACGACTTAGAATAATTTCTACTTTAATCAAAATTTGGACTTAGAAGAATTCTACCAAAATTATACTTAATACTTAATAATATCTTACGGTTCGGCCGGTATCTTCGGTGCTCACTGTAGTAGGCGACTTCTGCGGCTGGTTGCTCGATGTGAACTGAACTTCATTTCTCGAGACAATGCCGTCTGGACCTCATGGGTACCATCTCTCCGCGGTTCGAAAGGTAGGAGGTAAGCGCGCGCCGGCTAAGCGAGTCGTTCTCCGGTAAACGGCACGTTGTGAATATTTATTTAAATAACAATGAAAATAAAGAAAACGGATTCCTCAAAATATTTATAACCGGGTAGAAAAATGAAATAAAAATTAAAGGAACAGGGTGAGATAAAAAAAATAATATAGGAAATTACTTAACTTCGTTACAGTAGATCCCAACAAGGCCAAACCAAATTCCGTCTTTATATTTGACGATGTGGCTTGTGACGTACAAAAGAAAATTACCGAGTACTATTCCATGTGTAGACATAAGGATATTGATGCGTCCTATCTATGTCAGACTTATAGTAAAATACCTAAGCAATTAATACGAGATAATTGTAACTTGATTGTGCTATTCAAACAAGACAATACAAATTTAAGGCATATATTTGACGAGCATGTATCGCCAGATATGACTTTTGAGAAATTTAGAAATATGTGCGCCGAGTGTTGGAATAATAGATATGGTGCTCTCGTCATATTTAAAGATTTTGATCTTAACAAGGGAAGATATCGCAAAGGCTTTGACAAGTACATTAAAATAGATACGAAGGATGATAAACGTCAGTCTGTATCATAATGTCAAACGATCGAGTTGCTGTGGCCACGCGCAAACGGAAAATTGCCGAACTTGCACGATCTATTCGAAAAAAGTATGTGGCTTTAAAACTAGGAAAAACAGAACAAGATGAATCCATCTATAAACTATTTAAGCCAATTTCGGAACCTCTTCAGGAAATCGTTCAATCATCGAAAATCCTACACAAATCCGTTGGCGCTCTTAAACGCATTAAAAAAGAAGAAAAAGAAGAACGACCGATATTTAAAAAGGAAGACGAAGAAGATAATCAGATGAAAGATTATGAAGATCGAAATATATCTTTTCTTCCATTGGAGGATGTGGCCGCGACTCAAAGTGATGATTCTAAAGGTGAGGTGTTTAGCGAGGATGAAGATGATGGGACTGAAAATATTACACAAGAGTATATTGATCAATACCCATTAATGTCACATAAATACATCACCGATTTCTGGAATAAAAGTGACAAAATAGATAAAGTGTATGGTCCTGTTTACGATTCGACTCATTAGAAATGGTTGCTCGGTGGAAAAGATTTAGATTTTAATTTACGTAATCACATCATAACGCAGGGTCAATATATGAATGGAACTACAGGCCTTTATGAACTAATATTTTACGATGAACCTGAAGGTTATACCAAGGAAGATTTGGAAAATTACAAGTCAATTTTAACTATGACAGGTGTTCATAGAGATACTCTTGGACGTATGAAGGGTACTAATAGATGGAAATGGCGTCATATAATTAAGCCAATGTTCCGACGTAATACATTAGGAAGCGGCATGCATTTGACGTACAACGAAGACCCAGTAGAATATATCTACTGGGACGATCCGAACGAGTTATGTGACCGATTAAAAATTTTGCTAGCATCTCAACGGGCTGGCAACACCGTTTCTCATAACAACGAAATAGTAGCCATCTTAAATGAACTCGAAGAGGCCAATATAATACGTTAACACCATGTTTGTTAGTCACATTTTCATCATGAGCGCCGACAAATTCGGTCGCCATTTAGGAACACACAGATTACAGTCAAATTCTCTATTATCAAGACCAGCTCTATCTCATACCTCCGATGGAGATGTAGACATTGAATTTTTAAAAATTTGTAATTTAAAACCGCCGACAAATAAAACTGACGCTGCCAACAAGGAATACGTCGATTTGTTGATAAAAACAAAGATCCAAAACGTTAATGATGATGTAGCAGGCATACATGCATTCATATCACGACATCCTCCTACAGCAAGTAAACATATGGCAACAAAAAAGTACGTGGATGATGTCATTGTTGTAAGCAATGATTCTTTACGAAAGAACATTGTCGAGGAGGTGGAAAAATTCCGAACAGATTTCAACATTCAACTTGATGATATTCGGGGTATTGTTAACCATGTGGAATCAATGAATTTGAGTTCACGTCTTCATGCTATAGAGGCAAAACTAAGCAGAATAACTATATAAAAGTACCTAATATACTTTCGTTTTTTTCAATCGTCAACATGTCATCAAAGGAAAAGATTCAACTCGTTAACGAGCTACACAGATCAGCTAGAAAAAATTATCCAAGAAGACGTACGATTATTAAGGGATTGGATGATTTATGGCAAATGGACTTGGCGGAAATGAGAAACTACTCACATCAAAATAAAGGCTATAAATTAATCATGGTTGTTATAGATTGCTTTTCCAAATTCGTGTGGACTCGACCATTGAAAACGAAAACTGGCGAAGAAATTACCAAGACATTTAGTGACATTTTAGTTCATACTAAACGATGTCTGAAAAATCTACAAACTGATCAAGGAACAGAATTTTTCAACGCAAAATTTCAAAAACTTGTGGAAAAACACCATATAAATCACTATAATACGTCATCCGTTATAAAAACTTCAATGGCTGTGAGGGTAATCCGTACCTTGAAATCAAAACTATTTAAATATTTCAGTTTAAATGGTACTTATAAATGGCTCAATGAATTACCGAAAATTACACAACAATACAACGAGACTAAGCATAGTAAAACGAGATTTAAACCTGAAGAAGTAAACAAATCCAATGAGCAGAAAATTCTTCGAAAATGTTACAGCCATTTGAAAATTGCTGGTCCGAGGAAATTAAAAGTTGACGGTATTGTACGCATCAGCAAAGCGAAACATTTTTTCGAAAAAGGTTATACGCCAAATTGGACGACTGAATTATTTAAAATTATGAAAGTAAAAATAACTAACCCCATTACATATCTTTTAGAAGATATGCACGGTGCACCTATTAAAGGAGCTTTCTACGAAGAGGAATTACAAAAAACCACTAATCCCGACATTTATTTAGTTGAAAAAATTCTACGGAGAAAAGGCAAAAAGATGTACGTTAAGTGGCTTGGTCTCGATAAGAAACATAACAGTTGGATCGAAACTGCCGATTTAGTATAGAAATCAATGTAAAACGCGAACAAATTTCTGCAATTCAGGGGCCTTTTGTGAAACGAGGTTGCTATTTCCGCCAACGTCAATATAAAAAAATTACGGTGGGTGGGGTTACATCTATAAATACCATCTCCCGATCGATTTGTCTCTCATTCTTGTTGAATAATTTAAGTCGAAAAGTGTAATAACAAACACATGATTCAACACGATGAACCTGTCAAACGTCAACGCATTTCAAACGATGATAGCGGATATGAAACGGAGAGTGAGATTGAAGTAACTCTAACACCAGTATCCAGCGTAGATTACGATCGTGAGTAGATACTAAATGCCGGTACAAATGTGCAAACCGGTTTATTTGACCTTCATTCCATATATGGACATCCGGTGACCACCTGCCAAACCGGTTATGTAAATAAGGTATCCAATTATATTTAATGAGCAAAAAAATGCATCTTATTATATCTAATGAGTATTCTATATATGGACATCCGGCGACCACCTGCCAAACAGGTTATTTAAAAAATATAATTATATCTAATAAGCAAAAAACTGCATCTTATTATATCTAATGAGCATTCCACATATGAACATCGGGCGACCACCTGCCAAACCTGTTATGTAAAAAATATAATTATATCTAATGAGCAAAAAACTGTATCTAATTATATCATTCATTCCACTTAATTAAAATGTGTGGGAAACACGATGTAACAACGTTCTCACGCTTGGACTTGTCGGTGGATGACACGCAACCGGTTCTGCGCATCTGGGGGTCACGTGATCATTTTATTTTAGTATATATGGGAAGCGAATTATTTTGTTCCTCCAATTTGCGTCCGAGCGTCCGGACGCAAACTTAATCTAGGGTGTAAAACTTCCATAAGGGCAATGTTAAATATCATCTAAATGTACCTCCAATTTGCGTCCGAGCGTCCGGACGCAAACTTAAATTAGGGGGTAAAACTTCCATAAGAACAATGTTAAATATCATCTAAATGTACCTCCAATTTGCGTCCGAGCGTCCGGACGCAAACTTAACCTTCAATATTATCTCGTATATAAAAATTCTGAATAATTCTCATTTTAAATACCCATATTACTTTCGAAGTAGATGATATTTTATCTTATTTTCGCATATTTAACTTATTATATATATATATATATATATATATATATATATATATATATATATATATATATATATATATATATATATATATATATAGTAGAGTAAAATATTGGGGAGCAGCAAGAATAAAAGAACAAAGTGTACTCTTTTAGGATTTATTCCAAGCTTTCGAGCGTGGTTACGCTCATCATCAGGGAAGCTGTAAGTGATGAGCAACAAAATTGGTACAATAAAATGGGGTATTACAAAAAAAAACATACCCCTAGTGAGATTGTTGTTCACAGGTTGTAAAATTAAAAATTGTTAAAATACAGATTAAAAACACGTCCACATAATAATCTGTATTTTAACAATTTTTAATTTTACAACCTGTGAACAACAATCTCACTAGGGGTATGTTTTTTTCTGTAATACCCCATTTTATTGTACCAATTTTGTTGCTCATCACTTACAGCTTCCCTGATGATGAGCGTAACCACGCTCGAAAGCTTGGAATAAATCCTAAAAGAGTACACTTTGTTCTTTTATTCTTGCTGCTCCCCAATATTTTACTCTACTTCGGAATCACACAGCAAATACTTTCAAAATCTATATCTATATCTATCTATATATATATATATATATATATATATATATATATATATATATATATAACTAATTTTTTTTTTTAATTGATAAATATGTAGGAAATAATTTTCCAAAAGTTTATTTAATTTTGTAATTGCTTTATATCTTTGTTATAATGAAATATCTTCTAATTATTGTAAACTAGAAAGAACACTTGTAAATTAAACTTACAGGATTCCATTAAAATTCAAGCATAACTTAATATTTACATAGCTTCTCTTTTTATTTTAGTTTTTTTTGTATCTTTGAAAGCAAAAAGAAGAAAGATTTTTGTTACCTTTCGAGTTATAAAGGTTTTCCCTTTACTGTTCTACCGATGAAGTACTAAATAAGGCAGCTGGAACCTGAACCTGTATGGGTTATTAAGATAACATATTCCACGGAATATTAACTGCAGTTATACCTTAAAAGCCAGGACTGTTTTTCCTCCCACTCCAACATCAACGATAAGTTATGTATTCTGGGGTTGATTAAGTTAACATTTTATATATTCTGTTTTTTTTTGTGTCCACTTTATTTCGTTTTGTATATATATAGTATAAATTTAATAAATTATAGTGTTCTAAACTTTCTTTTATTTGCTACATACTAGCTACGATTGGAAGAAAAAGCAAACTAGGTTTTTTCAATTTTTTTTCCATATTTAAATAAATAAAATTGTGGCGCCCTTATTAGTATCGTTATCTCGAGGGTAGTCCGTAAATCGACGTCGGATACTCTGTTTGCTTTTTCTAACAATAAAACCGGCCACGTTCACACACCCTGAGCAATATTTATCTATTGTATAACCCCCCCGCTATATTTTCACGGAAAATACAAAAAGGTGGTTACACAATATATATATATATATATATATATATATATATATATATATATATATATATTTTACTTCAAAGCTACTTCACCACCATAATACTTTTCCATCAATAACACTTTAAGCAGCAGACAGCGGGTCATTTCAATTATAATTCCCATTTTATCTAGCTTTTTTACATCCTTGCTACAATATCAACACAATACTTTAGCGCTAATATGATAACATACTAGTTTTTATCATTAAAATTTTTAAACCATAATTTTTACTTTCTCCATCAATATAATGCGTCCTCCTTTCGATAAAACTAACTACCAATTTGAACTTTTTCGTTATAGAGAACTAAAATATCATTATTGTTATTTCGCTAATTCTATTTATTCCAACAATGTAATTTTAATGCCATGTTCTATCAAAACGTATTTTCACATAATCGGTTTCATGAATTAAAAACTTGAGTATTTTCACAATTTTTCGGTATTTCACCTATCATTCTATACTTCTCAGTTATAACAAAACAGTCAAGAGCGGACGAAACAAACTCGAAGATATAATCAACTTTACACATAGCATTATAGATTAAAATCTTCCATTTCCGGGTGTTTAACATAACCTGTCATACTAGTTATAACAACTACATCAAGATAGAACGGAAACAAGTTCCAAAAATATAATAATACACTAAAATTAAAAAATCACTTCCGACTACTTTCGAATGAAACCGAGTATCTCCGACCATATTTATCATAAGCTTATGTACTGGTTGTAGCACTTTAGTCACATACCGCCAAGATGGGAAACAACAAGCTCCAAAAATGTGAGGAGTGTAACGTTATAACTCGAATTGATAATCTAAAAAGGCACATTCAACGAAAGGACTTTACAAAAAACCCAAAAATTAAATATAATGAAGAATCTTTACGTGCCACACTATCAAAATATTCAATAGTACTGATCATCAAGACAATTTTTGAATTGTTTACTTTTGAAGTGTGTCTACAAACGCTTCTGGACTTTTGTAGAGATGAAATAAAAAAAATCTACTAGAATAAAGATCGAAATACAAAATAAAACAGTGGAAGCCGAAAAAGATCTACTCAAGGAAGGAATACAGATGTTAACTCACCGAAATGGAAAAATTTTACGAGGTATAGAGGAATCAAAAGAAGCATTTAGAAAAAGAAATTACTCTCTATTAGACATCCAAAAAACATGGTTAAATATTTACTGCAATATTGAAAAAATTCTAATACCTAATCGACAAATTCTCATTTTTGAGGATGTGAATGGAAATATCGGCAAATCCTTTTTTATTGAATATATAATAAACACGATAAACGACTATGTAATTAATATCATGGGATTGGCTACTACTAACTTCGAAGAGGTGTATGAAAAGGTTCAACGCGCACAAATTAACAGAACTCACGATAAAATCGATTTTATTTTTAACCTTACTAGGAATACCGCACAGATGCGAAAAAACAAGTTTGGAAACCCATACAGTGAATTTTAAAAATCCTTTAAATACGTTGAGCAAATTCTAGATGGTAATTTTCCAGGCATGAATCATCGGCAGGCAATTAAATTAATTAAACCTGTATACATGTTAGTGTTCTGCAATGAAAGTGACATATTCAAAACAATGAGCCCGGATCGTCTAAAATTTTTCAATTGGTCAACCCATGATATCGACGCATGGTTAACATAATAATGAAAGAATAATAATATTTGAAAAATTTAAATGTAGCAATTGTATATTATCTTAAACGATGTTTAATAAATAATAAAAATCTGTATGTTTCCATTATTAGTAAATCCTCATTATTGAAAAATAGGAATATCTATAATCATGTATTTCGAAAGATACACATCTATAATACTCTTGTCTATAAAAACTGCTGAATATGTTTAATGGCTAAAGACACATTAAACATATATTAATATATAAAGAAACTTGATTTCAGAAAAGGTTACTTAACCATCAACAGGATGTAAGCAGCGCCATCTATTTATAACACCAAAGACTAATTGTATTATTCATTTCACGTTGTAACAAATGCATATAACTTTAAACGGCAGTTAGTTTTTCTCAATATCCGAAGATAAATTCATTTAACATTTATTTAACATACTGGTTTGAACACACTTGCTTTATTAAGGGACTTCAAAAATACAATATATTTTTATATAAATTATTTTATTCATTATTTAAACATTAATGCTATGTAAATACCACCAAAATATCCTCTACTAATTATTTTTCTTCATGAATATCCAATATATCATTACATTTTAACAATAATACAAAATAAATTATAAAATAATACCAAGTTGGCGTAGTCTACTAAGAATCCGATCTATTTGACCAATAGAACTGTTGTTAGTGATAAGATATCTGAGTTGGTCAACCAAACTGTTAGAATCATTATTAACATCATTTTTTTGATCAAATCAATCTTCATGATCGCCATTTACATTTTCTTCATCATAATTCTCATTTTTCGCTTCAATAATCATTTCACTCATTTTTTTATTAATATTTACCTCACATTCATCGGCGTTAAATGAGTATTTAGGAAACGAATTATATTGATTCAAGCATTCATATGTTGCTGCACCTTTTTCAGAATTATACTTGGATATATTTGTTTGATGCGTGTCGTTATTTATATAATTATTTTTGTCACATCTTTCATTTGCAGATGAAACCGCCAAAGTGTCTTTTATCAGATTGGAAATCCTTTTTCTTTTTGGAGGAAATATTTTGGTTATAATGCTTTTATACTTCCAACTACGGTTAAAATTAATTTTATTATCACATCTTTTGTGGGCATTTGATATCAATAGAATTTTTTTGTAAGCAAGTAAATCCTCCTCAAAAAATGTTTCTGGTCTGTTTTTTTGTTAGAAGTTGTTTTAATCCTTCTGTTAATGTAAACTCATGATCCAAAATCTTCATAATATTATCTCTAATTGATACAGGGCTGTCTCCAACATAGTATATGCAAGATTTAAGTACTTAACCATAACAGTTAGGATCTGGTAGTAGATTACCAGTTCAGAAAAATATTAACTTTTTTAATAAACCGCTACCAACCTACGCAGACGAATATGACCCAATAGAGTTTTCATGTGGAGACTTTTGTACAGTTAGACAACTGGTCTACGATGACACAAAATTTCTTGAAATAAGAAAACATGGTATTGAGATTCATCTAACACATTCAGATGTCAAAGAAATATTGGAAGCTGACCGCTGCCTATTATCACACCGAGAATCGATATTAGAACAACTTTCCTTTTGTTCATACTACTATAATATTTTAGATATTATTAAAACAAACTTTATAGAGTGTAATAAATTAGAAGTTTTATATGGGTTTTGCCAGATATCTAGGGAAAGTTTAGTAAGTCTTGCACTTAGAGAATACATCTACTTTTACAAAGGTAGAGTTATTGCTGATTTAAATAAATGGGTTTTAAAAATTATTAGTATTATTTTTCCCCGAACTTGTATCATAACTGATCACGCATTTATTTTTAGTATTGTGTAGGTAAATTAAGGTATTTTATTACATAGGTAATATACTTATGTACAATTTAATTTTTAGAAAATCTGTGTTTATCTTTAAATTCCAGTTGCCCAAAAATGTCCAACCTGCTATAGCCATTAACCTTTCTTCTTGTTCTGTCTACTTTTTTTGCTGTTCTACAAACATAATACTTTTCTAACCTAACACTTTAAATAATTAGCGGATGACATTTTTTATTATCAAACCTTAGATCATATTTTTACTTTTTTATTATATTAATTTAATACCTACTCGGACAGATGCGCGAGATAAGCTGAGACAAGTTAAATCTAAAAAAAGCTTATACCAATTACCTAAATGCTTATTAAATAGACGTGTAACCCGTCAGTTATCTATTCATAGATAGCGCTACTTACTAAATGTGGATGATTAAGTAAGTTTACATGAAAGAATAAATATAATTTAGTATTTACGGAGTATCTTATTATATTAATATGTTTTTCACATTCATATTTGTTGCTTTTATGATTTCTTTCTACTTGGTTCGGATATTGTTAAGGTAAAATCTTTTCTCTACCTATTGGTAGACAGCTAACAAATTGGAAAGATGATGTCACTTTCAGCATGTATCTACTTTTCTTCATGTCTATATCGGAATTAAACACTAAAAAATAGACGGCTGCTTTTATTTAAAATATAGTATAAAAGATTTATTAAATATATGTAAAACAGATATAAAGCTTTTAACCAGTTTTTCAAAAGTTTGATTTTAAATCATCACGGACCTGCGATAATCTTCAATTTCACAAGTGTTTTAACGAATGGAATAATGTCTTTACCAAGGAAATGCGCCACCCTTATTGCATCGACAATCTGATTAGGATCCGCGCCCCATTTCACAGGGGTATTTTCATCATCATCATCATCATCATCTGGTATTTGTTTGTAGTCATCTTCAATTAAGTCATCAGATATTCCACCGCTTCTCATATCGCTTACATCATAATTCACATCTTTATACGAAAGTAGAGTATTGCTGATTTGCCCATTTAAATGGGGTATATGTTTACTAATATTGGGCGCGAATATTTTTATCGGGGTAGAACCATGTGTTTTGTTATTATTTGTATCATCACTTAATTGCTCCGCATCGATGGATAGTGGACCTTTACCGCTTTCTTGTAGTTTCAGTTTTCCAATTTTAGAAAGAAATTCCTTAGTACAATTTCTAATTATTGTTTTGTTTTTAAACAAAGGTTTAATTATATTATTAAATTTTTTCTTATCTGCCTGGTGCCTTGGACGACCTTTTGAGTCTTTATGGACACCTGATATCTCCAACATCCTCTTATAACTAATAAGATCGTCATTTGTAAAATTAAGCGGGTGTTTGGAAAATAATAATTCGTATAACCCAGGAGAACTAATAAACTTATTTCCATTTAAAATTATTTCCTCTTCATCAAACTGTATGTTTTTACCACCAAGCTTCCACTTTGAAAATTCATATACAGGACCATATGTCTTATCAAATTGTTTTCTGTATTTTTTTATATAACAATTGTCATTTTCTTCTGTTTGTTTCGAATAATTTTTCGCATGCTGGTTCATAATACAGTTGCTGTTTTATAACGTTTAAAAAAACACTGTTACACTTTAAATAACGTGAGTAATGTAATTAAATTTTGCGTATTACACCCTATTTATGCTGTCAATGTTGTCATAATCATCCCGTACCTGACATACCTGTTGAAGCTGTCTGAGCTGTCATACCTGTCGGAACTATCGCAGCAGCCAGAGCTGTCGGAGCTGTTATACCTAAACATTCAAATTTTAACTACTTGGACAGATTTAAGAAGTAACAAACCATACTTTTTACTGTCTCGTCACTTTCGGAAACAAAAAGACAACTTAAAATTATTAGCCTAAATGAAAACTAAATTCATATAAAAAATCTAATGTTATTGAAATGAATGTGCATATTAAAATAGGCTCATCTATGTTCTTATAAATCAACTTCTTTTAATATGCACATTCATTTCAATAACATTAGATTTTTTATATGAATTTAGTTTTCATTTAGGCTAATAATTTTAAGTTGTCTTTTTGTTTCCGAAAGTGACGAGACAGTAAAAAGTATGGTTTGTTACTTCTTAAATCTGTCCAAGTAGTTAAAATTTGAATGTTTAGGTATAACAGCTCCGACAGCTCTGGCTGCTGCGATAGTTCCGACAGGTATGACAGCTCAGACAGCTTCAACAGGTATGTCAGGTACGGGATGATTATGACAACATTGACAGCATAAATAGGGTGTAATACGCAAAATTTAATTACATTACTCACGTTATTTAAAGTGTAACAGTGTTTTTTTAAACGTTATAAAACAGCAACTGTATTATGAACCAGCATGCGAAAAATTATTCGAAACAAACAGAAGAAAATGACAATTGTTATATAAAAAAATACAGAAAACAATTTGATAAGACATATGGTCCTGTATATGAATTTTCAAAGTGGAAGCTTGGTGGTAAAAACATACAGTTTGATGAAGAGGAAATAATTTTAAATGGAAATAAGTTTATTAGTTCTCCTGGGTTATACGAATTATTATTTTCCAAACACCCGCTTAATTTTACAAATGACGATCTTATTAGTTATAAGAGGATGTTGGATATATCAGGTGTCCATAAAGACTCAAAAGGTCGTCCAAGGCACCAGGCAGATAAGAAAAAATTTAATAATATAATTAAACCTTTGTTTAAAAACAAAACAATAATTAGAAATTGTACTAAGGAATTTCTTTCTAAAATTGGAAAACTGAAACTACAAGAAAGCGGTAAAGGTCCACTATCCATCGATGCGGAGCAATTAAGTGATGATACAAATAATAACAAAACACATGGTTCTACCCCGATAAAAATATTCGCGCCCAATATTAGTAAACATATACCCCATTTAAATGGGCAAATCAGCAATACTCTACTTTCGTATAAAGATGTGAATTATGATGTAAGCGATATGAGAAGCGGTGGAATATCTGATGACTTAATTGAAGATGACTACAAACAAATACCAGATGATGATGATGATGATGATGAAAATACCCCTGTGAAATGGGGCGCGGATCCTAATCAGATTGTCGATGCAATAAGGGTGGCGCATTTCCTTGGTAAAGACATTACTCCATTCGTTAAAACACTTGTGAAATTGAAGATTATCGCAGGTCCGTGATGATGTAAAATCAAACTTTTGAAAAACTGGTTAAAAGCTTTATATCTGTTTTACATATATTTAATAAATCTTTTATACTATATTTTAAATAAAAGCAGCCGTCTATTTTTTAGTGTTTAATTCCGATATAGACATGAAGAAAAGTAGATACATGCTGAAAGTGACATCATCTTTCCAATTTGTTAGCTGTCTACCAATAGGTAGAGAAAAGATTTTACCTTAACAATATCCGAACCAAGTAGAAAGAAATCATAAAAGCAACAAATATGAATGTGAAAAACATATTAATATAATAAGATACTCCGTAAATACTAAATTATATTTATTCTTTCATGTAAACTTACTTAATCATCCACATTTAGTAAGTAGCGCTATCTATGAATAGATAACTGACGGGTTACACGTCTATTTAATAAGCATTTAGGTAATTGGTATAAGCTTTTTTTAGATTTAACTTGTCTCAGCTTATCTCGCGCATCTGTCCGAGTAGGTATTAAATTAATATAATAAAAAAGTAAAAATATGATCTAAGGTTTGATAATAAAAAATGTCATCCGCTAATTATTTAAAGTGTTAGGTTAGAAAAGTATTGTGTTTGTAGAACAGCAAAAAAAGTAGACAGAACAAGAAGAAAGGTTAATGGCTATAGCAGGTTGGACATTTTTGGGCAACTGGAATTTAAAGATAAACACAGATTTTCTAAAAATTAAATTGTACATAAGTATATTACCTATGTAATAAAATACCTTAATTTACCTACACAATACTAAAAATAAATGCGTGATCAGTTATGATACAAGTTCGGGGAAAAATAATACTAATAATTTTTAAAACCCATTTATTTAAATCAGCAATAACTCTACCTTTGTAAAAGTAGATGTATTCTCTAAGTGCAAGACTTACTAAACTTTCCCTAGATATCTGGCAAAACCCATATAAAACTTCTAATTTATTACACTCTATAAAGTTTGTTTTAATAATATCTAAAATATTATAGTAGTATGAACAAAAGGAAAGTTGTTCTAATATCGATTCTCGGTGTGATAATAGGCAGCGGTCAGCTTCCAATATTTCTTTGACATCTGAATGTGTTAGATGAATCTCAATACCATGTTTTCTTATTTCAAGAAATTTTGTGTCATCGTAGACCAGTTGTCTAACTGTACAAAAGTCTCCACATGAAAACTCTATTGGGTCATATTCGTCTGCGTAGGTTGGTAGCGGTTTATTAAAAAAGTTAATATTTTTCTGAACTGGTAATCTACTACCAGATCCTAACTGTTATGGTTAAGTACTTAAATCTTGCATATACTATGTTGGAGACAGCCCTGTATCAATTAGAGATAATATTATGAAGATTTTGGATCATGAGTTTACATTAACAGAAGGATTAAAACAACTTCTAACAAAAAAACAGACCAGAAACATTTTTTGAGGAGGATTTACTTGCTTACAAAAAAATTCTATTGATATCAAATGCCCACAAAAGATGTGATAATAAAATTAATTTTAACCGTAGTTGGAAGTATAAAAGCATTATAACCAAAATATTTCCTCCAAAAAGAAAAAGGATTTCCAATCTGATAAAAGACACTTTCGCGGTTTCATCTGCAAATGAAAGATGTGACAAAAATAATTATATAAATAACGACACGCATCAAACAAATATATCCAAGTATAATTCTGAAAAAGGTGCAGCAACATATGAATGCTTGAATCAATATAATTCGTTTCCTAAATACTCATTTAACGCCGATGAATGTGAGGTAAATATTAATAAAAAAATGAGTGAAATGATTATTGAAGCGAAAAATGAGAATTATGATGAAGAAAATGTAAATGGCGATCATGAAGATTGATTTGATCAAAAAAATGATGTTAATAATGATTCTAACAGTTTGGTTGACCAACTCAGATATCTTATCACTAACAACAGTTCTATTGGTCAAATAGATCGGATTCTTACTAGACTGCGCCAACTTGGTATTATTTTATAATTTATTTTGTATTATTGTTAAAATGTAATGATATATTGGATATTCATGAAGAAAAATAATTAGTAGAGGATATTTTGGTGGTATTTACATAGCATTAATGTTTAAATAATGAATAAAATAATTTATATAAAAATATATTGTATTTTTGAAGTCCCTTAATAAACCAAGTGTGTTCAAACCAGTATGTTAAATAAATGTTAAATGAATTTATCTTCGGATATTGAGAAAAACTAACTGCCGTTTAAAGTTATATGCATTTGTTACAACGTGAAATGAATAATACAATTAGTCTTTGGTGTTATAAATAGATGGCGCTGCTTACATCCTGTTGATGGTTAAGTAACCTTTACTGAAATCAAGTTTCTTTATATATTAATATATGTTTAATGTGTCTTTAGCCATTAAACATATTCAGCAGTTTTTATAGACAAGAGTATTATAGATGTGTATCTTTCGAAATACATGATTATAGATATTCCTATTTTTCAATAATGAGGATTTACTAATAATGGAAACATACAGATTTTTATTATTTATTAAACATCTTTTAAGATAATATACAATTGCTACATTTATATTTTTCAAATATTATTATTCTTTCATTATTATGTTTTCCATGCGTCGATATCATGGGTTGACCAATTGAAAAATTTTAGACGATCCGGGCTCATTGTTTTGAATATGTCACTTTCATTGCAGAACACTAACATGTATACAGGTTTAATTAATTTAATTGCTTGCCGATGATTCATGCCTGGAAAATTACCATCTAGAATTTGCTCAACGTATTTAAAGGATTTTTAAAATTCACTGTATGGGTTTCCAAACTTGTTTTTTCGCATCTGTGCGGTATTCCTAGTAAGGTTAAAAATAAAATCGATTTTATCGTGAGTTCTGTTAATTTGTGCGCGTTGAACCTTTTCATACACCTCTTCGAAGTTAGTAGTAGCCAATCCCATGATATTAATTACATAGTCGTTTATCGTGTTTATTATATATTCAATAAAAAAGGATTTGCCGATATTTCCATTCACATCCTCAAAAATGAGAATTTGTCGATTACGTATTAGAATTTTTTCAATATTGCAGTAAATATTTAACCATGTTTTTTGGATGTCTAATAGAGAGTAATTTCTTTTTCTAAATGCTTCTTTTGATTCCTCTATACCTCGTAAAATTTTTCCATTTCGGTGAGTTAACATCTGTATTCCTTCCTTGAGTAGATCTTTTTCGGCTTCCACTGTTTTATTTTGTATTTCGATCTTTATTCTAGTAGATTTTTTTTATTTCATCTCTACACAAGTCCAGAAGCGTTTGTAGACACACTTCAAAAGTAAACAATTCAAAAATTGTCTTGATGATCAGTACTATTGAATATTTTGATAGTGTGGCACGTAAAGATTCTTCATTATATTTAATTTTTGGGTTTTTTGTAAAGTCCTTTCGTTGAATGTGCCTTTTTAGATTATCAATTCGAGTTATAACGTTACACTCCTCACATTTTTGGAGCTTGTTGTTTCCCATCTTGGCGGTATGTGACTAAAGTGCTACAACCAGTACATAAGCTTATGATAAATATGGTCGGAGATACTCGGTTTCATTCGAAAGTAGTCGGAAGTGATTTTTTAATTTTAGTGTATTATTATATTTTTGGAACTTGTTTCCGTTCTATCTTGATGTAGTTGTTATAACTAGTATGACAGGTTATGTTAAACACCCGGAAATGGAAGATTTTAATCTATAATGCTATGTGTAAAGTTGATTATATCTTCGAGTTTGTTTCGTCCGCTCTTGACTGTTTTGTTATAACTGAGAAGTATAGAATGATAGGTGAAATACCGAAAAATTGTGAAAATACTCAAGTTTTTAATTCATGAAACCGATTATGTGAAAATGCGTTTTGATAGAACATGGCATTAAAATTACATTGTTGGAATAAATAGAATTAGCGAAATAAAAATAATGATATTTTAGTTCTCTATAACGAAAAAGTTCAAATTGGTAGTTAGTTTTATCGAAAGGAGGACGCATTATATTGATGGAGAAAGTAAAAATTATGGTTTAAAAATTTTAATGATAAAAACTAGTATGTTATCATATTAGCGCTAAAGTATTGTGTTGATATTGTAGCAAGGATGTAAAAAAGCTAGATAAAATGGGAATTATAATTGAAATGACCCGCTGTCTGCTGCTTAAAGTGTTATTGATGGAAAAGTATTATGGTGGTGAAGTAGCTTTGAATTAAAATATGTATATATATATATATATATATATATATATATATATATATATATATATATATATATTATAATGATAAGCATTATAATTAAAAATTAACTATTGATACTCTAGGAGTGGGTTCAGATCTGACTAAAAAAAATCATAAAATTTTACAAAATTTAGAATACTTAATAAACTTTGTGTTTTCTTAATTTCCTCTTCTTCCTCTCATCTAAACTTTGTTGACCATTTTTAGCAATATTCCTACTCTTCTAACTTCTTAATTATTTATTTTTTTTTATTCTTAATTGTTATTCCTCTTCTTCATATATTCTTTGTAACCATTATCTCCAAAAAACCTTTATTTCTTCTATTACCCAATTTTTTCCTTGAGATCCCATATAGCATATAATTTTATTTATTTTAAATACATTGTTTTTATTGTAAATGTTTATTTCTTCATTGTCTAATTAATTTCATACATATTCAGGCTTTTTACATTCAATATTTCACTTCTATATAACAAATTTCCAACTCTCTATATTTATTTGACAAAAGTCAAAATAATAATCTTATGACTTTTTTTCGTATCTAATTAATTTTTTTCCCTTCTTTTTTTTCTACCCTTACTTGATTCAAAAACCTAATCCCAAAATTTTTTATACTGAATGATTTTTAATTTTCAAAATTAAATTTTAAATAATTTTCTAATTATAAAAAAAATTTTTCTATTAACATTGTAAAATCTTCCCTCAATATCAAAATTTGTTGATTATACCATAATTTTTATTTATATACCCAATTATTTTAAATTATATCATTATATTCAACTATAAAAACTTGGAATATTGTCACAAATTCTAAGTAATATAAAATTTCCAAGTTCCATATTTAATTCTAATATCCTATTTAACTTTAAAATCAAATTTGGCAATAAAGTAATTCACATTAAAATTAACTGTAAACAAGTTTTTGCAATTTCATAATTTTATTTCCATATTTCCTGTGTATCTATTAATTCCTGTTAGTTCAGCGGATTTTTAAATTTATTAAAGGTAGAAAATATATAGAATTTGTGGACGTCCTCCGCAGATTAGTTGGATAATGTGGTAAGCATAAACATTTTTACTTTGTTAATTATTGGTCCCATTGCCCTTTTTTTTGGTAAATAAATTTCTCTGATTAGGAGTATATAAGATAAGAGTTATGTTGTTGATTTCATTTTGTTTATTCATAAATATAAATATAAATTAAAAAATTAAATTAAATTGGATTAAACTAAATTAAATTAAAATTAAACTAAACTAAATGAATTAACGCTCCAGGTAGGAGCATATGAGATAAGAGTTTTATTGTCGATTTAAATTTGTTCATTCGTGAATATTATAGGTAAATAAATGTATATTTTTTATTTGGTGATTTTATTTTTTATTTAAACTAATAACAATTAACTCACAGTGACTCAATAAATAACCCTCACCAGGTTGTATTTTGAGTCGGGCGGATAGTATCCGAATCTTGGGGAAGTCCGACCTACTCGAAATACAGCGTGGAGAGCTAGAGCTCGTCGTCGTGTGGTCAGATAAAAGTCTGAGCTACAAAACCCCCAAGAAACATAAAAGGGACCCCCACGACGTGACTATATAATTTTATAATACAAACTTCTTTATACTAATAACAATAATAAATTAATATATATTGTAATAAAAAAAAAAAAAAAAAAAAAAAAAAAAAAAAAAAAAAAAAAAAACACCCTGTTTAATGATTTCCAGGGAAATAGGGATTGAAAAAAAAGAGACTTTTTGACGGGGGTTGTCAAGAGAAATTTGAAATTTTAATTTAAAGGAATTGAATTTAAATAATCAAATAGAAGTGAAAATAGAAATTGGAGTTTAACTATTGCGGATGTATATTGTAAATTGGTTTGTGTTAAGTTGGGGTTTAGAAAAGTTAGGTGAAGGAATATTGTAAATTGGTTTGTCACGTTGGAGTTTGGAAAACATAGATGGAGGTTCTGGTGGAACGGTGTATGGACTATTCAACAAGATAGAAAGTAGGAATCGGAAGGAACTGAATAGACAGTGAGTTTTTTTTTTCTTCGGTTAATGTATTTCAGATTTATATGTAATAGATTTAATTAGTTTAGTTATAATTAGGTAAAGGATGAATGAAGAGTGAAAGGTTAAATTAAATAATATTTAAAGACGTTGAAAATTTATAACAAATATACTAAATGTAATATTTGGTTATTTGAATAAAAAAAAATAACCTTAAAAAAAAAAGATACGGTTTGTTCACATAAATGTAAATAGTGTATTCATAATTATTTTATCTACAATATTGACAATATCATAAAAAAAAAATAATGAAAATTTTCCAATAGTAATTCTTAAAAAATTTAATACTGATAATAATCATAAATGATTAACAATAGGAAGGATCCCAGCTCAGAATGAGAGAATCAATGTTCCAATAAAATTTATAAAAAATTTTTAAATAAAAAAAATATTGAGTATAGCCGAGGTAAAATTTATATTTGTATAATAATCATAAATTTATATTGTCCAACAGTTAGAAATATTCCATGGGGAGAATATCATAACAATATATATATATATATATATATATATATATATATATATATATATATATATATTGTAATGATATTTACAAATGTCTCTCAGAATTTTGGCTGGGTCCTAGTCAAAAAAATAATAAACATTACACTAAACTAAACATAAAAAAAATAAATTTTAAGTCCTCTCCACGTCCTCTTCTTTAGATCTCACTGACAAATCCACCTTCAAATCTTCATCTATTTATTTTCTTAACCTTTATCTTCCTTCGCCAAAATTATTAAATTGCTTCCCCTAACACTACTCCATTGTAAATTATCTCCAAAATACCCTTTAGCCTTGTATACCTTTTCAAAAAATAATCTTCACTTAAATCTTTTGAATTTTTTTTTATTTTTCAAATTTTTTTCCTTATTTCAACATTAACAGCGGTTTTTTATTGGTACAACTTCATTTTTATAATTTTTTTTATAATTAACAACTTTGGATAAATTCTCCAAAAATTCACGTGACATTTAAAAATTTTTATCTCAATCATCCTTTTTTTTTTTTTTAATTATTATTTTCTTTACCACTAGATTTTTTTTTAAAAAACTACCTCAGTCTTATTTTAGCTTATTAACCCTATATCCCCTGTTTACTATCTGACTTAAATTTCATATATGACAATTCCAAAATTTCAATTTTATTATAACAACATTCATTATTTAAAAATTTTTTAAGATTCTTTCACTTTTGTTAAATTTATTGCCAATCTATCTATAATACTTTTCGTTTCCTATTCTTCCCCTGCATATCAAACTCTCCTATCTTATTTAACAAACATAACAATTAACTCTGAATAATCTTTTAATACATTAACTTTTAAAAAAAATATTGATTTAAAAAATTCTCTATACAGGGTGAACAATTTCATAACAAAATATATATATATATATATATATATATATATATATATATATATATATATATATATATATATATATATTGATTTAAAAAATTCTCTATACAGGGTGAACAATTTCATAACAAAATATATATATATATATATATATATATATATATATATATATATTGTTATGAAATTGTTCACCCTGTATAGGGAATTTTTTAAATCAATAATTTTTACCTCTCGCCCTTCAGATAAGAGAGGTATAGGAATCATGCTAAAAATTGGGTAGTGAGTTTTCAATTGATAAACACGTTTTGGGGTCCCTAGAATACGATTTTAATATTTTCGCGATGATGTCTGTGTGTGTGTGTTAGTGTGTGTGTGTGTGTTAGTGTGTGTGTGTGTTAGTGTGTTAGTGTGTGTGTGTGTGTGTGTGTGTGTTTGGATGGATGTTGTAGTAACGATAACTCAAAAACTACTGAATAAAAAAATTTGAAATTTTGCATACATAATTCTGATACCCTAGATTAGATCTGATTAGATTTTGGTGCCAATCGCACAACCGGAAGTGGCAGTTGCTATGGGTGATGACGCCATTATTATACAAAACGGCAATTAAGTTTTACACATATATTTTGTATACCCTATAGTTTATTTTCATCTCATTAAAATTTTTTAAACTTTTGCCATTGTTGCCAGATTTACAAAAATATAATTTTTTTTCATACTTTTTTGTGTCAACCTGTAAATTTTTGATTCAAAAATGGCGAGAGGTCATGTGCTGGCCACATCAGATTTTAATATTTTCGCGATGATGTCTGTGTGTGTGTGTGTTAGTGTGTGTGTGTGTTAGTGTGTGTGTGTGTTTGGATGGATGTTGTAGTAACGATAACTCAAAAACTACTGAATAAAAAAATTTGAAATTTTGCATACAGGATTCTGATACCCTAGATTAGATCTGATTAGATTTTGGTGCCAATCACACAACCGGAAGTGGCAGTTGCTATGGGTAATGACTCCATTATTATACAAAACGGCAATAAAGTTTTACACATATATTTTGTATACCATATAGTTTATTTTCATCTCATTAAAATTTTCGAAACTTTTGCCATTGTTGCCAGATTTACAAAAAAATAATTTTTTTTCATACTTTTTTGTGTCAACCTGTAAATTTTTGATTCAAAAATGGCGAGAGGTCATGTGCTGGCCACATCAGATTTTTTTAAAAGTTAATGTATTAAAAGATTATTCAGAGTTAATTGTTATGTTTGTTAAATAAGATAGGAGAGTTTGATATGCAGGGGAAGAATAGGAAACGAAAAGTATTATAGATAGATTGGCAATAAATTTAACAAAAGTGAAAGAATCTTAAAAAAATTTTTAAATAATGAATGTTGTTATAATAAAATTGAAATTTTGGAATTGTCATATATGAAATTTAAGTCAGATAGTAAACAGGGAATATAGGGTTAATAACCTAAACTATGGCTGAAGTATTAAAAAAAAAAATCTAGTAGTAAAAAAAAAAATTAGAAAAAAAGATAATAAACAAAGGGTTGTCAAACAATAAGTTATAAAAAATTTTTTATATTTTTGATATGGAAGGTTATGATAAGTTTATACATTAAAAAGGCAATTGTGAGTGATGTACAGAAGAGGGAATAAAATTATACATATAACAACAATGAGAAGATGAATTTTATTTCATACATTTAAGAAAGTAAATAAAAAATATTTAAAGGTATAAAGAAGACATGTAAATTTATCAGTAAGCGTAATGGGGATATTTAGAAGAAGTAATAACTAGAAGAAAGTAAGAATTGGTGTTGTAAAGAATAGGAGAAGTGAATAAGAGTTGTATCCAGATTTCAAAGCAAAAGCATAATGAAGAGGAATATACGGATTAAACATAAATTTATAATTTTTTGTAATGTTTATTATTTTTTTTTGACTAGGACCCAGCCAAAATTCTGAGAGAAATTTGTAAATATCATTACAATATATATATATATATATATATATATATATATATATATATATAAATATATATATATATATATATATACATATATATAATACAACGTTCTTCAGCATCGAAATGAATTGAGAAAGTGTCGGTCCATATAATATTTAACATTAAATTTGTAATTCTCATGATAAGGTCAACAACAGTTTTTCACTAAAACGTGTTGCCAACATGATCCTCTTTCGTAGGAAATAGTGAATTTGGAATTTTAATACATTGAAATATTGGTAAATGAATAATAATTTTGTCTGTAGGTTGTGAAACGTATTATTTTAACGAACGAACAATAACGATTTTAAATACTTAGAATTTTACAGGTTTAACAATTATTCTGTCTAAAAACGCCAGTATTTTTGATTGGAATGTAAACAAGGACTTTCGATGCGTTGTATTTAATTTTTGAAGTAACTAATACCTCCCTGTAGGCCCATCATAACCACTTAACTCCATTGCAATATTTATAATCACATGATTAATTTAGTATATGTTGATTGAAGAGGAAAGGAACATCAATCCGATTAGTTTGAATAACCGACCCTAGGGACATGTCTCCTTAAAGTCTTCGTTAGTTTAGTGTTGTTAGTATGGTAAGAATATTTATTTTTATTTATTTACCAACCCCCATGCATATCGTGACATGGTAGAGGCGCCCGTCTAGATTCCCCGGTTAATTCTTCACAATTAACTCTCTCCTCTCGTACCATGATTGTACAAGTTTATATTCTTCTAATTGTTTTTCCATTTGTCCTTAATTTTTCTTACATATCTCTCCAGGAAATTTAAAAGATCATTTCTTCTAACTTTTTTTCAATAATAATAACAAAGTCAAATTAAAGTAATTTTTAATATGTTAAAATTGTAATTATACATTTTATTGAAACCGTCCATTTTAGAAAAAGTTATCGTTCCGTGTTTAATAAAGAAAACTAATTCCAATGTCACATTACTTTTTATGTCCACAAAATTTTTTTTATAAAGAGAGAAATATAAATAAAATAACTTTAATGTTGTATTAGTTGACATTTATTTAACAAAAAAAATTAATTTTAATAATACTGTGTTGCAGTAGTTTCTTTAAAATAAAATGAAAGTTTTAACTACGTATAGTTGTTTTTCATTTAATCTCAAAAACAAATAATTAAAAAATAAATATTGTCCATAATAATTAGTAATCAGATCACTTAACGATTTTCTTGCACAAAGGCAATTAAGTAAAGAATTAAAGGTAAATAAATAATATTTTATCAATAATATTTTAAGACAAGTATTGCTGATATATAATCAAAAAATTACTTCAATCAAAATTTTGAAAAATAATTGAATTATAATGACGGTATTTTTGTTAAGTTAAAATTTATTAGAATTTCACGTTTAGTAAATTTTTACCAGTTTCAAAAACATATCCATCGTTATCTTTTTTTTTGATATTACAAGTCGAAACAAGCGAACTAGTGACGTCATACCTAATTTCCAGGAATTGTTTCGTCATCGCGTTGATGCGATGCATTTCCTGGAATACCGTCAATGTCAAACGTAATTGACCAATCACGTCACGCAATTTTCATCATTACCTTATATGGTCATAGATACACACATACCGAGGTTATAAATAGACCCTTACCTTCGCGCAGTCTCATTTATGTTAGTGATTCCGTCACGATCTGTTGTGTTCAGTGTGTCTCTTTGCGCTTTGAAAATTTTTAAAAAGTGTTTTTTTGAAAAAGTTATTTGAAAATATTTTTGAGTTCATTTGGTTTTGCGGTTTTGAAATATTTATTTGACTTTTTGAAAATATTTACGAGTTTTTGAGTTAATACCTTAATATCTATATTTTTAGATTTTGAAAATATTTTTTCGTTTTTTGTTTTGCGATTTTCAAATATTTTTGACTTTTAGAAAATATTTACGAGTTTTGGTTAGGTTTTGTGATTTTTCACGAATAAAGTTTTTGATTTTTTGACGGTTTAAATTTTGTACATTGAAAACAACATGGAAAATAGAAACGTTTGGTCTTTGAATACTTTATGTAAGAAATTTATTAAAAAAATCAATGCTTATTTAACAACATATCAAATTGAAGTTAATAACAAAGCTAAATTAGGTGGTGGTTTAGTTGATGAAAAACGTAGGTTGGGTGAAATTTTGCAACAAGGCCTCGAAGCTGCTAAAAAACAAGCCCACTTTACCAAGGGTGATAAAATACGTATTATAGCCTCCAATGATAATTTTAATCACCCAATATCGACAGAAACCAGTACTAATTTCGATGCCAAAAACATATTGGCTCATGTTGAGAACATTCTTACATCGAATCAGGATGTAGATATTTGGGGGACAACTTTTGATGTTCAAATTTTTTAAATCCCACGTGGCGAGGGACGGCCCAAAATTATCAAATTGTCCGAAAACCGCCTTACTAAATGTAGTTTTACACGTATTAATAACGACGACAATATTTGTGGTCCTCGCGCAATAGTTACAGCCTTATCTTACCATATCGATGAGATTTTGGGTAAGAAATTATCCAAAAACGATATCAAACAATTGAGAATGGGGCGTGATATTCAAAAAGTATTAGCACAGAGGTTATGTAATTGTTTAGGTGGATCTTATGAATCCGGCTTTTCTTTAACAGATATTAAAAAAGCTGAAGAATTATTAGATGTTCAAATTAAGATTATTTGTGCAGAAAATTTTAATAGCGTTATTTATGAAGGGTCTGTACAAGATATTACGCTTTATTTATACAAAAATAAAAATCATTTTGACGTGATAAATAGCCTAACAGGTCTTTACGGACGTCGTTTTTATTGTAACTTGTGCGATAATAAAAACATTCACAAATATAAGAAGCGGCCACTTTGTACACTTTGTAAACAGCCACAACACTCGCCTCAAACAAAATGCAAAACGTACTGTAAAAACTGCAACAGATTTTGTTTCAATGACGTGTGTTTAGCCAAACATAACGCCGTTTGCTCTGAAGTCTACAAATGTACGGGGTGTAATAAACTTCTTAGCCACCAAAAGTTTCACATGTGTGGTTTTGCAATGTGCTTTAACTGCAACGAGTTTGTGGAGACTAATACACATTAATGTTCTATGGTTAAAAAAGCAGCCAAAGGTGGCTTTTGTAACGATCCGTGTGTGTGCAATGGTCAAAACAAAAATCATAATCGTGGTTGCCTTTATAATAAATTTCATAAAAAGACGGCAATTTGCAAGGAACCGTGTCTTTGTAACGGCCGCTCTGAAGACAAAATACCGTGTTGTACTCACAGTGAAAAATATATATTTTTCGATTATGAAGCTATGCAAAATACAGGACTACATGTTCCGAATTTAGTTATGGCTCAAGAATACAACGGTCATAAATATACGTTTAAAAATAATGATGAATTCTGTCAATGGCTGATATCCGAGCAACACCGGGGATATACTGCAATTGCACACAATGCTAAAGGATATGACTCATATTTTATTTTAAAATATTGTATTGAAAATACTATAAAGCCGTATACTATTTACAATGGTTCTAAACTAATGCTGTTCGAAATTGAACAAATTAAATTAAAAATTATCGACTCAAGTAATTTTGTGGCTGGGCCCCTTGCCAATTTTCCAAAAACTTTCGGCCTAAAAGAGCTTAAAAAAGGTTATTTTCCTCATTATTTTAATACACCTGAGAACCAGAATTACGTAGGACCTATGCCTGCTGCAGAATAGTACGGTCCTAATACTATGAAAGCCCCACAAAGAAATGCTTTTTTACAATGGTACGCTGACCGAGCAAGTGAGAATTATGTCTTTGATTTCCAAAAGGAAACACACGTCTACTGTAATTCAGACGTGGATATTTTACGAAGAGGCTGCTTGGAATTTCGAAAAGAGTTTTTAGAAATTGCTAATATTGATCCTTTCAGGTATCTAACTATAGGGTCTGTATGTATGGCTATATATAGAAGTAAATATTTACCCAAAGAAACCATAGCTGTTGTAGAGACTGAGAAAAAAGATACATACAGTCAGGCTTCCATTACCTGGCTCAACCAGTTCCCTAATGTTCGCCACGATCTTAATGGCGGTGAGGTTTATATTTGTGGAGCCAAGGTGGATGGTTATGATAAAGAAACAAACACTGTTTATCAGTATCACGGCTGCTTCTGGCATGGTTGCAGAAGCTGCTTTTCTCCTGGTACTATTAATAAAAGCAACCACGATACAATGGAGGATCTTTATGAAAAAACTATACGTAGAAATAAACAGATAAAAGAGGACGGTTATAAACTGATACAAATCTGGGAGTGTGCTTGGTTGAAGTCTAAAGAATATAAACTAGTTGGTAAAGTTGATTTTAACGAGCCCTTAAAACCGAGATCCAGTTTCTTTGGCGGAAGAACTAATGCAGCAAAATTAAAGATGCGCTACATTGATGTTGTATCTCTGTACCCCACTGTTCAGTATTTTGATCCCTATCCCGTTGGTCATCCCACTAAAATTTTTAATCCAAAAGCGTATGACCCTAATTAATTTGGCTTAGTGAAATGCAAAGTTTTATCACCGAAAAAAATGCAGCATCCGGTGCTCCCGGTCAAAACCGATAAGTTAACTTTTGCTTTATGTAAAAAATGCATGACTGAAGAGACCGAACAGTGTAGTCATTCAGCTGCCGATAGAATGTTTACCGGTACTTGGACCACTTTAGAACTTAGTAAAGGTGTAGAAAAAGGATACAAAGTAGATCAAATATATGAGGTGTGGCACTTTACGCAAACTTCTACTGAGTTGTATAAAGGGTATATACGTGACTTTATGAAAATAAAGTTAGAAACAAGCCCGCATACCTTCGAATCGGACAAGGTCTATGCCCTAACTATTAAAGAAGAGATGGGTATTGTCTTGGACGTAAATAAAATATCCCCTAACCCCGGTAAAAGAGCAGTTGCTAAAATTTGCCTAAATTCTTTGTGGGGAAAGTTTGGTCAAAGGCAAAACATGTCTCAGACGGAATTCGTTACAGGGCCAAAACGATGGTACGATATTTTGGTTGATGATAAATTAGATATCTCTAATTGTATATTTCTCAACGATGATGTTGTACAGGTTACATATAAAAGCAAGGGGGTATTTTATGAAGACTCTACATCTACAAATATTTTTATAGCCACTTTTACAACTTCTAATGCCAGGCTTAGATTGTACGATATGTTGGACCAATTAGGGGAAGCCGTAGCTTATTACGACACAGACTCAATTGTTTATATTGATGATGGCCTTAATACAGTCGAAACAGGTGAAATGTTGGGTGAATGGAGTGACGAATTACCCCAAGGTGATTATATTGTCGAGTTTTTATCGACGGGCCCTAAAAGTTATTTTTATAAAACTGCCAAAGGTAAAGAGGTGACTAAAATTAAGGGCTTTACTTTAAATTACGAAAATAGCGAAGTGTTGAATAATAAGAGCATGCTTGATATTATTAATGTCAACACGGATAAAATTCAATTACACTACGATCAAATAACCAGAAATACCACCACTAAAGAACTTGTAACAAAGAAGCGCGTATCTAAAACGTTTCGTATGGATTTTAAAAAGCGTAGAATTATTGACAATAATAATGACAATATTATAGACACAGTGCCGTGGGGTTATTAACATACTTAACGCTGATAAACATTTTCAACCGCAAAATTACAATTTGAACTCAAAAGTCAAAATATTTTCAAATGTTAAATAAATGTTATTTTCGAGTAAAAATATAAGACACAAAACGGCCTCCTCTCAAGAGATATTAACATGTTTACCGCTGATAAATATTTTCAAACATAAAATTACAATTTGAACTCAAAGTTAAGAACTTAAAATATTTTGAAATACCTATCAAGTCGAAATCGTTCACAAATAGGCATATATTTTTAAAATCAAAACTTACTAAGTATCGAGACACACACACAAAACAGTCTTTTTCAAGACTATAACCCTCCTATATAAAATCAGTAAGACCTATTATCTATTAGCTACAACCAAAAGAGCCATTGAAAAGAAGCCAACGCTCAGCGATAGCTAATTCCCAAAATTAGAGTCGTTGAAGTAATAAAGAGCCATTTAAAAATTAAAAAGAGCCATTAAAATAAAAAATTAAAAGAGCCATTAAAATATAAAAATAAAAATATAAAAGAGCCATTTTAAAAAAAGAGCCAATAAAATATAAAAAATAAAAATATAAAAGAGCCATTACAAAAGCCAAAAGTGGATTAGGCCTAAGGGGGACACCACTATAAAAAAACGCATCAAAAGTCCTACCTCTCAGGTGATGTGGAAATGGGCTTAATTTGAATCTTTGAATAAATTTTAAACTATTTTATATGTCCACTCTGTATATCTGAATAACATTTATCACTCACAACTTTGATATCACCAATGACTATTTTAATATTTGCAATTAAAAATTATAAATCTTTTTTTGCATTTTTATTATTACTCTGTACAAAATTATGTTCTGTATATAAAAGCTTTTGGTTAAGCCCTCATAATTTAGAGAGGTAATTTTATTCTTAGTTGTTTTAGTATAAATTTCTTGATTTTCTTGTAATTTTCCATCCACGGCTTGGGTAAGCGATAATTAAGATTCGCCCTGTATATGACATTATTTAATTTTAATTTATTTACAATCTCCAACACGTTTCACGATATGGAACAAATTTCAAAATTTTAAAACAATATTTGTTTGAAAACACTTTTTTATTTATGTAAACTTAAGTCATTTCAAGGTGAACAAAGAACCTTATTTTCACTTAGTCAGGTGGAAGAGGTTTTTTCTGGTGGTTAGTTCGAAAGCCGTGGAGATATTTTTGGGATAGTCATATTCGGGACTCGATTAAGAGTAGATGAAAAGTACAAGTGCCTCTCCTGAAAAGACGATTGTCCTCAGCAATAATGTGTATGAAAGTGTAAGTAATTTGTATAACTATTTTGGCAAAGCTGGTATTTTTATTTAATAAATTTGTTACGTTTATGTTAAACTAGTTTGTTTTAATTTCTGGTAACCCTACGTTATTGAGGTATATTGGAAGCTACACCCAGGGTAAATTTTAAATATTAATATTTCAAGTTATTTAGTACTTTTTTGAGTTATCCAAAATACCTCGTAACAATAATATTAGTCTGATGAAGTTACTATGTAACGAAACAAGTCACTATTAAATTAATAACTTTTGTTATTATTTTTGTGGAAATGTTAAAACGTTGTTTTATTTATTTAAATTTATATAAAAGTACTTTCGGTGTGCGAAATGCTATTGCAGTTTTAATAACTTTAAGAATACACTAATAAATCTATTTTATTAATATTTACGACTAAAAATTAGAGATGTATATTTTGCAAAGATAGTAACGATTGACCTTGTATATTATTAAAAATTGAACATGATCCTGTATATTTTGTAAAGATAGTAACGATTGGCGCTGTATATTTAATTAATAAATAATAGGTGTAAGTGGAAGCCGTAATGATTAAAAATAATGTTATGTTTGGCTGATCTTGTGGTTGTCGACAATAAGATAAGAAAAAGCAGATATTATTTATTGCGTAATTTTTTAAGTTTTAAAAATTATTCACCCTAAAATATTTGAAGATTTAACGCTGGTTTATTCATAAAATTAAAAATATTTCCGTACGTTCAAAAGTCAAAAATATGACACTGAGATAGGTACTACGTAAAATATTCAGCAATAGTTTATTGACATTTTTTTTTATCCGGAGTGTGATATAATTGTTTATTGTTTTATTATAATTATAGTTTAAGGTTCAATTCGTCTTATATTTTATATGTGCTTTGTAAAAATACTCTTGGTATTTTATTAATTCCATAGAATTCGAGTTTGTTAATATCGATTAAAAACTTGAATGCTTTTTAGTAATATAATCGAAATGAAACTGTTTTTTTAAAATCAATTATTATGCATAATTTATATTATAAGCTTTTACGAAAATTTATTAGTATAAATGCTAGCGGTGGTGACGTCATACCTAGAAGTGAAAAGGTGAGTTCCTGGAATAGCATAACAAGCTGAAACTTGTCTGAATTAAAAATGTACCGGTCAAGGTCGTTAATCCTAACAATCTCCTATCTCCTGAACGACTAATGACTAATGAATACAGCAACGCGGAAATGCAAAAACTGATGACAAGTAGGTGATCCATATGACTAGTATAAATAAACATTGAAAATATAAATACCTACCTTATCAATATTCTTACTACAGTGCCAATGATTTTTTTTAATTAATTTTTATCTTTGGTAAGAAAATTTAAATCAACGACGAAATGAATTTTTGTCGAAATATCTATGACCATTTTACCTATATTTTTTGTGCACTTTGGCTTATTATATATTGCAATATTATTATATTACGTCATAAAATGGATTATTGACAAATGCTAAGTTAAGGGAAATGTAAAAGTGCTGGGGGCGTGGCTTAGGTCAAACGGCTCGGGTTGTCTCGCGTCGCTAGATGCGATGTTGCCATTCTGTACCCTATTTTTAGGGAATTATCTGCCGTACTTAACACGGCGTACATACGATGCGCTGTTACCAGATCTACTCTATAAATTTCCCCAGATCTGGGGAAAAATCAGGGAATGTGTGCTCAAGTGTCTTACTATCTACTCCCAAGTGCGCAGAAGTACACATCCCCACCTGTTTGCAACGATGAGAAACATTTCTATACATTGGGAGTTGTAGTCATAGATCCGACCAAGATAGACGTGCTAATTACCAATTTGGCGTAAACGGAAACCGAAAAGGGCATAGATATATCGAGAAAATGCCGAATAAGCAGGGTGGACTACAAGTGGCCCTAACCAGTGCCACAGGGTCTGTAGGACCCCAGAACACGCCAAGTCTAGGCCCGGGGAATGACCCCAATGATACCCGAGTAGGATAGGTGTATTGTTACGTTTTCCTTGCCACCCTGTAATTTCGTTCTTCCTCTACTCTGTATATTTTATAGTTTCATGTCGCTTGATTTTCCACTTCCTATTTCTCCGCGACATATGTTCTCCCTCCTTCTATCGGCATTTATATAAATTACCCTCCCGTGCTAAGAACCTTCTTTTATCTCTTTAATATCAGAAATAGACTTGTATATCTCTATATTGCCAGTGTTTTCCACTGAAGATTTCCTTCTTGTCTCCCCTTTAATTATAGGCTTTTTTTGGTGGGTTTTTGGTCTTTTCCTGCTGTTCTAACGTCAGAGACGATTGTTTTCCATCCGGGCGGTAAAGTTTGCCAGGGCCAAGAAGAAGTTTTTCCTGGACAACTGAGGACGGAACAGTTTACATCTAAAACAACAAGACCCTCAAACTACCTTGAAGAAGCTAAGTTTTTTTTTTGAAGAAAAAAGAAAAGATATAACGTTTCATTTGAGTTTAATTTCCTTAAATCAAAAAAAAAATATTTTACTTCTGATTTATTTCAACTTCTATTCGTGGAACGAACTCATAATATAATTTGAGCTTAATCACATCAATTATCTTTTAGAAAGAAAAGGCTGTGCGTACTTTCAAGTGTGTAATGCACGCACGCACAGCCTTTTTTTCTTCAGTAATAAGTGTGTACGCACCAACTCGTAACCTTCTGTCACCTTTATTAATTATCTTTTACCCTTTTGTCGTTTCAGTATCTACTAAAGGAAGATGAGATGGATACGGAGCTAGGAAAGTTCACCTTGGACCACACCGGAAACATGGATGATAAGCGTAAACGGTTGGTAAAATTTCCCAGTATCAAGAAGCTTGCCAATGGTAAGCCTCGCGACTACCATAAGCACGACCGCTACGACCATGAATCGACCCACCATGGCAATAACCATCATTGTAACTAGTTCAGGGGTTCCTACGATGACAAGTATGCAAAGTGGAACGTTAGTTGGAACCTAGACCGCACAATCGCAACCTGCCTCAACGAATACCGTAATTTCGCCAATAAGAGTAGAGGACTGGCATGTCACCTTTGACTGTACCAGTGACCCCGCTACATTCCTTGAAAGGCTCGAGGAGATTCGTGAATCCCAGGGAATTACCGTCGACCGTCTTTTGCAAGCTATGCCTGAATTATTACAAGGAATGCCGGCGTTATGGTTAAGGAACTACCGACGTTTTTATACCAACTGGGGACAGTGTTGCACCGCTTTTCAAGACTTCTTCTTCCCTGTCAATTACCGTATTAACTTGGAGGCCGCTATTAGTCGAAGGGTACACCACTTGCAGGAGGATACCTCGTCTTATATTACCGATCTGCAGAGCCTTATTCGCCGTCATGGGGGAATTACGCCAGACCAAGAACTAAATTGGCTCTATCGAAACATGCACCCGAAATTTCGACGCAAGATTCGAAGAACCGACTTCACGGACGCCAATGAATTCGCTAAGGCTGTCCGTGAGTATGAGTTGCTGCGCATGGAAATCGAACTCTCCCAGACATCCGTCTCACCTACTCCGCTACCCCCGTTGAAATACATTTTATCTGTCCCGTATCATTATAATCCACTTCTACTTTCCTCTTACCAAGACGTCACACATACTCAGCCAACCCAGCACAGAGATATCCCACCCCATCCATCTGGTCTATATAGAACCACTCCGACCCTGCAGCCTGCTTCATACAGAAACACTTCTCTTCTTCCGTCCAAGACCTCCCCTACCGCCCCCGGTACACCAAGGAGCACCGGCGACCGCATAAGGATAACCCCGCAGATACCAGCTACCTCAAAGCACGAGTTAACCCGCTGAAGCAAACCGAGAATGTTGGCGCTTTGGCCAAACACTACACTTTAGGAGCCAGTGTAGAGAGGCTCCCAAGATATTCTGTTCCAGGTGCAAGAGAGATGAAATCCTATCCCGCGATTATCCCTATTCGTGGCCGAAAAACCCATAGGACGCTGCAATGAGATGAGGCCCGTGCAGCAACGTCCTTATGATGCCTCACCTGCCATACCGCATGAAGATTGCCGCCCCCACATACCCGTTAACGTACCTTGTGGCAAATGTCAAGCTCTGATAGATACCGAAGCAGTAATATCTTATGTAGGAGACCGGATAGCTAAACAATGGGAATCACTAGGTGTACAGAAGACTACCGCCACCACAAGTTCTGCCAGATTGGCGAACGGAGAAACAGTAACCGTATCGGACATATACCGTATAGAAATTCAGTTGGAAGACCACCATTTCGACGCAACTTTCGGATATATACCAGGACTCTCTTCAGATTTGGTCTTTGGAATAGATATTCTCCAAAAAAACCGACTCTCACTCGACCTAGGGAGTGGGCAAATTTTGGTGGACAATCACCCCGTGATCGTGGATGCAAGACCCGTACCATGCTTACCCGTTGGAACCATCGAAGTAGGACCAGTCCTGACTATCACTACGGAAAAAGAAGACCGATTAGAGGCCTTCCTGCATGACGAATTACCGTTGTTTGAAAATATACGAGGGGTAACGCCAGAACCAATTAAGCAACGCGAATGCAGAAAGAGATGGCAAACCAAGATTCTGCATTGATTTTCGGAAAGTCATTTCTGCCACAGAAAAGGACGCCTATCCGCTACCTTTTATAAATGCCGTCCTGGATAAACTCCGTCGTGCCCGTTACATTTTCAGCAACGCCCTGTAAAAAGGTTATTGGCAGGTAGCCCTCACGGAGAACAGTAAACCGATCACCGCATTCACCGTTCCGGGTCGAGGCCTCTACGAGTTCCGCGTTATGCCATTCGGCTTACATGCCACTCCAGCCACGTTCCAACGATTGATGGATAGACTCATTGGCCCAGAGATGGAACCCTACTGCTTCGCATATCTAGACGATATAATTGTGCTAGGACGCACCTTCGAGTAGCGTTTGGACAACCTCCTGGAAGTATTCCGTCGTCTCCGAGACGCCAACCTGCGTATCAACCCCGAGAAATGCCAGTTTGGAAGAAAATCCCTAAAATATCTTGGCCACTTAGTGACATCAGAAGGTATCCGCACCGATTCAGATAAAGTATCCTCGATTGTGGAAATGGCTGCATCAACCCGTGTGCGAGGCCTGGGACGTTTCTTAGGAATGGCCTCATTGTACCACCGCTTTGTTCCCTCATTTTCTGAAGTAGCTGCACCCCTACACCGACTACTAAATAAAAACCGTCGCTGGCACTGGGGTCCAGAACAAGAAGAAGCTTTCCAGAAGCTCAAAACATGCCTAACAGAGGCACCAGTCCTTACCTGTCCCGACTTTGACAAAAATTTCACGCTGCAGGCGGATGTATCTGACAAAGGCCTAGGAGCCGTATTGACTCAGACTGGAGAAAACGGAGAACACGTGATTGCATACGCCAGTCGATCACTGTCGGCTGCCGAGAAGACCTACTCTATAACAGAAAAGGAATGTCTAGCCATCGTATGGGGCATGGAGAAACTGCGACCCTACCTGAAAAAGTATCACTTCACAGTCGTCACCGACCACCAGTCCCTCAAATGGCTCCATTCCATCAAAAGCCCTACCGGTCGTCTTGACCGTTGGAGTATGTTTTTACAACAATATGACTTTGAAGTCAAGTACCGACGAGGAGGAATGAATAAAGTAGCCGATGATTTGTCCCGAGACCCTCAAGGAGAGTCAGAGTAACATACAGAAGAGCTTGCTGCAATTGAACCATTCACCGGATGTTCTTGGTATGAGAAGAAAAAGGAGGAAGTCCGACAAACTCCTGAGGTTTTTCCTGACCTGGAATGTTTCGTGATATCACCAAATATGTCCGCAGCTGCTATTCACGTCAACGGTTTAAGTCATCGCAGATGAAACCCGCAGGAAAAATGCAACCCTCCCATAACCGTCTACCGTGGGAGTGTGTTAGCACTGACCTAGTAGGTCGCCTGTCCCGGTCTTCCAAAGGAAACACATTTTTAGAAGTATTCCAGGACCGATTTACCAAGTCGATACAATGTCGACCAATCCCGAACGCGACAGCAAAGGCCGTTATGCAAGCCTTATATGAAGAAATAGACACCCGTTTCGGATGCCCGAAGGTAGTCCTTAATGATAACGGAACCCAGTTTACTGGACACCTGTTCGAGGATATGCTGAACGAACTTGGAATCACCCACCGCAGAAAACCTAACCTAACCTAACCTAACCGAATCCCGTCGAAAGGGCTAACAAAACCTGATAGACTATGATACCCCAGTTCTGCAGCCAAGATCACCTCAAATGGGATGTGCATTTACCGGAGTTGTCTTTCGCAATCAACACCGCTCGTCAGGAGTCCACCGGATACACTCGCACATTTCTGAATTTCGGCCGAGAATTAGAAGTACCGTCTACTGGACCCCATCGCCAACAGAGCCAGATGAAACAAGAGAAACCGAACAAGCCGAGGCCGTCGAGTATACCGAAAGGATGCGGCGTTTACAAACAACCTTTGAACTTGTCCGGGTGAATCTCGCCAGAGCCTTCACCACCCAGAATCGACATTATAACCTGAGACGCCGAGATTGGCGTTGTCATATAGGTGACCAGGTGATGAAACGCGAACATCACTTATCGTCCGCCGAAAAGGGTTTCGCCGCAAAATTGGCTCCTAAGTACTCCGGACCGTATACCGTCACCCGTATGATATCATCAGTAGTTTAGGATATTAAAACCGCGACCTGTAAACGCTTTCAACGGGTACACGTGAAAGATCTACGTCCCGCTCATGTAGCCCACGTTTCCCGTTAATTCTTTCACACTAGATGACTTAAGGATGTCCAGGAGATCCGGCATATGACCTGTCCGGACTGTGGATGCTCAGGCCTTTTCAACCGTGGACACCACTCGAAGTCACCGAAGAAGTCTGTTTTTTAATTTATTTACCTATTTTGTAATAGGCGTACCTACCCCGAATATAGGGTTCTACCACTACATGGGTACGTACCTGATAGGATTTATTCTTTTTTTTTTGATTTTCAGGTTTTTAGTTAATGCTAAAAAAAATGTATGTAATAATTTTTTTCCCGAAGTAGGGAGGGTGTCTAACAAAGTTACTAAATCCGGATAATTTTTAAAATCAGAAAAGCATTAATTATTCTATCTCCGTTATTAATAATCGTACAACCTCCATTCTTTTTTCAGAAATATTCTTTTAATATACCATATACATTTGTTTAACTCTTTTTTGACGCGTCGACCCCCTTTCACCCTTAAAACTATACCGCTATCGGAACCTTCGAGTCTTCCCCTCTACACCGTAAGTCCCAACGGTCGATTAAAAATCAGTACGAGAATGGAACGCGATATTGAATCAGCGGTCAGTGAGTTCTGTGACAGACACCGTGAGAGCCAGTCGACTGAGATTAGCAGCTGCCGTATACCAGCGGCAGATACTCCGGCACTCATCCCAGATGGGCAAGTAAAGTCTGCCCTTCCGGCTGTCAAGAGGTTAGTCGAGGCCATAAAGATCCCTGGAGGATTAAATCTTCACTAACGCTGCCCGGTGCAAGTGGCATTCACACTTAAAACGGAATGTGGCGTCCAAGGGAACCCGAAACCTGGAATAAGGTGCCAAAGTGACCCGTAACGACTAAAGTGCGGTTACAGTACAGAATTTTTATTAATAACTTTATGTAAATACCGTAAATGTCATCAGATTAATGCACTGTCTTTCTGCATTATTGGCAATATTGCTCTTTTAATGGATATCTGCGATATCATCTTTTATTATTGTTATTTGGATATCAGTGATATCGTCTTTTATATAGAGAATCCTACTAGAATGCGACCGGATCAATACCAGTGATGCACTGACAATATGTGTTAGAAAAATTTATGATACAAGTTGTTATTTAGGATGGTACAATTAACTGATAAATGGCACCCCTGGAAATTTTATAAGCTGTTTCAGTCGATACGTATTTAACCTTTGACTCAGGGACTATAAGAAGTTGGCGAATTAAAATATAAAAATATTTATTCTGATTTATTTTTACGAAGGTAAAATTAATCCATCGAAGTGAAGAAATTGCAGTTTACGATAAGGGATGTAAAAATGGGTAGACGCCGAAATATTTAGTGTCGGGGCGAAGATCGTAGCGTCGTGGGATGGGGTCGAATATTGTGATAGTTGATAAACTATTAGCGCCGGCGTCTCGATGCTAGATGGATACAGGATCTTCGGTGACGTGTTGGTAGTTTGAAATTTGATTTTTGACTGATCCGCTCAGGGCTACGAACCCCCTTATTATGACGAGTTATGACGTAAATATTTTACGCCTTAATCTTGTGTGGTCCATATTTCCTTCACGTTTTCACGAATGTTATCTAGCTCTTAATATTTGGGCGTGAAAAGAATTATTTTCTAATATTTCAACCTTCTAATTTTTGTAATTTAAATTGGGATATTTCAAATGGTTCAAGTAGGTATCTTATCCATTGCAGAAACAGGTATTGACAGATAAATATCTTTTTTGAAAAATAACTTGACTGTAACTAGATAAACAGAACACATTAAATATAATATGTTTTGATAAATTCCTGGAAACAAACTTAATAACACGAGACAAAATACCATTAGAAATTGGTAAACAAATGAAAATAATATACCGGGGGCTAGTTCGTTGCAATAACGTTCTATTTTAATAGCATTCTAAATTTATAAGAGTTCCATTTATTGTCATTTCGCTACATTATTGTTATAGTATTTTACATTCTTGTTATTATAATTCTTTAAAATGTTACCTTTCTGCTCCTTTAGTTTTTTGTTATTTTAGTAATTTGAGGAAATATTTATCTGGTTCTTCAATATTTTTATAATACGATTCGATTTTTTAGGGTATTGATAAAATATTATTTTGCTTTAATAATGTCGCCTTTTTACCTCTCGCCCTTCAGATAAGAGAGGTATAGGAATCATGCTAAAAATTGGGTAGTGAGTTTTCAGTGGATAAAGACGTTTTAGGGTCACTAGAATACGATTTTAATATTTTCGCGATGATGTCTGTGTGTGTGTTAGTCTGTGTGTACTTGTTTCCGTATATTTATGGGGACATACGCCTGAAATTGGCTATGGTTATGGGGACTTCCCAACTTATGTGGACATACACACGTCCACGAAATTTTTTATTGTTTTAACGTTATCTACGTGGACTAAATAACATAAAAAAGTATATTTAAAAAAATGTCCCTGAAGTGCTTTTATGGTATACGTGTGTTTATCACCTGTAAGCTACATGTTCCGTGTGGACATCAAACCGTCCGGTAGATAGCGACCCCTTCAGTCAAATTTCTTAACTAGTAGGGTAAACTTGTGTGAACATATGGGTATAAAAGTGTGTATATTATATCGGACATTTCACCGTTGGTATATTCTTCTTGGCAACATACTATTTTTGTTGAGCTCCGTTTGATGGGTTTAAAGTGTTTTCATAAATTTATATATTGCGTAGGCCACAATAATATAATAATAATATTTAAATCCAAAATCAGCATCCACTGTATATTTGTGATGTAATTAATTATAATAGTAAAGGAGAAATAAATAATGTTTTTGTTTTTTTAATATAAGGAAATATTAAATTGAATTAGGTTATTTTTTATGCATTATTTCTAAAGTGAAAATAAATATAAAACAAAAAAATGATTACTGTGATGGTATTCTAATTTTAATATAGATAGCCACAACTTTTAAAAACATTTTATTTTTTTAAATAGTATACAAATCTTAGCGATAATTATTTTTCTTTCTCGGTCTATTGATCACCTCTGCAGAAGCGCCTCGGTTATCTATATTTGCCCTCAACAGTAATGATGCATTAACCGCCAGTGAAATGTTATTAAATTCGTCTGGTTTCATTTTATTTTACTGATTTCATAATTACATTATATTGAATTAAAGTAATTCACTATGTCATCGTATGACTTAAAAATATAGTTTAAATTTATAAAAAATTGACAAAATAAGGTCTATAGCTTCTAATTAGGTAGCGCAAAACTATATCCTCTTAATCTCGGTTCTAATACTTACGCATCTTGCCCCTCCTGCATTTTTTTGCATTTTTCCTTTTAAGATCAACGCATCGACGAACAAACCCCCGCGCTCAAGGGATAGTATTTAATGAACTATTTTTCCTAATTTTTAGAAATCTATAATATGTCAATTATCCGTTGTATAAAAAAAAACACCATTTAGAAAATTATATTATTTTTTAATATTACAAGTCGGAAAGTAATATAAATTATTGTTATCGCTATAATTAATTAATTCAAAATACGTGTTTAAATATTTGAATTTCTTAAGCACTTCCGAACGAATCTATATTATTTGGGATTTATTGGTGAAATCCGCATAAAAATTAGTGTCCTAGATACCTACAGAATCGTTTTCTATTTAGAACGACCTAAGGTTTATTTTGCTTTTTCTTAAGACAACCTCTTATTTGTGTTTATGTGTAATGCTTTTATTTGCCAGATTTCGTAAAATTGTAGTGATTATTATTTATATCGACCTCGAGTAGAAGTTCTTTATGTCAAACTGTATTATCAAGTACTCCCATTTTTTATATAAAAATGTAAATATATTATTAAGAATAAATATTTCTCGGTATCCAATTTTATTTTTGGCGCTCTGGGGGTTGGTCTTATTCATGTGGGGGATGTTAAAGGGGTGAAAAAATCTACTTTTGTTCACAGGATCGAAAATGTGTTCAATACAAAAGTTGTAGTTTATGAAAAAATCTTTAATTTTTGTATAGATCAATGTGTAGTAAGTTGTTAAATTTTTGTATTTAAACTAATTATGAAAAACTACTGAAAAATTCATTGTTGCAAAGAAAATTTCTTATGATTTTTCATTATTGAATATGTTTTTAAATGTTTATTATTTAACCTAGAAGCCTTGGAAAAAGCACAGAAAAGAAACCCTGACAGAATTCTTCACGATGTTTTTCCACACTAGAATTTTTATTGAAAAAAAGGTTTCGAATTGGAAAAATAAATATTTAAAAAAGCTACTTAAATTTTTCATGAAATAAAGTATAATGATTTCAAGGCAGAAAGACATATTTTCATTAACTTTTCTCGCCGAAATTCAATTATTTTTGTAAAAATTTAAATTTAAAAAGTGATTCTTACAAACGTTGAAGGTTTACCATTTGAATTTAAAACTTTTTCGATTCTGCCGAAAAATGGTTTAACGTTTTTATCTGAAGCTTCAAATATTCCAGTTGAATGTTTGTAACAATACTGTAGGAACAATCTGAATAAAATAAAGTGAGTTATATGAATTATGAGTGCGTAGTAGTTTCACCCTACCTACCCGATTACGTAGCTCATTTAACGAGAGTATTCAAACTGTTCTATTCGTACAAATTTAGTGAGGTGTTGTCAACATGAATTCCAATTTCTACCTAAATATTATTCGGAATATTTAAGAAATTATACCTAGTATACAAAATTATTTGAATTGGCGCAGCTTTAGTTCTTTAAAGCAATAAATATTGTCGTACCGTTGCAAGTGTCTGTATAACTTTCAAGTTTGCGGATCCCCTCTTCATATCGCGGTTCAACTTATTTTGGTCAGATTGTACAAACATGAAATTTCGGTTCAAACAATAAAACATAATTTTTTTTGTATTTTTTCTAATTTTCAAGCATGTTTTTAAATGGGAATTGTAGTTGTTTATTATTGTATCAAAAAGTACACGTTAATACGAAAAAATGCGTAGCCAGCCCCCAGAGCGTCGTTTTTTTATATGTTCCTTGTGACCGCTTTTATTATTTCCCACTACAGGTGATACAGATATCAAATAAATTGTTGTAAAAATGTATCTCGCCTACACTATTACTAAACCTAATTCGACATTATATTTTTCATAAATTGTAAAACATAATTTTAACTCTTACCAAAAAACCGATTTCCCCATATCAAGGACAAAATGAAAATGCAACATTGCATTGAATAATATTTGTGATTCTCTCTTGTCTGACTTTTAAATATAAAGTAACGTAGAATAATCCAGAAACTAGGGCTTTTGTTTCTAAGAAGATATTGTGAAACTATGTCCACTTAATCTCGGTTAAAATCAATTTTGTTTTCTTACCCTTTGCTCTCTTCGCACTTATTTTTAGTTCATAATAATTTATATCCACATTTTTGACACACCTCGTATACAACTAAAAAAATTTAAAATCTGATGGTTGTATTCTGAGTTTTATACTAATCAGACATTTTTATTTAGAAGATAACAGAAAATTTTATGCAGAATATCTTTTTTCCATAAAATTGATAGTTTTGAAAGTTTTCGATACGCTGCGAAATTAAGTGGACACATTTTAAGCTAATAAGTAACATTCTAAGAAAATATAGTGCTAACAACAGTTGCAAATTAACAAAGAAAATAAGGGTAAATTACAATAATAACGTATCTAGCAAACGAATTACATGACAATTTAATAAAACCATTACAAATTTTACACAAATCCGATTGTTCTAAATTATACTAAAAACTTTACACTATATACCGAAACCTTAAAAAGTATTCAAATTCCTAAATAATACTTTTTAATTTGGGTAATATTACAAGAATTAAGATATAGATCATATTTAAAGATTTTAAATTAAATAAAGATGAGTGGTTTCGAGGAACAAACGGTTGGAAAGAAGTTCCATTCGCTGTATATTATTTATTAAACAACATGACTGTATGTAACGTATTATAGTAAAAGTCTTCCGTCGTCATTTTTAAGACATACTGTATACACCGTATAAGAATTTTCATTTTTGGGACATACTGTATACACCGTACAAGAATTTTCATTTTTGGGACATACTGTATACACCTTATAATTTTTTTTCGAAAAACCAACTTGATACACACCATATGCAACTTACAAAAATTTTGATTTTTGGGACATATTGTATACACTATGGACACACTATATACAACTTAATTTTTTGGGACATAAGATTATTTATCGAAAAGATTCAACTTGGGGCACACTGTATACACCTAACAATAATTTTTATTTTCGGGATACAATTTACACATAGGATTTTTCTGAAAAACCTCGTTTCGTAACGGTCGAAATCTTACTCTTTTTTGGCCTAGTAGTCCAGTCAACATGTGATTTTATTGCCAAACTTTGATTTTTGAAAAAATTCAAGTGCCGCTTGTAAAATAATAAAAATGGGGTTTTGGTTTTTTGCAAATATCTCAAAACCTATTTGACATTTTTCAAATTTGACAAAATATTCAAGGAAATTTACCAAAAAAAACTGTACCTCCCGGAACTGAAGGACCAATTTCTATAATTTTCCCAGAGTGTTGAAAATACAGCCGAAGACGGGAATTTTGGATGAACAATAATATAATTAATAATTTACTTACGTTAAAAATTAAAAAACTTGATTAATCATTAAAAAAAAATTTTACTTTCCCGGACCCATCAAAGGGAAAGTAAGGTGAACGAGCAAAAAAAATTGAGATATTGATGGAAATATCCATTTTGAGGTCCCCCAAGAACATTGAAACCATTTCCAGCGTATGGTCTGTCTGTGAGTCTGTGTGTAATCTTCCACGATAACTGCCGAACCGTTTGACCAATTAAGCTGAAATTTGGTATGAAGGGTCGGTGTGTGCCTCGAATGCGACCATTAGTTATTGGTTTAAATTGGTACAATAGAAGGTCCTCAAGACCGACATTGATTAAATACACATGTAACAATTTTTTACTTTTTTTTAATTCTAAGGACAAAAAATACACTTCAATGCAAAATGTTGTAGTACAAAGTTTTAGAGAATAAAATTCCCTATAACTTTTGTTTCAAACTTTTTTCAGAATTTTCAATAGTTGCGCCACTAGAGGGCGTGTAAAAAATATGTATGTAGGTTTTATCTAGTTTTTCTTGATTTTGAGGACAAATAATACACTTAAGTGCAAAATGTTGTCGTACAAAGTTTTAGAGAATAAAATTCCAACCAACTTTTGTCTTAAGCTTTTTCCAGAATTTCCAATAGTTGCGCCACTAGATGGCGCGTAAAAAATGTGAATGTATATTTTCTCTACTTTTTCTTGCTTTTGAGGACAAATAATACAGTTTAGTGCAAAATGTTGTAGTACAAAGTTTTAGAGCATGAAATTCCCTACAACTCTTGTCTCAAACTTTTTCTAGAATTTTCAGTAGTTGCGCCACTAGATGGCGCGTAAAAAATGTGAATGTATATTTTCTCTACTTTTTCTTGCTTTTGAGGACAAATAATACAGTTTAGTGCAAAATGTTGTAGTACAAAGTTTTAGAGCATGAAATTCCCTACAACTCTTGTCTCAAACTTTTTCTAGAATTTTCAGTAGTTGCGCCACTAGAGGGCGCGTAAAAAATCTGCATGTAGGTTTCTCTAGTTTTTCTTGATTTTGAGGAAATACAATGCATTTTAGTGCAAAATTTTCTCATGCAAAGTTGTAAAGCATCAAATTTTCATTAACTTTTTATCGAATTCCTCATAGTTTCGCCGCTAGATGGCGAGAAAAATACATATTTAGGATTTTCCATTTTTGTTTAAAAATTGGATGTAAATTATGCTCTTTAGTGCTAAATGTTTCAGTGCAAAGTTGTAAAGCATAAAATTCCCTACAACTATTGTATGATTTTAGGAGATCCTAAATGTAGCAGTGTGACATACAACGTGTGCATGCGCAGCTTATGTCATTATCAACATTGAAATATCATTTCGGTAGACGTATTCACCATCGGCTCTCTATTTTTAATGTGTTCCAAAAATTAATGTTATGCTTAGTATTTTGTAATTAAAATAATAATAATAAATAACATACACCCTATGGCCGAGCCGGGAAAGTTCTGGAGTGACACCGCTGATTTTTTATATTACTATTGATTCATTTTTTTATGATCAGAAGTCACATGAAAATGATTTTTTTAATTTTTTATTTCCCATTGTTTACAAAAATTGTTATAAACTAATGCGTTGTTTATAAGATAATTTAAAATTTCTTTTTTGGAAACATAATCTTTGATGCAAATTATGATTTTTTGCAAAAAAATCGTTTCTTAATTTTTTTTTCTTGCTTAAAAACGTATTTGTTAATTAACAAGTCTATCACCTGCAATAAGGAACCACTTTTTTTTAATCATAATTTATCTTGCTTTTTGATAACTAAAAAAAATTTGTTTTAAAATTTTTATTGTTTATTTAATAAACAATTTGTTATAAACAATCAAAAAATTTCTATATATTTTTTTTCCTTTTCTACATAATGGAACAAAAACAACCATGTGTTATTTTTTGCGAAAAATTATGTGTATGGCAGAAAAAAATTGTTAATTAACAAATACGTTTTTAAGTAATAAATAGCTATTTGTGTATTAAGAGCGGAAAGTGATACTTTGCTGCTTGAGGCAGAGAGTTGCCCGCGCGACGCGTAGCGGAGCGCGGGCAATCTGCCGAAAGCGGCAAAGCACTTTCTGCTCGAATTGCACACAAGATTTTTTCTACGATCACATTATTTTTAGACAAATAATTAAAAAAAAACATGAAAATACACTTCATAACCTAAAAATGAAATAATGACGTTTCATTAATTTCATAGTCTACTATTTGCACAAAATAGTAAGTAGGTACTTAAATATGCAATAACTGTTGCATATAGGTGTACCTAGGTGTATCTAGGTGTACCTTCTGACTGTTATATTTATACTAGATAAATTTTATAAAATAAAGTTTAATTTCGTTCGAAATATCTTTAAATATTAATATTTCAACTAAAATATTCAGACTGCCCTACATTTTGTTTTAATATACCTGTTTTTACTACCTTTCATTAGTTTATTGTAAATGAAAACAGGCGAGCGGAAAAGTACGCGCTAGAGCGACAATAATGTCAAATTTTTACAGATCACGGAAAACGTCAACTTTGCGGTTAGATTTGAGTGTGCAAAAGCCTACTTTGGGTAGTGATCGTAGGAAAAAAATATTTTTAGGGAACGACTTTTGTTTTTAATCATAATTTGCATCAAAGATTATGGTCCAAAAAAAAATTTTAAATTATCTTATAAACAACGCATTTGTTTATAATAATTTTGTAAACAATAGAAAATAAAAATTTTCAAAAATCATTTTCATGTGACTTCTGATCATTGAAAATCGGATCAATAGGATCATTGAAAATCGGATCAATAGTAATATGTAAAAAAAAAAATTTTTTTTAATGATTAATCAAGCTCTTTAATTTTTAACCGATGTAAATTGTTAATAAAAAAGTGAAAAATAACAATTTTTTAATTTTTCCAACGGAAATCTCTTCTGAGACCTTTAAAAAATGGGTATAAAAATGGAAAAAAATCAGATTTGTTATTTAACAATTATTGCACTTACAATCTTCATGTTCAAGTAGGAAAAAATTGTTAATTAACTCATGCATAATTAATAGAAAAATCGCGATAAAATTTTTTGACAGCGTATTATTGTTCATAAATCCATTCAGTAGATGTCTGAATTTTTTCAATTCTTAATTTTCATATTTAATAAGTTTAAATAATATTTATTCATTAAAGGTCCAAAGTGGACAGCGCTTACGCAAGGCGAAGTCCCCGTTTTCGGTTGAATTTTCAACACTCTGGTAAAATTGTAAATATTGGTCCTACAGTTCTGGACGGTGTAGTTTTTCTTTGATGAATTTCCTCCTCTTTTTGAATCTTTTTCAAATTTGAAAAATGTCAGAATTTTTGACATATTTACAAAAAACTAACCCCCATTTTTATTTTTCAGTTGATTGTTTATAGCTTTTGCAATTTTTGCAAGCGACTCGTGAATTTTTTAAAATCATCAATACGCTATTCCCAATCGAATGACATCTCGTTCATATTTTTTAGAGGCGGAGAAAATGATTGACCCAAAAAGCACTTGTTGACTAGACTATAGCTCTCGTTCGCCAAGGGTCTGAGTGCGATAACTAAGATGCTAAATAGTATTTTACGTTACAAGTCCGCTATATCCGACTTATTACAGTACGAGTTGTTTTTAAGGAGGAGACTACGCAGGAGCCGAGTCCAGAATATAAACGAGCACTGTAATAATACCTACTGGACGTGTTTCATACGATATTTTATTTCATCCTGTCTTTGTATGTTGATCAAAATTTTTAAAAAATTGACATTCCAATTAAGCCATTGGTTTCCATAGTTATGTACGTATAATTGATATTTGCTTGTCACTGAAATATTTGTGTTTGAATTTATGGGCTTAACACATTACGAGATCTAATAATAATAGTATTATTATTACCCCAAAAATCAACAAATAAATATGAATATAACCTACTTAAAAATAGAAGGTGCCTCTTATATGATTTTTATAAGAAGTCTTCGTGCGATATGGCTATCATATCCACACAAAATACTATTTTGAACACAGTATTAATTTTTAAATTAATTAAAAAAACTTACATTATTCAGGATAAATGTTAACAATATTTATAAGTATATTAATACTTATATTTACACCAGAAGTAAAGGCAACTAGATACTGAAATATCACTACCAATGTCAGACATATTTGCGTTTTATCATGAAGAGTCAAAATATTATGTATTTTGTTAAATCGGTTAATAGATTTATTCCAAATTTTTGTTGATTATAATAGATCTATTTTTTTTTATAAAAATCTAATATGACAGATATCCGGTTTGACCTAAAATTATATGAAAATTGGAAAATCCAATGGAACACCCGGTACTTTTCTACATATTTGAATTCTACGACTTCAAATACGTACATATCGACTGTCAAATGACACTTGGGTCCTAGGTGCTCATATTTGGTCTAAATTACTTATAGTTAATCTAAAATTACATACAAAATCTGAATTTTGTAAATTATTTATTTTTGTTTCTTTTATTAAATATTTAAATCAGCAAATTCTACATTTACTGAATTACTTTTTCGACGGGGTTGTTTTCAGGAGAATTTGAAAAAAATAACATTTCTCGTTTATTTAAAAAAAAAAAAGGAAGACAGACCTCACAATTTACACAGTTTACCACAAATATTAAGCGCTGAAAATTATACACACATTGTAGAGGGCGCTCAACGCAGCAAAAGTGTAAGTAACCACAAATATAAATTTAAAGGTAACATGCTAAAAACAATATTTATGGAGCCTTACACACCAAAAAGTAAAAGTAGGTACCATTCGAATCAGCTCGAAGTGAAGATAACGAAAAACTATGAAAGAAATTGTGGTATACCTTTCAATTCCAATGTAGTATAATAAAACGTATGACCCTACTTTACTGAAAACTGCATTTAGATAACTTAATTGGTTCAAGTCTTCAAAATGTGGAAAAATATAGTGAGACACCCGGTATAAGACTATGTAAATAGCATGTATTAGTGTTTATGTAATCATAAAATATTAACGGGAACAAATATTAAAAAATGTGTAAGTCCACATAAGTATAATACTGAGGACATACACCTAATATGTGTGTTTGTTCACGTAAATCCATTAGTGTGGACTTACCTCAGCGTCCACACATTCATAGAAGCGTATCATTGAGGGTATGTCCACATCCATAAATTTACGAGGACGTCCTATAGGTCCGCATAAGTTTGTCCATGTCCATAACTTTGTTAAAACGGAGTGTATCAAAAATTCATTTAAAAACTTCAATAATGATCTTTATATACAGTACGACCTATATAATACACCCCATGTCTACACAAGGGTACTAAATATCATGCGTCCCCCTAAATATACAGAAACACGTATAGGTGTGTGTGTTAGTGTGTATGTGTGTGTGTGTGTGTGTGTGTGTGTGTGTGTGTGTGTGTGTGTGTGTGTGTGTGTGTGTGTGTGTGTGTGTGTGTGTGTGTGTGTGTGTGTGTGTGTGTGTGTGTGTGTGTGTGTGTGTGTGTGTGTGTGTGTGTGTGTGTGTGTGTGTGTGTGTGTGTGTGTGTGTGTGTGTGTGTGTGTGTGTGTGTGTGTGTGTGTGTGTGTGTGTGTGTGTGTGTGTGTGTGTGTGTGTGTGTGTGTGTGTGTGTGTGTGTGTGTGTGTGTGTGTGTGTGTGTGTGTGTGTGTGTGTGTGTGTGTGTGTGTGTGTGTGTGTGTGTGTGTGTGTGTGTGTGTGTGTGTGTGTGTGTGTGTGTGTGTGTGTGTGTGTGTGTGTGTGTGTGTGTGTGTGTGTGTGTGTGTGTGTGTGTGTGTGTGTGTGTGTGTGTGTGTGTGTGTGTGTGTGTGTGTGTGTGTGTGTGTGTGTGTGTGTGTGTGTGTGTGTGTGTGTGTGTGTGTGTGTGTGTGTGTGTGTGTGTGTGTGTGTGTGTGTGTGTGTGTGTGTGTGTGTGTGTGTGTGTGTGTGTGTGTGTGTGTGTGTGTGTGTGTGTGTGTGTGTGTGTGTGTGTGTGTGTGTGTGTGTGTGTGTGTGTGTGTGTGTGTGTGTGTGTGTGTGTGTGTGTGTGTGTGTGTGTGTGTGTGTGTGTGTGTGTGTGTGTGTGTGTGTGTGTGTGTGTGTGTGTGTGTGTGTGTGTGTGTGTGTGTGTGTGTGTGTGTGTGTGTGTGTGTGTGTGTGTGTGTGTGTGTGTGTGTGTTTGGATGGATGTTGTAGTAACGATAACTCAAAAACTACTGAATGAAAAAATTTGAAATTTTGCATAGAGGATTCTGATATCCTAGATTAGATCTGCCAATCGCACAACCAGAAGTGGCAGTTGCTATGTGTGATGACGCCATTATTATACAAAACGGCAAATTAAGTTTTAAACGTATATTTTGTATACCCTATAGTTTATTTTCATCTCATTAAAATTTTTAAAATTTTGCCATTCTTGCCAGATTTACAAAAAAATAATTTTTTTTCCTACTTTTTTGTGTCAACCTGTAAATTTTTGATTCAAAAATGGCGAGAGGTCATGTGCTGGCCACATCAGATTTTTTAATAATTTGGTATAATACATTTTGCTAAAGTATTATTTAGTTATTTTAAATTCTGTAATCTATTACTAGCTAATAATGAAAAATTATCTACCAGTAGGAGAGAAATTTATCTTTTCCACCTAAACACAACATAAATAATGACATCTGCTTCTACCAGTAAAATAAAAAAATTACCTTATTTTTGGTTGTTACCTGATAAATAATGCATATTTTCCATTTAAACAAAATTTTTTAAACTTGTTAATTAACTTTGTAAAGCGTTTATTCAAGTTAATATTTTGTTTAATTGGTTCCAACAGTTTTTGCACTTACAATCAAATAATATATTTATTAATTAAAATTCGAACGACTTTGTAAAAATATGATGGTAACATACAGAACTAGATTTGCGTATATTATATCTATACTACCTACTTTCAGTATTTGATGATTCACATTGAGTTAAATCATAATATCTAATTGTTTTATTTATATTTTCCGTATTTGTTGTAAATGGTTCTCGAGCTAAAACAAAAAAAATATTTTAGGTATTTAATAAATAAAGTTACAGTTTTTAGTTTGATAAAAATGTATAATTATTTAATGTTAAATATTTTTTGAACTTCATGTCCTGTACATACTTTTAGTATTTTCAGTACTTGTTGATTGAATTGTAGTTCTGCTTTTATTGTCTAAATTGGTCGTGAGTAGTCCTTGAGTTGTTGATTGGGCTTGTGTTATATTTGAATTTACTACAGTTGATCTTGTACTCTTGCTTACATTTTCTGAATTGGTTGTGAGTAATGCTTGAGCTAAAATTAAAACCTAATAAATACAAGAAATAAAGGACAAAGTCAGGTACCATAATTTTATTTAGTTGAAAATGCAACTTGTTTTGGTCCAGACCGTCATCAGAAAGTATAAATACAAAACGTTCCAAAATTAAAGACGATTATAACAAATCAAATAAATGAGGGGGTAATCCGACCCAACTTTTTGAACACTCCTAGTACAGTAATTGTTTAATCAATTATTTTAGTTTTTCTGGAGCATCTAAATATATTAATCAAGTTGATTCAAAAAAATTTAAAAAATAAATTTTTGGCAACTTTTTCTTTAGTTTTTATAATTTTTTCTATAACTCCTACAAATATTATTTTAAAGTTATGATATTTTTCACATATTATGTACTTTTTGATCCCCTTCGAATGTTTAATATATTTTTTGCGTGTGTTTTATCATTTTCGATAAAATATAAAGAAAATTATATTTAAAAAATTTATTTTTTTGTTTATAACAATTACAATTTTAAACTCGAAGAAACTAAATTATATTCTTAATTTAGAGTTTCGTTTTACCTTTCAAATGGTACAAATCCTATTTAATATTTTTAATACTTTTAAAGTTATTCGATTTCAATTTTGTGTAATACCTTTCAAAACTTTTTCGCTATTTTTTACGAATTCTACAATTTTTTGAATAAAATTTTGAAAAAAATCGCAATTATAGAATTTTTTACTACAAATTTAATAATGACTTTTTCTTAAAATTTTTAATAATATTAACTTTAAAAAAAATTAAAACTTTTTTGAATAATTTTAAAATCAATAAATAATTTATATTTCATTCGGTTTTATTAAAATTTGGTAAAAGAACCTAGATTAATAGTACTTTTTAATACCTCTCGAATTCTTATTAACTTTTTCATTTATTTTTGATAACACAAAATTACTAAAAAAAAAAATTTAAAAATTAAAAGAAATTCTTTATTTTAGCTATAACAACTGCAATTCTAAATTTGAAAAAAATTAAATACATTCTATATTTGGAGTTGTCTATTATATTTGGAATGGTGAAAATCGTTAATATTTTAAAAGTTATTCAATTTAGTTTAAAATCGTAATAAAATAACAAATTTTCTTTGCTCCAGTTTTTTAAATATTCCACAATATTTTTAATACAATTTTGAAAAAAATCGCAATTATAAAGTTTTTTATTACCTTAAACGTATTTTATTTTTAATTTTTAATATTATTTATCTAAAAAAATTAATTTAATATGATAAAAACTATTTTAAAATAAAATAGAAATTACGACTCAATTATGCGGACTTCGAAAATAAGGTGAGATCAAAATTTGTAGGAAATTTTGAGATCTACAATTTTGATTTGCTATAATTTTGGCTTAAAATCTAAAAACGGCGCAATTTATATTGTTAAGTTATTTTCTTATCTCCAATTTTGGGGTGAGTTCTTTATGAAAAGAAAAAAAATAATAAACATTACAAAATTATAAACACAAACTATAAAAATGTATGTCCTGTGCCTTTTCTTCTGTATAATTAGTTCCACTCTAATCTCCCTCTAATTCTTCCAAATACTTCCTTATTCCATTATTCCCAATTTATTCCTGCTTTTCCAAAATTGAATATTTTTCTGATTTAATATTACTTGCACTTTTACCAACCACAGTATTTGATATCTTCAAGGAATTAAATTACAACCGTTATTTATTTCTTCATTGATTTGTAAACCTTTTTTTTATTAAAACCATATTTTTTTATAAAATTGGTGTATAATTTATTTTCTTATATCTTCATTTACAAAAGTACCATTTTATCAGTTTTATTGTTATATAAATTTTTCGACAAAATGCTTTTTAAAAATTTTCGTCAAAAACAAATATGACTTGTTTATTATTTTTATTTTAACTATCCCCTCAAAATTCATTTTTTTTTATTACTTGATTAATAAAAAAAAATATTTAATCACTTTTGACAACTTGCCATTTACTTTTGAACTATACAGCAAAAATTTACTTTAATATTTTTTCAAAATTTAACATTTCGATATTAAATTGTTATACAACTAATAATCATTCATATTATAATAATAATATGATAATACCAATAAGATTCTTTTTATACTCCTGAACAATTGTTGATTTTAAATACTGTATACACCAATTACTCTTAATAAATGCTTTAAAATTAAACTTTTAACGATAAACTCCGTTTATAAAATTCAAAAATCACAACATATTTATGTTATTCTAACCTTTTAACAAATAAATAATAATTAACTTATAAAAAAAATGACTCATAGATAGTATTTCATTACAAAATATAGTTTAGTGGGGAATTAGCTTTGACTGCTAAATAAGGATGAAACTTGTATTTTTTCAGGCACTGCAGTCTTAGGTAAAATAAAAGTGTACTCTTTTTTCTTATTTCGAGCTTTCGAGGCTTTATCGTCTCTTCATCAGGAAAACGACAATGGTTACATGATGTTATAAAATTAATTAATTAAATTAAATTTACAAAGTACTTACATGAAATTTGAGAATTAATTAAGTGAAACTTTGGAATAGTTAATTTATTTAAAATTAAGGACATTAAAACATTTAAAAATAAAAATTGTTAAAATTAGTCAAAATTTGTTTGACATTTGAATAATTTTAAAATTATGATAGACACGTATGTGATGGTTCATCATGAAAATGTGGAAAATGTGGTTATGAACCTGACAGAAGTGATATCAAAAAATTGCCAACCTCTACTATTAACAAAATGTTAATACCAACCTGTTAAATGCGTGCTAAATTTAAAATTTGAGAAATAATGTTAACAACAAAAGTGATTAATGTTTATCTAGATGTAATAGATAGGTGTATATGACGCTCAGTCCTTCAATGTCAGTCCTAGCGTTGATTGTGTCATTGTTATGTATGTGAATCATTTCTAAAAATGTTGTTTTTTGGATGTTGGTTTCTTTTTCTAGAATTTTGGGTCGATCAAAAGCTATAACATGATTTGAGTCTAGGACATGTTGTGTTAGAGTGCAGGTGCGTTTGTTAGTTCTGATATCACTTTTGTGAGATGTTATACGATCTTTTAATTTTCTACCTGTTTGTCCGACATAAATGGTGTTGCATGTATTGCAGCGAATGCTGTAGACAATGTTTGAGTTTTGTCAGACCTCATCTTTATCTTTAAGTTTTGAAAAAAGATTTCTAATTGTGATAGTATTGCGATATGCAATTCTTACGTTTTCAGTATTGCGAAAGATGTACTTAAATTTAGGAACTAACTTGTCAACGTATGGGAGTGAGAAATAACGTGGTGGAAGGATGCCTTCATTGTTGGGGTTGTCAACAACTTGTGTGGTGTCTGATCTTGAGAATAACAATTTATTAATTAAGTTACTGGGGTAGCCACTATTTGTGAAAGGTTGGGCTAATTTTTTTGTTTTGCAACCGCAAGGTGGTATGTGAGGTTTTTATTACTCTGTTTTTTATGCCAATAAGATGCATAATTCAAGAAACGGCCAGAGGACCCTGGTTTAGTGTACCAAGAAGTGACGATGCTATTATCAGGTCTTCTGATAAGTTTGGTATCCAAGAATGGTGCACTATGACACAGGTCTTCCTCTTCTATTGTAAAACTTAGAGACTGGTCATAGTTGTTCACTAAATTAAGTAATTCCTCTGTACTACCTTGAGGTAAACCTAGGATAATGTCATCGACATATTTTTTTAAAAAAGGTACGTTAAATGATAATTGTGGTAAAATGTCATCCAGAAGATCATCCATCACATATTGTGCTAATATGGGGGACACAGGGCTGTCCATGGGCATGCCACGGATTTGTTTGTAAATTGTATTGTTATAACTAAAAACTGTAGTATTGAAAAGAAATTCTGTCAATTCTAGAAAAGTTGGTTTTTTAATTTTACAATGTTGTGCTATAGTGGTCCAGTGTTTGTTGATACTTTTTTTGACTAGTGATAAACTTATGTTATTAAAGAGGGCTTTAACGTCAAGGCTTATAATTACGTAACCTGCAGGAAGTTGAAACTCATTGATGAATTTGCTGAATTCAAAAGAATCTTGGATGAAATAATTATTATTGGAATTGTATGCATGGGGACGTGTGGTGTGGTAGCTATAGCAAATTCATTTGTAGTATATGAAAACCTACTTAAAATTATTCATAAAAATGGGCTTGGTTAATTTTGAAACATTACGATTACTGAGAAATAAATTTTCAAAATTTCCAAATGACGTCAGCTACATTAATTTGTTTAAAATAATGCAGATGGCATGACAAGGTATAATTAACAGTTATCTGTCGAGTTACTAAACCAAATAGCCTTAAAAATAATAGGTTATGTTACACTGAAAAGTCAAAAATAAAACGTTGTGCCTAGCAGTACGTCGGATGTACGTATTTATTTTGTACTTTGGCCGTTCATTGCGTTTTAAGGTTTACAAAGTATAGAAGTATGTTGGCGCATTTGCTTGATAAGTTTGATATTATTTCTGTAACGTCGTTGTATAGTATATGGTTTCGGTATAAAGGTATGTTCATGCTCATACGAATTTCGCAAAATTTATGCGAATCGGAAAATGTTTTGCCGTCCCCAAAATATGATCTTCATACTTGGGCGATATAATTTGACGGTTTCTGCCAACGGTCAAGTCAGATAAGTCAAAATATTTGAAATTATTATGTTGTGTTTGTGAATTTTGTAAACAAACTTAACTACTTATAAAAAATAATGGATTCAGAAACAGAAACAAAACTAAATATATTGAACTTTTATATATTATATTACGAACATTTACCACTATTGATATCTCACATTCTGTGACACGTCATTATCTGAATCCGCAAAAAAATTCAAATATTTCAACTTTATTGCGAAATTTTCAGGCGCGATTTTATTAGCATAAATTTTGAGAAATTCGTATGAGCATGAACATACCTTAAAAGGGCCGGAGTTTCATCCTAGTACGGCCGTTTTTTTATGTTTTAATATTTTTTTAGCTTCATAAAATTGTGATTGTTAACTGGTTTGATTTGTATAGTAGAGTTTTTTTCTCCAAAATTAATGATTATTAGATTTCACTCTTAAACTTCTTAAAATCTACATAAAGATAGTGACATGGTCACTAGTTTGATTTATACAGTAAAGTGTCTCTTTTTCTCAAAGTCCGAGATGTAAAAATTAGATAATTTATTTTATTTTCCGATGTACAATATAAACAAGCACATCCGATGTACTGCTAGTCACGGCGAAAATAAAAACAATGCAATTTTCTTCTTTTCCCATATTTACATCTGGCCTCTATTTAATAAGGAATTCAATTCGTATATACTGACATCTCTTAACAGTATTATCAATTAATGTAGATATTTTTAATTTAATTTTTTTTTAATATAATAAAAATTTTAAATATTTTTGTAGGCATATTTGATAACAGACTTTTAAGGTCCTAATTTAAAAAAATTACATAATAGGTCCCCATTGGTAATTAATTGTGCAATACCTCTATTGGGGCTATCAATACCTGAGATTATTGGACGTAGAGATAGGGTTGGTTTATGGATTTTGGGGAGACCATAGAATTTGCTTGGAACTCCATTATAGACTCGGTGTAGTGGACGTTTCTCTGCTTATGTGTGTTTTTCAATATTCAATCACAAATGTAAAATATTTTTTATTTTATTTTATAAGAAAAATTAAAGACAGTTATATATAAATGTTCTAAAGTCAAACAAGTTTTTTATATTGATTATTTTGTTTCTATGGTATCTGGAAATACGTCGTCAACTTCTAACCATCTTCAAAACTCCAAAAATCAATTGCTATTTCAGCATTATGTAGCTTAAATATCAAATGCACCACACATACCCACACACACGCACGCACACACATACACGCACGCACACATACCCACACACACACACACAAACACGCACACACACACACACACACACACACACACACACACACACACACACACACACACACACACACACACACACACACACACACACACACACACACACACACACACACACACACACACACACACACACACACACACACACACACACACACACACACACACACACACACACACACACACACACACACACACACACACACACACACACACACACACACACACACACACACACACACACACACACACACACACACACACACACACACACACACACACACACACACACACACACACACACACACACACACACACACACACACACACACACACACACACACACACACACACACACACACACACACACACACACACACACACACACACACACACACACACACACACACACACACACACACACACACACACACACACACACACACACACACACACACACACACACACACACACACACACACACACACACACACACACACACACACACACACACACACACACACACACACACACACACACACACACACACACACACACACACACACACACACACACACACACACACACACACACACACACACACACACACACACACACACACACACACACACACACACACACACACACACACACACACACACACACACACACACACACACACACACACACACACACACACACACACACACACACACACACACACACACACACACACACACACACACACACACACACACACACACACACACACACACACACACACACACACACACACACACACACACACACACACACACACACACACACACACACACACACACACACACACACACACACACACACACACACACACAGACAGACATCATGCTAAAAATGGTATAAATGGATTCAGGTGTCCTCAAAACGTAAAGATCCGTTAAAATCTGGGTATGGTCAAAATATTATGATCGCAATACTTTCCTTCTAACCAACTCTGTTGTTCGGAAAGTAAAAAGGGGGTATATACACAAAATTATTATTAAATGGACACATTGGACAAATCATGTACATTTATTTTATGTTTATCAAAATGTAGTAAGTATGTAAGTCTAAGAGAGGTTTGACCAATATAAACACTGTCACAACTGGAGCAAGGAATAAAGTACATGATATCTGAATGTCTAACCAGAGGGTCCTTATCTTTAACTTTAGAGAAAATATTGTTGATGGTTAACACAGTTTTGTAAGCAACCTTAATTTGACTGACAGCAGAAAAGAGCTTTCTGTCAGTCAAATTAAGGTTGCTTACAAAACTGTGTTAACCATCAACAATATTTTCTCGAAAGTTAAAAACAACTTTTTAGAAAATTAGAGATTTTATAGGTATAAATGTTAAGAATGGTTATTCGAGATCTGGTATAACAACATATTTCTTGAGAAAAAAGAATTTGTAAATCATTTTTAAAAATAATTCGTGGACATGTTGTCAAATTTAAATATAATGTATTAGAATAGAAAGGATTGAATTTGTAATTAAATAAAGGTTCTTAAACTAGTGTAAAATTAAGAAGAAATAATAATAGTGAGCATTATATAAAATTTAGATTTAATAATGAAGAAATATAATTCTAAAAATATCAAAAATTACTAAATATGAAATAAAACAAGGAGATTGTTGAAACATTTGAAGGGGCAGAGTAAATTTGGGAATTTTATGGCATGTGCCAAGAATTTGTTCTCAACTTTTGAATAAGTATTTTTCTAGAAAATCCTGCAAGAAAAAGGATGAAATTATATAATTATAAAGGTATGAATAATTAGCCTTACTTTGATATATAATTCACAACTGGAATGTCCATAAAAATTTAATTAATGGTTAAAAAAAAATCAAATATTAAAGGTCAGATTTGAACATATGAGTTGTCAATGCCAATATAAAATTAATAAAAAAAAGTACTTACTGGAATTTTAGTTACAATCGTTTCTGATTGGAAATTACAATATTGTCCTATAAATTATTATATGGGAAGTGAAAACACTGTTTTATATCCAATACTTTCATAAATACATCCATGTAAACTGCTGTAAATGGTACGCGATAAAACTTTTCCTACGGCTGCTTAGAAAATACACAAAAACGCACTGTCAACTTGCCTGGAAAAACGTCAATTTCAAACAGCGTGTGTAAACGTTTACACACGCAGTGTGCAAAGTAAAATGACAGTTCAACAACTCATAATAACAACATATATCAATGAATTGAGATGAAATCTAGCATGCGGACAGTGTCACCACTGACAGTTCTCATTTCTCATTAAAATATAGTGTGTAACTCGTGTGAAAAAGCACTTTTCACACTTTGTGACCGTCACATGCGTGTGAAAAGCGCTATTTTCAACACTTGTTAAACAATATACTATTTCATGCGCAAACGTTTTACACCACGAATAGAACACACTAAAATTAGTTCTCATAGAAGAGAGAAGAAAGATAGGAACGATAGAAAATGTGGTTGCGATTTATGCAACAAAACCGGCTTCAAGGAATTCAGTGATTGTGTCAGGTTAGTTATCATTTATAAATATTTGTTGGTGAAAGGATCAATTTATTATTATTAAAAAAAAATTAGTGAACATATTAATTTTAGAAACAATTTTAAACTTATTCTGATCTCAATAAACCGATACTATTTTATTAAAAAAATTTTAAGAATACCAGATGCAATAAAAATTATTTTAATAAAAAAAACGTGAAATAAATATAATATCTCTAATAAATCATACAAATGACAAATTTAAATTTTTACTAATTTGTTATAACATTTTTTAAGATATTTTATAAATAGATTAATTTGTGGTTTTATTTTGATGGTTAAGTTGTGTTTTTGTTTTTCCTTTAGAAAGATTGTTAATAAAAATTTGCTTATGTTGTTTTCTTGAAATTTGTACCTTATTGATATTCATTTTAAATTGTAGCCTGAAACCTCCACCCTAGATAAAGTTGCGACGTATTTTTTTACGATTAACTAATAATTAATTTTAAAATGTTTATTACTATGCCTATAAACATCGCAAGGTATTTGCCGGTAACTCTAGTGGAGGTGGGATGGGTTCGGATAGGTCACCAAATATTAAAATATGTATATCCAAACAAAAAAAAATGTTGAAAAAAATGGGCGCCAGGTAAGCCGACTGCCAAATACCAATACTACTACCAACGTGACTTACCAACGACGATAGGTGCAACTAAATGAAAGGCATAGTAACAATATGACAAAGTAGTTTAATACCTGAAAGATAATACCAATAAATATAAAAAAAAATACCTGATATACCGATTGTAACCTCCAAACCCGGAGTTACATGTGTATGGGTTGTCGATCTCAACCGTTAAGCCTTCGGTGTCACTCTGTAGTGGAGATGGGAGTGGGTCAAATATGATCGAATAAAACTGGGCGCCAAGCCGTTATACCTTCTTCTGAATTCCAATTCAATTTTACCTTTCAAACGGCTAAACTAGGTAAATCAAAGACAATACATTCCAATACACACGAAGATTTATTTGAAAGTAATGGGTCTTCGGTGAGTAACACAGTAAAAAAAAAATAATAATGGTAGCACACAAATTCAAAGTATAATTAATTATATTTAAACGTAACACACACTAGCACAAAAAAAGAACAGAGTTGATTCACTTAAGTTTACAATTCCAAAAGAAAACATGAACAAAATATGAGTGAAATTCTTGTACCACCAAAAAAATAAAATAAATGGTTATATATCTCTAGAGCGCCCCCAGCGGAGATTAAAAATACGATTAAAGTGTTTTCAAATAGGCGCGACGATTTTGGTACCAAAAGCGACGTAGAAGTATTTAAATAAAGTAAGTCCCTCCTTGGGAGCATACGATGAAAAAATATAAAGTTAATTTCCGCTTTACAGTAACCAATCAGAAATAATATAAGCCTGAAGTGACTATTAAATTACAATGATATATGTCCCTTTAAAATAAAATAACAATAGATCAATTTACAAAACCCTCCCCATTGACGTGAATCTAATGTTTTATGTGCTTACCGAAATAAGAAAATTTATATATAAAAACCAAAAATAATAGTGAAATATTTAAACTCTTAAAACTAAGACTTAGCTGAACACAACACAGCCGCGTAGATTACACACTCTAGTTTCTTCGTAGAAAGCTCGATACCAGTAAGCTTGCACTGATGATCTGTCACTGAACAGCTGGATACTAAAAATCTTATAGGAGAAGCCTGGTACTAAATAAACTGGGTTTCAACCGCCTGGTACTAGACAACTGGTACTAACCGTCTGGTACTAGAAAACTGGGTTTCAACCGCCTGATACTAGACAACTGGTACTAACCGCCTGATACTAACCTTCCCAAACTTAGAATTTACATTTAAATTAAATTAAATACCCATCAAGTAAGTGAAATTCCCACTTAACAAAATAATTTGAAGTTAAGCTAGTAGATATGATCGTAGAAATGGCCCACATGCGCTCACAAAATTGTTGAAAGGAAAAAGCCGGTATATACAAAAAAAATCTTACCTTTTTGTACAAAAAGGGTTAAAATCCTGAGTTATAAGAAACCAAAATACCAAATAACTCAAAAGTGGAGGAGTAGGTTGACCACGATGTAATACTAGGGTCGCTATTCCAATAAATCCGACTTCAAAAGCCGCTGTGCAATATGGCCATCACGCCAAAAAAAATGCACCATGCATTTATCCAAATATCTCTAAAACCAGGATGCCAATTTCTTACACAGGAGCGGAAAATCGAGGGGAAATCCTTCAGACGAACATGATATCACAAATCACAAAATATACCCCGATTTCTCCAGGAATGCTCTTTTAAGTTTTTCCAACCACTTAACTCTTGCCAAAAACCATCAAAAGTCTTTTACGCCCTTCTTCTGCAAAATCACCTTTTTTCCCATCCAACAGATTACGACCAATCACAGACCGTCTGACGGTCAAGCGACCCAATTCGGCTAATCAAAACACAAGATAAACCGCGCGTCACGTCCGGTATCAGGACGAATCAAGAACTCTACCACGTTCGAAAATGTCACCCGAGAGGAGCATGTCCTCCCTATCGAATAGTAACGACCAACAGCACACGCGCCACGGGATACGCCGTAATACATGTCCACTCGACAACACGGTTCTCTAGAGAACCGATAATCAAACCACGAACGAATAACGAGCGACAAGTATTTACCCTAGGTTCACATGAGAACAACCCGAACGCACCCGTGACGTACTAACGACAGATGACAAGCCAAATGTCCGATTGAAATTAACCTCTAAGAAATGTCACTTCAAGAATAAACAAATGCCCGATACGGAAATAAATTATTATTATCTACGCCACGCTAACCCGCATTAATATAAACCAGCCTAGAAATTACCAGAGAATAGTCGTGACTGGATGACAAGTCAACAATACGATCTAAGGAGCAAAATAGGGAATAACATCCAAGTATAAACATAGGTTAACATTAGCCAATGATTCACTGAGGAAACGGAGAAATATAAGAGAATGGGCCTCTTAATTTAAGGTAGGAATATACCTAGATATCTAAGGGTTTTAAAGAATGAGAATTTAGTCTCCTAATAACAGAAAAATTGTGTTATTTTTAGGAAGTCATTCGATAAGCACATAAGTTGAAATATACGTATCTCTGAGGAATAAAAACGTCGTACAGTGCTGAAAGGAAATAAAAACCACAAATATTTATCCCCAATTGCATACAAGGTAGCGTAGAAAACAAAATTCACCTATACAAGGGTTAACAAAAAGGTATTTGTCTTATCACAAAAACTGGACCGTTACACGATAAAATAAAAAAAAATGTATACATATACTTAGGCCAGCTATATTGGCGGATGAACAAATCAAAGAATGGTAAGCATAATTAGTCGGCACAGCCTGCATGCACTACTACGGTTCACTATGGGCAGCAGAAGCTGCTAAGCTTTTATAATATAATAATAATATGGAATGAAATACAGGTTTACACTTCGCGTGAGCTCATGCGCAGGTATTGGTAGACAACTCTACGGATCAGGTTAAAATTAAGCTGTCATAGTTCCCCACTAACAAATATGGCTACGATTAGTGAAGTGTAAATATTTACAAAAAAAAATATATATAGCTCTAAACTACAAGCACTAGCTAAAATTGATGCAATATTCCTATATAATAAATATAAGCGATTATGACAATAAGAATGACTTGCTTGTAATCCCGCGACGGTAGAATGGACCAATTCCTTAATGATGGAGAGGTGTTGACAATGGTCCGCAAGTTACGTCTCACGCTGAAATTTCTTAGAGAATTTGTCCAACCCAAAATATACAACTTTAAATAAGTATAACTCCCAAATGAATGGAATTCCAAATATTTATAACTCCAAATGTATAACTCCAAATGTATAACTCCACATATATAACTCCAAATATATAAATCCAAATATATAACTCCAAATGTATAACATCCAAATGTATAACTCCGAACGTATAACTCCAAATGTATAACTCCTATTATACTTTTGCGAATTAGACCCAGACCAAGAACCCCTGATTTAGGGGTAGCAATGCCTACTAGATAAATAATAGGGAGTAGAGACAACTAGATTCCCTTTTGGACCATTAAAGATGATCTTTTTTTTCTTGGCTTAAAATGGTCAATCGTGTTAACATATCCCCAGTGTAGCAGCAAATGGTGAAAGATCCTCAACGAGATATTATTCCGGAAAAACAACAAAATATGCAATCGAAACGATGAACCACACTATCCGTAATATTAATAAAACTTTTGAAATGAAACCCCATAAAGGATGACCTAATAGTCACAAGATAATTCAAAAAAGTTTATAACATCCACTACACGTGTGAGAATACAACCAGCTGTTTTACTACCTAAAATGTCACCTCCGATTCCTACGATCGGACCGACCTCGCGGTACCATCATTTTAAGATCCGAAATGTAAGTACCAAGAAAAGTATTTTATCTACCACTACAATTACCAAAAGTAGGAAACCTCGTATCTAGATGTAGCTACCTGTATACTAATCGGCATTCAAATTAATAAATTACCAATAGGTAAAACGCAAAATAAATAGCGACTTATCTAAGAAAACCACTTATAGTTTAAACTAAAATACAGTTCTTAACGAGAACTAGGTACTAAAATTATATTGGGGATATAGTTTTTTAAAACGTAACAACTCCCCCGTGCTACAAGAGATTTTCCCTGACAATTTCTTCTACTTAATCGTTGTCCAAATCGGCAGGACCGGGTTTGAGGTCCTTACAGTTCCAGACACCCATAGAATTCCCAATGGCATCCCTTAATTCGTATGTCCATGGAGAAATTCTTTTCTTTACGTAATATGGCCCGACAAACTTCGGAGCTAACTTTTTAGTGAAAAACTTAGACGCATCAGATAAGACATAATTTCTACGCCACACCGACTGATTTGGCAAATACTCTACCTGTCTACATCGAAGATTATACCTATCACAGCTTTTCTTAGCGGCAACTTCCAGACGCTCCTTAATGTCGGCATACATACCACGAAACATATCATTACGACTGAGGTCGCCAAACTGGGTACCATCTTCCACGCCAAGAAGTTCACGATTATGGTAATCATCCCCCGACAACATAATATTCCTACCGAAATTCACAAAATAAGGTGTCAGATTGGTACCTTCATGTTTTGCAGTACGAAGTGCACAACCTATTTCACTTATATGTTCATCCCAGCTCTTATGATTATCAGATACATACATCGAAATCATTGTTTTGATGACCCTGTTACAACGCTCTGTTGGGTTAGCCCTTGGGTTATAGAAAGCACAATATTGAATCTCACTTTTATACTTCTTAGCTAATTTAGCAAAGTCTTTACTCCGAAATTGTGGACCATTATCACAAATAATTTTTTTAGGAACACCAAACATAAGAAAAACTTCGTTCTCTAACTTCTTAGATATAGTGACTCCGGTAGCGGTTCTAAGAGGAAATAACATCGAAAATTTACTGAGAAAGTCATTAACAACCAAGAGGTAGGTATTACCCTGCTTGGATCTGGGAAGTGGCCCCATTAAGTCCAACGAGATCAACTCGAAAGGTCTATTGACGACGGGGTGAGAGGCCATTTTATCTGAGGGCACCTCCTGAGAAACCTCAAACTTAGCACAAACCTTACAATGCCTCACGAACTTAGCAATATCGTTTCTCATTTTGGGCCAATAATATTTTTCAGCTACCCTTGCACATGTTTTAAAAACACCTGGATGGCCAGAATTCGCAGGTTCATGTGCCGCAATAATAATATCCCGACGACTAGCCTTAGGTACCACTACTTTCCAGGACTCAGCAACAGGAGATAACTCAGAATAGGTCGAACCAACGTGTTTCCACAAATGACCATCCTTCTCGCGCCATTTGCTGAATTTATGAGGACTAGTTCTAATCCTATTCATCATCGTTTGAAACCACTTATCCTCTAAAGCACCTGTGAGTAAATCTACGCTATAATCAGCCACAGACACACTATCAACGACTGGCACAGCTCTGGACAAGGTGTCAGGGACAATATGATCTTTACCCTTACGGTGTACTATTTTAAAATCGAATTGCTGTAAACGAACCGCCCAACGACTAAGACGACCCGTCAAATCTTTTAAGTTGTGCAACCAGAGGAAGCTATAGTGATCAGTCACCACGGTAAACGGGACCCCCTCTAAGTATGGACGTAGTTTCTCTACAGCCCACAGAACAGCCAAACACTCACGCTCAGTAGTGGAAAAATTCCTCTCCTGACGAGTAAGGGAGCGGCTAAGATACGAAATTACTTTATCACCCTCAGGATAGGGTTGGGCGAGGGATGCACCTATGCCATACCCAGAAACGTCGGTGTGAACTACAAAAGGTCTAGAGTAGTCCGGGCAACTTAATATTGGGGCCCTTACCAAACATTCTTTGCTACATCTAAATGACTGTTCACATTTTTCTGTCCAATTAAATTTCGAGTTTTTCCTTAGAAGAGCAGTTATCGGTGCAACAATGGATGAGAAATCTGGCACAAAGCGCCTATATCACGAAAACGTACCAACTACTCGACGGACTTCAACAATATTAGATGGAGTCGGAAGATCCAACATCGCCTTAACCTTATCAGCATCAACATGCAACCCGTTCCTATCCACGACATAACCTAGATATTTCATCTCAGACCTGCAGAATTGGCATTTATCAACACTAACAGTAATATTTGCCTCGCGTAAACGGCGAAAAACTTCCTCTAATACTGATAAATGTTGTTCAAACGTTTGAGTCACCACCACAACATCATCCAAATAGACAAAAACATGAGGTTCTAGATCATGACCTAACACCATGTCGATCAGTCTTTGCCAAGTCGCAGGTGCATTATGCAGTCCGAATGGCATTCTACAAAATTGGAACAAACTTCTATTGGGAACAGTGAACGCAGTATACTGCTTGGAGTCCGTTGCCACAGGAACTTGCCAATATGCCGACTTAACGTCCAAACTAGTTAAATACTTGGCATCCCTCAATTTATCCAATGTATCGGACACTAGAGGAAGTGGGTAGCTATCCCTAACTGTCACACCGTTCAATTTACGAAGATCTACACAGAAGCGATAACTATTGTCCTTCTTCTTGACCAGCAAGATTGGTGAGGACCATGGACTGTTCGATGGCTCAACGATGCCCAACTTAAGCATTTCATCTAATTCCTTATTAATTTGATTCTGCACTACAGGATTTACTCGATAATAATGCTGCTTAATTGGTGGACTGTTGGTCACTATTATGTGCTCCGCTTGCGATGTACAGCCGAGAGTTGTACCCATTAACGATAAATTCCTATCTACAACAACCTGTAAACGAGACTTTTCCAACGAATTTAATACGGACTGACCATGTACATGTTCGACAGCATTTGCGATCACAGGTTCACTAGAGAAGAACCACTCATTCTGCTTTAAGTCAGGTACTATCCCCATAGCCCGCCAAAAATCTGACCCCAAGATAAGTAAATGTGGCAAATCAGGAATTACAAGAGTCTCAATTAAACTGAACCTACCTTTTAAGGTAATCGGAAGTGCTACTACTCCGACACTCTGACACTTACTCCCATTAGCCACAGTGCACGAAGTAACTCATCTTTTATCAATGGATAACCCTAAATCGCTAATAACATATAAACCCTTACTACCAAGAATCGTACGAGAGGCTCCCGAATCTAATAACCCTAAAATGGATTTTCCTAAAACACTAACCCTTAAGTACGGACGCTCATCATGCTCAGCATGTTCAAGGACATAATCTAAAATTACTTGGAACTTATCGACCGAGAGAGCTGCTCCGACACACCCATCTCGATCCCCTAGGCATGTCGGTTGTCTTTTCCCGTCTTATTACACTGGGGACAAGTCTTGACTGTATACCCTTCCTTTTTGCAATGATAGCAGAATTTTCCTACCTTAGCTAAACAACCGATGGCTCGATGACCAGGCTTATTGCAACGAAAACATACTATCTCTTTAAAACTATTTTCAGGAAAACTACCCTGCCGAGAGCCTGAAGCCTGACAACTATCGACAACATCATATTCAGCTTCAATATACGCTAGATCTGGTTCCAGGGAGCTAGTTTACCGAGTTGGTGGAATATAATCCTGTACTGCTTCCTTCCTGGCTTCCAATCTCCTACCAACATTCCGCAACTCATTTATCGAATTCACATCAACCAATGCCAACTGATTTTGATAGAAAGGAGCTATGTTCCTCATTAAAACGTTCAATTTAACATCCTCAGGAACAGGACAAGTCAGTATATTGAAATACCCAGTCATCACGGCAATGTACACCCCCATGGATTCGTCAGGACCCTGAGTTCTCCTCCTAATCTCTTCAAACAATTTCTCATTATAATTCGGGGATAGGTACTCTTCCTTCAGCAAACCTACAAACTCGTCCCATGTAGCCACTTGGTCTCTATAAGCCAGATAGAACTGGTATGGCCTACCTACAAACAAATCAATGCCAGATTCCAACAAGGTTTCCTTTGCTACATGACGTGCCACTCTTAATTCCTAAACACGTTCTAGAAATGCACTTAAAGACAACCCCTTTTTATCTCCTGAGAACTTGCAGTCCCATTTGTGGGGTAAAATTTGCTGGATGCCTAGAGAAGGAGAAGATTGCCCTAAAGGATGCAGGTTTGTACCACCACCACCACTTGAACGCGACGTTGGAGGAGTAGATTGACTGGAAAGACTAAATTGCGGGGGAATAGTTGGACCTTTACCAAATGTCTCAGCCTTTTTATGCAAATCTTCCAGGAGAGATAAAGTTTTAGCAAGCAAATCTGGTCGTTCTGAGACGTCATCTGGAATATGATCAATTCGGTTCAAAACGTGCGAAAGTTTGGTCTGACATTTCTTAAATAAGCTACTGCTAGAAGAATCGCTAAAAGTAAGAACTAACGGACTTAACTCATCTAATTTAGTCTTTATAGCAGCTATATCCTCGTCAGCAGTAAACGGGTAAGTAGGATATGAAAAACTATCGCCACTTTTCTCGAGCCTACAAGCCATTGATAAATTAGACCTCATACTTTCAACAGTACCTATAGCTTATTTTTAGTTCGTAAACCAATTCATCTCGTTCAAGACGATATACATCTAACTTATATGACGACATAATTAAGCTAATTAAATAAATATGTTTCAAAAATGCTCTAAAAAGTTTTACTTACATATACATGGGACACCAGTATATATCTAACAATCAATTAATGTAATGGTCGAAAACTGATAGTACAAATTTACAGATTGGGCGCCAAAAATGCGACGTATTTTTTTACGATTAACTAATAATTAATTTTAAAATGTTTATTACTATGCCTTTAAACGTCGCAAGGTATTTGCCGGTAACTCTAGTGGAGGTGGGATGGGTTCGGATAGGTCACCATATATTAAAATATTTATATCCAAACAAAAAAAAAATGTTGAAAAAAATGGGCGCCAGGTAAGCCGACTGCCAAATACCAATACTACTACCAACGTGACTTACCAACGACGATAGGTGCAACTAAATAAAACGCATAGTAACAATATGACAAAGTAGTTTAATACCTCAAAGATAATACCAATAAGAATAAAAAAAAAATACCTGATATACCGATAAAATAAAAAAAATGTATACATATACTTAGGCCAGCTATATTGGCGGATGAACAAATCAAAGAATGGTAAGCATAATTAGTCGGCACAGCCTGCATGCACTACTACGGTTCACTATGGGCAGCAGAAGCTGCTAAGCTTTTATAATATAATAATAATATGGAATGAAATACAGGTTTACACTTCGCGTGAGCTCATGCGCAGGTATTGGTAGACAACTCTACGGATCAGGTTAAAATTAAGCTGTCATAGTTCCCCACTAACAAATATGGCTACGATTAGTGAAGTGTAAATATTTACAAAAAAAAATATATATAGCTCTAAACTACAAGCACTAGCTAAAATTGATGCAATATTCCTATATAATAAATATAAGCGATTATGACAATAAGAATGACTTGCTTGTAATCCCGCGACGGTAGAATGGACCAATTCCTTAATGATGGAGAGGTGTTGACAATGGTCCGCAAGTTACGTCTCACGCTGAAATTTCTTAGAGAATTTGTCCAACCCAAAATATACAACTTTAAATAAGTATAACTCCCAAATGAATGGAATTCCAAATATTTATAACTCCAAATGTATAACTCCAAATGTATAACTCCAAATGTATAACTCCACATATATAACTCCAAATATATAAATCCAAATATATAACTCCAAATGTATAACATCCAAATGTATAACTCCGAACGTATAACTCCAAATGTATAACTCCTATTATACTTTTGCGAATTAGACCCAGACCAAGAACCCCTGATTTAGGGGTAGCAATGCCTACTAGATAAATAATAGGGAGTAGAGACAACTAGATTCCCTTTTGGACCATTAAAGATGATCTTTTTTTTCTTGGCTTAAAATGGTCAATCGTGTTAACATATCCCCAGTGTAGCAGCAAATGGTGAAAGATCCTCAACGAGATATTATTCCGGAAAAACAACAAAATATGCAATCGAAACGATGAACCACACTATCCGTAATATTAATAAAACTTTTGAAATGAAACCCCATAAAGGATGACCTAATAGTCACAAGATAATTCAAAAAAGTTTATAACATCCACTACACGTGTGAGAATACAACCAGCTGTTTTACTACCTAAAATGTCACCTCCGATTCCTACGATCGGACCGACCTCGCGGTACCATCATTTTAAGATCCGAAATGTAAGTACCAAGAAAAGTATTTTATCTACCACTACAATTACCAAAAGTAGGAAACCTCGTATCTAGATGTAGCTACCTGTATACTAATCGGCATTCAAATTAATAAATTACCATTAGGTAAAACGCAAAATAAATAGCGACTTATCTAAGAAAACCACTTATAGTTTATACTAAAATACAGTTCTTAACGAGAACTAGGTACTAAAATTATATTGGGGATATAGTTGTTTTAAAACGTAACAAAGTATCTCATGACTTTAGAATTTGTTTGGTTCGCGAACAAATAATTTAAAACCTAAAACTAAATTACCAGACAAACGATAGTATTTTATAAAAAAATTAAAACCAAATGAAAGTATATAAATTAAATATCACATCTCATTAGCTAGATAAAATTAATTAATAATTTGCTCCCAGGTTATTTCCGTCAGGCGAGGTTAAAGTAGTAAGAACTAAGTACTTCTAACTGATGAGATTTTATCTCTAGTTTTGTGTATTTTACACTCGACTTTGCTTTGTTGCAAATGAAGGAGAAAGTGGATTGACCATAGATTTTATGATCGCGCCTCGTATGTCTCCCGACAACCCGAATTGGGCTGCGTGGATAGCCTATACTTGGAAGTCACACTTGTCTGTCACTAGATGGAAGAAGAAGTACTATTTAGTTCTTTCTATTTCACACTCGCCTGACGGCAATAACCTGTGAAGAAATATTTGATCACTTATCTACTAGTCTACCTGATGAAATCTGTTATTGATCGAAACAGCTGCCCTAGACCGTAGAATAATTAAACAACGTACTCTAGCAAAAGTGTCGTGAGGGTCGAATTTTTACATTTTTTTCGGCCTTGTTGTTATTTCCCAGGTGTCTGTAATGTAAGGTGGAAAAGGAACTTCGTTTCAAAAATACTAAATGTAACATATGCTTATTCTACCATGTTTGTACAAAAAATATTTTGAAGAGAACATTTCAACATTTATTTCAAAATAAATACGAAACGAGAAACTTAAAATATGATAGATATTACGAGTGCGTTTTACAATAAGAATCGATGATAATGATAAAAGTTTACATAACTGCAGTGGAAAAAATTGATTTAAAAACTTGATTACAAAAATCGATTAAAAACATTATTAAAACTAGTCGACCACAAAATATATTAGAAAATTAATTAAAAAATCAATTAACAAAATCGAATAAAATATTCGATTAAAGAAATCGAATAAAAAATCTTTTAAAGAAATCGATTAAAACAATTGATTAAAAACATAAATCGATTACAAAAATCTAATGTTTAATCTGAATGTTCTTCGATTTTTTTTAATCGATTTTTTAATCTGAACATTCAATTTAACACAACTTCTTTTGCGCATTTCATTTGTACATAAGATAGATTTATATGGAAATTGATGGCCGTTTTTGAAATTTTTATTTTTCTATTCAGTTTACTAATTATCACAATAATTTGGCAGATTTCTTAATGCTAACCTTATAATGTCCTACATACATACCCTTAGAATCTGAATTATGTGAGTATTCACTGTAATCTGAAATTAAACACAATATTTTTAATTATAGTCTGTATGTATTTTCTTGTGGTATTGGAAAATTGTAAAAAAAATAGTTAGAAAATAAATCACCGCATTAATTAAAATCGTATTTTGGTTTTAGCGTTTCAGTGTCTTACCAGACACAGTTTTACTTCGGTTCGAACCGGAAGTATTAAAATCATAAAAAAAATTTTGTTTTGCTTAAATCGAATTTTTTCGACGTTTAGAGCAACACGATTAAAGTATATTTTTATGTACGAGAGAGTAATAAAACATAATTTCTAAGGCAAAACTTAGTATGCTATTTTAACTATTATTACAGAATGATCTAAATATTTCCTAAAATTTTCATAAATGTACCTGATCTAATACAAGTTTTCGGTCTTTTATTGGTCTTTTATAACCATAGCTGTATCATAAGATTATTCTAAATAAGTACATATTTCCCAATAAGTAAGTGTAGTGTGCAGTCTATTGTAAATTCTAGTGTGATTATGGAAAATTTGGCAGAGCTGCGTAAACGCCAAACAATTGGTATTTTAACAGATCATTGTTTTAAATCATTTACAAACAAACATTTATGTAAAAGTATTAACAACACAGTGCAATTAGTTAGTATTAAGCTTGGTGTTGGAAAATCTATGAAATAGAAAATCATTTGAAAGAAAGACTGCGTTCTTCTTTAGAAAAGAATTTCCGACAGTAGACAAAGTTCTTACCATGGTTCGAGATGATAAGGATTACCCTGAAATGAGTCGCGAAGCACAAGGATTCCAGAAAGTTTATTTTAATATAAAGAAGCGATATTGTAGTTTGGAGAAGAAATTACCTAAGGACTATAAAAGAAATGAGAAACCAAAGAAGAAATATATTTTTAGAAGAAACATGGATCAACGAGTAACATACACTAAATAAATTTTGACAAGATGAAACTGTTACAAGTCGAAGGCAGTTCAAACGGTTTTATTAATGGTGGTTTATTGACTTTTGAATCTACTACCGGTAACTACCACGAGGACGTGTATACTGATGTCTTTAAAGATCTTCTTTATCAAAACAGTATAATAGTAATAGATAATGCAAGTTATCACTTATAGAAAAATTGCCCACAAATAAATGGTTAAAAAAAGATTTACAGAATTGACTAAATTCAAAGAATATTAAGTTCCATCCCGGTTTTGTGAGAAAAGAACTGTATTCTTTGTGTTCCCTTAATAAAGAGAAATTTAGAAAGATATAAAATTGATGAAATTGCAAAAAATCGTGTGATGAAGGTAGTTAGATCACAACTATATCATTGCGAACTAAACCCGATTGAATATTGGTATGGGCACAGAAAAAGGGAGAAGTTTCAAGAAAAAATAGTTGTTTAAAAATGAGTGATGTTATATAGTTGTTTTTGGAGGCTGTAAATAATGTGAAGCCTAAAAACTGGGAAAAGGTAGTAAACCATTCGATCGATTAAAGAAATAGAGAAAATGTGGAAGTTGGACAATATTTTACTGATGAAATGATCGAGCCACTCATTATAAATATTGTTTGTGACAGTTCATCTTCTCATTACGATTCTGATTTGGATTTGTAAGAAGTAGCTCTACTTATACCGGTGAGTTTTATATTAAAATTATTATTTATAAACGTAACGTTGTTTAAAAGTTAAAGTTTAAACCCTTATACCTATACTATAACCAGTATGACACAATATTCTTAACATACCCTGTGGAAAAATAAAACATTTTAGAAAAAGTTCCACTTTTTTACCTTTAGCCATTTAGAAGTTATAAGGAGGTTAATTAGGTGAAAATATAAGTGTACACCCGATATATTTATTATATTTATACAAATGGTATACTCGAAAATACTGGAGGTATAACTTAAAAAAATATTTTAACTGTCTACTAAAAGAAATGATACGCCTATGGATTATGAATGCTTTATTATTTTAAAACTCTCTCATTCATTAAAATACACTATAGGTGAAAAAAAAATTATGTCCGTCGGTCTTGATGGATGGATGGATGGATTTATGTGCAGACGATAACTCAAGAACCAATCGTCTGATTTCAAAAATTCTATCGCCAATCGTTTTCTTGTATCTACGATAGGAACCCTATTGTTCTTGGGTATTCTACCTCTATTTTTAAAAATTTCGTAACAGGTCATATGACTTTTTTCATGCCCTAATGGGCTACTTTTATGATTTTTTAAAAAATTACTTTAAATATAATATGTCAGAATGTATTATATAGACTGATTAATAACTTTAAATCTGAACGCTGACCTACTGACTTCTATTTTCAAATTTTGCGGACTATGACCTACTAGCTGTAACTCCTCCCCTTTTGCATTTTTAGTTTAAAAATGTCTACTCGACCACATATTATAGTTGGTGGTAAAACTAAAATAATCGGTATATCGATTTTTAGTGGTTTTCGTTAATAGTTAATAAGAAATAACATCCAAAAGCAGAAGAATTTGGTTTAATGCGATTATGCGATAGCAACACACTTCTCACATACTTAAACTGCAGGCTTAACTTAATTTAAATTTAATCGATTTTTATAATAGTGTACAATAAAATAATTCACATTAGGTAGATTATTTGATGTAGCTTTTATATATTTATTCTCCATTTTTCAAAACACTCTGACAATCACAATTAAAAAATCACAATCGATATAATATAAAGATAAAGATGTAAATAAATTTTGATTGCACATACAGTCCCGTTTTCAAAGTGACGTTATATAAATATATATAAAGAGCAAATTAAATCAAATCATAGGGAGTACTTCATTGTTTATTTTAATCTGCAATTTCTTACAGAAAATGTAAATTTGTGCAAAGTTATTTAAGATATCCTATTAGTCATTTAATAAATAATATCTACATATTATCATATACTATATCAGATTTCGTTATATAAAAGTAGCCCATTATTATAAAATTAATTCGCTTCAAACTGTTTTTCGATTTGACCATCATGGGTGGAATTTGAAAATATTGTAACAGGTCTTTACACTTTATTCATATCCTGATTATTATTATAAAATTAATTTGTATAAAACTTTTTTTACCCAACCTACGGGGGTGAAACTGGAGGTGTGTTGATATATCATAAATAAATATTATCTCCACCATTTTTAAAAATATCAAGACAGGTCATTAGACTTTTTTCATGTTCTAATTTTTTTAATATTAATTCGCTAATTTTACGATTTTTTACGAAAAAAAGGTGCTGGACTAAATTTTGAAAATTGTTAATTTTTATCAGGAATATCAAAAGAACAAATAAAAAAAAACAATTCTTTGTATTACATTTTCATAGCTGTCTTTTATTTAAAAATTAATTGGATTAGGAAACAATCGAAAAAAAGGTACAGGACTAAATTTTGAAAATTGTTAATTTTTATCAGGAATATCAAAAAAACATATAAAAAAAATCTGATGTGGCCAGCACATGACCTCTCGCCATTTTTGAATCAAAAATTTACAGGTTGACACAAAAAAGTATGAAAAAAAATTATTTTTTTGTAAATCTGGCAACAATGGCAAAAGTTTCGAAAATTTTAATATGATAATAAACTATTTGGTATACAAAATATATGTGTAAAACTTTATTGCCGTTTTGTATAATAATGGAGTCATTACCCATAGCAACTGCCACTTCCGGTTGTGCGATTGGCACCAAAATCTAATCAGATCTAATCTGGGGTATCAGAATGCTGTGTGCAAAATTTCAAATTTTTTTATTTAGTAGTTTTTGAGTTATCGTTACTCCAACATCCATCCAAACACACACACACACACACTAACACACACACAGACATCATCGCGAAAATATTAAAATCGTATTCTAGGGACCCTAAAACGTGTTTGTTCATTGAAAACTCACTACCCAGTTTTTAGCATGATTCCTATACCTCTCTTATCTGAAGGGCGAGAGGTAAAAAACAATTCGTTGTATTCCATTTTCATAGCTGTCTTTTATTTAAAAATTAATTGGATTAGTACGTTTATACTTTTCTTTCGTAACTTCAATACCAGCGGACTAATCGAGCTTCTCGATACCAATGCATCACCCTGTACATTTAATGTCGTATCCAAATGCGAAAAAGAAAATGACTGGTATATACCTCAGATAAAGGAACTACTAGAAATGCCCTGTAAATCTAATGTCATTTAAAAAATTTAAGCCAACATCTAGTCCTCTCTCTCGGCAAAGTTTGTTGGCGAGGGACGTGAAACGCGCAAGCAAAAAAATCTCGTGCAGAGGACGAAATCAGCAATAAAAATTGTCGTGATGTAAACACACGGTATTAGACAGTGGCGACGCGAAGAATTAAAACTTTTAACTTATTTTAGCAAAAATAAGAAAATTAAAATTGGGTATTTTACATGTTTTGAATTAAAAATGTCGTTAGAAGTTATATAATTTCAATAAAGTTTTATTTTTTGTAATACTGATAAATAGTAATATTAAAACATAGCAAATGCTTGTAAATTTATATTAAATGCACGTATTTAATAATGGAATCAAATAATTAATATTTCTTATTGCTTCTAAATGATGATATTTATGTTTAGAAAAGTAAAGGATTCCACTTGATTAGCTTTGATTTTTATTCTTGAAATACAAAAATGGTTTACAATATTACAAAGTTATTTAATCTACATCGCATCGCATGCTCATTTTCTACAACTGACATCTTTCATACTGTCTTGTCAATTGTCAGAAGATTTTTAGCGACTTCAACACTAAAACCTTGTTTACAGTAAGGAGTACCTAAATGCGAATAACATAAAAAAAATGTGAATGGTACATAACATAAAAAAGAAATTAATCAATGTAAAAAAATTTCAAATCTTATCAAATTATATTGATCCAAATTTAGAGCATTACACACCACTGTACTTGTCTTGGACCTATAATAATGAAAATGTATTTTAAATTATTCAAAAACTACTTTCCTAACTTACTTCTAAAGTGTAAGATTGATTATCTAATGGCTTGAGAAAAGCACCACATTTTTCACATTTCTTTCTCATGGTTAACAACCTCTCAAGAAAATTCACTTAAAATAGTTTAAAATATTTACAAAAATATTTATTACGACCTATAACACTACAAAAAATCGGTTGTGTCGCCCCAAAACTTTCCCGACGAGTATCCACGAATACTTTATCAGATATTTAATGTTAAAGTTTCAAATTTTAACATTTTTTTATTTTTGACAGGTGACAGTTGGAGAAGTAATTTTGACTGTTCTAAACAGAGTTTTTCAAGGGCTTTCAAATGACATATTGCATGTCCAATTCCGTGACATATTGCATCTGTCATTTTTTGATAGTGGTACTTCCGTTTGACAGATGTCGTACAAAAACTAATGGTTTCTTCCGACGGGTAATCCAAACTCCTATGCCAAATTTCAGCTCAATCGGATTAAACCGCTGGCCTCTATCATGGAAGAATACACACACACATACACACAGACCGACAGACAGACTTCCATCTGGAAATGGTCTTAATCGTCTCAGGGGACCCGAAAATGGATATTTCTGTTTTTATCTCGAATTTTTTTTTAGCTCGTTCACAATACTTTCCCCTCTAGGAGTGAGGTGGGGAAAGTAAAATAACACAAATCAACTCACAAACTGTAAACTATTTAATGTATGATTTTAAATTATCCTGCTTGAAAGTACGCTTATGGAATTTCTAGAGGACGATGTCAACAAAAGTAAACTGATGTTGGCTTAATAAAAAAGGATAGAATGCCCTCTCTATATATATTTACTCTGAGGTATATAAATAGAACAAATTTTTGCTATATGGGTAGGATACCCAAACTTCAAAAATAAAATACAATTTCTTTTTAAAGAGATGTTTTACGGCATTTATTGCTTTTTAAAACATTTTAAAATTTTCTTATATTTTAGATTCTTCTCTAAGTATTGTTTATATTTAAAGGTTTTTTACATTTGTTTTAAAATACATACCTTCAGAATCTGGCTCCTTTGAGTCTCTGCTTACATCATCTGAAATAAAACACATAATACGTTTTTATAAACTCTTTATAATTTATGTTAGAATCTATAATTCTGTCTGTGTGTAAATATAATAGAAATTTCACGTCTGATTTTAGATTCTTGTTTAAGACGAAAAAGTACGTTAATAAAATGGCGGCCAAAGGTAAAGATAATAAGAAATTATATCTTTTAAATTAACCTGTTTCCTCTGAAGATTTAAAAAAAATCCACCAGGGGCAGCACCAGTGGGGGTACCGAATGTTTGATTTCCATATTGACGGTAATGTTAAATGTACTTAAAAAAAGGAAATAACGGAAAGTGGTGTACCTGGAGCAAAATTGAAACTTGCCATCCTGATTGTATCGATTGTTAGACGTACAATTCGCTAATGCACAATGTTTAGTGGGCTTCATAATTGAATACCATTCGCGATACATTCTTCAATTCTTAAATATAAAAAATGAGAGGTAATCCCACCCAACTTTCCGATCACTCCTGGTAAAGTAATTGTTTAATCGATTATTTTAGTTTTTCAGTATCAAAATATATTAATAAAATTAGTTAACAAAAATTAAATAAAAAATTTAATTTTTGCTAAAAATTTTTTTTTACTTTTTATAAATTTTTATAATATCTACAAGTATTATTTTAAAATTATGAAATATTTCACACATAATGTACTTTTTGATCCCTTTCGGATGTACTATTTAGTTTTTTCATTTGTTTTACCATTTTCTATAAAACAAAAGAACAAAAAAAATATAATTTTTTCTTGTTTATAATAATTACAATGTTATATTCGAAGAGACTAAAATAATTTCCAAATTTGGAGTTTTATATTACCTATCGAATGGTATTCATCCCATTTTAATTTCTTTAATATTTTTAAAGTTATTCAATTTTTTTTAGTTTTTGTAAACTTATTTTATTAGTGTATTATAAAACAAAATTACAAAAAATTTAAAAAAAAATTCTTTATTTTGGCTATAATAATTACAATTAAAAATTCTAAGAAACTAAAATACAATTTAAATTTAGTTTGATATTGTCTTTCGAATGGTCAAAATCCCATTCCAATAATAAATAATATTTTAACACACACACACACACACACACACACACACACACACACACACACACACACACACACACACACACACACACACACACACACACACACACACACACACACACACACACACACACACACACACACACACACACACACACACACACACACACACACACACACACACACACACACACACACACACACACACACACACACACACACACACACACACACACACACACACACACACACACACACACACACACACACACACACACACACACACACACACACACACACACACACACACACACACACACACACACACACACACACACACACACACACACACACACACACACACACACACACACACACACACACACACACACACACACACACACACACACACACACACACACACACACACACACACACACACACACACACACACACACACACACACACACACACACACACACACACACACACACACACACACACACACACACACACACACACACACACACACACACACACACACACACACACACACACACACACACACACACACACACACACACACACACACACACACACACACACACACACACACACACACACACACACACACACACACACACACACACACACACACACACACACACACACACACACACACACACACACACACACACACACACACACACACACACACACACACACACACACACACACACACACACACACACACACACACACACACACACACACACACACACACACACACACACACACACACACACACACACACACACACACACACACACACACACACACACACACACACACACACACACACACACACACACACACACACACACACACACACACACACACACACACACACACACACACACACACGTTCGGCAATATTTGTGGCAACCCATGCATAATCCTGAATTGTGGCATTTTCGTAGAAATCTACGTCATTTATGGTCGCTTTGATAACAAGCATGTAGTTCTTGGAATTTAAACTTTACCCTCCATAGTTTTAAAATTATAACGGAAATTTATTTGTGGCAACCGTTGCCACTATTCGATCAGTGTAAATGGGTTGCCACATATATACAAAAATGAACACAAGTGTATAGAAGAAGCCATTATTATGTACCTAACAGAAGTGTGTAAATTGCGGTGTTGCCAAATAATTCAGACATTATATAAATATATCTTTTCGTTTGAGTTTTCTCTTTTGTTTGTTTATTTGTAACGGTTATAGAGCTTTGTGTGGTTGATGAAAAAATTTAAAATCTTAATAATTGTTCGATAAGGTGTCTAGATGTGCAAGAAATAAATTGGTATGGTGTCTAGATGTGCAGGAGAAATACATTTTGAATTTTAAATAGAAGATGGTGATTACAAGATGGCGGACGATTATAGACTGATTTTATACAAAATCGGTATGTGGGGGTTTTTGGGGTTGGAGATTTTGAATTTTTTTGTCAAAATTAAAAAAAATCAAGATGTGACTCCAAGATGGCGGACGAGGTTTACGATGATAGACCGATTTTATTCTTAATTGGCCTGTGGGGGTTTATGGGGTCGGACATTTTGAATCTTTTGTCAAAATTAATAAAATCCAGATGGTGACTCCAAGATGGCGGACAATATTTATGATTATTTATCGACTCTATTCAAATTTTTTACATGATGGTTTATGGGGTCGGACATTTTCAATCTTTTGGCAAAATTAATTAAAATCAAGATAGTGATTCCAAGATGGCGGATAATATTTTTGATCATTTACCGATTCTATTCAAAATTGGTATGTGGGGTTTTTGGGGTCGGAAACTATGAATATTTTGCCAAAATAAATATAATCATGATGGCGGACAATATTTATGATTATTTACTATTGAAAATTGGCATGTGGGGGTTTTTGGGGTCAGAGATTAAAAATTTGTTGTCAAAATTAATAAATGTTATTACATTAAAAAAATTTGTAAATGTTAAAAGTTTGTTCGTTACGGTATCTAGATGTGTAGAAAATCAATTTTAATTTTTTTTAAATACCATGTAACATACATAAGCGAGAACAGGCGCCGTTCGAGTTAGTTATATATAAATATTTTTCCTCATAAAATTAGTAATTATATATACAGGATGGGGCACTACATACGGCAAAGAATTCAGTGCCTAAAGCACAACAATTTAAAAAATCTTTTTATATTCATAATTTATGTACGTAAATAAGAGCTACATTTTAAAAATATTTATTAATATACAGGGCAGTTTAGAAAAATTTGGCATATCCAATTATATATTTTTAAATGGAACAGCCCTATATTTTTTTACATTTTTAGCTTCATTCTAAGAAGCTGATTTCAATAAGCTGTTACACTTATATTATAAACAAAATAGTTTTGAAGTTATAGACAATTAAAAATCGCATTTTTTCAACTTAAAGTGATTTTTCCGTCTAAACGACATAAATTCGGATAAAACGGCTTACATGTTCCATTCTTAATATTCTTAGTTCTACTTGGTAACATAAGAAAAAAATGTATAGAGGGTGATCAGAATTTGCGTACTTTTGATCAACCTGTTGTAACCTCCCACCCCCCTGGCCATTTATCTCATGAAAAAGGCGAGCACAAAGTAACAAACCGATGGCCATTTCGGTAAGAAACTTTTATACTCAAATTTATCATAAAATATACCTGATCGTCTAGTATTGTTAAAGGACCCAGTTGTGCTGTATTTTTATTCGTTATAGTAAAGTTTGCTGCAAGTAAAAAAAATAAAACACTGAAAAACCTTCAAATCGTATATTCCGTAATTTCAACCTTTTATGATAATTACAAAAATCAAAACCTTGAAACATTATTTACTCTTTACTCTATTTGTATGTGAGGACCCCTCACAGACACCCGCCACTGGGTGGACGAAAGAGAAGACATTTGTCACATTTTACCAATTTGTATTTTGTGTTTGTGTAATTATTTTTATATTTCTGTTTGTTTCTATTTTATAACCTTTTTAATTGGTGATTTGAAATCACGTGTATTTACTATGGTCAATAATGTCCTAATCATTCAGGTAGGAAGATGGAATGCCCGCGGGTCTATTGCCGTCTGCGACATCCCTCATTGGGAAAATTTCACGGGGAGGGGAGATCACATTGCCTCCTACCGTCCCAAAATAATTAATTCTTTTTTTGTTTAAAAGGGACCGTACCTTAATAGACATAGTAACAATCTTGACCAACTCATAAAAACACAAGATTTTCTGTGTAATGTATTGTGTATTGTTGTAATTGGTAAATGAGACTCCTGACTTAACCCTTCCGAACACACAACGGCGCGCCGCTGTGAACGGTCAATTAAACAAATGGTTTACTTGTCCGGACGCAAATTAAATATGAATTTTCTTCCCCGGATTTTGAATTGGGGGTGTTTTTGAGACATTTTATTTAGATAGATATTTTTATTTTGTAACGAATTTTGGATTATTTTTCTTTACTTATTTTCTCTTTGGTTTTATGGGCAGTTGTTTTCTATACGATAGGCAAAGGCCTACAAATAATTATTACGGGGTCGAAGTTGGCGGTAGACACAGGTCTACAAAATAATTGTTGTTTTCGTCGATGGGTATTTTTAAAGGAACTGTTTTTTTCTCTCTGGCTGGTTTTTTATTTATTCTTTCTCGAAGCGAAGCGTAGGTACTGTTAAATAGTTTAGGCGATGGTAAAAATTTTCAGACTGCTTTTATTTCTCATTTTATGCCCTTTTTATACCCAGAAATTATCTCATTTCGTGACGTAGGCATTGTAACTGCGTAGTGAGAATCTACCCTCTTGCGACTCGTTATCGCCAATTTGTTTATGTTATCGTAGATAACTGCATTCCTGAGGACAACTTTTTAGCTATTTTGAGTCTTTTACGAATTTTAAGAGAAATATTTGAAGCGTAAATTTTATACAGGGAAAAATAAAATTAGAATTTATAAGTAAAATAATTCTACGGAAATAGAAAAATATAGGAAAAATAGTAATTAAAAATGGAAATTAATAAGAGATTAAGTGACCTAGGGTAGGAACGTTTCACTCTTCCCCGCTTGTTGCGAACTAAAGTGCAACTTTTGTAAACAACAAGAATAGTAAAATAGACAAAAGAATTTAAAGAAAAGGACGTTGGTAAACCATTTGTTCTAACCCACATACTCCTAATATAAAAAATGTAAACTAGAAAAAAATTATCAAATTAAATAAAAAAAAAATGTCTTTTAATTGAACACTCGCGGTATCTTCAGAGCAGTCCCCTGGCCGTCATCTGTCCATCGCACCTGGCTGGGTTTGTCCGGTCCTGTACGTGCCATCCTCCGTTGCCTTCTCCTAAGATTGGGTGATTCCCAAATAGATGCTCTCCCTCTGCGTGGGTGGTTGTTTTCTCGGGTTCTTCGAACAGGTCAAATATTGCTTTAGAATTTGACCGATGTCCCTACTGGATGTCAGTCAGTGGCCTCTCATCCGCGTATCGCATGGGGTTGATGTCATTCCGTGTTTTTAAATTTGTAGATTGTGTAATTTTTTTTTCCAATCTGCCGCTTTAATACTACGTACGCATTTCTTGGGCCTTTTTATTCTAATTTGCGTGTTTTTCTGTAGTCTGATTTCGTCTAGTATAAGCATATTTTTTCTTGTTTTTTTTCTTCTAGTTTAGTGGAAAGTGAAGTGCCCTTTTTGCGTGTAGTTATAGGTGCTTAAGTGCTCTGTTTAATCTCAGATTCAACGGTATACAAGTCAAGTGTCTGTTTCGCACCGTCACAAATTTTCGGTGTTGTAGGTGCCTTTAACTACTTCTCCGTCAACGGTCCCTATCTCGTACACGTTATCATATAGGATTCGTGTAATTTTGCAAGGCCTCATAAAGTAGTTTAAATTTCTGGGGAATGCCCTCAGCTGCACAAGACGGTGGCTTGATTTTTAGCAGAACGAGTTCGTCCATCTGGTAAGTTACACATTCTTTTCTTTGTTGTTGTGATCTTTTTAAGGGCATTTTGATAATGTGTTGGTATACATCGACCCTTAATTCGTCCAGGTCCGTACTGAGCGCATATTTTACAAATTTTATCTATATCATTAAGATACCTGGCCCAGTTCGTATTTTGATGTATATTATGTAAATTCAATGCCACGTTGTTTCAGATTATTTCTCCTAGCATTCGAAGTAAATTGTGTGCCATGGTTACTGAGAATTTTCTCTGTCTTCATGGACGGTACCACATCTTCTATTATTGGTTTGGCGGCAGCTGCGGTATTAGCTTTCTTTAATACAAAAAGTCGGACATATTTGGAGAATATATCTACAGTGGCGGAATGTAACACACTCTCTCTTGTCCTTTAGGTAGCGGTCCATAAAAATCGACAGCAACAAGTTCGCCTACTTATTTTGTTATAATAGGTCTTAGTTTTCCCTGTAATAGCTTTTTGACATAAATGATGGATAAAATGGCTGATACGCTTTCGCATGTTACTCCAGTAAAAGTGTTGAAACTGCAGCTTCGTTATTGCAAATACTTTTCCTCCGGAAAAATGTCCCATTTCTTGATGCTATTGATTTATCAGTTTTTCTTGTACAAAAAAAAAATTTTTTTTTTTTTGTACAGCGACTGTCTTATAATTTTTGAATTTGTCGTGATGTGATTAAACATTATCCTCTAAGATATAATTATCGGCAATTCGTCCAATATTTTTGTCTCTGTTTACATTGCCATTCTTGTAGGAAATAATTTGTCCCAGAAAGATATCGGTAATTTGTAACTCTCGTAATTATTTTAATTTTTTCATTAACTCAGTGGTTCCCTCTACAATAAAAGCATCTAGCAAGGGTTCATTATTGTCTTGGCCGATACTGTCTGTGCGTTGGTTATCTGGACAATGTATCAGCTACCACATTTTCGGTTTCTTTGATGTATTCAATATTTTCGGTTTCTTTGATGTATTCAATTGTAAATTCAAATTATTTGAGAAATAAAAGCCACCTCGTGATTTGTTCATTCAGAAATCTGCATTGTTTTAGAAAAACCAGTGCCTTATGGTCAGTTCCAACTATAAAATGAACGCCCTGTATCTAAAGTTGAAACTTCTGAATGTCATATACAATGGCAAGTTCTCTTTTCTTGTTATAGTGTAATTTCGCCTCTTTTCTGACAAAAAGATTTTTCCAAATTTGCTGTCATTTTTGCAATCTTCAATTTTTCTAATACCATCCTGATATATTTTAAATGTAGGTCAAAAATAGGCGAAACAATTAACAAGCCGTCTGTGTAATAATTGTGGGCAAAATCTCGAACCTTCGGCCCTTAAGTCGGTCTAGACAACTTGAAAAAGTGCCAACAGCTGTTCGGTCCAAAAAGCGGTAACCGAAAATAATAACTTTGACCATTATACATAAATGCAGTATTTTTTCTTCGGTAAGTGGAATTTTTAAAAAGGATGGCAGGAGATCGATATTTGTCAGAAATTTTTGACCATAAAATTGTTGTAAAATTTTGTTGTCTGTTGTATGCGACTATTCGTTATCGACGAGCATCTGTTTATTTAGAGATCTATCATCGAGTCATCGGGACATATCTGAACTAAATTATATCCCTTTTTAACGACGGTCATCGGTCATAGGGCTTGGTGTATGGTGAATTTGTTCTTTGGATAACACCTTGTGCAATCATTTCTTCGAGTTTATTTTCCATTGTCGTACGTAGGAAAAATGGCACAGGGTTGTTTTTTTTTTTACAAACGGTGATTTGTTGTGCATGAGTTTTTCAAACAAAAATACAATTATATTCAAGTAACAGGTCAGTTAATTGTTTTTTTTTTCATTGTTTTCTAAGGGACTTTCGCTAACTTTTTTTTTTCTTTTACGACGTCGTTAAAATTCATGTTTGAGGTAGTTTTAACAAGAGCGAAAATTTCCCCTTCTTCTTTTTCTACAATTGTCTTCGTATTTTCTTTTTCTTTTTAATTTGAATTTGACTTCAATAGGGTCTCTTTGATTGGCGAAAATTTTTATATTATTTTCCTCCATGTAGATTGTACATTATTTTCTTGAAATGGTATTCCAGTTCTTTTATAAATTTTACAGGGTGTTTTATTTATTCATCTCTGAATTTTGGGGCCATTTTCAGGTATGGTTAGGAGCTGCGATTGTTTGACCACTGTCCGCTGATTTTGTGGCGACAATTCTTTTAATTTGTTAGATGGCATTGTCATTAGCGGCGGCTTGTTCCCGAAATATGGCGGCCTAACTTTTCCCAATTTATTGGCTGGACTTCTGTTATTGTTCGTCCATTAATTTATTGATTCTGGGCATCATTTCTCTCATGGCTGTTGTCTTTAGTGGACAGTTGTGCAACTATTTCAAGTAGTGGAATGGAGGCGGCAGGTGTCGTGGTTCGTGTCGAGGGTGGTCCGGCGATGCTTTCCTGGTGCTCAGGAGTCGGGTAGGGGGTGGTCCAGCCTAATTGATATTTTCCAGGTGCGCCGAAGTCGGGTCCGGGCTGGTCAAGCCTGATAGATGTTTTCCAGGTGCGAAGGATCTGTTGTTGGGTGACCGCTCTCGTGGCTATCCTCTGAAGATGGATATTGTTCTGTGAATAGAGAGAGTATCAATTTCTAAATAAAAAAAAGGTTTTTATTTTATTTCAATTACTTGCAGCAATTATTTTGACTTTACTATCCTGGTCACGGCACCAGTGTAACCTCCCACCCCCCTGGCCATTTATCTCATGAAAAAGGCGAGCACAAAGTAACAAACCGATGGCCATTTCGGTAAGAAACTTTTATACTCAAATTTATCATAAAATATACCTGATCGTCTAGTATTGTTAAAGGACCCAGTTGTGCTGTATTTTTATTCGTTATAGTAAAGTTTGCTGCAAGTAAAAAAAATAAAACACTGAAAAACCTTCAAATCGTATATTCCGTAATTTCAACCTTTTATGATAATTACAAAAATCAAAACCTTGAAACATTATTTACTCTTTACTCTATTTGTATGTGAGGACCCCTCACAGACACCCGCCACTGGGTGGACGAAAGAGAAGACATTTGTCACATTTTACCAATTTGTATTTTGTGTTTGTGTAATTATTTTTATATTTCTGTTTGTTTCTATTTTATAACCTTTTTAATTGGTGATTTGAAATCACGTGTATTTACTATGGTCAATAATGTCCTAATCATTCAGGTAGGAAGATGGAATGCCCGCGGGTCTATTGCCGTCTGCGACATCCCTCATTGGGAAAATTTCACGGGGAGGGGAGATCACATTGCCTCCTACCGTCCCAAAATAATTAATTCTTTTTTTGTTTAAAAGGGACCGTACCTTAATAGACATAGTAACAATCTTGACCAACTCATAAAAAGACAAGATTTTCTGTGTAATGTATTGTGTATTGTTGTAATTGGTAAATGAGACTCCTGACTTAACCCTTCCGAACACACAACGGCGCGCCGCTGTGAACGGTCAATTAAACAAATGGTTTACTTGTCCGGACGCAAATTAAATATGAATTTTCTTCCCCGGATTTTGAATTGGGGGTGTTTTTGAGACATTTTATTTAGATAGATATTTTTATTTTGTAACGAATTTTGGATTATTTTTCTTTACTTATTTTCTCTTTGGTTTTATGGGCAGTTGTTTTCTATACGATAGGCAAAGGCCTACAAATAATTATTACGGGGTCGAAGTTGGCGGTAGACACAGGTCTACAAAATAATTGTTGTTTTCGTCGATGGGTATTTTTAAAGGAACTGTTTTTTTTTCTCTCTGGCTGGTTTTTTATTTATTCTTTCTCGAAGCGAAGCGTAGGTACTGTTAAATAGTTTAGGCGATGGTAAAAATTTTCAGACTGCTTTTATTTCTCATTTTATGCCCTTTTTATACCCAGAAATTATCTCATTTCGTGACGTAGGCATTGTAACTGCGAAGTGAGAATCTACCCTCTTGCGACTCGTTATCGCCAATTTGTTTATGTTATCGTAGATAACTGCATTCCTGAGGACAACTTTTTAGCTATTTTGAGTCTTTTACGAATTTTAAGAGAAATATTTGAAGCGTAAATTTTATACAGGGAAAAATAAAATTAGAATTTATAAGTAAAATAATTCTACGGAAATAGAAAAATATAGGAAAAATAGTAATTAAAAATGGAAATTAATAAGAGATTAAGTGACCTAGGGTAGGAACGTTTCACTGTATACATTTTTTTTATGTCACCAACTAGAACTCAACATGTTAAGACACTGCCATGTAAGCCGTTTTATCCGAATTTATGTCGTTTGGACGGAGCATTTACTTAAAGGTTTTGCAAAAAGTTGTTATTGTTAGAATTAGCTTCAGTTAGTTCACGGTGACTTGAATGTCCCCGTTTTATTTTTTTTTATTTTTGGAAGAGCGGCTATTTTATAAAAAAAATGTTTATTAAAATACATAATTTAATATCAAATATGATAACCTAATCAGAAGTAGGAAACTTACAGATAATAGAATCGATACGCTCGGGAAACAATCTTCCCGCTCGGGATTAAAAGATGCACTTTAGTCACTTGGTATACAATATACTATTGCATGTTTCCATGATTTAAAAAAAAACAGCCTTTTTTTCTTCTTCGGTCCAAGGTTCTTTTCCAGTTTTATTATATATAATTAAAAGTATAAAAATGGTATGAACACTTTTTTGAATGATATTAAATTTTAGCAGAATAAGTTTTTTAATATCTTTGTTTTTTTACATAACTTTTTTCCGCTAGTATTTGCGTTCGATCCCAAGTATAACCCATATTTGAAACTATCTTATCAGAGGAGAACTGAAATATACCACATTTTGTTATTTAAATAAGCGGGATGTCGTGTACTTCCGGTGTTTTTAAATATCATTAATATTCAACAAAAAAAATTTTTTGGTCAAATTTCACATATGAAAAATATTCAAAAAAAAAATATTCTGGTAAAATTTCACATATGAATAAGTCTTAATAAGAGTAATAATTAATAAAAAAAATAGCTAGTGTTCCAAATTTAAAAAGAGTGCCATATTTCTAACACATTAAAAATAAACAAAATATTCAATAAACAAGAGAGATTTTTAATATCGAATTTTCGAACGGTCATTAACGTCTTTAAGAAAATATTACTTCTTTTTTTTAAATATATTTCTTTAGCATCCAGAAATATACGTGATCATATTTCAATTAAAATAAGAAGAGTACATTTTTGGCTTAATCCAAAAATAACTAAAACAACAATTTTGTGAGAATATAAAGAAAGAATGAATGAAATGAAAATGTATGAAATAGTTGGGAATAAACCACTTGATATTTTATACAGTATTTCTACGTAAGTTAGAATCGAATGGAAACATTTTACTACCTGCTAATTTAAAAAAAATATTTATAAAAAATTCTAAAACCCCAAATTTAACTATCAGACATCAAAATTTTTTAGTAATATACGTGGTGTGTCAAAAAAATGCGAATTTTGTGCAAATTACGTTTATTTTTTAACAATTGCAAAAACCTGTAGAAAAATTATTATTTACATTTTAAATATGTGTTTAAATATATAGTCATGACTATCTTACTTTTATCGTCTAATCTTGTTCTAAAATAAAATTAAATGTTATTATTTTTTATAGAGAAAATAATTCGATAAAATTAAAAAAACATAATTTTTAATGCAAATTAATATATTAGCATATATCTAAACACATTTTTCAATTCTTCTCAACTTTATTAAAAAACAAATTTCAATGTTGTCAAAAATAAAGGTGCTTTAGTTGCATATTTCGCATTAACAGTTCAAATTTTTTCACAAACCCCGTAAATATAAATTTAAGTAAGAAAATGTTTTTCTTTAAACATTTTTTACTTTTAAGTATTGTGTTACGCAAAAAAGGTCATTACAATATTTCATTTTCATCTCACTTACATATGTATGTAAAATCTCGTTTCTATAATAGGAATTTTAGAATGTTCCACGAAAGAAATTGTAGATTTTCTATAAGAGAAATTTTAGAATTTTCTATTCAAGGGATTTTAGAATTTTATGTAAAAGGACATGTAGAATTTTCTATAAATGGAATTGTAGATTTGTCTATGAGGAATATTCGAATTTTCAATGAGAAATTTTTCACGAAAGGAATTGTCTATTTTTTATAAAAAAAAATTAGAATGTTCCACGAAAGGAATTGTAGATTTTCTATAAGAGGAATTTTAGAATATTCTATCAAAGGAATTTCACGTAAAAGGACATGTAGAATATAAGAGGAATATTAGTTTTTTCCATGAGAAATTTTTCATGAAAGAAATTGTAGATTTTATATAAGAGGAATTTTAGAATTCTATCTCAAAAACCCCCATATCCCAATTTGGAGCAGTCATCTGCAATTATTTAATTTTAACAAAATGACTCTCGTTTTGACAAAAAAATCATAATCTCGGACGCAAAAACTCACACACCAATATTAAATAGAATCGTACCATAATCAAAAATATCGTTCGCCATTTTGGTACCGCCATCTTAAATTTAATAATTTTGACAAAAAATTCATAATATCCCTTCCCAAAAACATCCACAAACTAATTTTAAATATATAGAGTCTTAACATAATCACAAATAACGTCCGTCATCTTGAAATTAATATTTTTGACAAAAAATTCATAATCTCTGATCCCGAAAACCTCCTCACACTAATTTTTAACAGAATCGTACAAAAAATTCATAATATTTGACCCCAAAAAACATCCACACACTAATTTTGAACAGAGTCTTAACATAAGCAAAGAGTCGTTCACGATTTTTTAACCGCCATCTTATATTTAATAATTTTGACAAAAAATTCATAGTCTCCGATCCCAAAAACCTACACAAACTAATTACGAACAGAATCGTAACATAATCACAAATACAGGGCGCCACCTTGAAATTATTAATTTTAACAAAAAAAATCATAATCTCCGACCCGAAAATCCTCCACAAATTATGTAGAGAATCGTAACATAATCAATAATATCGCCCGCCATTTTCTTTTCTAATAAAATTTTCATAATGCATTGTCATCTGACTTACATAGGTATGCAAAATTTCAGCTCAATCAAACACTGATAATTGGTTCAAATTTGACTTGCAAGATTTGAACTAAATATACATGTAAAGTAAACAAATACTTTTTCAGATATTTAATGTTATTAAAGTTTAGGTTAGGTTAGACATTTTTTATTTTTGACAGGTGACAATTTCAGAAATAATTTTGACGGTTCTGAATAGATATTTTCAGGGGCTTTCAAATTCCGTGACATATTGCTTCTGTCATTTATTGACAGACACACTTCCGTTTGACGGATGTAGGACAAAAACTAACTGGTTCTTTCAAATATTAACCGAAACCGATTTTTATCGAAATTGGTTAAAATCCATGAAGTACTTTTTCGGATAGTTCATGTTAAAATTTCAAACTTTGACATTTTTTATATTTGACAGGTGACAATTGGAGAAATACTTTTGACTGTTCTGAATAGTTTTTCAAGGGTTTCAAGTGACTTACTGCAAATCAAATTCCGTGACATATTGCTTCTGTCGTACTAAAGCTAATGGGTTCTTCCGACGAATAACCCAAAGGCATATACCAAATTTCAGCTCAATCGGATTAAACGTGTGACCTCTATCGTGGGAAAACAGACAGACAGACAGACAGACTTCCATTTGGAAATAGTATTAATCATCTCAAGGGACCTCAAAATGGATATTTCCATCTTTATATCGAATTTTTTTTTAGCTCGTTCACAATACTTTCTCTTCTCGGAGGTGGGTCGGGAAAATAAATTTGATATCTGTATTTTAGGTTTTAGTTGATGTAGAACTTTTCAGAAAATGTTTTTATTATAATTAATAAAAAAAAAATCCGTATTATGTTTCCAACTTAAGTAGGCACGTGGTATAAAGAGTTTCTTCTTTTTAAACAATTTATTAAACCATCACACAAAAAATCACAAAGTTAATGTCTTATAAGAACATTTAAGGTTAATATACTATTTAAATATTTTAAAATACATTTCTCAATGCTCCATTGTGTTATATGCATGTTTTTCTCTTTTCTGTAAAATATTAAATGTAATCATTAACGTTTTATTTTTTCTGAAAACGTCCCTCTTAAATTACTCATTTAATTCTTGTAAACATTTCATATCGATATACTCATAATAATAATATTACAGAATTTATTATATTATCTACCTAAATTTTCAGCGCCAATTTTACATACAGGCTTATCAAATAAACCTAATTTATAGATTATTTTGTACCGTTAATAGCAGTTGTTTGATCTTCCAAACTTAAACTTAACCCTTTAATTGTTTTAGAATTTGGTAAAAATAGATTTGCATATTTAGAATCAAATTCTCCATCCTTAAAAGTATTTAATATTTTTATTGTTCTTGAACTCAATATTACTTATACACTCTATTATGGCAACTTCGGCCTAAACTGAATATTATAAGTAATTCTCCGCTTGTGAAATGGCAACAACGAGATAGTTATTAAAGAGGGCAGCACTGTCTTGCCACGCCCCCGATGCCATAAATGGGGGAATGTATCAAATGTACTATAACCAGTATTATGGAAACTTACACAGATTAAAGGTATTTTTGAAATAAAATGAAAATAAAGAAGAATTAAAAATGCTATATATTTTTGCTGGTTAAGAAATTGTATTAATTAGCGGATATGGCAATAATAAATTTTCTAAATCTGTTCATTTAGGAGCTGTAATAGAAAAAAATTGTGGCAACGCGTGTAAGTTACCACAATTTATGAAGGTGCCATAACAATGGAATAAGTACACACAGGTAGCCATAAGTATAGTGAAACGTACACACACACACACACACACACACACACACACACACACACACACACACAGACACACACACACACACACACACACACACATTCCTGTATGGCAATAATTACGTGGCCGCATGCAATAGACCAACTTTTGTGGCCAGTGAAGATATTATATACATCGGAAAGAGCTTTTTTTGAGGATTCGAATGGTATTTACGGTTTTACTATGCACTCCTTGGTTCTTATCGATTTTTGTTTAAACTACTTAGGCGGTCTGTCCACAAATGTCGCTCTTAGGTTGGATGAAGTAATTCGCGTACTAATGTGGACAATCTCTGTGAAACGCTCAAGGACGACACTCATGTAACGTTGAATGTTTCTGGGCATATAAGTCGGTATTTTTTCATAAACATAAATAGAAAGAGTTTCTTATTATATAAATCATAAGTATGTCTTTAGTTTGCACTAATTTTAATATGATGATAAATAATAATGATTATAAATTAAATTTACGGATACTTTAGGTATGGCAATTAAAAATAATAAGGATAAAATAAGTAAAAAATTTCAATCGGGAGTCTATTCACTATCTTGTGGGTCTTGTCCAAAAAGGTCCATGTAGGTCAAACAGGGAGAACTTTTGTCAAAAGGGTTAATGAACATAAAAGATCTTGTCAACATAATAAAATAAATTTAAATTATTCTAATCATTTAATTAGTGAAAATCATATTTTTAATGAAAATTTTGAAATATTACATATGCAAAGTAAAGGTATTCGGTTAAATTACGTGGAAACATTAGAAATTAATAAAATTAAGTATTCGGATTTAACAATTCGCAACTTTTAAATCTCTTTTAATACTTAAGCCTTTTGAAAAATTTTCTGTTAAATTATTTTTTAATTTATTTTAACATCTTTTAATTTTTAAATATGTTAATTAACTTCTCAAAAGCAGTTGAATAATTAATGTATAACTTAATAGGAGTAGATAATAGTATATTATTCAACGAGCGGTAATGTAGGTCATAACTCACGCAGATGAAGATTGCAGCACGAGCAGCAGGCGAGTGCTGTAATTCATCAAGTGAGTTATGACCATTACCGCCAGTTGAATACTATACTTTATCTACGACTATAACAATGAATACTAAGCTGCAAGTACAGAGAAAGAACTTTACTCACAAATCTTTTGACATATTTTAACAAATCTTAACAAAATTTAACAAATCTTATCTCTGTATTGTAGCATTAGTTATTTGTCTTATTTCTGGAGGTGTACCTACCTAATAATTCATCTTCACTTTCAGAATTCATCTTATTACCTTTTGATTTATAAATTATAAACGTCAAAATTAATTAAATTAAATAAAAATATCAAGTGACATTACTCCCCTCAATGACAGTAATGGACTATTCTACTTCGGCGAATCGACTTGTACAAAACTAGATACCTTTGTATAGTAAATATACTCACTGTAGTGAGTTATGAAAAGTCATAACTCACGCTATTTGTTTATAGATACTATTAATTGCTCAAAAGCAGTTGAATACTTAATGTATAACTTAATAGGAGTAGATAAAATAATTTACTTCAGTTTAAAACATATAATACTTTAAAGTAAATTATACATGCATATTAAAAAAATCGGCTGTGTCGCCCCAGAACTTTCCCGGCTCGTAGAGAATTTGTTATTTATTATTATTATTTTGTGTGAAAACTATTGGGAATTCGGGAAAAATTTTCATACAATAGTTGTAGGAAATTTTATGCTTTACAACTTTGAGCTGAAACATTTTGCACTAAAGAGCATAATTTACTTCCAATTTAAAAAAAATGGAAACTGCTAAATATGTATCTTTCTCGCCATCTAGCGGCGAAACTATGAGGAATTCGATAAAAAGTTAAATATAAAAGTGAAAGAAAATTTGATGCTTTACAACTTTGCACAAGAAAATTTTGCACTAAAAGGCATTGTTTATCCCCAAAATCAAGAAAAACTATAGAAAACCTACATGCAGATTTTTTACGCGCCGTCTAGTGGCGCAACTATTGGAAATTCTAGAAAAAGTTTAGGACAAAAGTTATAGGGAATTTTATGCTCTAAAACTTTGTACTACAACATTTTGCACTAAAGTGTATTATTTGTCCTCAAAATCAAGAAAAACTAGAGAAAACATACATGCACATTTTTTACGCGCCCTCTAGTGGCGCAACTATTCTAAATTCTGGAAAAAGCTTAAGACAAAAGTTGTTGGGAATTTTATTCTCTAAAACTCTGTACTAAAACATTTTGGACCAAAGTGTATTTTTTGTCCTCAAAATCAAGAAAAACAAGATAAAACCTACATACACATTTTTTACACGCCCTCTAGTGGCGCAACTATTGGAAATTCTGAAAAAAGTTTGAAACAAAAATTGTAGGAAATTTTATGCCCTAAAACTTTGTACAACAATATTTTGCACTAAAGTGTATTGTTTGTCCTTAAAATTGAAAAAAGTAAAAAATTGTTACATTTGTATTTAATCAATGTCGGTCCTTGAGGACCTTCCACTGTACCAATTTAAACCAAAATTTAATGGTCGCATTCCAGGAACACACCGACCCTTCATACCAAATTTCAGCTTGATTGGTCAAACGGTTCGGCAGTTATCGTGGAAGATTACACACAGACAGACCATACGCTGGAAATGGTTTCAATCTCCTTGGGGGACCTCAAAATGGATATTTCCATCGATATCTCAATTTTTTTTTTTTGCTCGTTCACCTTACTTTCCCTTTAATGGGTCCGGGAAAGTAAAATGAAGGAAGAACTAAAACTATTATATACAGATTCCGTGTATATCCATTAAATGCACAATATAAAAATAGTAAAATTTATTAAACGACTGTTACTGTCAAACCTTTTTCGAATTTTAAATTTTAAATTTAAACTGAAAAAAAAGAGCAAGTGAATTTTTCAAAAATAATGTTTTTGGTTGTTCGTTAATTTAATTTAAATTATTAAATATTTTTGTCTCATAACTGGTCATTTACTTATAATATGGAAAATTAAATTTAAACAAATACCCAATCTTTTTTCAAATATAGTGTTTTTTAAAAAAACGTAATCTGTAAAGTGATTAAAGTGCGTTGTATAATTATGATTACATTAATTATATTTCAAGTAGATTTTGTCAAACTCTAGTAATTTATCATGTTATTAGAATATTTATTTAAATTTTTCGACAAAAACTTTCTTTTTGTTTAGATGTTTTATACTTTGACTTTAACGTTCCATTCAAAACTGACTTCAATTTGAATATCCAGTAGTTTTTGATAAGAAAATAATAACATTTGGATGAGAATGAGATGAAAAAAAATCAGAATTAAATTTTGAGTGGAATGATTCTCCTGCGTTTGTACTCCTGTATAATCTATCAGTCTTACAAGCTCAAATATTGGATGAAACTGAGAAATATATGTTTTATATAAATAATCGCGTAACTTTACAAATCTATCATCATACCCTGGCACCAAATGAAATAATTCATGGTTAAAAAAAGGTTCAACTTCTTCTGGTTTTACGTATGATATGCCAAATAAAGTTTTTAAATATATTCACCCTTTGGAGAGGTTTTATTTTTATATTCAATGGTCAAACCGAATTTTTGAATTTTTCGAAACCAAGATTGAGATAAGTGAAACATACAAATAATTATTTTAGCATATGATCAAATAGTTGCACAAGCATGATGTATTGTTTATTCACACATCGCCACTGTTAGAAATATTGTTTAAAAAATTAAAATTGGTTTTTTCTTTTCACTAATAATTTTTACAGCTTCCATAATATCAGATAAAAATTTCAATAATACACATCTAAAGTGTATTTTCCACCCTTATATGCAGAAATACCTAAATGTTTCTTTCCTGCCTTTATTGTTTTTAAATGTCCAAATGAGATAAGGCGCCGCGGGGGTTACTAATCCCCGATTAAGGATTTTACCAAATTTCATGTTAATACGTGAAATAATAAAGGAATTATTGCAAAAAAACGAAAAATAAACTTTAATTTCAACACCCTGTATCTCAGTAGTAGAAAACATTTGACCCAAAGTTATTTAGTAAAATATTAATATTTGGAGGTCCTGAAGATATGATTAAAATATTGACCATTCCTTATGAAACACCCTGTATAATATTCATTTAAAAATATTCTAATAAATATGGAAACGGTAATGTACCTGAAAGACGGCTGGACGAAACCACACATTTTCAAGATTTTAAATTTTGCCCATTAGACGAAACGATATACCTTATTTACCTATTAAGCGGATTATAGACGAAACGACAATCACCCAAATTTAATCCAAGTACCTCAAAAACCGGCACATACCAATCTGATGGTAAGAGTTAAATTATAATACAGTATGTCACTTTTCTTGCCATTTTTACTTTTTCATTATTATCAAAAAGATGTGCGCTATGCATACGTCAAATAACCAATTTTTTTTCACTTCGGTATTTACCCTTATTTACATTTACTTACACATTTATTTTTATTCACACCTTATTTGCGCGGAAAAAATATTGTAAAGAAGTACCTACTTTTCAACTAAATAAAATGGATGTAATGAGGTATTCGAAGTTTAAGTGTAATAGTGTAAAAGTATATAATATATTTTTTAAAGTATGTTAAGAGCATTCTTAAGTAATTTTTAATTGGTTACTAAAAATAAAAAAACAGTTAAAAAATGTATTTAGAAGATAAATGTATTTAAACCTTATTTTAAATAATATCAAATACCACATCGCCTATACTCCGATACTTAAATATATTTTTTTCCTATCCTGGGCGCATAAGTCCGATCGTAGTATAAGACAATAAACACACTCATCACGGATTTCAAAATTACTTCCAAATGAATAAAGCTAATCATGAGTCCTTGACTTTAAAAATAGAATGACAGCATAAGTTGGTGTAACAAGAAAGTGCCAAACATACGAAGTAACTGTAGCATTCACCGCTGAGGGCGCCATTATCCAGGTCCACATTATTCTGCGTGTGGTTTGTTTTCCGCACACACGACTCGGGAGTGGACAAGGGGGTCCCACAAACTTTTTTTTTTAAAGTAGGTACCATTCGAATCAGGAGATCACGTAGATGACGAAAAACATGGTTTTAACTTGTGTGGACGCGAGTTCGGCCACATAATTTCGACAGACCCCAGTAGTCGGTGAATTTTCAGACGAAAGGCCACACTACTATAGCCATACAAACACACACACACACACACACACACACACACACACACACACACCCTTGTGTGGACATGGGGTGTATTATATAGGTCGTACTGTATATAAAGATCATTATTTAAGTATTTAAATGAATTTTTGATACACTCCGTAATAACAAAGTTATGGACATGGACAAACTTATGCGGACCTATAGGACGTCCTCGTAAATTTATGAATGTGGACATACCCTCAATGATACGCTTCTATGAATGTGTGGACGCTGAGGTAAGTCCACACTAATGGATTTACGTGAACAAACACACATATTAGGTGTATGTCCTCAGTATTATACTTATGTGGACTTACACATTTTTTAATATTTGTTCCCGTTAATATTTTATGATTACATAAACACTAATATATGCTATTCCCATAGTCTTATACCGGGTGTCTCACTATATTTTTCTACATTTTGAAGACTTGAACCAATTAAGTTTTCTAAATGCGGTTTTCAGAAAAGACTTAAGTAGGGTCATACGTTTTATTATACTACATTGGAATTGAAAGGTATACCACAATTTATTTCATAGTTTTTCGTTATCTTCACTTCGAGCTGATTCGAATGGTACCTACTTTTACTTTTTGGTGTGTAAGGCTCCAAAAATATTGTTTTTAGCATGTTACCTTTAAATTTATATTTGTGGTTACTTACACTTTTGCTGCGTTGAGCGCCCTCTACAATGTGTGTATAATTTTTAGCGCTTAATATTTGTGGTAAACTGTGTAAATTGTGAGGTCTGTCTTCCTTTTTTTTTTAAATAAACAAGAAATGTTATTTTTTTCAAATTCTCCTAAAGACAACCCCGTCGAAAAAGTAATTCAGTAAATATAGAATTTGCTGATTTAAATATTTAATAAAAGAAACAAAAATAAATAATTTACAAAATTCAGATTTTGTATGTAATTTTAGATTAACTATAAGTAATTTAGACCAAATCATGAGCTTCTAGGACCCAAGTGTCATTTGACAGTCGATATGTACGTATTTGAAGTCGTAGAATTCAAATATGTAGAAAAGTACCGGGTGTTCCATTGGATTTTCCAATTTTCATATAATTTTAGGTCAAACCGGATATCTGTCAAATTAGATTTTTATAAAAAAAAATAGATCTATTATAATCAACAAAAATTTGGAATAAATCTATTAACCGATTTATAAGTTGTAGGGGTGGCCCATGATCCATTTATCAAAATACATAATATTTTGACTCTTCATGACAAAACGAAAATATGTCTGACATTGGTAGTGATATTTCAGTATCTGGTTGCCTTTACTTCTAGGGTAAATATAAGTATTAATATACTTATAATTATTGTTAACATTTATCCTGAATAATGTAATTTTTTTTAATTAATTTAAAAATTAATACTGTGTTCAAAATAGTATTTTGTGCAACAAGTGTGGATATGATAGCCATATCGCACGCAGACTTCTTATAAAAATCTTATAAAACTATAAGAGGCACCTTCTATTTTTAAGTAGGTTATATTCATATTTATTTGTTGATTTTTGGGGTAATAATAATACTATTATTATAATTTTTTTTAAATTTTGATCAACATACAAAGACAGGATGAAATAAAATATCGTATGAAACACGTCCAGTAGGTATTATTACAGTGCTCGTTTATATTCTGGACTCGGCTCCTGCGTAGTCTCCTCCTTAAAAACAACTCGTACTGTAATAAGTCGGATATAGCGGACTTGTAACGTAAAATACTATTTAGCATCTTAGTTATCGCACTCAGACCCTTGGCGAACGAGAGCTATAGTCTAGTCAACAAGTGCTTTTTGGGTCAATCATTTTCTCCGCCTCTAAAAAATATGAACGAGATGTCATTCGATTGGGAATAGCGTATTGATGATTTTAAAAAATTCACGAGTCGCTTGCAAAAATTGCAAAAGCTATAAACAATCAACTGAAAAATAAAAATGGGGGTTAGTTTTTTGTAAATATGTCAAAAATTCTGACATTTTTCAAATTTGAAAAAGATTCAAAAAGAGGAGGAAATTCATCAAAGAAAAACTACACCGTCCAGAACTGTAGGACCAATATTTACAATTTTACCAGAGTGTTGAAAATTCAACCGAAAACGGGGACTTCGCCTTGCGTAAGCGCTGTCCACTTTGGACCTTTAATGAATAAATATTATTTAAACTTATTAAATATGAAAATTAAGAATTGAAAAAATTCAGACATCTACTGAATGGATTTATGAACAATAATACGCTGTCAAAAAATTTTATCGCGATTTTTCTATTAATTATGCATGAGTTAATTAACAATTTTTTCCTACTTGAACATGAAGATTGTAAGTGCAATAATTGTTAAATAACAAATCTGATTTTTTTCCATTTTTATACCCATTTTTTAAAGGTCTCAGAAGAGATTTCCGTTGGAAAAATTAAAAAATTGTTATTTTTCACTTTTTTATTAACAATTTACATCGGTTAAAAATTAAAGAGCTTGATTAATCATTAAAAAAATTTTTTTTTTTTACATATTACTATTGATCCGATTTTCAATGATCAGAAGTCACATGAAAATGATTTTTGAAAATTTTTATTTTCTATTGTTTACAAAATTATTATAAACAAATGCGTTGTTTATAAGATAATTTAAAATTTTTTTTTGGACCATAATCTTTGATGCAAATTATGATTAAAAACAAAAGTCGTTCCCTAAAAATATTTTTTTCCTACGATCACTACCCAAAGTAGGCTTTTGCACACTCAAATCTAACCGCAAAGTTGACGTTTTCCGTGATCTGTAATAATTTGACATTATTGTCGCTCTAGCGCGTACTTTTCCGCTCGCCTGTTTTCATTTACAATAAACTAATGAAAGGTAGTAAAAACAGGTATATTAAAACAAAATGTAGGGCAGTCTGAATATTTTAGTTGAAATATTAATATTTAAAGATATTTCGAACGAAATTAAACTTTATTTTATAAAATTTATCTAGTATAAATATAACAGTCAGAAGGTACACCTAGATACACCTAGGTACACCTATATGCAACAGTTATTGCATATTTAAGTACCTACTTACTATTTTGTGCAAATAGTAGACTATGAAATTAATGAAACGTCATTATTTCATTTTTAGGTTATGAAGTGTATTTTCATGTTTTTTTTTAATTATTTGTCTAAAAATAATGTGATCGTAGAAAAAATCTTGTGTGCAATTCGAGCAGAAAGTGCTTTGCCGCTTTCGGCAGATTGCCCGCGCTCCGCTACGCGTCGCGCGGGCAACTCTCTGCCTCAAGCAGCAAAGTATCACTTTCCGCTCTTAATACACAAATAGCTATTTATTACTTAAAAACGTATTTGTTAATTAACAATTTTTTTCTGCCATACACATAATTTTTCGCAAAAAATAACACATGGTTGTTTTTGTTCCATTATGTAGAAAAGGAAAAAAAATATATAGAAATTTTTTGATTGTTTATAACAAATTGTTTATTAAATAAACAATAAAAATTTTAAAACAAATTTTTTTTAGTTATCAAAAAGCAAGATAAATTATGATTAAAAAAAAGTGGTTCCTTATTGCAGGTGATAGACTTGTTAATTAACAAATACGTTTTTAAGCAAGAAAAAAAAATTAAGAAACGATTTTTTTGCAAAAAATCATAATTTGCATCAAAGATTATGTTTCCAAAAAAGAAATTTTAAATTATCTTATAAACAACGCATTAGTTTATAACAATTTTTGTAAACAATGGGAAATAAAAAATTAAAAAAATCATTTTCATGTGACTTCTGATCATAAAAAAATGAATCAATAGTAATATAAAAAATCAGCGGTGTCACTCCAGAACTTTCCCGGCTCGGCCATAGGGTGTATGTTATTTATTATTATTATTTTAATTACAAAATACTAAGCATAACATTAATTTTTGGAACACATTAAAAATAGAGAGCCGATGGTGAATACGTCTACCGAAATGATATTTCAATGTTGATAATGACATAAGCTGCGCATGCACACGTTGTATGTCACACTGCTACATTTAGGATCTCGATAAAAAGTTTTAAAGAAAATTTGATGCTTTACAATTTTGCATGAGAAAATTTTGCATTAAAATGCATTGTATTTCCTCAAAATCAAGAAAAACTAGAGAAACCTATATGCAGATTTTTTACGCGCCCTCTAGTGGCACAACTATTGAAAATTCTAGAAAAAGTTTAAGACAAGAGTTGTAGGGAATTTCATGCTCTAAAACTTTGTCCTACAACATTTTGCACTAAACTGTATTATTTGTCCTCAAAAGCAAGAAAAAGTAGAGAAAATATACATTCACATTTTTTACGCGCCATCTAGTGGCGCAACTATTGGAAATTCTGGAAAAAGCTTAAGACAAAAGTTGGTTGGAATTTTATTTTCTAAAACTTTGTACTGCAACATTTTGCACTTAAGTGTATTATTTGTCCTCAAAATCAAGAAAAACTTGATAAAACCTACATACATATTTTTTACACGCCCTCTAGTGGCGAAACTATTGAAAATTCTGTAAAAAGTTTGAAACAAAAGTTATAGGGAATTTTATGCTCTAAAACTTTGTACTACAACATTTTGCACTAAAGTGTATTGTTTGTCCTTAGAATTAAAAAAAAGTAAAAAATTGTTACATGTGTATTTAATCAATGTCGGTCTTGAGGACCTTCTATTGTACCAATTTAAACCAATAACCAATGGTCGCATTAGAGGCATACACCGACTCTTCATACCAAATTTCAGCTTGATTGGTCAAACGGTTCAGCAGTCATCGTGGAAGATTACACACAGACACACAGACAGACCATACGCTGAAAATGGTTTCAATGTTCTTGGGGGACCTCAAAATGGATATTTCCATCAATATCTCAATTTTTTTTTGCTCGTTCACCTTACTTTCCCTTTGATGGGTCCGGGAAAGTAAAAATTTTTTTTAATGATTAATCAAGCTTTTTAATTTTTAACGTAAGTAAATTATTAATCATAAAGTAAAAATAGCAATTTTTTAATTTTTAAAACGGGAAACTTCCGAGATATTTTAAAAATAAATCCAAATAAGGAAAAAAATTTCATATTTGTTATTTAACAATTATCGGACTTACAATGTTCATGTTCAAATAGGAAAAAAATGTTAATTAACTAATGCATAATTAATCGAAAAATCGAGATAAAATTTTTTTAACCGTGGATTATTGTCCATCAATCTATCTAGTAGATGTCTGAATTTTTTCAATTTTTAATTTTCATATTTTAATAATATTTATTCATTAAAGGTCCGAAGTGCACACTTACGCATGCCGAAATTCCCGTCTTCAGCTGTATTTTCAACACTCTGGGAAAATTATAGATATTGGTCCTTCAGTTCCGGGAGGTATGGTGTTTTTTGGTAAATTTCCTCCTATTGGTGAATCTTTTGTCAAATTTGAAAAATGTCAAATAAGTTTTGAGATATTTGCAAAAAACCAAACCCCATTTTTATTGTTTTACAAGCGGCACTTGAATTTTTTCAAAAATCAAAGTTTGGCAATAAAAGCACATGTTGACTGGACTACTAGGCCAAAAAAGAGTAAGATTTCGACCGTTACGAAACGAGGTTTTTCAGAAAAATCCTATGTGTAAATTGTATCCCGAAAATAAAAATTATTGTTAGGTGTATACAGTGTGTCCCAAGTTGAATCTTTTCGATAAATAATCTTATGTTCCAAAAAATTAAAAAAAAATAAGTTGTATATAGTGTGCCCATAGTGTATACAATATGTCCCAAAAATGAAAATTTTTGTACGGTGTATACAGTATACTATAATACCTTACAGACAGTCATGTTGTTTAATAAATAATATACTGCGAATGGAACTTCTTTCCAACCGTTTGTTCCTCGACACCACTCATCTTTATTTAATTTAAAATCTTTAAATATGATCTATATCTTAATTCTTGTAATATTACCCAAATTAAAAAGTATTATTTGGGAATTTAAATACTTTTTAAGGTTTCTGTATATAGTGTAAAGTTTTCAGTATAATTTAGAACAATCGGATTTGTGTAAAACTTGTAATGGTTTTATTAAATTGTCATGTAATTCGTTTGCTAGATACGTTATTATTGTAATTTACCCTTATTTTCTTTGTTAACTTGCAACTGTTGTTAGCACTATATTTTCTTAGAATGTTACTTATTAGCTTAAAATGTGTCCACTTAAGTTCGCAACGTATCGAAAACTTTCAAAACTATCAATTTTATGGAAAAAAGATATTCTGCATAAAATTTTCTGTTATCTTCTAAATAAAAATGTCTGATTAGTATAAAACTCAGAATACAACCATCAGATATTAAATTTTTTTAGTTGTATACGAAGTGTGTCAAAAATGCGGATATAAATTATTTTAAACTAAAAATAAGCGCGAAGAGAGCAAAGGCTAAAAAAACAAAATTGAATTTAACCGAGATTAAGTGGACATAGTTTCACAATATCTTCTTAGAAACAAAAGCGCTAGTTTCTGGATTCTTCTACGTTACTTTATATTTAAAAGTCAGACAAGAGAAAATCACAAATATTATTCAATGCAATGTTGCATTTTCATTTTGTCCTTGATATGGGGAAATCGGTTTTTTGGTAAGATTTAAAATTATGTTTTACAATTTATGAAAAATATAATGTCGAATTATGTTTAGTAATAGTGTAGGCGAGATACATTTTTACAACAATTTATTTGATATCTGTATCACCTGTAGTGGGAAATAATAAAAGCGGTCACAAGGAACATATAAAAAAACGACGCTCTGGGGGCTGGCTACGCATTTTTTCGTATTAACGTGTACTTTTTGATACAATAATAAACAACTATAATTGCCATTTAAAAACATGCTTGAAAATTGGAAAAAAAAATTGTTTTATTGTTTGAACCGAAATTTCATGTTTGTATAATCTGACCAAAATAAGTTGAACCGCGATATGAAGAGGGGATCCGCAAACTTGAAATTTATACAGACACTTGCAACGGTGCGACAATATTTATTGCTTTAAAGAACTAAAGCTGCGCCAATTCAAATAATATTCTATACTAGGTATAATTTCTTAAATATTCCGAATAATATTTAGGTAGAAATTGGAATTCATGTTGACAACACCTCACTAAATTTGTACGAATCGAACAGTTTGAATGCTCTCGTTAAATGAGCTACGTGATTGGGTAGGTAGAGTGAAACTACTACGCACTAATAATTCATATAACTCACCTTATTTTATTCAGATTGTTCCTACAGTATTGTTACAAACATTCAACTGGAATATTTGAAGCTTCAGATAAAAACGTTAAACTGTTTTTCCGCAGAATCAAAAAGTTTTCATACTTTATTTCATGAAAAAGTTAGGTAGCTTTTTTAAATATTAATTTTTCCAATTCAAGACTTTTTTTTTAATAAAAATTCTAGTGTGGAAAAATATCGTAAATATTTCTGTCAGGGTTTCTTTTTACTTTCCGAACAACAGAGTTGTATAGAAGGAAAGTATTGCGATCATGATATTTTGACCATACCTAGATTTTAACGGATCTTTACGTTTTGAGGTCACCTGAATCCATTTATACCATTTTTAGCATGATGTATGTCTGTGTGTCTGTGTGTCTGTGTGTGTGTGTGTCTGTGTGTCTGTGTGTGTGTGTGTGTGTGAACACGATAGCGTCTAAACGGCTGAACCGATTTAGATGAAATTTTATGTACATATTTAGGGTAACAAGGAGACGACCTGTATAGATTTTGGAGTTAATCGGACAACCGGAAGTGACAGTTGCTATAAGTGATGACGTCATTACTTAACAAGATGACAATAAAGTTTTACACATATATTTTTTATACGTTATAGTTTAATTTCGACTAATTAAAATTTTCAAAAACTTTTGCCATTGTTGCCAGATTTATCAAAAAGTAATTTTTTTTCATATTTTTCTTAAAAAACCAAAATAATGCATTTTTATGAAAAATTACAGGATATGAAAGTTGTAGAACATAAAATTTTCTACACATTTTGTTTTTACCGTTTTTTTGATTTCCTCATAGTTTCGTCGCTAGAGGGCGTGAAAAATAATGTATATAGACATTTGCGACTTTTTTTAGATTTTGAGACAAAATTATGGATTTTTATGAAAATTTACAAAAAATCAAAATTGTAGAATATAAAATTTTCTACAAATTTTGTCTTTAATTTTTTTTCGAGTTCCGCATAGTTTCGCCGCTAGTTTTTATTTTAATTTTTAAGCAATTTTTATCCTTATTAAATTATTATTTTTTACTTAAATTTTAATATTAAAAATTTAAAAAAAATGTCTTTAAATTTGTAATAATTAATTTTATTATTATAATTTGTTTCAAAATTTTATTACAAAAATTGTGATTTTTTTTAAAAATTGGCTAAGAAACATTTAAAATTATATTATGATTTTAAACTAAATTGAATAACTTCTACAATATTAAAGTTATTGAACTGGGATTTGCACTAATCTAAAGATAAAATAAAATTCTAAATTTAAAATGTATTTTAGTTTCTTAAAATTTAGAATTGTAATTATTATACACAAAATTAAGAAATTTTTTAAAATTTTTTGTAATTTCGTTTTATCAATAAGTATAAAATAAATGAAAAAATTAAATAGCATATCCGAAAAAGATCCAAAAGTACTATGTGTGTAAATTATTTCATAATTTTAACATAGTATTTGTAAAAGTTATAGAAAAAAATGAAAAAAGTTAAAACAATTCAATGGGTTTACCCATGAATTTTTAACAAAAAAATTTTTTTTTTTTGAGTTTTTTAAACTTTCTTTATTAATACATTTTGATCCAAAAAACCTAAAAAAAAGGTTTGTTTCCCATTTTGAATAAAATTGAATGAGATATTAATTATTTAATGATTTTAAAATTATTCAAAAATAGGTTTGATTTGTTTTAAGGTTAAAATTAATATTAAAAATTTTAAAAAATTACCCTTAAATTTGTAGTAAAAAACTCTATAATTGTGTTTTTTTTCAAAATTTTATTCAAAAAATTGTAGAATTCCTCATTTTTTTTGAAATTTAATATAAGTTTAAAAAAAAATTGAATAACTTTAAAAATATTAAAGATATTAAAATGGGATTTATACCATTCGATAGGTAATATAAAACTCTAAATTTAAAAAATAATTTAGTCTCTTCGAATTTAACATTGTAATTATTATAACCAAAATAAAACAAAAATTAAATTTTGTTGTCCTTTTGTTTTATCGAAAATGGTAAAACAAATGCAAAAAGTAACTAGTACACCCGAAAGGGATCAAAAAGTGCAATATGTGTGAAATATTTCATAATTTTAAAATAATACTTGTAGAAATTATACAAAATTATAAAAAGTTAAAAAAAATTTTTAGAAAAAATTAATTTTTTTTTTAATTTTTGTAAACTTATTTTATTAATGTATTTTGATGCAGAAAAACTAAAATAATCGATTAAACAATTACTTTACTAGGAGTGTTCGGAAAGTTGGGTGGGATTACCCCCTCATTTTTTGTGCTTTTTTCAAGGCTTTTAGGTTAAATAATAAACATTTGAACAATGAAAAATAATAAGAAATTTTATTTGCAACAACAATGAATTTTTCTGTAGTTTTTCATAATTAGTTTAAATAAAAAAATTTAACAACTTACTACACATTGACCTATACAAAAATTAAAGATTTTTTCATAAACTACAACTTTTGTATTGAACACATTTTCGATCCTGTGAAAAAAAGTAGATTTTTTCATACGTTAGAACTTTGCTGTTAAATGTTTTTTAATATGGCGCCAAAATCGCAAAAAAACCATTTTTCACCCCTTTATCATCCCCCATATGAATTAGACCAACGCCGAGAGCGCCGTTTTTAGTTTGCATGTTCCTTGTGACCCCCGTTATCATTTCCCACTGCAGCAATTTAGATAACAAATGGACTTTCTTGATTTCTGCTGCTAAATCAGCTATATCTCGCCTGCATTATAAGATATTATGAAAAATGCTATAATGAGGCATCCAAATATTAAAAATAAAATTTTATATTTTTATGTAAAAAATTGGAGTACTTGATAATACAGTTTGACATAAAGAACTTGTACTCGAGGTCGATATACCTACATAATAATAATCACTACAATTTAACGAAATCTGGCAAATAAAAACATTAAACACAAACACAAATCAGAGTTTGTCTTAAAAAAAGAAAAATAAACATTAAATAGAAAACGATTATGTGGGTATCTAGAATACTAATTTTTATGCGATTTTCACTAATAAGTCCCAAATAATATAGGTACGTTCGGAAGTGCTTGAGAAATTCGAATATTTAAACAAGCATTTTGAATTAATTAATTATAGCGATAATAATAATATAGTTTACTCTCCGACTTGTAATATTAAATAATAATATAATTTTCTAAATGGTGTTTCTTTTATACTACGGATAATTGGCTTATTGTAGATTTCTAAAAATTAGGAAAAACAGTTCATTAAATACTGTCCCTTGAGCGCGGAGGTTTCTTGTCGACGCGTTGATCTTAAAAGGAAAAATCCAAAAAAAAATACAGGAGGGGCAAGATGCGTAAGTATTAGAACCGAGATTAAGGGGACATAGTTCTGCGCTACCTACTTAGAAGCTATAGACCATATTTTGTCAATTTTTTAAATTTAATCTATATTTTTAAGTCATACGATGACATAGTGAATTACTTTAATTCAATATAATTTAATTATGAAATCAGTAAAATAAAATGAAACTAGACGAATTTAATAATATTTCTCTGGCGGGTAATGCAACATTATTGTTGAGGGCAAATATAGATAACCGAGGCGCTTCTGCAGAGGTGATCAATAGCTCGAGACCGAAAAATAATTATAGATTTGTATACTATTTAAAAAAATAAAATGTTTTTAAAAGTTGTGGCTACCTATATTAAAATAAACAAACTGATTTAAAGTACACATATTCAAGAAAATTTAAAAATAAATTGAAAATAGTAAAATACCATCATAGCAATCATTTTTTTTTTGTTTTGTATTTATTTTTACTTTAGAAATAATGCATCCTAATTCAATTTAATATTTCCTTGTATTAAAAAAAATATTATTTATTTCTCCTTTATTATTATAATTTATTACATCACAAATGCTGATTTTGGATTTAAATATTATTATTATTATACTATTGTGGCCTACGCAATATATAAATTTACGAAAACACTTTAAACCCATCAAACAGAGCTCAACAAAAATAATCTGTTGCGAAGAACAATATTCCAACGGTGAAATGTCCAATACAATATACACACTTTTATACCCATATGTCCACACAAGTTTACCCTACAAGTTAAGAAATTTGACTGAAGGGGTCGCTATCTACCGGACGGTTTGATGTTCACACGGAACATGTAGCTTACAGGTGATAAACACACGTATACCATAAAAGCACTTCAGGGGACATTTTTTTAAATATAGTTTTTTATGGTATTTAGTCCACGTAAATAACGTTAAAACAATAAAAAATTATGTGGACGTGTGTATGTCCACATAAGTTGGGAAGTCCCCATTACCATAGCCAATTTCAGGCGTATGTCCCCCTAAATATACGGAAACAAGTACACACATACATACATACACACATATACACACACACAAACACACATATACTGATACGGACCACCCGGTATTTCAGATGTCCTATCTATAAATCTCAATCCGGGTTGGGTTCAATTCACTATAAATTTTACAAAATTTAGTAAAAAAAAATACAAATTGATCAATATTAGTGTTTCCTGTCTCCTCTTCACTGTCGTAGGTCAGTCTTCTGCCTGGCTACTTCAATTTTTCTCCATCTCACCTATTTGTCTTCTACTATGCTGCTTTCTTATCTTTCTCAGGTGTCTTGTGTGTCTTTAACTGCTATTATACCTTTCCTGTTCCACTTTTTGGTATGGCCTTTGTGTTTTTTTTTATATTTAATAATATGGGTTGATCCTTTATAAATTATTTTATTTTTATTTTATTTTTATATTAATAAACCATTATTTATATTATTAATGTTTAATATAAAAACATATTCTACACAGTTCTATAATTGAACCAACAAACTTAAAAGAAATGATCATAAACTCAAACAAAATACGTAGATCGTCAGAAATTCCAAAATTAAATAATTTTATAAATTACTACAGCTTATTCTCAACACAGGTAATAATCGAAAATAATATAGTAAGGTTCAAAATCCATGTTCCTTTAATATCAGATACCTTTAAATATTTCCAACTATACCCAGTACCTATAAATAATCTCATGATAACTCCCGAATATCCCTTCTTACTTCTCAACGATAAAGATCAATGGACGACGTTAGCTGACCTAATCAAATTAGGTAAAAACCATTGTCAATAAGGTATCAAAACAGAATTAACCGAAACGAATATTCAACAAATCAACTCCCATCAAATAATGGTCATCCCCATAGAACCCGTCGACGTACAAGCGAAATGTGAGACAAACGGAATTTTCAGAATATCAAAACCCTCAGTAATATACCTTCAAGACTGTGAAATCGAAATAAATCATAAAATATTTCTATCCGAAGAAACGTTACACACAGAACTAATATTTGAATTGCCAATATTAAACTTCACCCTAACTACGGAAAAGCTATCTACAATACGAATCAAGAATATCCAACACATAGAAAATCTCGCAAGAAATTTAAAAATATCAAATCTACAGGATGTTCCAACACATCACTCCTGGCTGAATAGTGCAATCATCATAATAATTATTTTAGGATGTTTCATATTAGCATATTTCAAAATGTTACACCCCAGGATACAAGAAAGACGAAAAAAATTCACACCCCAAGACAAAACAAATTCGAAAAACAGAGAAACCCTATTTTCCGAAGTTAATGAGGGAGGAATTATATAACTATTTCTAGACACCCCAAAGGAACCAAAGCGGATGTTGAGTCTTCTAGCCCACCCGCTAATGTATCTAATTCTGTTTATCTTAACGACCCTCTTTGTTATAAATACCAAAAATCACACTATTTTAGTTCAGTTAATTTACTCACTCTACGCTGTTAAGTCTTAATAAAATCTAAGTTACTTAAATAATTGTAACAAATTAGAAATAAAGTTTTTAAAAACAGTTTCCCAAGAAAGAAACCTTTAATTCATTTCCTTCATATGGTAAATAATTTTGTTTTCTACGAAAAGGGTTTAATATCAAAATATCTCCAATATTTGTGTTTATTTTCTTGAATTGAATTTTTTTAATAAATTATCACATCAATTAATTGAATTTACATTTATTATAGATTATTGTAAATATAATTTTTTCTTTATGTAAATAGTGACCATTAGATACAATATATTTCAACAAGCAAATTTTCATCTACCAGAATACATATCTGGGAAAAATAAATACCATCCTAGGGGATAAATATAGGGAATTTTATTGTTGTATAATCAAAGTAATATTATAAGTGTAAGAAATTAAACTCGAATGATCGCTTATCGAAAATCATTTATTCGTCTCCCAACAAACTCTAAACTCTAACTGAAAAACTATATTATAAACTATTCATGCATTCCAACGTTTTTGTCTCTCAAGAATTCTCATAAGTCAACACTTCTCAAGTGTCGATATCCGTCGTCAGCCGTTCTGTTAGGGTTATGTGTTATACCCGGTTCTTCAAAAGTCATGAACGGCTATTTCCATCTTACATTCGGTCATCCTGAGATAGCGGTCTGTCGTCAGACCAAGGGCTCGTGGCCATCAATTTGGGAACTGCTCTAGGGATGGGGCCAATGATACTTATACATATGTGTTTGCTTATATTTATATTTCATTCAACAAAATAACTTTGTATGTGACAATATCTGTCCGTATGACAATATCTGTCCGTATGACAATATCTGTCCGTATGACAATAGCTGTCCGTAAGACAATATCTGTCCGTATGAAAATATCTGTCCTTATGACAATATCTGTCCGTATGAAAATGTCTGTCCTTAGGACAATATCCGTCCTTATGACAATATCCGTCCTTATGACAATATCTGTCCTTATGACAATATCTGTCCTTATGACAATATCTGTCCTTATGACAATATCTGTCCTTATGACAATATCTGTCCTTACGATAAAATAACTTCCTATGTGACAACATCTGTCCGTATGACAATATCTGTCCATATGATAAAACAACTTTCTATGTGACAACATCTGTCCTTATGACAATATCTGTCCGTATGAAAATATCTGTCCTTATGACAATATCCGTCCTTATGACAATATCCGTCCTTATGACAATATCTGTCCTTACGATAAAATAACTTCCTATGTGACAACATCTGTCCGTATGACAATATCTGTCCGTATGAAAATATCCGTCCTTATGACAATATCTGTCCGTATGAAAATATCTGTCCTTATGACAATATCTGTCCGTATGAAAATGTCTGTCCTTAGGACAATATCCGTCCTTATGACAATATCCGTCCTTATGACAATATCTGTCCTTATGACAATATCTGTCCTTATGACAATATCTGTCCTTATGACAATATCTGTCCTTATGACAATATCTGTCCTTACGATAAAACAACTTCCTATGTGACAACATCTGTCCTTATGACAATATCTGTCCTTATGACAATATCTGTCCGTTTACTGGTCTTGGTAAGTTATCCATTTCTTCATGTGGTCTGGAGAAGCTACGGTTCTAGTGTGTCGATAGCTGGATAAATTTCACTGGAATATTATCCAGAAAATACCAAATAATTCATATTTCTTTTAAAATTAATAATATTAATGTTTCAGTTCATACTAATTTCTATTATTGTATATTTTAAAATCTAATTTCAGGCAATTTGCCATCTAAATATATTGAAAATAGCAACAGTGCTAATGTTTCTTCTTTGTCGGTTTTATCAGAAAACAAATCTGATAACAACTTTTTGCTCACTAGTAAATGTGACGATTTTTTAGGGAATAATGTTAATTCTCAAAGCGGTTCTCGTACCCATATAACGGAGGTTTTAAATGTAAAAAGCGGCCCTAGCGCCCTAAATAAAAATAGCGGTTCTCGTACCCATAAAACGGAGGTTTCAAATTTACAATACGGCCCTGGCGCCAACAATAATAGTGATTTCAAAAAATCACAAAATTCTAGTGTTATTTTTCACAATGAAAAGCTAGACAATTTATTAGAAAAATTTTGGTCTCAAGAAGAGATACAGCAAAAACCATTTTTATCATCAGAAGATGAAATGGCTGAAAATATTTTTTCTTCCACTACGGAAATTTTGAAAAACGGTAAATATCGAGTAAATTTGCCTCTAGTTGATAGTCAAGCTCACAAAAAGTTGGGTGACTCATTTATTACTGCCAAACATAGATTTCTTTCGTTAGAAAACAAACTTTCGAAAAATTATAAATTATTTTATGAATATAAAAAATTTATTGACGAGTATCTTGAATTGGGTCATGCACGAAAGATTCCAATTTCTCTACCCGAGTCATGTTAGCACCTAGCTAACTAGCACCTAAACGCGGCGACAGCCGATGCGCCACCGGTTGTATTTGTAAAATAATTAATTTTTTTTTCTCTCGTTTTGGAATTTTTTAATTTTTTATTTCGAATATCCAAAAAGCATATAAAAAGAAATAATTCTTTCGTTTTCCATTTTCATAGCTGCCTTTTATTTCAAAACTTACGAGGATTATGAAAAAAATCGAAAAAAGGTGCTGGACAAAATTTTGAAAATAATTAATTTTTATCTTGGATATCGAAAAAGCATATAAAAAGAAATAATTCTTTCGTATTCCATTTTCATAGCTGCCTTTTATTTCAAAACTTATGAGGATTATGAAAAAAATCGAAAAAAGGTGCTGGACAAAATTTTGAAAATAATTAATTTTTATCTTGGATATCGAAAAAGCATATAAAAAGAAATAATTCTTTTGTATTCCATTTTCATAGCTGCCTTTTATTTCAAAACTTACGAGGATTATGAAAAAAATCGAAAAAAGGTGCTGGACAAAATTTTGAAAATTATTAATTTTTATCTTGGATATCGAAAAAGCATATAAAAAGAAATAATTCTTTTGTATTCCATTTTCATAGCTGCCTTTTATTTCAAAACTTATGAGGATTATGAAAAAAATCGGAAAAAGGTGCTGGACAAAATTTTGAAAATAATTAATTTTTATCTTGGATATCGAAAAATCATATAAAAAGAAATAATTCTTTTGTATTCCATTTTCATAGCTGCCTTTTATTTCAAAACTTATGAGGATTATGAAAAAAATCGAAAAAAGGTGCTGGACAAAATTTTGAAAATTATTAATTTTTATCTTGGATATCGAAAAAGCATATAAAAAGAAATAATTCTTTTGTATTCCATTTTCATAGCTGCCTTTTATTTCAAAACTTATGAGGATTATGAAAAAAATCGGAAAAAGGTGCTGGACAAAATTTTGAAAATAATTAATTTTTATCTTGGATATCGAAAAATCATATAAAAAGAAATAATTCTTTTGTATTCCATTTTCATAGCTGCCTTTTATTTCAAAACTTATGAGGATTATGAAAAAAATCGAAAAAAGGTGCTGGACAAAATTTTGAAAATTATTAATTTTTATCTTGGATATCAAAAAAGGGATCAAAATATGTGTGAAATATTTTATAATTTTAAAAATAATACTTGTAGAAGTTATAACCAAAATTACAAAAAGTTTAAAAAAATTTTCACAAAAAATTTTCAATTTTTTAAACCAACTTTATTAATGAATTTTGAAGCAGAAAAACAAAAATAATCGATTAAATAATTACTGTACTAATACTGCCAGTCTGTCAGAACAAAGTCGAAAAATGCGACAAAAGTGAAATAACTCAACACTCAACTCAACGTCACACATGTAGAGAGCGATGTTTATAATAACAATTCCATAATTCTACATGATCAGCGTTTCGTAAATTGCTGCCAAAGATTGAAGGTATAATATCAGTGCCGGTCTAAGGAATATATTATTTTATTAAAGACAATTTCAATAAAGGACCCCTCACTTCTCTTATCGAAAATGACTTTCGGCAATTTTTTTTTTTAAAAAGTCAAGTCCGTATTAAAAAAAATTGATGGTCGCCGGAAAGGGACAAAACGTCGTGTAGAAGATTTATTAGATACAGTAAAACAGCATTTTTTAGATACAATAAGACTTTCCTTTTACATTTTTTGATATTTCTAAAATAAAAATTCTATGCGGAAAAACCAAATATAGATTTTTTTCTTTTCCATGCATAATAACTAACTCGAGAATGGCCAGAAACAATAGAGATTTTTTTTACCAGCGTCATGCTCTCCATTTAATTGTCTTCGCACCTCTTCTGGTTTAGAATATAGCAACGTTAAGACATGATACGAAAAACGGACTGTATACTCCGCGGATGCGTAACATTTGAAACACCCTGTAGGCTTATAAAAAATAATGCTTCTCGGGCAAAGCATCTTTTAAATCAAGTTTTAATAGTAAATGCGTTACCATTTTTAGCTACAAATATGTTGTAACTGTTCTGCTAAAACATCGTATATGAGGCGGTTTTGGAAAAAAATCAGATTTGGAAGCCCAATATTCGAGTCCGTGGGACATATTTTAAACTTTGCATAGTGTAGTGTAGAATGAATTAGCTCCACGTGCACGCACGCACGCACCGCCCGCGCGCACACACGCGCACGCCCACAGAGGGGCGAGAGGTAAAAACAATAATAAAAACGTGAGAAATAAAAATACTCTTCCTTAAAACAAAAAAGAAACATGTGGTACCACCTTATACAGCTGTCTCAGCTAATACTTTTTTTCTCCCTCACCTCCCTCTATATCACTGACCAGAACATGGTCGCACATGAAACATTTTTGCTTTGGCCCAGGATTTGGTTTGGATTTCAATTTTGATTTCCTTTCAGTAATTTTCTTCCTCCTAACCACTCTCATTTCCTGCAACTTCCCTTCTCTCTCTGCCTTCAAGGTTGCCCTGATCTTGCATCTATTTCTTATTTATTTGGTTTTTTTTTCGATTTCTTCTCCTCTTTAAGTAAGATGTTGATACGCCATTTCTCGGAAGGGATAGCCATTGGAAATTTTTTGCTCTATTCTACTCCCAGCTTTCCGTTTTTTCTCTACGATCCTTCCTTGAAGCCTGTCTTGGATGGTTGATCTTGAAACTCCGTTAAGTCGACAGACTGCTCGAATGTCCATATTGTGCTCCTTTATATATATTATATTCTTGTTCTGATTGGCTGGTAGACAACAGGCGTTTTTGAAGGCAGTTGTATACCGTAAATATGCTGTAGAAAAAGGTGCTGGCCGACAACTAGCACTAGCAGCATTCGCCTGCGGCTCATGCTGCAAATCATACGAGTGGGAAATAACTATCATTTCTTGCTCGTTAAACAATTTACTATTAAAATCTCCATTTCGCATTATACTGTTGAATTCTTAAGAGCGGAGGTACACTTTCTGTAGCATATGCCTTTCCAATGTAATCGTAGAAACAAAATCCCAGAAAAACGGGACAATATTTTTGAATAATTCAAACGGTCAGTTAAAATTTAGGTCACTACGGATGCAGGAAAGTTATTAAGAATCCTGAAAATATTTAGTTTTTGAAAATATTAGCATATGAAAATTAATGAAAATTGATAGTTCGTAAAAAACACCCAACAGAATATTTTTATACTATCTCAGGGACTTTCCGAGCTTAAGAACAGGTTAAGAAATCATTTAAAAAAAATTTGATTCAAAAATATTCAGTAGATTTTTCAGGATTTTGATTATAAAATTGGTGTTTTTGAAGCGCTAACAGCTATCCTATGAGATTTGCTTTCTTCCTCGCACAATATAGCCGTCGACGTCGTTTAAAATAAACAGTTTGTACGGACTCAGGACCAATTTGTGCCCATTATAGTTTTCTAATGGAGCTTATCTTGTTATTAATATAAACATAATAAATCAGATTAGATTTTAAACGAAGTGGCTTTTTGTTTACATATTATTTTGGATCTTTTTAACTCCTTTGATAGCTTGCATAAGAAATATAAACATGAATAAATAAATGACGGAAGAAAATAAATAAAAAAAATTACTAATATTATATTGTAACATTTAATGGAACTCCCAAATTTATGTACACAAAAGATATTAAATATTTGTATTTTCTCTGTTTCATAAGTGCATAAAATAGATTTTTTAAATTTTAAGGACAAACAGTACACTTTAGTACAAAATGTTGTAGTACAAAGTTTTAGAGCATAAAATTCTCTACAACTTTTGTCTTAAACTTTTTCCATAATTTCCAGTAGTTGCGTCACTAGAGGTCGCGTAAAAAATTTGCATGTAGGTTTCCCCCGGTTTTTCTTGATTTTGAGTACAAGCAATGTATTTTAGTGCAAAATGTTCTGGTGCAAAGTTGTAAAGCATCAAATTTTCTTTAACTTTTGTATTTAACTTTTTTTCGAATTCCTCATAGTTTCGCCGCTAGAAGGCGAAAAGATACACATTTAGGATTTTCACCTTTTTTTTTTAAATTTGAAGATAAATTATGCACTTTAGTGCAAAATGTTTCAGTGCAAAGTTGTAGGGCATAAAATTCTTTACAAGTTTTTTATCATAATTTTTCCATAATTAATAATCCAGGTATCAATGAATCTTGGTCAGGCATTGGCAAAATATTGGCTCAAAATTTTAATATAGGGCAAATATTTTTCATCTGAAACCAATATAAGTAAAAAATTGTTTAAACATATTTATAGTATATTAAAAAAATATATAAATTTGATATTGGGAAAATATTTTCAATATACTTATGATATTTTACTAAAATATAATACCCAAATAATTAAAGAATATTGGTCAGATATTGATATTCAACATTTATAACATATTCAATTTCCGTATAACATCGATATTGGACAAATATTTTCAATCTATTAATGATATTGGAAAATAATACGATTATTACATAATAAAATAATATTGGTTGTACATTTCTATTCAATATTTATAATATATTGAATTTACACATAAAATCAACATTGGAAAAATATTTTCAATATATTAATGATATTAGACCAAAATGTAATGCTTAGATAATAAAACAATATTGGTAGGAAATATATGTTCAATGTTTAAAACATATTGAATTTCCATATACAACCAACATTGGAAAAACATTTTCAATATACTAATAATATTAGGTCAGAATATGATGCGTAGATAATAAAACAATATTGGTAGGAAATTTATGTTAAATATTTATAATATATTGAAAAATATTACCCATAGATGGCGTTAGCACTGTACGTTAATTGTATAAATAACTGTTGGTACTAAGTATCAGATACCTTTTTTTATATTTGTCCATTAGAGATTGGACCTCTCTTCGTATTTGTTATTAAAGTGAAGTGTTTTCAGCTTACATATGTTTTTTTTATAAAGATTGTGAAGAAATAAATCACTGGCAAGATACTTAATACGAAATTCAATATTGGACCAACGTTACTATTAAATATGGTAATGATATATTTTTTCAATATTGGACCAACATTACTATTAAATATGGTAATGATATGTTTTTACCTCTCGCCCTTCAGATAAGAGAGGTATAGGAATCATGCTAAAAATTGGGTAGTGAGTTTTCAATGGATAAACACGTTTTGGGGTCCCTAGAATACGATTTTGATATTTTCGCGATGATGTCTGTGTGTGTGTGTTAGTGTGTGTGTGTTAGTGTGTGTGTGTTAGTGTGTGTGTGTGTTAGTGTGTGTGTTTGGATGGATGTTGTAGTAACGATAACTCAAAAACTACTGAATAAAAAAATTTGAAATTTTGCATACAGAATTTTTATACCCTAGATTAGATCTGATTAGATTTTGGTGCCAATCGCACAACCGGAAGTGGCAGTTGCTATGGGAGATGACGCCATTATTATACAAAACGGCAATAAAGTTTTACACATATATTTTGTATACCCTATAGTTTATTTTCATCTCATTAAAATTTTCGAAACTTTTGCCATTGTTGCCAGATTTACAAAAAAATAATTTTTTTTCATACTTTTTTGTGTCAACCTGTAAATTTTTGATTCCAAAATGGCGAGAGGTCATGTGCTGGCCACATCAGATTTTTTTAATATAAATGTAATAGTAATTTTCATTATCAAGATGTGCATAATCAATATTCTACTTATATGTAAGATATATTTTGCCAATATGTAGACCAATTTACTGTAAAAAATCAATATCATTTTTTGATACCCATAATATTGTTGTGGTAAATAAATAGTTCCCCAATATGGAAAATTAATATTGAAATTCAATATCTCCCCCACATTGAATTTCAATATTTGGAGTTATTTTAAATCAATATTTGGCCAATTTTACAAAATGTTAACACTTCGACTTCTAGCCAATATTAAAATTCAATATTCAGATAATATTTTCAACCCAAAAAAATATTGTAAAACAATGTTTTGCCAATATTTTTTGATACCTGGGTATAGATTTCACACATTATTTTAAGAGATCATAATTGTAGCAGTATGTTATATACAATGTGGGCAAGCGGATTTTTTTTTTGAAAACTTATAGGAAATCAAAATTGTAGAATTCAAAATTTCCTACAAAATTTGTTCTCGCCTTGTTTTGGAATTCCGCATGGTTTAGCCGATATTTTTTATTTTAATTCTAAATATTTTTTATCTTATTAAATTAATTGGTTTAGATAAATTTTAATATTACAAATTTTAAAAAAGATACGATTAAATTTGTATTAAAAAACTTTATAATTGCGATTTTTTTCAAAATTTTATTAAAAAAAATGATGAATTTTTAAAATATTCTAAATTCACAATGTATTTTACTATCTTCGAATTTAGAATTGTAATTATTATAGCCAAAATAAAGAATTTTTTTAAATTTTTTGTAATTTTGTGTTATCAAAAAGTATAAAATAAATGAAAAAGTAAATAGTACATCTAAAAAGAATCGAAAAGTACTATATGTGTAAATTATTTCATAATTTTAAAATAATATTTGTAAAAGTTATGATCAAAAATGTAAAAAAAAATGATTTTTTTAACTTTTTTAAATTAACTTTATTAATATATTTTGATCCAAAAACCTAAAAAAAGGTCTGTTACCCAATTTGAATAAAATTCAATGGTATATTAATTATTTATTGATTTTAAAATTATTCAAAAAAGGTTTTTTTTTAAGGTTAATATTAAATATTAAAAGTTTGGAAAAAAAACGCCATTAAATTTGTAGTAAAAATTCGATAATATTAATTTTTTTCAAAATTTCTGAATTCGTAAAAAAAATTCGAAAAACTTTTGAATTTTAATATAAATTTAAAGAGAAATTGAATAACTAATAAATATTAAAGTTATTAAAATAGTATTTGTACCATTCGAAAGGTAATACAAAGCTCTAAATTAAGAATATATTTTAGTTTCTTCGAATTTAAAATTGTAATTGTTATCCAATTTTTTTTAATTTTTTTGTCCTTTTGTTAAATCGAAAATGATACAACAAATGAAAAAAATTAACAATACATTCGAAAAAGTACATTATGTGTGAAATATTTTATAATTTTAAAATAATATTGTAGAAGTTATAGCCAAAATTATAGAAAGTTAAAAAAAATTTTGACAAAAATTTTACTTTTTAAATTTTTTTAAACTAACTTTATTATTGTATTTTGATGTTGCAGAAAAACTAATTACTTAACTAGGTGTGTTCGGAAAGTGAAATTTATGATCAGAAGTCACATGAAAATGATTTAAAAAAAAATTTATTTCCCATTGTTTACAAAATTGTTATAAGATAATTTAAATTTTTGTTTGAAACATAATCTTTAATGCAAAGTATGAATTAAAAAAAATCGTTCCTAGAAAAAATTTTTTGTTGCTTAAAAACGTATTTTTTAATTAAAAATTTTTTTCTACCCCCTGTAATTACTATTAAGGAATCACTTTTTTTAATCATAATTTATCTTGCCCTTTGATAACTACAAAAAAATTGTTTTTATTTATATTTTCAATGTTTATTTAATAAACAATTTGTTTTAAATAATTAAATTTTTTCTATATATTTTTATTTCTACATAGGTAATGAAACAAAAACAACCATGTGTTATTTTTTGAGAAAAATAATTTATTTATATGGTAGAATAAAATTGTTAATTAACAAATATGTTTTTAAGGACAAAAAAAATTTTTGAAGGAACGATTTTTTTTGAAAAAATCAAAATTTGCATCAAAGATTATGTTTCTGATCATAAAAAAACAGATCAATAGTAATATGAAAAAAAAAATTTTTTCAATGATTAATCAAGCTTTTTAATTTTTAACCCAAGTAAATAACGAAGTGAAAAATAACAATTTTTTAATTTTTCCAACGGGAATCTTTTCTGAGACCTTTTAAAAATAGGTGCAAAAAAGGAAAAAATCTCAGATTTGTTATTTAACAATTGTCGCACTTACAATGTCCAAGTTCAAGTATATTAAAAATTTGTTAATTAGTGCATAATTAATAGAAAAATCGCGTTAAAAATTTTTTGACCGCGTACATTAGTCTGCATTTAGAATGAAATATTGCCATTAACTCTTCTAATATCCGATAAAATGTCTGAGACAAAAAAGTTAGGCTAAAGTTAGCAATAATAACATTCTGCGTAAATCAAGCGCGCAACTGTATAAATGGCTGAATCTCAAAAACTGTATTTCGGTTTTCCATATGTAATCCACACAAAATTAAGACAATTAAATTCTGCAGTTTTTGGTGTAAAACAAAGTGTAGGTTAATATATCAAATAAGGGAGATTGTACGTACAATTGAAAAATTGAACTAAATTGTGTACATCTCAAGTTTTTTGGTTCTTTTAAATTTTTTGAGAAAAAAAAATTAACAATGTTGAATTGCTATTACAGAGACAAAAAACAGAGCTTTCAGATAAAACAAAAACGATGTTTCTATTTATTATAGAAGCCAAATGGCACGGTCATAACGTAAAAAAAAACAAAATTTAACCTAATTTTTTTGTCTCGACCAATTGAGAATGTCGTAAATTTTGATTTATTATGTATAAATTCGTAATGGACAATAATATTAATGTCTTATAAAGTTATACTCCGATTTTGGGTTTTTGCAATTTGTCTACATAATATCGTCACACAGATTGAGTAGGTACGTTACTGTAATATTCAAACATTCACTCTAAATCTCATCGGTTGCATATTGGCTGTATATGTTGTAGTTATCTACGTCAGCTCTCGCTCGAAGTAAAATTAACGTGGGATACAATCGCCAAATCAGTGCGAGAGTTTCTGAAATTTGTACCTCCGCTCTTAAGGAAATCTCATAGTATTTTATAATAATCTGATTAAGAATTTGATAAGCCTTTTGCGCTTAAAATTTATGCCCTAATTACATGTTTCTGTAGAAAACAGAATCACAAACAAATATAATAGTAACATAGTTATCAAATATTTATTAAGTTATGTGGACTGCGCATTAAGACTTGTGTACAGTATGAGCTATTAAATTATTGGTAAATTATTTAGAGATTTTCGAAAAGAATAGAGGCTTACTAAAAAAAAGTCAGGCCCTGATAGAGCAGCATATTCGTTATATAATTGACAAATTATATAACGGGACGAGTTCGGTTATTAGATACATAAAAATTAAGTAGGGCTAGCAATTCTGATGAACGTATTATATGGTTAATTAATTTATAAAGGAACAGTAGCATCGTATAGTTCTACGTTCCAGTCGAGAAATATTAAATTCAATTCTAATGGGCTGATATGAGGTGTAGCCGGGTGAAGTTTTATACTTTTTGTAAAATAAAAATTTTATAAATTTGTTTTGAACAGTTTCTATTTGATGTACCGCTCCCTTATTGATAAAATTTGACCATATTATACTACCAAATTCAAGCTTACTTCTGATATATGAATTGAATAAGAATATAAATGTTAGAAAAGCTGTATGTTGTACGTTTTATGAATCCACACATTTTATATGAATTAATAAGAACCTTTTGAATGTGCTTATCAAATTTTAAATTACTGCTAAATGTAATCCCAAGGTCTACTTTGTGGTCCACCCTTTGTAAGATAGCAGTACTCATAGAATGCAAGAAATTATTGGGCGATTTTTGTCGACTGTATGTCATTACGACACATTTGTTAATGTTAAAATGTAGTTTATTTGCTAATGACCATTTATAAACTTGATCAATATCATATTGTAACTGAAAGTAATCATTAACAGTTTTCATTTCTTTATAAATTTTTAAATCATCTGCGTGACGAGATAATTTGAGGGAGGTCGTTGACGAAAAGCAAAAACAACAGAGGGCCCAAATTTGAGCCTTGTGGTATACCTGACCTCGCTAAGAACGATTCACTTAACCCAAATTTATTTAATTTACATAAAAGTAGGTCATGGTTAACTTTGTCAAAGGCTTTAGCGAAATCGGTATATATTACGTCAACTTGTCCTTTGTTAACTATGGCTTTATTAACTAGATTAGTGAAAATTAATAGATTTGTGTCTATAGATTTACCTTTGCTAAAACCATGTTGTGCGGAACAAATTACATTTTGGACATGGGAATATAGTTTTTCGTATATTATAAATTCATAAATTTTTGCAATACAATTCAATATCGATATAGGTCTGTAGTTGGTAAAGTACATTTTTGAACCGTTCTTGGTGGTGTCTTTAAAAGCTAAAGGGAATGTATTAGTGCTTAAGGATTTCTGATATATTATTAAAAGTGGATAAGTTAAGTACTCCCGACAGGCTTTAAAAATATAACTTGGAATTTGATCGGGACCAGAGGAATATTTAGGTTTTAATTTTTTGAACGCATTATCGATATCTCGAATTGTAATTTTATTAAAATTTAAAATACTAGAATTGAGTAAGTTATCGAAAATTTCTGTCGTATTTATTAACTCCTTCCTCATCATATACCGATTTGAAATAGTTTGCAAAGCCGTCAGATATATCTTTTGAATCCGATATTTTTTCCTCCTCTCCATTTATAAAATATGAAGTTTCAAAACTAGATTTTTTACCCTCATTTACAAAATTCCAGAATGCATTAACATCAGTATTTATATTATTTTGAATATTTGCAATGTACTGTTCATATTCATTTTTTACTATACGTTTAAGTAAAGCCCTTAATCGCTTGTATTCTGTCCAATGAAAATGTGAAGAATTTTTAAGCTTTCGATGATATTCTCCTCATTGTAAAATTATATACGATAACAACCTAAATATTAGCCAAATACAATATTGCCTATATTTTCATAAAAATAATCAAATTGTCTTTAACTACAATAAAATATACTTCTTAAGCCCGGTGCACGTGAGTTCCCGTCAAGATAATCTTTTATACCTGTCTTCAGTTAGGGGTAGTTAATCCCATGCATTAGTTCCCGTCAAGAGTTAAAATTGACATTTTAAATTCAATAAGTAACACAAATTTGAAAATGTTTATTAAATAGCATTCACTATGATAGTATTAAATGTATAATAATGTATACTTATGTGAGAAGAATACTCTGAATCTAATTAACTTACTTAGGGCCGTTTTCACCAACGATTCCTAAACTAGTACTTTACCAAGTATTGCTTAGCGGTAGGTAATGCTTAACTAGGTATCTGGGAGGTTTTCGATTTCACCACCGCATCCGATACCTAGCAAATTATTACTTAGTAAGGTATTTGATATTATGTGGCAACATTGGAAATGTCGTCATTTTACTCGATTAGGTTCGTAGCTTTGTCAAAATGTTAAAAAAACTTCCTGTCACTTGGTGAGTTGACAGTGAAATATTTGAATTTTTGGTTTCTGTTTTAATATTTTATTTAAAATGGAGGGAAAAAAACGAGCGCCTAATTTTAGTGGCGAATATAAATTAAAATTATATGACGGGGGCGCCGGATATTCTCCTCTTCAGAATCCGATGCGTATCTGTCCAAATTTTGAATAAATCCAATTGCACGCATGTTTTAAACAACGTAATATAATTAATGAAGGTTTAATGTTTATGACTTTTATTAATAGTTCGTAAGAAGAAAACAGCACAGTATAAATATCAAAAATAGGATTATGGTGAATTGTCAATGTCAATGTCAAAACTTAAGAACTACCTAAAAGTTAAAAACTGACCAAACAGATGCGTAAACATAGGAAGTGCTTATCTGGTTAAGCAACAGTTTTAAGCTTGGTGAAATTCAAATTAGACATAGGTAACACCTAAGTGTGAGTTAGGCAATGCCTAACTTTTAGGAATCGTTGGTGAAAACGGGCATTAAAGTACTAAAGTTATAAGATACACATTTTATAAAGTCATATCTTTGAATGGTTTTATTTTGATATTGCTTAATTTTTGAAGCAATAAATTTTTGGCCCTCTCGAACTTCTTTACGTATTGGCCGTTATTCTTTATTAATGCAACTATTTATTCTTACATATGTATCAGTTTGAACTTGATTTAATGCTTCAAAAAAAATAAATATGTTGGGGTGATAAATATTACAATAATTACTGAATTTTGCGTGAAAACTTTCGCAACAATTTGTTGTCAGTAGAGAAAGACTACGGGTTCTGGACCATAAAAAGTGAGGAGGGTAATGAGCAATTACAATTAGCATTTGCAATGAGCAATTACAATTAGCATGTGTAATGAGCAATTACAATTAGCATTTGTAATGAGCAATTACAATTAGCATTTGTAATGAGCAATTACAATTAGCATTTGTAATGAGCAATTACAATTAGCATTTGTAATGAGCAATTACAATTAGCATTTGTAATGAGCAATTTCAATTAGCATTTGCAATGAGCAATTTCAATTAGCAATTACACAATTAACAATTACCCAGACGGATGCATTATGCCTCGACCGTGAGAGTAATGTGTGCATAGTCAAACACTTCTTACCTCGTGCTTGAAATATGCAATTACCCAGCCATACATATTACACCTTGACCTTGAGACGCACATGCACCTAGACGAATACATTACGACTTAACCTTGAAAGTATTGCGTACATAGACGGATACTCCATTACCTCTGGTAGTCATTACATCGCACAACGGTTGAGAGGGTCTCAAAAATAGTTTATAAAAGAGGAGAGGGGATTCGAAGTGGGGGCGAGCGCTATATAGTAAGCCTAGCTGAGTTGGAAGTTCAGTGTTAGTCTTTATGCTTTAATAAGTTTCGATATATTAGTGCCAGTGTTTTTTATAATAGAGGTAAAAATAATAGTATATATTTTAATATGTCTCAAGCCGAGGTTGATATTATTAATGAGATGATCAATATAAGATTTTTGAAGCAGAGGGCTCTAAATGAGCTTAAAATTGATCAAGCTTATCCGATTAAGTCGATGACCTTGAAGGATATAAGATATGGAAAAAGTCTTTTACTTCATTTACGTGATTTGAATACCGATGAGGTTTTTCAATGTTGGCTGCTAAGACGCGTAACTAATGCACTATCCGAAACCTTTGTAGCGAAAGTTAACGTTACAGAAGGGCGATATGCTTTAAGTTACCTAGGAGAGAAAGAGTGGCCACATTATCCGACAAAAACGCAACCTCTTATAAAATTTCATTTATATGGATAGTGTTAGAAATATTATTTAAATTAGGGATTGGTGGTATATATAGGATTATTTGTAAGTAGATATTTCAACTAGTGCTATAACAAAGCTAACATTTCATTGTATTGTTTCAGATTAGTCATTATGTGGATGTCATATTCTAGTGAATCTTGGCCTGCGGCAGACAATTTGGAGCTGGCAATAAAGAGGATAGCGTGCGAACTTAAGGACCTAGCTTGGGACGCCATGCATTCCCAGAACTATGATCTGGATATTTGCTACGACGATGAGGCAATAGTCAGACAACAGGAGGCGTATGAGATGTATAATGCCGGAGTACGAGCATCTGACGACTACTTGGATTTAAAATTAGATTTGGACTCATATTGTGAAGCGATGGTTTCCTTAGGATTAAAAAAATTTCTGTATTACGCTTTACCATACATTACGCCGCAAATTAAACTTAAATACGGCCTTAAATGACATCCTGTACTTATTACTTGAAATAAATAAAACTATATTCTAATTATTATAAAGTGTTTTATTTAAATAGGGATTCATACAAATAAAAGTAAATTATAACTAAAATACTTGAAAACGTCCATTTTAATTAATTAGGGGCTGCTTTTAGTGCGTTTCCATGAGTTTTCAGATTCAGGAAATCCTAACCATTTAACTAAAGCGCGATTTCCTTTTGTTTTAACAATTTTTTCAACTAGGTAGTCTTTAGGATATTTTGTTTTCAGTAGCTCCACCTCATAGAAGCAGCCTTTTATTTCCCCGCCTTTTATATCTTTAATAGCATACGTTACAGGATACGTGTCGTTAACTTGGATAATTTTAAATAGTTCCGTTGTATAATTCGCCGTATAGCCCTTTTCGAATTGATGTTTATACTTGGAGATCCTAACAATATCGCCAATTTTAAATTTCGCCTTTACCCTGGCTTTGACTCGTTTTTTGTTATGGCCATGGAATAGTACTTTACTATCGACATCTACATCAATTGGTTTCATATTAGTAGTGCTATGCTTGGTCGCGTTGTATTTATCCGTGATCGGGCCTATGGCATCCAACCACCTGTAACTACCCCTTATTTGAAAATGTTTATAGATTGCGGTTTTTAATGTTCTGATAACTCTCTCGGCCATAGCAGCTTTCATAGTTGTATACGTGGAGTAATGCTTGATATTGTATTGGTTCGTCAAAATTGAAAATTTAGAATTATAGAATTCGGTACCCAAGTCGGTCTGTAAATGTTTCGGAGCATATCCACTTTTTTCCAATACAGATTTAACAGCGGCCGTAACTGAAGCAGCAGTTTTACTTTTAACAGGAACTGTCCAAACAAATTTAGAGTAACAATTTATGATAACTACGATATAGCGGTAGTTGTCGTTATCTTCAGCGTATTTCTGTACATCGGCCAAGTCGCATTGCCACAAGTCATATATACCTTTTACTATGGTTTTTCTTCTTAAAAAATTTCGTCTAGCCGGCTTGTGCAATTCATTTATGATGCCAATCTTCAGAGCGTTCATTTTTCTCTCGACCAAGCGCTAGACTATTCTTGAATGTACTCATATCAAGCTGAACAATGAATATATGATACAGAGGGCTCCTTTATTAATTTATTTTCTCAAATACCCAATTTCTGATTGATATTATTTAGCTCCCTCCTATAATGGGATATAATTTTTTTTATCGCCGCCATATCTTTTGTGAATTCATCACTTTTATCGATTTCTTTTCCAAGATTTTTCATTACTTGACTTATTACACCTTCCAAAAATTCCCGGTTACATGTTATGGTGTTTATGAAAGCTTGATTGCTACCTAAAGCATCCGTAATCATCGTTGGCAATACTTGGCGAACCGTCTGCATCGTGATATCCATTTGCGAATTCAGATAGCCCAGCGTTACAGAATCAGAATCGTCCTCAGGTTGCGCAACGTTAGTTAATCGCTTGAGCTGCAAGTCGTATTGCCCAGATGCATTTAATTTAAATCCAATACCACTTCGGTCTTTTACTAGAACTCTATCAAATTTTCTTTGGCGACCGAATTTGTCTATCGTATTGGACGGCATGCTGGGTCCAACTGCTTTAAAGTATCAACTTCAAATCAATATATTATTCCTTCTTCACGAAGTTCCTCTACTATAGAAATAAGCTCATTGGTATGCCCACTATGTCCGGCCTGTTTAGATGCATGCAGCAACCGCAAACGGTTAATTAATTCTTTCGGATCATTCCAGTAAATATAATTAGGTCGCATTTTAGTTAATACTTTATGAGTCGGTATGCTCGACAAACTGCCACCTACTTTTTTCCTCTCCATTAACGGTCGAATAATATTTTTAAACTTTTTCCAATTGCAGACATTAAGCACAGAAGATTTGCGGTATCGCAGGAAGGGCGACTCTGTGATTAATAATATATTTCGGTATGTGACTAAATCTTTCGGCTTCGGATTGGCGATTCTCTTTAAGAATAATAATTTTAGCAATTGGTCATTTATTCGAAATTGTTTAATTTCCTTCCCATCTTTCGAGAATGAAACGCTATTATCGGTGAATTCCACATCCAAATTACCCATTTTGAGCTCATTATTCTCATGATCCATGCGAATGCCGTATGTTGTATCGTACGTAATTTTTTTCTCCATCAAGTTAGATACATGATTTGAGATCGTGTCGGTCAAAGATTCATTTAAAGATGTCCGAATTACTGAACTATTTGAAGAAGCGGTATCCGAAGTATCATCCATAGAATCATCCGAATGCGAGATAAAATCATAAAATTTATCTTTTAAAGAAGGACCTTCTGTTTCATCATAATCCAATTCTTGCTCGGTTTCAGGCAAGTTACCTCTTTTTGCAGACTGTACGGCGGTTGATGTTGAAATTATTTTTAAAGGAGTAGTAATTGGCTCATATTTTTTCTCCAATTCCATTTTTTCCTCAAAGCGACCCGCTTTTAGAGAATTAAATTTTTTTCGAACGGCGTCAGTTACAGCGATTAAATCTCGCTTAATTCTCATATTTTCAGCATCTTCAGCTCGAATTTGATTCATAATTGTTACAGCGATTAAATCTCGCTTAATTCTCATATTTTCAGCATCTTCAGCTCGAATTTGATTCATAATTGTTTCAAAAGTCCAATGTCTTTACGGAACAGACGCTCGACTACAATTGATTTAATACTACTTAGATCTAAGGATATATGAAACTATCCAAGCTTTTCATATAACGCCCGTCCTTGATATCCTTATCTTTATCGATGGCTAAAAATCCATAATTATCATTCCAACAGTTTGAACACATCTCCTGTAATTCGCCAAAAGTTATATCTGGAGATACATGGTCAGAATATATATGGCGGAGATTCTTTTCATCCTGTTTAAATATAAGAATGAAATTAGCATTATCACGTATCAACTGCTTCGGGATCTTAGAATAGGTTTGGCCTAAATAGAAACAGTCAATATTCTTATGACGTCCCATACTGAAATAAGCTCTCACAATATCCTGCTTTTCGGTTATTACATCATCAAATATGATTACGCTGTTTTCTTTCGCTTCTGAAGGTTGAATTATCTCCTCATTATTGCTAAACATGTACAATCCTAGTCCATCAATCGGCTCCAAGACTTTTCGTAAATATTCATATTTCGGTTGATACAGCGATTTTGAATATAGGTACACGTTGAGAAATCGTAAACCATTGGGTTGGAATAGTAGGGACAGCATGGCATTCGTTTTACCGCAGTTGGATGGTCCAATTATCAGAGATCTTACGCTTAGCGGAAGCAATGGACCATGTCTGCGTTTAATATTCTTTTCTACATATCCCACTTTTTTATCTATATTTTCAATATTTATACAGCCGGCTTGCTTTACAATACGCATCGCGCCGTGGTTCATTTATATATAGCAGCAACTACTTCGACGCTACTTATTTAAGTAATGGCTGTCAATAGAGCAAAACGTAAAAGTAGCTCCAAGCGATCGAAAAAAGGTCGAGGCATCTTAAATTCCATTATAAATAAACTACCTGTGGAATTGCATATACCAGGATATCAGTATTGCGGCCCCGGGACAAAATTATCTAAACGTATAGCTAGAAATGATCCGGGTATAAATGGTCTTGATAGAGCCTGCAAGACTCATGACGTAGCTTATTTGAATAAAGATATTCGAGCTAGACACATCGCTGATAAAGAATTGGAAAACGCTGCTTGGTCTCGCGTGAAATCGAAAGACGCATCTATTGGTGAAAAAAGTGCATCCTGGTTTGTGACTAATATAATGAATGCTAAAAGAAAGCTCGGCATGGGTCATAAATCCCGTGCTATAAAAAAGCGTAAGCCGAAAAAATCTCCAAAAAAAAGGGCTGTTACGTTTGGAAATGGAGTTGTTAGTAAAGTTGGAAAATTTCTTAAAAGCAAAAGGCTCACAGATTTGAAAAAAGCTAGCCAAGCGGCTTTGCAAGTAGCAAGAAAATATGTTAAAATGAATGGTGGAGTGCATAATATAATAACTCCGCGAATTATACCAGTACCAAAAACTGGAGGGATTTTACCACTGATACCTATTTTCGCTGGATTATCAGCTTTAGGCGGCTTGGCTGGAGCAGCATCAGGCATTGCAAGAGCTGTAAGCGCAGCCAAGGAAGCTAAAGAACAGATGTCTGAGTCAAATAGACACCACAAAGCGATGGAAAGTATAGCCGCAGGCAAGAGCGGCAGTGGAATTTATCTGAAACCGTATAAAAAAGGATTCGGATTATATCTTAAACCATATAGGAGTTCAAAAAACTAATAGATCAATTACCCCGAAAACCGTTAACTGACGTTTTTATTCGAGAATTTGCTAGAAAAAATAGCATCCCATATTTTCGGGGTATATATATGAGTGATACTTTACCGAAGAGAGGGCCTCGTCGAAATGAATCTGCAATTATTAATCTTGATAATAATGCCGGTTTAGGTACACACTGGGTTTCGTTCAAGAAACGAGGTGCATTGACTACATACTTTGATAGTTTCGGCGATTTACCCCCACCACCAACACTGACTAACTATTTAAATAAAGGACCCTCACCAACTCGAAGCATAAAATATAATCACAAACGTTATCAGAAGTTCAATACAGTTTTGTGTGGTCATTTGTGCCTTAAATTTCTTCTATCCAAAGCAAAATAGAATGCATCGAGAAGAAGTTAAAAAATATTCGTCATCATTGCGAGCATTTTCTAAATATCGCAGCTTACTTAAGATGCCAATAGAGGATTTGGAGCAAATGCACAAGGACGTTTTAATTGCGTGCTCATCGCATGAAATAGCATGGGTATGGAATAAGTTGCCGGCCAGATTAAGGGAAGATCCGGATATTTTGCAATATCAATACTGCGATGAGCACAATAATCAAGAAGGATCAGGTGAAGATGAAGCAGATGGCCCACCGCCCCGAAGAATATTCTGCTGCTTCTGTCAACAAGAATAACAGCATGATTATTTTGAAATAAAAAAATGTATTTTTTTTTTTTAATAAAACAATTCAAACCATAAATGTGGACTTTTTTTAGAATAAAAATGTAATCTGCATTTATTCGTTATCAGTTATGTCGCGCACGTTCGAACTGACAGATATAGGCACAAGTGTCCTAAAAGCCGATTTTTATCCTCCCATCGAATTAGATCCGACCAAGCGGTATGGCTTAGGATTATTGGGATTTTATGGATGGAACTCTATAAATAATATTACAGAAAAAAATAATGCTATCCAATTTAGATACGTGGACAGCGACGACATTATTACCGAGTTTTTATTGCTAATACCTCCTGGAGCTTATGAAATAGAGGAAATAAATGCGGCAATAAGAAGGCTGCTATATTTTAATTTTTATAAAGATAACGAAACATACAATTCCGACGATGAATTCATATTACAAGCAAACAACAATACTCTAAAATGTGAAATATATTCAAAGTTTGATATTGACTTTACAGTTGAAAACTCAATAGGACCGCTGTTAGGGTTTGATAAGATCATATTTAAAAGTGGAACTACGCATCAATCCTCCAACGTCGTAGATATTACGCAACTTCGACTAATACGGTTGGTTTGTAATATTGTATCCGGCTCATATATTAATGGCAGTGAAGATCACATTCTCTATGCATTCGATGTCGATGTAGAACCAGGATATAGACTAACGAAAGAGCCACATAATATCATTTACATGCCAATCAGTCCCGAAGGTCGTCGATCTATTGACAATATTACTGTACGCATTGTAAGCGATAGAGGTGAACTCGTGAACTTCGGATTTGGTGAGACAACTAGCGTAATACTAGAGTTAAAAGAAGTGGCATAAAAATAATCGTATAAAATGGGATTCTGCTATAATACGCCGACGACGTCAGTGTTAAAGAAAGTTTTCAATAAATTCAATGGTAAGCGCTTATTGAAGGGCACTTTGAAGAAAACCAGCAGACAGTCTAGACGTGTATTTCTGTCGCAGAAAGATCGAGAATTTCTACAGTCAATTGGTTTAAGAGTGAGAATCTAAATAAATAAAATGCCTGCATTAACCTTCAGCGATAAACTTGAAGTTTTCAATGAACCGGTAATCGACAATTCTTTAGTGAGCCTACATTAATTTACACACAAGCCATACGGATCGCCAGTTTATAAAAATTCCGATGTGGTGAGGATCCAGATCCAACACCAGGATAATATATTAGATATTTCAGACAGTTCCATCGATATAAGAGGTAAATTCAAATCAAAAGACGTCACTAAAAAATGCTATTTATCCAATAATTTTCTATATGGACTATTCGAGGAAGCAAGGTACGAGATGGGGGGTGAAAAGGTAGCCGAATGTAGGAAGCCCATAATCGCTACCACTATGAAGAATATGGTATCGTATGGAAAATCTCAAATAAACGCATTGAATTCTTCAGGTTGGGGATGTAACGAACAAAAGCAGGATCTGTATCATGCGGCTACTGATGTATTTAGTGGCAGAATAAAATTTAAAGATCTGTTTACTTTCGGTGAAAATTATACTAAAGGGATTATAAACACTCAGCATGAGCTCGTCTTGACTATAGCAAGAACTTTCAAAAACTGCTATATCGGCGAGGTTGAAGCAGACATAGAAATAGACGAAATACAATGGAGAATTAAGTACATAGTTCCGGACGATAAAGCTAAACTACGATTATTCAGTAGAACAAAAAGTCCGAAAACTACTCTCAACGTGCCTTACCGAATGGCCGATCTGTATGAATTACCGTCGCTAAGAGAAACTTCGTCAGATATTTGGGCATTAAAAATAAGTACGGCGTTGGAAAGACCTCGATTCATTATTATAGCATTTCAAGACGCTGATAATTATGATAACCATACAAAAGATGTAACGAATTTTATGCATGCCGATATGATGAATATTCGTGTGCATTTAAACTCGCAAGTTTATCCGTTTGAAAGATGGAATTTGAATTTTGAGCAGAAATTGGATACTTTAGCATATTACGCATATGAGAATTTCCAAAGAGGGTACTACAACAAAGCTATTGGCGAGCCAATGATGGACATAGGAGAATTTCGCGAAAATCCTGTATTTGTAATCGACTGTAACCATCAGCCTGAAGCGATTAAAACGTCAACTGTGGATGTCAAGATTGAATTTGAAACGCGCAAAAGCAAATTTCCGAAAAACACCAAAGTGTATGCACTTGTGCTGCATGATTATTACATCCAATATAGACCATTCGATGGTGCCGTCCATACAGGATTCTAATATAAAATAATCCTTTGTAATTGACTTAAATTTATTGTTTTTTTCAATAAAACCAAGTAAAGCATATTTGAAACTTTTATTATCCTAAAAAATATAATTATAATAATCATCAGTGTGAGGGTTACATTTCTTCGCATAATAATTGAATAAAACGATCTAATCTATCGTCTTCACTAATATTACTATTAATTACATTATTTACAGAGTCTTGCATTACGGCAATAGATTGTCTAGGCCCATTAAGATATTGCGCGATATCCCGGTGTCCCCATGGTAATGTTTTTGTAGTGCCCGGTATTATAAATCGCTTCTCATCATTATAAGATAATGCTACCTTATTTTTCATTTCCGTATATATATCATGTAGAATACTTCGAAAACAATTCATTTTTCTAAAAATAACGCCTCCAATATTTTCGACTATATTTTCATAATCTGCAAAATGCAGCTTACTCTCAATCACGTACTTTTTTACGCCTTTCGCTTTTTTTATTTCCTCGTCTTCGGTACCGGCAGATTTTATGTAGTAAGCCTTGGCCCCGGTGCCCAAAAATATACTTATTACGTTATTTGGCAATTCGTCTTTAAAGTTGCCCAAAATCGGATTTGTAACTGGTATGTCAAACATATTGGATACTTTATAATTAGAGGTATCGAAGTACTCTATATGATTTTTCATGAAATCGTAAAAATTAGCATTGGTCACTTTTAGTATAAAACTGTCAGTGTCCATATAAAGTAATGACAGCTTTTTACCAAAATATTTTTTCAATATCTGATAATAAAAATGGTACATTTTCACTTTTTACAGTTCTAACACTGCAAAACCTATATACAACGGTTTATTATAGAAAATACGAGTTCTACCCATGTGTATAGCAACAAAACTTTCTGAAAAAATTGACCGACTTTTGAAATTCGGCTTCGAAATTAAATAGCTAGCTCCCGGAGAATGCCCTTTTCTAGACCAGTGAGTTTTAAGAACTATATTTGTTCGATTGTCTACGTTTTCCATTGTCTTGCCATAGACTGCGTTAACCATGATTTTATAGAGATTTTTTTCCGACTTTGCTGTCGCCTTATTTCTCATCTCAGTGTTGAGATCGACATATTTTTTTAACCAAGGCGATTGCTTAAACTTTAAAGCTCGGTGAACTTTAGTAAGAATCAAGCCGTTGGCTAAAGCTTGTTTGAGGTTTCTGTAGTGTATTATATATTTTTCCTTGTTGTTCAAATTCGGTATCAACTTGCTATTTTTCGACTTCGAATTTGGAGGTATTATATTCTCCACCAGAAAAGGTAAATCTGAATGTTCTTCATGCAGGCTATAAGGGTATAATACGTCTACTTCAAATACAAATCCGTAATTATCATCATCGCCTATGGAATGTACATCCAAGTTGTTAATGTCATCCACTGACAGCCATGTAAACTCACCCGTCGGTAAGGTTTGACTCATACTATAACCATATAAATTTGTAGCGTCAAGGTATGATATGTATGATGTATCCAAGAACGGGTTGTAATTTGGTAGGTAAGGATTATTGGCCGTTTGTTTTCTGCCTACACATTGACTGATTCCGCCGCGAATTCCTTTCTTAAAGAAATTAAGCATGTCGATATCAGTCAGCAATTCCAATTCGACTTTGGTATAGCGTAGCATGGAATCCCATGATAATCCGGGAGATGTGAAATACTGTGCGGGGTCTAACTTGTATGCGTCCAATGCCACTTCTCTAAAATTCTCAAATACATCGCATAATATCATCACATCCGAAGTAAGATATACATCGGAATAATCTCCCAAAGTTTTACATTCAAATAATCTCCACACTTTCAAAGCCCTAGCATACTCATCATCCGATATATGCTGCTCTCTCAATTTATCGTAAAACTGAGCTTTCAAAGGCAGACTGTTATACTCTAATTTATCCATTTTATCTACAAAGCTATACGGAAAAACTCCTTTCTGTCTCATAATATCGAATTTCTCAGGATTGAAAAATCGTTTCCTTGGTTCGATGAAATGTTCGGAAGGTAAATTTTTGGATAATTCATCTAAAGAACTAGCCAAAAATCTGAAACTATCTAGAAATCTTAGATTTATATAATTCTTTTTCATTTTACCATCACTACCTTCATAATTATGCGTGTGTATGGGTTTTGTGAAAGAAATATATTTTTCCTTATTTTGTGCGATAACCTCAACTCGCTCGCCTTCTCCAAATAATTGCTTTATAAATAGATGTCCATCATATCCCAGTTAGGTGACAATGGTCCCTTACTTTAACCTCGTCACTAGTAAACGGCTCATCGCAAATATTACATACATTGGCAGTCATATAATCTTCAATTTCCCTAATAGTCAGAGGTATCATTGGAATCACATTCTTCAAGTGGATATTGTATATATTCAAAACGTCAGCCTCTAATCGCCTTACAAATTCCTTACCGGCATTCTCGCCCCGATATTTTACGAATTTAGTCAGCGAATCATCGTATGAACACTTAATCAGGTATGCGAAAGAATAGGCTTCATGCGCATGTGTACGGATGGTATATGAATTTGACGCATTGGGCTGACAGGAAGCTATTGGTTTTAAAGCCGATTCAAAATCTGCATAAATAACAAAAGGGACTTTTAATTGCTTTTCGGAATTTTTGAATTTCAATATGTTTCCCGGCGCGTATAATCCTCGATTATCTTTTACTAATTCAGTAGTCGGCATCGTTGTATACACATGGTTACAATCGTTCGACTAATGTCGCAGCAATATATTTTCATTAGAAAAATAAAGTAGGCATCCATCGCAAAAGAATTTCTTACTATTACTTTTATTAATCTGACTTGAAACTAATCTTGAGAGGTTTTTAATCCAGCAATAGTGACTATTACCAGTTTCATCAGTGATTAAAAGCAAATTTATATGGGCACGCAAACGTCTCTGCGAATATCTTAAAGGACCTACAATAACATGCTTCACCTTACCTTCTACAAAGCTCTGCTCCACCCCATACACGTTAACACTAATATTATTCTGATCTTCAAACTTTAAGATCCCCTTCAACTTCATAGGAAATTCGAGCCCTTGTAAATTCAGCACAGTTCCAATGTCGGGATAAGATGCCACAGAGCCACTGTTTTGATTGGTTGGATACAACGCAGATACTATTGCCCAAGCGAAACACTATTGATCATTATTCTGCACATTTATTACGGCATGCTTAAGTCTTATCTCCTTAGGTAACTCCATGTACGAACTTCCCCCCAATGGTGAAAATTTGTTGATATTAATTTCCACGAAGAGCACTTCTTGCAGAGCCCAGCCTAAAAAAAAAAATGCATTTTAATTATTATTATATACCGAAAACCCTATATTTCTCTAAACTTACCGGAATCTTTCTCTTCAAACTCCAGACTTTGTGAGGATACATTATCTCTAAATACCATCAACGCACCATCCAAATCCGTTGATGCGTCAATAATTCGATTCTTACTATTGAAAGACTTCACATCTCCCACTTCCTGGGTGTGCAGAGTATACCTCCCGAACGTTTCAATATTGACCTTAACGCTGCTATGAATTGCGATTACACTTTCCAATAATCCTAATATCCTATGTTTCACCGAATCAAAGAATGTGTCGTAATTAATATGCCTTTCATCACTATTTACTCTATAGCTGGCAATTCTGCATTGAAATGCGCTTTTTATGAGTTGCACGCCTTTCGAGTGTATTATCAAGGCATTGTTCTTATGCGAGTATAATTGGTTTGATGAGATGTCTATGTCACATGGTACGCAGCGTTCCATTCTTAATTGTCGCGGCTGAAGCGTTTTGCTTCCTGCTGGACCTTCATTTCTGCCATTATTACTTGCAGGCCTCTTTGCGGCTGGACCTCCATTTCCGCCATTATTATTTGCAGGTCTCTTAGTTCCTCTAGACGTTCCGACGATTCTATTCGGAATTAACTTGCAACTACTCTTCCCATGTCTATTTAAGTTATCGATCCGAGTAAAAGTTGAACCACAATTGCACACAAACATAGTTAATACAGCTTGGAGATAATAAAATTCACGATGTAAATTAAATAACTAAGCTGCGACGTCTGCTTTTATACAATCCTCATTCTCCCCTTCCTCAACTCACTTATTTTCATGATCGATGTGAGTCTACGTACAGAGCTCCTCCCCCTACACCAATTTAAAGTAATTGCAATGAGCAATTACAATTGGCATTTGCAATGAGCAATTACAATTGGCATTTTCAATGAGCAATTACAATTAGCATTTGTAATGAGCAATTACAATTAGCATTTGTAATGAGCAATTACAATTAGTATTTGTAATGAGCAATTACAATTAGCATTTGCAATGAGCAATTACAATTAGCATTTGTAATGAGCAATTACAATTAGCATTTGTAATGAGCAATTACAATTAGCATTTTCAATGAGCAATTACAATTAGCATTTTCAATGAGCAATTACAATTAGCATTTGTAATGAGCAATTACAATTAGCATTTTTAATGAGCAATTACAATTAGCATTTGTAATGAGCAATTACAATTAGCATGTGTAATGAGCAATTACAATTAGCATGTGTAATGAGCAATTACAATTAGCATTTGTAATGAGCAATTACAATTAGCATTTTCAATGAGCAATCGTAATGAGTAAAATAAAAAAGAGATCTAATTATCTACGACTTTTACTTATTTTCATGATCGAAACTACATAGAGCAATTGAATATCCCTTACTGAAGAGCGACTACTGAAGTACTTTTTTAAAGTACTTACAAAGGATGGGGGAAATTCACCACGCATACCAGCCCTCATCGAAAATGTATAAAAGAGTGAACGGGCTGAGTTTGTGGATTATTAATATTTGAAACGTAACAGTGGACATATATTGAAAATAAAATTTAAAAAAATGAATCCGGTAAGACGTTTAGAACTTCTGGTTCCATTTGATGAAAACCATGAGCATCTATTTGGAGAAATTTGGGGCCCTTCTGATGAAATGGTAAGTTTTCCAAGTGATTACTTATTACTCCAATTTTTATTACATTGTGTTGTTATTGATTACTATTGTTTTCTTTGTTATAGCAAGCAGACGAAGGCAACTACTTCGACCAAGTTGAAGGGCCTGTCCATAATGATGAAAATGCGGTTGGTGAAGTGGTGCCAGAAGTTGACGAGCTAGTGGTGCCAGAAGTTGACGAGCTAGTGGTGCCAGAAGTTGACGAGCACGAAGATGAAGATGCTCAGTCCGATGGATGGTCTACGGATACTGAGTATAGCAGCGAGGACTATGGCATCGACCTTGCCGAAGGGGACAGTGAGCCCACCGTTAGAGAATTTACTAATCATCTCCAACGGCGGGCACACTGTTGTATAATCACGTCATATGTGATTGTTCATTTAAAAAGGCCTGGAGTCGATAGGGAAGTGCATTTGTGCCCCATGTGTTTCGATCGTTATTCACACGATCACGTTCGGAATGCCTGGGGTTCTTACAGCCATGTCCGGAAACATCTCAGTACAATGGGCGAAGAGGAAACTGATTACGACGAATGTTATGCGTGTCAGCTTCCTCTTTACCAATTTTGTATTCGAGATGTTTGCGGTGACTGTAATTAAATGGACAATCACATATGCAAGCTCGTCATCTTCGTACGCATTTTGTATTCTCGATTTAGTTTTGGTTCTTTGCTTTTTTTTGTAATTTATTTTTAATATATAATAAATGATATATTTATAAAAAGTACTTTAATTTATTACCCTTTTTGAAAAAATTGCTAAATAAGTCAAGTTTAAATGTTTATGCTAAGTTGATTACTCTTAATATTTTCTAAATAAATTAAATAATGAGAAATTTACGCATATCTGTTACTGAGTATTTAGTTTAGTGAAATTATATGGAAAAATTACTTTAATTTATTACCCTTTTCGAAATAATGGCTAAATAATAATTGCTAAATAAGTTAGTTTAAATGTGTATGACCAGTTGATTACTCTTAATATTTTCTAAATACTTTAAATAATCGAGAAATTTACGCATATCTGTTACTGAGTATTTAGTTTAGTGAAATTATATGAAAAAATTACTTTAATTTATTACCCTTTTCGAAATAATGGCTAAATAATAATTGCTAAATAAGTTAGTTTAAATGTGTATGACCAGTTGATTACTCTTAATATTTTCTAAATACTTTAAATAATCGAGAAATTTACGCATATCTGTTACTGAGTATTTAGTTTAGTGAAATTATATGAAAAAATTACTTTAATTTATTACCCTTTTCGAAATAATTGCTAAATAATAATTGCTAAATAAGTTAGTTTAAATGTGTATGACCAGTTGATTACTCTTAATATTTTCTAAATAAATTAAATAATCGAGAAATTTACGCATATCTGTTACAGAGTATTTAGTTTAGTGAAATTATATGGAAAAATTAGTTTAATTTATTACCCTTTTCGAAATAATTGCTAAATAATAATAATAATAATAATTGCTAAATAAGTTAGTTTAAATGTGTATGACCAGTTGATTATTCTTAACATTTTCTAAATAAATTAAATAATTCAGAAATTTAGACATATCTGTTACTGAGTATTTAGTTTAGTGAAAAAAATTTGTTTACTAATCTTCATTAATTAGCCCCATAAAAAGTAATCATCATTATCTGTAGCTGATTATGAGATGTTTTTTTTTTTGAAGAGTAACTGTCAGTAGATAGCACGTCCATTAACTTTAAAGATTCAGTAAGTAAAGGCAATGACGTTTAGAATAAAACTTTACAAGTTGATTTCTTGTTCAATTGTCATCTAAACCGCATTGTCATTAGTTACAGAACCGTTAAAGTTAATGAACGTTCTATCTACTGACAATAAAACTTTTTTAAAACTTTTTTAAACTTTATTTTTAAAATCTTTTTTAATTAAATGTTCTGTATTGAATAATTTTTTCTTTATTAAAATTCCCATTTTACTGATTATTTAAACATGTAAATATAAGGGTATATGCGTTCAAAAAAAGGAATACGTTAAAATAAATAATTTTTATTTTTTTTATAAAAGAAATTTAAATATACATCTTAGAAATATAAATATACAGCTTAAAATAATTATAAAGTAAAAAACTATAAAAGGAATTAAAATTTATAAACAAATATATAAATAAAAAACATTACTATAAACAAAAAACGTGAAAAAACTATACTACTTAAAATAAAGAAAACAAAATCTAAATAAAAATGTGAAAAACTAATACCTACTACTTAAAATAAAGAAAATAAATTTAAAATAAAAAAAAAAACATGAAAAAACTAATTACGTACTACTTAAAATAAAGAAAATATATCTAAATAAAAAACGTTATAAAACTAATACCTACTACTTAAAATAAATCTAAATAAAAAACGTAAAAAAAAAACTAATACCTACGACTTAAAATAAAGAAATAAATTTAAATTAAAAATTAAAAAATAAATCTAAAATAAAAAAACATGAAAAAACTAAAACTAAAAATAAAACTAAACTAACCCCAAATATATAGTTCTTAAAACATTGGCCGCTTCCTTGAAGCGGCCCCACTGCTCACTTCTCGCCTTCAGTTCATCCCTAAAGGCGGCCCCTCTAGTCCGACTTTTCTCTAAATCCTCCTGGACACTGGCTAATAACTGCTCCAGTCGCTGCCTCTCGTTATCTTCGGCAGCTATGAGCCTGATCAGTTCAGAGTCCCGGGTTGTTTCCGGGACCGTCGTGTCCAGGATGTTTAAAAGTTTGGCCGGGGCCGTACTTCCGGTAACGATGATATTTTCGATTATCTCGATTTTCGGCCTCTTTAGGGATGATTTTTGGCTTTTCTGAGCCTTCCTCTTCGCCCTCTTCTTGGAGCTGCCCGCTTCCTCCAGGACCGCAGATGTCTCGGCGGCGGCAGCTTCCAAAAACGGCAGTCCGCCAGCCTGGATTTCATCGTCAGTGATCAAAATTGGGACTTCCAGTATGGGGCCGGCGGACATCTCCGGGGCTGGGATGTCGAACTCAACCAAGAGCTCCTCCGCGGTGAAATCACGTAGATATTCGCTGGCCATTTTTTATTTTTTTTTATTTAATTTTAAATCGAAGAGATAAGATAAAACTGAGTAAAATGTGGCTAGACACGGGATTATATTATTCAAAGAATAAGGGCGGAGTTGTAAAAAGAGGGATGAAAATTCTCTATTCTCATAGGTCGAATATGGACCAATCAAATCCCAGGTAGTGTGGGGCAAGTCGGATATTGAATAGAATAAACCATACACCTGCGAAATAAGTCGACCGTTTATCTAAATTTTGATCTTTGTATAATGTCAGGGTTTTCTTAACAATTTAAGTAAAATTTAAAAATGAGCCTACAAAAAAAAAATACAGTCATAAATTTCTTGATACCATCTAGAAAAATAAAAATACCTGCAGATTTGACCAAATCTCTAAAATTTATCTAAAATATTACATAAGAGCCTTATCGTCTTTGAAAAATGTCAGGACGGACATTTTTTTAACAATTGAGTAAAAGTGGTGTGTAATTAATGACCATACCCAAACTTTGAAGATAAAGATAAAAAAAAATCTGTCAGAATAAAAATGTATTTCTATCACGTCAATTTATCTGAAATCTTACATAGGAAAAAATATCGCCTTTCAGGAATGGCAGAACATTTTTAACGATTTAAGAAAATGTCTTCTATAATTAATAACCATACAGAAATTGCAAAAGGTGCACTTTAGATAATTATCTAGAAAAATAAAAAAAGGTATTCTACCAAAATATTTTTTGAACTTGGTGCCGTTAAAACTTAATAAACTTGACGAAAAATAAATTATTTGGCGTTTCATACCTCGAAAATAAATAATAAATAATATAAGTTAAGGGAAAAAACTCGTAAAAATTGTTTTCTTTATGTTATAAATTTCTGATGTTTATAATTAAAAAATATATAATTATTACTTTGTTCAATCAATTAAGAAAATTAAATCAAACGCTATACATTTCTTAATAGAAAATAATTGTGCATCCTGAGTTAAACAAACTATAATAAATCTTTCTGAAAGAAATTAAATAATACATACAAGTAACGTGAAAGTATTATATTGGTCAAATAATTTTTAATTATTTTTTTTCTTTTTTTGAACTTGGTGTTGTTTAAAACTTAATAAACTTGGGCGAAAAATAAATTATTTGGCGTTCCATACCTCAAAAATAAATAACATAAGTTAAGGAAAAAAAACTCGTAAAAATTGTTTTCTTTATGTTATAAATTTCTGATGTTTATAATTAGAAAATATATAATTATTACTTTGTTCAATCAGCTAAGAAAATTAAATCAAACGCTATACATTTCTTAATAGAAAATAATTTTGCGTCCAGAGTTAAACAAACTATAATAAATCTTTCCGAAAGAAATTAAATAATACATATAAGTAACGGGAAAGTATTAAGTTGGTCAAATAATTTTTAAATATTTTTTTTTTGAACTTAGTGTTGTTTAAAACTTTATAAACAGGGACGAAAAATAAATAATTTGGCGTTCCATATAGAAAAAATAATTTTTATTTTCTTTTTAAAAAAAATCATTAAATTTAAATAGGTATGTAATAATTGCTTGTTTAAAACCTCATGTTTAAGTCAAAAATATTTAAAGAAAAAAATATTAATCAAGATTTTATGTGTCATGTTGGTTGTGTACATTTAAAAATCTGTCCTTAAATTCAAAAAAATCAATACTTTCCTCGTATAACGACTTAAAGCAGGTGTCTTCGTATGCAGGTACGCAATGCTGAAATCGAGACACCTGTGTTTCGGTCTGTCTATAGTTGGCTAGTTATTATTTTACCTCGCTTCACTCTTAGATTTCCAAGGGCTGGTAGAAAAAACGCATTTATAGGAAACCAGATAAGGATCTCCGTTGCACAAGCTTGCATTTAATAACGGCCGGGCGAATACATTTTTTTATTTGTCTGAGAATGGCTGTAATAGATGCTAGTTTCATGCGGATTTACGATAATGAGTAATGACTGAATTTATTTCTCCTTCCCCCCTCGAAAAAAAAAAAAAAAAAATTGAAATAAAATTTTTTTTTCCAAATTATAATTGCTCATTATAAATGCTAATTGTAATTGCTCATTACCCTCCTCACTTTTTATGGTCCAGAACCCGTATTCTTTCTCTACTGTTGTCCTAGAAATTTCAGCAGACTGCTCTGCTCAAATGGTCCAACACTGTTGACGGGAATTCATGCTAGGAATTAAACTCTTAATAATTCTTCGACGGGAATTAATGCAAAGGATTTTTGTCCTAATTACTTTTGACGGGAATTCGAGTGCGTTCCTTAAGCCGAATCTGTAAAAAGTCAAATAGCGAAAATGCAACACGCTGAAATCACAGTAATCATTTTACTGTGCTGAAATATAACCAGAAATCTTTGACGTTCTCAATGAATCGATTCAAATCGAAGGTCAAAATATCGATTCCCAAAAACGGCACTTAAAAGATCGATCTTTGGAAGATTTTGTTGTCGATGCTTTTCTTTATAAAAATTTCTTCCTACTAGCCTTTTTCCCAACTACTCTTTATGCAAATTACATTCTAAATAATTAATTAATAAATCCATAAAGTTATCCACATCTGTAATGTGGTCCAGTGTTTAATAAATGTAACAATAACTCATTTTAATACGAGTAGTAAAACAATGCTACAGAAAGTTTAGTACTAGGGGAACTATAGGGAGGAGAGAAATATGCCATAAAAATAAATAATGTGTGGAAGAATAAACATTAAAAAATTTTAGGATTTTTAATAAACCAAATACGAAACAATTTGAATTGGTCAAATTTTCAGACCTTACTTGGTAACGGAGAACCAATCTCCAATTCCTCGAAATTTGACAAATTCAAATCGTTTCTCGTCGAGTTCATTAAAAATTCTGAATTCTTTTCAAAGATTTGAAAATGGAATACAAAAGAATTATTTGTTCTTATATACTTTTTTGATATCCAAGATAAAAATTAATTATTTTCAAAATTTTGTCCAGCACCTTTTTTCGATTTTTTTCATAATCCTCATAAGTTTTAAAATAAAAGGCAGCTATGAAAATGGAATACAAAAGAATTATTTCTTTTTATATGCTTTTTCGATATCCAAGATAAAAATTAATTATTTTCAAAATTTTGTCCAGCACCTTTTTTCGATTTTTTTCATAATCCTCATAAGTTTTAAAATAAAAGGCAGCTATGAAAATGGAATACGAAAGAATTATTTCTTTTTATATGCTTCTTCGATATCCAAGATAAAAATTAATTATTTTCAAAATTTTGTCCAGCACCTTTTTTCGATTTTTTTCATAATCCTCGAAAGTTTTGAAATAAAAGGCAGCTATGAAAATGGAATACGAAAGAATTATTTCTTTTTATATGCTTCTTCGATATCCAAGATAAAAATTAATTATTTTCAAAATTTTGTCCAGCACCTTTTTTCGATTTTTTTCATAATCCTCGTAAGTTTTGAAATAAAAGGCAGCTATGAAAATGGAATACGAAAGAATTATTTCTTTTTATATGCTTTTTTGATATTCGAAATAAAAAATTAAAAAATTCCAAAACGAGAGAAAAAAAAATTAATTATTTTACAAATACAACCGGTGGCGCATCGGCTGTCGCCGCGTTTAGGTGCTAGTTAGCTAGGTGCTAAAATGACTCGGGTAATTTCACCCACTAATTCTCTTTTAGAAAATAAATATTTTGCTCCACACTTGTGTGTGCTTCGCGATAGTGCCAGTACCAAGTTGCGAGTCGTTTTTGATTTTTCATGTAAATCAAGTTCCTCTTTCCCGTTGAACGATATTTCTCTTAAAGGTCCTCAAGTGCAACCTGAACTATTTGATATATTATGCAGATTTCGTTTATTCAAATATGTATTAACTGCTGACATTCAAAAAATGTAGAGACAGTTTTCATGTATTGAATTAAATACAGTTTCCTTTGGACAAAAAAGTGCGCCATTTTTAGCTTGTCGAGTTTTAAAAGACATAGCTTTTAAAAATTATCAATTCCCTTTAGCGGCTCAAGCATTGTTGGAACAAACATATGTTGACGACATCCTTGCAGGAGTCAATTCATTTTCTGCTTTACAAACTTTACATCGAGAACTAAATTCAGTATTAAATAAACACGGATTTATATTGCATAAATTTTGCACAAATTCAAAAGAATTTTCAAAAGACATTTCAACTTCTTCTGATATCATTGACATGAATCTAGATAATACCTCTTGTAAAATATTAGGGTTGCACTGGAACCCAAGCACAGACCATTTTCAAATATCTGTGCCAAAAAATTTAATATTACAAAAAGTTACAAAAAGACAAAGGTCCCTATAATATAAGCTTGTGATTTGGGCTATATTTTTATGATCTTCAAGAGACAGTACTGACCCAAACCAAGGTTGCGAAATCTTAAAAATATTTTTAAAAAATCCCGAAAAGTCTCTATTGTTGTGCTATAGTGCCCTCAAATGTTCGCAACATTTTCACACCCAATACGGCTCGATCTAGTAAAGGCATTTTTGTGCTATTTAGGGATGTTTCATGAGCATTTTCATGTAACTAAGGACGACAATTTTGTGGCCAATTATCTTATAATCTTTTGTGTAAAAAAACTGTTTAGCCTTTTCACCATATCCAGTTGCCGGGACCAAGAATTAGCAAAAAAATTTGATTCACACTTGACTCAATAACATTTACTAAATATTCTTTGCACTGCATCCCTGAGGAAAAGTACAAAGTGGTCCAAAACTGGTCGGAAGACAAGCTAGTGATCCGATCCCGGTGAGCTAAATCAAGTACCCAGTCGTATGTCAGTGTCGATGTAAGTATAGGATAAGGTACTATCGTGTTCCTTGATCCCTTACCGGAGCCCATCTTTGCTGACTGAGGCCACCGCAGTAACGGAAACTATCCCCACTTTGCACCGCCAAGAAGATCGATCGCGTATTTGACTAATCTAAAAACAAAAAACCCTTCTGGTCCTGTTGAAGAACATTGTGCCAGAGAGCTAACACCTGTCTTCTGCAGGCTTTTCCAACATGTCCTATAAAAAGGAATATTTCCTTCCAGCTGGAAAGGCGCTCGAGTGCAGCCATTACCCAAAAAAGGCAAAAAGACCTTGCCAAACAACTATCGACCAGTTGCACTGCTTTTAGTAATACCAAAAGTCATGAAGAAAGCTATCGACCAATACGTTTTAAAGTACATGGAAGACTTTAACATCCGTAGTTACCATCAATATGGGTTTCGCAAACAAAGACCGATAGGGGCCCTCCTCACCTATGTTACCCATCTGGAACAGTGCGATTGAACAACATGGAGAGTCCTGCGCTCTTATGGCATGCCTGAAAAATTTTGCTTATGAGTTTCTAGTTTCTTACGGATCGTTCTTTGCAAGTAGCGTGTCGTGTCGTGTCTTCCTTTGCCTTCAATGCCCGAACATCAGCTTCCGATGCACATCTTGGCAGACAAAAAAAAGTTTTACAGCTTAATAAAGTCCTGGTAGCTTAGGGTGATAGTAACCAAATAGAATTTAACGCTAAGAGGTTAACGTTGTGGAACTCGACATAATTATGTCAGGACAGTCTATTCCATTGGCTTCATCATTAAAACTTGGTGTCAATTTGGGGGGAAATAGGTCATGGCGTGATCACGTTGCAAACACGGCGAAGAAACTTCTCAAACACTTTATACATTGTTTCGCACCAGAAAGCTTTACTCGCCGCAATAGTTTTAATGCTTTACATAGCTTGCGGTTGCTGGATTTTATCCAGAAGAGAGCAATTCGCCTTATTGAAGACCCAGAGCTGTCTAGGAATCATATAAGTTTGAAACGTCATCTTTCTTTTAGCTTTCATCGTATTCGTTATTGCCCAAGCTGCTGCACGTTCACCAAACTTTGCGTCCTTTGATTTAACGCGTTCCCAAGCCTTGTTTTCAAAATCCAAATCGGCTTTATGACGCTCTTCCAAACTTTTGTGTTGCGAATACTGGATATCGTGTGCCTTACAAGCGACGTCCAACGGATTAATGCCCGGATCTCCACGTGCTAACCGCTTTTGAAGCTTTGTTCCTGGTCCGCAATACTGATAGCCGGGAACGTGAAGTTCAAAGGGAAGATGATTGATTAGAGAATTCAACACACCTTCGCCCCGGTACAGGAACATTAGAACTGATGTTGCATCATGGATGTACTTCTATTTATATAGTTATAACATCGAATAGCGTCACACACCATGAAATTCGTTCAACAGGAGCAGACACTTCCGATCGAAAACTTGGATTTTTCCTGCTCGAAACTAGGTGGAATTGGTAAACATGGTAAATTATTACCCCACTCGTTTAGAGCGGTCATCTGTGGCCCTAGTGGTTGTGGTAAAACCAACGTAATGCTATTGCTACTTTATCATCCAAACGGAGTCAGATTCAAAAACGTTTACGTCTATTTAAAGTCCTTATATCAACCGAAGTATCAAATGCTTCAAGAGGTATTAAAACAAGTTCCAGGCATAGGTTACTATCCCTTTAAATACAACGCGGAAATTGTAGATCCCAACAAGGCCAAACCAAATTCCGTCTTTATTTTTGACGATGTGGCTTGTGACGGACAAAAGAAAATTACCGAGTACTATTCCATGTGTAGACATAAGGATATTGATGCGTCCTATCTATGTCAGACTTATAGTAAAATACCTAAGCAATTAATACGAGATAATTGTAACTTGATTGTGCTATTCAAACAAGACAATACAAATTTAAGGCATATATTTGACGAGCATGTATCGCCAGATATGACTTTTGAGAAATTTAGAAATATGTGCGCCGAGTATTAGAATAATAGATATGATGCTCTCGTCATAGTTAAAGATTTTGATCTTAACAAGGGAAGATATCGCAAAGGCTTTGACAAGTACATTAAAATAGATACAAAGGATGATAAACGTCAGTCTGTATCATAATGTCAAACGATCGAGTTGGTGTGGCCACGCGCAAACGGAAAATTGCCGAACTTGCACGATCTATTCGAAAAAAGTATATGGCTTTAAAACTAGGAAAAACAGAACAAGATGAATCCATCAATAAACTATTTAAGCCAATTTCGGAACCTCTTCAGGAAATCGTTCAATCATCGAAAATCCTACACAAATCCGTTGGCGCTCTTAAACGCATCAAAAAAGAAGAAAAAGAAGAACGACCGATATTTAAAAAGGAAGACGAAGAAGATAATCAGATGAAAGATTATGAAGATCGAAATATATCTTTTCTTCCATTGGAGGATGTGGCCGCGACTCAAAGTGATGATTCTAAAGGTGAGGTGTTTAGCGAGGATGAAGATGATGGGACTGAAAATATTACACAAGAGTATATTGATCAATACCCATTAATGTCACATAAATACATCACCGATTTTTGGAATAAAAGTGACAAAATAGATAAAGTATATGGTCCTGTTTATGATTCGACTCATTCGAAATGGTTGCTCGGTGGAAAAGATTTAGATTTTAATTTACGTAATCACATCATAAGGCAGGGTCAATATATGAATGGAACTACAGGCCTTTATGAACTAATATTTTACGATGAACCTGAAGGTTATACCAAGGAAGATTTGGAAAATTACAAGTCAATTTTAACTATGACAGGTGTTCATAGAGATACTCTTGGACGTATGAAGGGTACTAATAGATGGAAATGGCGTCATATAATTAAGCCAATGTTCCGACGTAATACCTTAGGAAGTGGCATGCGTTTGACGTACAACGAAGACCCAGTAGAATATATCTACTGGGACGATCCGAACGAATTATGTGACCGATTAAAACTTTTGCTAGCATCTCAACGGGCTGGCAACACCGTTTCTCATAACAACGAAATAGTAGCCATCTTAAATGAACTCGAAGAGGCCAATATAATACGTTAACGCCATGTTTGTTAGTCACATTTTCATCATGAGCGTCGACAAATTCGGTCGTCATTTAGGAACACACAGATTACAGTCAAATTCTCTATTACCAAGACCAGCTCTATCTCATACCTCCGATGGAGATGTAGACATTGAATTTTTAAAAATTTGTAATTTAAAACCGCCGACAAATAAAACTGACGCTGCCAATAAGGAATACGTCGATTTGGTGATAAAAACAAAGATCCAAAACGTTAATGATGATGTAGCAGGCATACATGCATTCATATCACGACATCCTCCTACAGCAAGTAAACATATGGCAACAAAAAAGTACGTGGATGATGTCATTGTTGTAAGCAATGATTCTTTACGAAAGAACATTGTCGAGGAGGTGGAAAAATTCCGAACAGATTTCAACATTCAACTTGCTGATATTCGGGGTATTGTTAACCATGTGGAATCAATGAATTTGAGTTCACGTCTTCATGCTATAGAGGCAAAATTAAACAGAATAACTATATAAAAGTGAGTAATATACTTTCGCTTTTTTCAATCGTCAACATGTCATCAAAGGACAAGATTCAACTCGTTAACGAGCTACACAGATCAGCTAGAAAAAATTATCCAAGAAGACGTACGATTATTAAGGGATTGGATGATTTATGGCAAATGGACTTGGCGGAAATGAGAAACTACTCACATCAAAATAAAGGCTATAAATTAATCATGGTTGTTATAGATTGCTTTTCCAAATTCGTGTGGACTCGACCATTGAAAACGAAAACTGGCGAAGAAATTACCAAGACATTTAGTGACATTTTAGCTCATACTAAACGATGTCCGAAAAATCTACAAACTGATCAAGGAACAGAATTTTTCAACGCAAAATTTCAAAAACTTGTGGAAAAACACCATATAAATCACTATAATACGTCATACGTTATAAAAGCTTCAATGGCTGAGAGGGTGATCCGTACCTTGAAATCAAAACTATATAAATATTTCAGTTTAAATGGTACTTATAAATGGCTGAATGAATTACCGAAAATTACACAACAATACAACGAGACTTATTGTCAGTAGATAGAACGTCCTTTAACTTTAAAGATTCAATAACTAAAGGTGATGACGTTTAGAATAAAATTTAACAAGTTGTTTTCTTGTACAATTGTCACAATCTAAACGTCATTGTCGTTAGTTATAGAACCGTTAAAGTTAAAGGACGTTCTATCTACTGACAATAAGCATAGTAAAACGAGATTTAAACCTGTAGAAGTAAACAAATCCAATGCGCAGAAAATTCTTCGAAAATGTTACAGCCATTTGAAAATTGCTGGTCCGAGGAAATTAAAAGTTGACGATATTGTACGCATCAGCAAAGCGAAACATTTTTTCGAAAAAGGTTATACGCCAAATTGGACGACTGAATTATTTAAAATTATCAAAGTAAAAATAACTAACCCCATTACATATCTTTTAGAAGATATGCACGGTGCACCAATTAAAGGAGCTTTCTACGAAGAGGAATTACAAAAACCACTAATCCCGACATTTATTTAGTTGAAAAAATTCTACGGAGTAAAGGCAAAAAGATGTACGTTAAGTGGCTTGGTCTCGATAAGAAACATAACAGTTGGATCAAAACTGCCGATTTAGTATAGAAATCAATGTAAAACACGAACAAATTTCTGCAATTCAGGGGCCTTTTGTGAAACGAGGTTGCTATTTCCGCCAACGTCAATATAAAAAAATTACGGTGGGTGGGGTTACATCTATAAATACCATCTCCCGATCGATTTGTGTCTCATTCTTGTTGAATAATTTAAGTCGAAAAGTGTAATAACAAACAGAAAAAAAATAGTGAACAATATGGCCTTCGTTAGTGCTGGTAGAAAACGTGATATGCCAAATTTAGATGCAATTACCAATTACGACAACATGATTCAACACGATGAACGTCAACGCATTTCAAACGATGATAGCGGATATGAAACTGAGAGTGAGATTGAAGTAACTCTAACACCAGTATCCAGCGTAGATTACGATCGTGAATTAGATAAAGTGTTGGAAATGTACTAGAATGCTGCAAAATTAGAAAACCACTACCTACTTCAAACGACATATTCTCTAGATGCGTTAGATGTCAGCTGTGGTATAAGTCCTGCAAGATCCTTCACTCCGGAAATTATTTTAAATCAAAGACACAAGTTTGATAAAATATCGTTTAGTACCTTTGAGTGGAGTTCATTTGTTGATATTCTACAAAATAAAATGGACGATTTTTTTAATGCTCCATTAAGTCAGTTACCAGACGAATATGAACCAATAAGTTTTCCTTGTGGAGACTATGCTGAAGTCAGTCAAATGGTTTATGAAGATGTTAAGATGCTATCAGTTACCAAACATAATGTTGAATTTCTTCTACATCAAGCCGATGTGACCAAAATACTTTACATGGATTGTAACCTGATACCATATAGAATTTCAATGTTGGAAGGACTAGATTTCTGTGCTTATTATTATAACATTGTTAAATTAATTAAAAATCACTATGTAAATAATGAATGTGCTTTAAATCCACTTGAATTTTTGTATATTTTTTGTCAATCTTCAAATGAAATGTTAAATTTAGCTATTAGAGAATATATTTACTTATATAAAATAAAAATTATTAATGATTTAGATGTAAATATGTGATAAATTAATAAAAATTTAAAAAGACTTGTTCTTTTTTTTACCTCTCGCCCTTCAGATAAGAGAGGTATAGGAATCATGCTAAAAATTGGGTAGTGAGTTTTCAATGAATAAACACGTTTTAGGGTCCCTAGAATACGATTTTAATATTTCCGCGATGATGTCTGTGTGTGTGTGTTAGTGTGTGTGTGTTAGTGTGTGTGTGTTAGTGTGTGTGTGTTAGTGTGTGTGTGTGTTAGTGTGTGTGTTTGGATGGATGTTGTAGTAACGATAACTCAAAAACTACTGAATAAAAAAATTTGAAATTTTGCACACAGCATTCTGATAACCTAGATTAGATCTGATTAGATTTAGGTGCCAATCGCACATCCGGAAGTGGCAGTTGCTATGCGTAATGACGCCATTATTATACAAAACGGCAATAAAGTTTTACACATATATTTTGTATACCCTATAGTTTATTTTCATTTCATTAAAATTTTCGAAACTTTTGCCATTGTTGCCAGATTTACAAAAAAATAATTTTTTTTCATACTTTTTTGTGTCAACCTGTAAATTTTTGATTCAAAAATGGCGAGAGGTCATGTGCTGGCCACATCAGATTTTTATTTATATCTTTAACAACATACTGTACGTCAAATATGTTTAAAACGTTACATTTAAACGATGCTTTAAATATTTTTGACGTTCAAATTTTTGATGCGTGAAATTGTCATCTATTTTAGTCAAAATACACGTATTTCCCATAAAAGAAGTAGTAAAAATAACACGTTAAAAATGACAAAATATGACGCAATTTGACGCTTTTCACGCATCAAAAAAACTAAACGTTAAAATGACGTTATCTTGTATCGTTTTTGACATGTTTCAACATGTACAAGTGCTGTATATTCAGTTATAATGAAACAAAGCACATATAAATATAATAATTTATTTACTAAATAAACAAATAAAATTATTGTTTTTAAAACAAAAATAAAACCTAATTACATTATAATATAACATAAATATTTACAATATTAAAATCAAGTTATACATATATTTTTTTAAAATAATAAGTGATACCGGAATTTTATATTTTAAAATTGGATTATACGAATATTGACAATCACAAAGTAGATTTTTTGATTTTAGTTTATATATTGGGTAGAAAATTTTATGATAGGAATTTGTTTGATATTGTTAATATCCGTTATACTTCCATGATTTTTAAGTATTTCATTTTTAATTTCTAAAATGCTGCTGCTATTTAATTTATATTTTAATGATGATGGAATTTTATAAATACATTTCATGCAATGTTTACTGTACCAAATATCAAGTCCAATCACACTATTTGGATATATTTTTCGAGTTCTAATGCTCCAATATAAAGTATTTGCCGCTATTTTTTGTAGCGTAGGAACATTTGCGTTTATGCTTTTGATTGATTCCATAACTGAAAACAATAAATACCATTTTTAATTTAATATCATTTTTAATTTACCATATAGCCCCATGGAAGCGTGTCAGTCGAATTGGGAATTAATATTCTTTTATCATCTGCCCCACTTAAAGCGATCTTTGATTGTTCGATGCTAAATACCCTATGGGCGAAGGAACGAATAGTTGTATTTAACTCCCTTTGACTTCTTAACACATTTACCACCCTGCAATTTATAAGTGTACATTTTAGACCGTAATCCTACGAAATGCGTCATGATTCGTCCACACCCTTCGTCCTTCATTAAACCCAGAACTTTCTTATTAACCTGCGGAATTTTGTAAATGTTATCTGGAGGATAGTCAGACGTATCAAATTTTGCTATATATTTTTTAATAAGTTCCTCATATACATCATTACAACTCAGTTCATAAATAAAGCTATCCGTATCGGTATACATTAACTTACAATTTTCCACTCCCATTGTTGGAAGCATAAAATTGTAATGAAAATCGTACATACAAATTTTGGAAATGTCTAGAATTGCCATGCCAATGTACAATGGTTTATTCAAAATTAACTCGGCCTTTTTTAATTCGATAGCCATCAGGTCATCGTCGAAAATAGTTCGATTTTGATATCGCGGACTAGCTATTAGATTTTTTGCCCCATACCTCCCCTCGTACTTTGAAACTAAAGATACGGATCTATGTCGTCTAATTGATTCCATGGTCTTGCCAAAAACGGCGTTATTCATCAATTTATATAAATTCTTTTCGAAATCATTGCGGGCTGCAGTCCTTAATCGAGTGTTTAAATCGATGTAGGGCTTTAGCCACGCGCTTTGTTTAAATTTCAATACCCTGTGAATTTTCGTTAATATGAGACCCTGGTCTAATGCTTGCTTTAAATTTCTATAGTGAATAATATATTTTTCTTCATTGTATAGGGTTGTCATAAATTTTGGGAGTTTAGAACCTGGTGGAACACGATGTTCTGCGCAACACGGAAAATCTTTGTGCGTTTTTTGTAACCTTTCAGGATATTCCATGTCGACTTCTAGTATATACCCCTCTGGCGCATTGTCGGGAATCGTAGTAACATCGATATTAGTGTCTGTCCATTCAAATCCTCCATAGGGGAGAAATTGAGACATGGCCCAGCCATATAAATTATTAATGTCTGTATGGAGCAGGTACGTCGTTGGTTTAGAAGTATCATATTCCGACATGTAATTGTTGTTGGCCTGAGAATATCTGTTTGAACAGACCGAGATCCCTCCTCGAATTCCCTGCTCTATAAACATCACCATATCTACATCTTTTAAAATAGCCAATTTACAACCGGTATATTTTAACATTACATCCCACGTGTAGCCCGGAAGGGTATAATACCATCGGGGGTCAAGCTGGTACGTTTTTAATGCCGTTTCACGAAATGTTTCCATTACATCAGCCAAAAGTAATATATCGGTACGCATATATAAATCAGAGTATTCACCGAGATTTGTTATATTAAATTCCTGCCAAACGGTTTGCGCATGAGCGTACTTTTCATCGCTAATATGTTCATCATTTAATTTATTATAAAAGTATTTTTTAGGAGGAAGTTCCGTAAAGTTTAATTTGTTCATGTTATCAATAAAATCGTAAGGAAAAACACCTTTCTTTGTAAGCAGTTTAAATTTATCAGCGTCTAAATTTTGAAATTGTTTTTTTAAAATGTTGAAATTGTCATCTTTTAGTGTCGATACCAATTCTTCAAGACTGGCACTCATGAAACGTAAAGAATCAATAAAACGGAATTTAATATCTGTATCTGAGTCATATTGAGTAAAAGAAATGTATTTTTCCTTATTTAAAGGAAGCACGCTCATTCGTCCCCGCTTAGCTAAATCTCTAATAATAAAGTGTGAATCATATCCTGAAAGGTTATGAAAAACGATGGATACCACAAACTGTTTTCGAAAATTTAAATTACAGGCTTGGTGTGCGAACCCTCGAAACTCTCTCACGATTATTGGTTCTTTTGTTCCTCCAGACAACTTGAAGGGTTTATCACATATATGACATTTGGTGGCGGTCACAGTACTTGGACTTTCCACCATAGGAACGATATTTTTCATTTTTGATTCCACAAATTTAGCAATTTTTTTCATTTGATTCGCAAACCACTCCGTGCAATTTTCTCCACGATGGCTATCGTAATAAGAGAGGCTGTCATCGAAAGAACATTTTAGATAGAAGCCCGCGCTATATGCTTTATGCTGTTGATATTTAAATGTTTTTATCACATTTTTATATCTAGGTACGTCTGTAAAATTTTCTAGAATAGATTCAAAGTCACTATATATAACAAACGGATTTTTCTGTTGGTAAACATGATTTTTAAACTCGACAAAGTCGTACTTGGGAAAAGAAATTTTGGAATCATTCATTTTTTCACAAATTACCGCATGAGCGTTAAATTTTTCTTGGTATTGAAAGTAATTTAGGCACCTATCACAAATGAATTTTTTGCCATCATGTTTATTTAGTTGTTTTGATAAAAGCCTAGACATATCTTTTATCCAACAGTAGTGGTATTTAATTTCAACAATTTCTTCATCGACTGATGGTGCTTCGTAATCGTTTAATTTTGGAAAGTATTTGTCTTGAATTAAAAGCAAATTAACGTGTTGCGGTAATTTGTGTTTAGTTAATTTGACGGGGACTACTGTATAAAATGTTTTTTCTTTGTGTTAAATCAATTCTAAAGCGTATACATTTACAGAAATGTCATTAAGTGATTCAAATTTTGGAATTTGATTTAGTTTCATGGGCATTTCCAAACCCTGCGTATTTAGAACTGTGCTATAATGAGGATATTTAGAAATTCGATCTGAATGTTTAGTAACTGGATGAATAGCGCTGTCTATACTCCATAAAAAGCATGCCTGATCATTGTTTTGAACATTGATGCAAGCTTGTTTTTTTAAAATTTGTTCTGGGAGTTTAATGTATGACGAACCGTTAATAATTTCGTATTTATTTATTGCCACTTCTAATAAAATAATTTTAGAAAATCCCCACCCACTTTGTTCTTCCTCGAACCCTGACAATTTATTGAAAATTACGTCAACTACATTATCATTAAACCATTCTTGTAAATTCGTTCCTACGTCCACGATAGCATTAGGTGTGATAAAATATTTTCGGTCAATTAATTCCTTATCGGCTGACTGTTTCACAAAATCTCCTCAAAAGGTTGTATTAACTTTAAGCATAGGCATTGTTTTTAAAATTTTGCTAATTCTACTTTTGAATAAATGAAATGAGTCTGCCAAAAAAGCTCCAATATCTTTATGTCTTAAATTTATAATTACCGACGTTCCGATTCTATTGTTAAAAATAGCATTAACATTTTTCCACTTTACCCTACTGCTACGCTTATTGTCAATAAACCCAGCTCCTATGTGACTATTTTGTGGTATTAATTTTATTAAGCATTTCATACGTTTTAGTGCAGCCATTTTTGTATGTATTTTACGTTTTTGGCCTACGGTGAATTTAATTCTTTTGAGTGCAAGACTACATTTTCTAATGTGACGATTGATAAATTGAATTGAATGTTTAGCCAAAGAACGTGAATAATTTTGTTCAAGAAATTTAAGTTTTTCATCAATTTTATGTAAAGGTACGTTTAAACAATCCATTTCGGAAAATTAAAAAGTAAAATTACTGTATCACTTAATATTTAAATAAAAAATATATATAACTCACTAATTTATTGTTCAATGATTTCAAATTGGACAGCCGGGTGTGGTTTTCCAGTGCTCTCTGTTCCTCGGAATATCAACAAGTATTTTTCGGTTTGGAAATGATGAATAAAAGGCCGATAGTTTTCCGTAACTCTAGTAGGCAGAAACACAATTCTATCTGCTAGCTCCAACACTACAGACTCTCCCCCAAATCGTTTGTTTTTAACGATCCTTGCCTCTACAATTTTTTGCGGTTCGCCTATAGGTAGGTTAGTCAGCTTTATAACTTTCTTATTGTTGTTTTCTAAAAGGGTAAAATCGTTTAATGTTTTTAAGTCCATCTAAAATAAAAAATTTAATAACTATTTACAATTTTCATTTATTTTTATTAATTAAAAAACGTTATTCAATATGAATATTAATTTAGTATTAAATAAATTAAAAAAAATAACTCACTTTTGTTTAAGAGAATAAAATTCCTGTGGGGGATCTAGAGCTCTCAAAAGACAACTGCGAGGACTGACTGATGTGACTGGAATAAATAAAAACTTCTATGAGTATGCTAATTATCCAACACAATTAAATTTACAAAACAAGTCAATTTAGATTAAATTAAATAAAAAAAAAACTCACTTTTGTTTAAGAGAAAATTCCTGTGAAGGTCTAGAGCTCTGAAAAGACTACTGCGAGGACTGACTGATGTGACTAGAACGAATAAAAACGTATATAAGTCTGCTATATATCTAACACCTCTAAATTTGAAAATTATAAAAATTGAAAAAATATAAAAACTAGCCAAATTTGTTTAAAACAAATTGAAAATAACTCACTTTTGCTTGAAAGAAATTAATGTGAGGGTCTACAGCTCTGATGAAGACTGCAAGGACTGATGATACTAGAATAAATAAAAAGCTTCTTTAAGTATGCTATATATGTTAACATCATTTACAAAAATAAAAAAGAGACTTACATTTTACGAACTGTAGCACAAACACCTTAGATTAGAACTTTAACAATCAAAAGCTGGCTGAATACTAAATTGTCGACTGTCCATAGTCTTATAGAATGCAGAGTATCCCTACCGCTAACCGTCACACCGAAGTTGAAACAATATTTGTATATTATTCGAACAATTGATGCATTCAAAATCAAGTCTAAACAATAATCAGTTTATCTCAGCTTTCTGGCACCGCAATTCTTTGAATAATGTTATCATTTTATTTACGATGATATTTGAACAATAAACAATACGCCTTTTAAATAGGAAACCGCAATGATTAAAATAAGATAAAATATGATGATTACGAGTTTAAATGCAGGCGTTGTTATCAATAAGATAAGAAAACATGGTAATATTCTTGACAAATATTTATTACGTAATTTTTAACTTTAAAAATAATTTCATAATAAAAAAGAATTAATTTGGTATACTATAAAATAATATTATTCACGGTAAAATATTTAAAGATTTAAAATTGATTTATTTACTAAATTAAAAGTATTTCCGCGCGTTCAAATATCAAAAATATGACAGTCATTTTTTTTGTTTACGTGTTGAATCTACGAGGTGTCCCAATTAAAATACCGTTTGTCCCACCTAAATCCGACTACCAATAACAAAGTTTGACGCTAATGTCCTTTTGTCATTCCTATTGCATATAATTTTTGTTTTTATATTTATGCTATGAGATGTAGTAAATACAATACCGTTTATCCTACCTAAATCCGACTACTAATAACGAAGTTTGACGCTAAAGCCCTTTGGTCTTTGGTGTCTGACAAGATTTTTATTTAAATATATATTCTGCAGCACATTTCAAATATACCGCCTTTTTCCGCGTTCAATTTGGACAAATAATAACGAAGTTTGACCTTAACGCCTTTTAGTCTTTGCTTCTGCGCATGTTTTTTGTTTACCTATTTATTGTACGTCACATTTTTAATACAATACCGTTTGTCCTGTTTAAATCTGGCTAATAATAACGGAGATAGAGACTAATGCCCTTTGGTCTTTGATGCCTGACAAGATTTTGATTTAAATATATATCCTGCGTCACATTTCAAATATGCCGCCTTTTTCCTCGTTAAATTTGGACCAATAATAACGAAGTTTGACTTTAAGGCCCTTTAGTCTTTACTTCTGCGCATGATTTTTGTTTACGCATTTATTCTACGTCACATTTGTAATACAATGCCGTTTGTTCTGTTTAAATCTGTCTACTAATAACGGAGATGGAGAGTCAACACAGTCAAATGCATTGTTGAGATCAATAAGTGGGCCCGTGCTGTCTTAGCTTATCTACTTATTTAAACAATAGGTGTGAGCTAAGGTGCAATGATTAAAATAAAAAAAACAATCTTTTGTGTCCCACATAAAATATGATGAAGTGTTTATTTTCATTATCCGTGTAGATAAGAATTTAAACATTCTTTCCAAATATTATTTATTGCGTCATTTTTTTATATTTCTGTTGGCCGATTTTATTCTTTTATTATAATTATAGTTTAAGGTTAACTTTGTCTAATATTTTATCTGTGCTTTGTAAAAAAAATACTCTTCGTGGTTTATTAATTTGACACCTTATTGACAACGACTAAAAGTTTTTTTCATGGTCGAAATCGAAATGAAACTGCTTTTGCGCTAAATAACTTTTGCGACTTCCAAAGTTCGTTTTAAAAAAAATAATTTTGAAAATTACAAAAAATCTACGAATTTTCTACCAAGTTTTATAATATACGTTCTTTACTGTATGAATATAAAAAATGTGAATAATAATAAACAAATAGCAAACAAGCGTTTTGCGATAAAGTTTTATAATCATCGTTCTTCCTGGTAATATAGGAACGATAGCGCTTTCAAATCAATTATTATACATAATTTATATTATCAGCTTTTAGAAAGAAATTTTTTTTTTTGGGTAAAAATGTTAGCGGGGTGACGTCTTACTTTGAAGGGGGAAGGCGCGCTCGTGGAAAATCATAACAAGCTGAGACTTGTCTGAAATATGATGAAATAATGTCGGTCAAGGTCGTTTATACATAACAATCTCCTGAGCGACGAACATGATATTAATACAACACGGAAATGCAAAAAAAATACTGATACCGTAATCTATATGTCTTAAATAACGCATAAACATTTTTTTCCTTATCATTATACATGAAAATAATCCCAATTATTTTTTTGTCTATGATGAAATTTATCTTTGTCGATGGAAGAATTTTTACCTTAATTTTCGGGGGTGATGGCACTTATATTATTCATCGGAGAATTTTTTATCAACGACGAAAATGAATTTTTTGTCGTGGTCAATGGAAGAATTTTTTTTACCTTAATTTTCGGGTTATATTATATATTGCATCATTATTATATATTAGATCTTCAAATGGATTATTGACGGAAGCGAATAGAAAAGTGGAGGGGGCTGGGGTGTGGCTTCCCTCGCGGCGCTATGTGCGATGTTGTAATTCGGTACTCAATTAGTAGTTATTTTTAGGGAATTATGTGCCATACTTAACACGGTGGACATAGGGTGCGCTGTTGCCAGATCTACTCTATAAATTTCCCCAGATCTGGGGAAAAATCGGGGAATGTGTGCTCAAGTGACTTACTATCTACTAACATCAAAAAATTTATCTCTTCGTTTAATAAAACTTTCTAGTTGATACATTTCTAAGGTAAAAAGTCAGCGACTGCTAGTAGACGGTAAATGACAGTGCAAATGTGCACTTCCGGCCACCTGGTGAACATCTGGCGACCATATGACGACCATTTGTCGTCGACGGGGTAACGCCGGTACAAATGAGCACTTCCGGCCACGTTCTCAGGTCATTGAACCAGATGCGCTAGGCAAGTTGAGACAAGTAAAATCTAAAAATAGATCAACCCCTTCTATAATTAAAAATATAATAAATAGCTGTGCATCTCCTCAGTTATTTAGTTCTGTTCGAAGAGACAACATTAAAATGGCTACATATGATATTTCAATTAATAATGATGTCGAAGTTGATGTATTTTTGGGTGAACGTAGATTTTATTTAAACTCATCAAAATCAAAGTTTGTGGCAGTTTCTTTATCCTATGATTTAAATTTTGCACCATGTGTTGTGATATCCGGAAATAAAAAGGATTGTTTGATGTTTAGTGAATCGGAATGGTATAATTTTTTATCATATAAGGAAACAATAGATAAGTTTATATCTTCAAAGGAATATCCGCTATCATACTGTCCAGCTATCAAGATATCTAATGAGTATTCTAATGTATTTTTGGGCGCCAACTCAATTTCAACCCTTTGGAAAGTTTTACCTATGATAAAGCACGTAGTGGATACGCTAAAAAGTTATCCATTCATCTCCACCCTTAAAGTGTTACAAATGGGTGTTAAGAATTCAAATGATGCGATTGCTTCGGCTCTGGATATATTAAAACCACTTAAGGCAGCAAATCCTGATATGTACAGCAAATTTTTAGAACTTATGTATCAATATCCTAAAATTCTAAAAGAAGATTTACAGTTATGAAGACTGTGAAATTTAATGAAGACATCAACAAACCTTACTTACTCTATACCTGGAATTATGCGTACAAAGAGGCCAGAAGAAGTCAGCTGTACTAGACCGAATACGATTCCAAAGTCGTATTAAAGAGATAGCTATAATTATTAATCCTATATTAGATGTAGTTCATAGAAGTAATGTTTACAAAAGAATAAATAAAACAAATATATAATTAAATTGTATTTTATTTAAAAAATATATTATAATACATTAATTTTATTAATCCCAGAATTGAGTGTTGAATCCATTCCTAGCCATTTAACAAAAACTTGATTTCCTCGTTTTCTTAATACCTTTTCAACCAAATATATATCAATATGAACGTTGTTGGATTAGTGGGTTTCACTTTTTTAATTTTAAAAATCTCGTTAGACCAGTTTGGTGTATATCCCTTGGAGAAAACATGACGATACTTGGAAATTCGGATATCATCTCCCACTTTAAACTTGGGCTTTTTTGGATCAATAGTTTTTAAATAATTAAAAGCATCAATATATTTAGCACTTTTAACATTAACTCTACTTGGAATTGCTCCTGTAGTAGAATGTTTAGTGTTGTTATAGTTCTTGACAATTTCAGGTAAAATATTTAACCAGTTGTAAGTTCCTTGCATGCTAAATTGTTTCCACAGCATAGATTTAAGAGTTCTTATCACCCGCTCAGCAATGCTCGCTTTTAAAGTTGAATAGGTGCTATAATGATTTATTCCACACTTTTTGATAAGGTTTTGAAATTCTTTATTATAAAATTCGGTTCCATTATCAGTTTGTAAATTTTTGGGGGGAGGCATTTGTGTTAATATTTTCTTCATGGTTGCAACTACATCTTTTGCTGTTTTCTTCTTAATAGGTTCGGCCCACCCATATTTGCTGAATGCATTAATAACAACGAGAATGTAATTGTAACCTTTATTGAATTTAAAATACGGTATCATAACAGCTAAATCTGCTTGAATCAAGTCATTCAATCCTTTAATAACAACATGTCGCCTCTTGAAATTTTTTCTAGCTGGTCTATGTAGTTCATTAACTTGAGCTTTAGACATTTTTCTCTAGAGGGCACTGAAGAACAAAGTCAGCGCACATTCCATCTACGGTACCAAGTTTAAATTCGATTTTATCTCCTTTATTTATATAGATGTCTACTAATTGATGATATTTAAATGTTTTAGAGTTTAATAAAATGTCTCCATCAGCCTTATAATGTTTTACAGCTTCAATTTTTCCAGACATTGGAAACACAAAGTGTAACGAAGTTACGAATTTGTCATTGTTTTATTTTCCTAATCTCTGATCGTATTATTTTTATTTATTAATTCTTCCCTAATACTTGTTACGACCACTTGGCTATAATTTTGTATGGTAATCCGATCTTTGGGTCCATTTTCTCAACAAACACATATCTTTACTTTTAGTACACCAAAATGCAAACATTTACATCCTTACGATAAAAGAAGAAACATTTAAATATTTTAAAATATTTTAAGGAAAAACTTAATAAGTTAATCACAGTCGTTACAGTTTAGAAAATACTTCGCACAGTTAGAAAGAATTTCGTGTAAAGTGTGCCTTCGACGGCGGGCATTGTGTTGTGAGCACTGCAGTTCGTTCTTATGATATCGATTTTGGCGCCGATTCCGTCAGATGACTGGAATAACACTGTCACACCGTTTTCCATGAGAGGAGCCACTTGCCACCCTTGTTCCACCGGTTTTCAGCCCTCTCCCTTCTCAATAAATTCTCTCGTAAGTAAATTTGATTGCACATTGCTTTATACGTATTTTAATATTTTTCATTTATATTTTTTGCTTAAATTGTGTTTATATTTTAGTAGTTAGTTATGATAAACAATCCGCGGGTAGTCAGTGCGCGTGCTATTATTAGCCTCGCCGCAGTAGAATATTGATCAAGGGACGTGCGCGTTTCGTTCAACCAACCACGGCCACATTCAGTTTCCCAAGATACACTAGACTTGAATGGCGGCACTCAACACCTCAAAATTCTGCTGACATCAGTATGCAAATTATTGTTTCAAAATGCCCAAAAAGAAGCCGACGCCCGTTGAAGACCTTATTATTCCCCCTCAAAACACAAAAATTTGCGGAACGATATGTCTTTGTCAGCTAACTTTAATCCTAAGCAGTGTAGCAATAGTTTATCTTACAGTTGCGATTTATGTTCCGTCTACTCGGGCTATGCAGTCAGGTATATCTGAAATACCAGTTATGTGTACAACTACTCGGGCAGTTCAAGTGGAATCCTGTGATTGGGGCTCTTGTGGTGAATGGTGTTTAAGCAAAACTTCCGGATCATGTATGCAAATGTGTGTTAACCTTAGACGAAATGGCTCCATCTTACTTCTATTAAATTGCACAAGTATAGCACAAAAAATTTGCTACGGAAAGGACCATGAAAACGCAAAAAAGAGCATATGTATTGCAGATGAATATAAAAATCTTACTGGAACCTTTAACTGCTCTGGGAGGTGGAGCAGCTGGAATAGCGAAAGCTGTTAATGATGCAAAAACCAATCGTCTACAACTCGAAGAAGAAAAACGGCATAATATGGCTAAGGAAGGGAAAGGTTTATATTTGAGACCTTATAAAAAGGGTAAAGGTTTATATCTAAGACCATACAAGGGGTATGGAATGAAATTAAAAAACTACCGCATCGGGCGCTCACGAATGAAGACTTGAAATATTATGTAGAGTTATTACAAATCCCACACTTTCGAGGTATTTTTATGAGAGATACTTTACCAAACAAAATTCATAAATATGAAAGCGGAATTTTAAATACCGATTTACAAAGAAGGAAAGGAACGCATTGGATAGCGTATATAAAAAAAGATAAACAAATTACGTATTTTGATAGTTATGGTAATTTACCTCCGCCATTGGAACTAATTAGATATTTTTATAGCAGTGGTAATGTAAACATAGAATACAACTATGAAAAGGTTCAATCATTCAATTCTTATAAATGTGGGCACTATTGTCTTAAATTCTTATATAATCAATATAATTAGGAATATTGCTCATTCGTGAATATACATCTGTTAAGTAAATATGTCTTTCAGTTTTACGTTAAGTGGGAGTTCTTCAATTCTAAGTTATGATTTTAATCCTCCGATATATTTGGAAGAAAATGTGGATTATGAAATAGGACTTTTAATAGTTTTAACACTATTCCAAATATTGATGAAACTAACAATGTGTTTTGGTGGGGTACTAAAACTTCTGGTACGAAATTCACAATACCAGTTGGAGCTTATGAATTAGATGACCTTATTCGTATTATAAAAGAATATATGTCTGACAATGATAAGGGAGCTGAGATAGAAATAATTCCTGATATAAACACATCAAAACTTTCGATTAAAAGTAATCGAACAATTTCATTTAATTTTATTAATTCGATTGGACCAGTATTTGGTTTCAACGTGTTAAGACTCGAACCCCGTGAAAATTTTAAAAGTAAACAGCATAGGCATTGATTGCAATGTTGCCGGAGGCTCATATTTGAATGAAGAGCCAGTACATATTATTCACCAGTTTTTTCCAACTGTCCCAAGTGGGTATAAAATAGTTGAATCTCCACAAAATATACTATATTATCCTGTCAGCGTTAGAACAATTAACAACATCACAGTAAAAATCATTGATCAAACAAGGAGTCTTATAAATTTTCGAGGAGAAGAAGTAACCGTTACTTTACATATTAGAATAATTCAATAATTAAGATGGTTTTAAAATTCTTTCATCCATACTCCAGAGAAAACTATAAAAGAATTTCAACTACCAAAAAAAATATTAGTTTCCATAACCTGTTGGGGTAATAACATCTGAAAATAAAAAGTTTCTGACTTACCTTGGGTTTAAAGTATTAGTATAATGGAAGTTGTTCACGTAACTGGACATCCCTTTGAAGACAGTACCATTGAGCAATATCAGATTCACACATACCAACCTTACATACCTGGAAAGCTCAATTACAACGATGAAATTCGAATTCCTATTCAAGACTTGGATGCATTCACTTTACAAATAACGGAAGTGTACCAACCAAACTAAAATTTATTAATAATGGAGTAGCATTTTTATTTCGTGAATTACGCTATGAATTAAACCGATTCGTGATAGATTCTGTTAGAGATGTTGGACTTGTTTCTACAATTAAAAATTATCTATGTCTTAACGAGAATGATAGTATTTTGATGCAAAATGCTGGATGGTTTCCCAAAATGGAGGGTGAAACAATTCTAGTAGATTCAAACGGAAATTTTAATGTTTGCATACCTTTAAAATTATTGTCTGGCTTTTTCAAAGATTTTAAAAAAGTTATTGTGAATATGAAACAAGAATTGGTTTTAATTCGTTCTAGTGATGATAACGCTGCTCTAATCAGTGCTGATGAAACCGAAAAACCCAAAATAGAATTAAATAAAGTTTATTGGAATGTGCCACATGTTACTCCAAGTATAAGTCAACAAATTCGACTAAAGAAAATTGTACAAAGCAATACCGAACTTCCAATAAAATTTCGCTCATGGCAAATTATCGAATATGCGTCATTAAATAATTCTACCAGATATACATGGGCCGTTAAGACAAGTACCAAAATTGAGACCCCGAGAGATGTTATAATTGTATTTCAAAATGGTATGAAAAATAAAATTACCAAGGATATGAGTAAATTTGATCATTATAAACTAAAGAACATACGAATATTTTTGAATTCAGATAGATATCCATATCATGATTTAAATTTAGATTTTGATAGTAACAGATTTGCAACATTATATGAAATGTTTGCCAATTTTCAAGAAAGTTATTATCATCTTCAACCTAATCAACCCATTTTTAATCCTCAAGAGTTTAAAAATAAAGCTCCTATGGTGCATATTGATTGCTCACGACAAAAAGAAGTGTTACAATCTGGAAGTATTGTGTTGAGAATAGAATTTGAAACCGATGAAGCTACATCTACCGATGTCTCCGCCTATTGCCTTATATTACATGAAAAATAATTTTCATACGCCCCTCTAACAAAAACTGTTAAACAATACTAATGCGCATGTCTCAGTTATTTAGTATAAAACCGCCGTGTTTACAACCAACACGTCAATATGTTTCCTGAGAGCAGGCTGTTTCAAGAAAGGTTATAAAAATATTTAGAAAGCCTGTTAAAACTCAAACAAGACATTGAATTCTATGCACTTATAAAAAAAAAAAAAAAAATGCGACTAGTAGTTGATCTGCAAGGATTCAAAATGGAAAATAATAAGTTTGTGGTGAAGGAGTTTGCTTGTTACGATGGGGCTCGTATAAGTCACTACGTCTTCAAACCCCCATTTCCTTTAAGAATGCTGTCTCCTGATTTACATAAGCAAGCTGTTTGGTTGATGACAAACCACCACTTTATTGATTGGAATACTGGTTTCACTCCTGTACATCAGTTTCCAACCATAATAGATAAATTAACTAGGAATGCTGATATGGTTTTTGTTAAAGGAAGAGAAAAACTCAATTACTTGGAAAAATATTCCAAGGTACCTGTTTACGAATTTGATGAATATCCACCATTAGATTGCTCCACACCGAAATGTTTTTACCACAAAAATGATAAATGCGTTTGCACATTATCGAATGTATATTTTATATATGATAATTTTATAATGCATGAAAAATAAAAATACATAAAATTTTTTTGTTTTATTTCCAAACTTAGGAATAATATAAATAAAGGATGCTTTAACCTAAAAAATTAGTATGCTAAAGGATGTTGACCTCACATTTTATAATTTTGCAAGCTATCTTAATACAACAACCGTTTAATATCAGAGATGTGTATGTATGTTTTGATAGTAATGGATCTTTGGACGAAAGCTGGCCTTCAAAATGGATGCGAATGGAAATTTATACACCGAATAATGCAGCCACTTTAAAATCAGCGATACCATCAAATAGTACCATGTTTAAAATACGACTGGTAAAGGGAAATAGATCAACTCAAGACTCCAACTGGCAATCACTTTACAGTAACTGTTCGACTATATCAAAATGCGACTATACCAAAATAGATATATTAAATAGCATAACCCTATATTACATAACAATTTGTTCAACAATCTTTTTACTTATATTAATTAAAAGGTTGATTAAAAGGTTTATTCATATAAGCAAAAGTACATCCAAGACCATTAAATCAACTCAAGAAGTCTCCAATAATTTAATCTAAAAATACGACCCCCACTCTAATCACTGATATAAAAGGAGTTGATTTAGAAGAATATCGATTAGTCTTTGCTCCGTTCTTTTTAGCACTGGATCAAATATATTATAAAAATATGTCTAACTGTTGTTCCAAATGTTTGACTCATGAGTTGGTTAGTGCTCATACTAGTGGTAAAAGTTTGGACAAATTTACGGAGGAAGAACTTCAATATTTTCCTTTAAAATATTTAGTGCAGGAAGTTAGACCAATACAACTTGCTAAATTGCCAGAAGACTATCAACAAGATTTTGATCTTCAAACTGCACTACCCTGCTTTACCCATTATAATCGACCCGATTGGATGACACACGTTGATGGGCCGCCTACCTCTCAAGCAAGATGTCATCTGTGTAAATTAGTTCTTAAAATGTGTAACCCACATCCGATTGGAATGTAATAATATATTATAATTAAAATAAAGAAAAATAAAAACATAAATTGTGTATATTTTTTTATTATAAATAAGGATTTTTAAGATCTGGTATATTATAGAAATCATCTAAATCTAATAAATTTAAATCTTCATCAACCAATTCTTGGGCCGCATTGACTAAATCATCTAGTGTAACGCCATGTGCTTGTGGATTGATGAGTAAATGCCCCCACGCCAAGATATTGGCATCATGAGGTATAATGTATCGTTTGTCATCTTTTGATGATAAAGCTACTTTATTCTTCAATTCAGTATATATTGTATGTAATTTGGATATGAAAACATACATTTTTCTATAATCAACCCCACCATTTTCGACAATTTATCGGTCTTTACACAATAGGCCTTGGCGCCGGTTCCATAAAACGAGTGAATTGGAGCACCAGCCAACTCATCTTTCATTTTTCCAACGATTGATTTTGTCATAGGGACATTGTGTATATTCATCTCACTGTAGTTGGAAGTATCAAAATATTGAATGTTTTGTTTCATGTCGTCGTAAAAGTTGTGTGTTAAAATTACCAAAATTAATGAATCTGTATCAGTATAACATAATTTGGCTGCATCTCGTATATTATGGTTTTAGAAATGTCCAAAATTGAAAATCCAACGTATAGGGGTTTATCATAGTATACTTTTACTGTATTTAAATGGATTGCAACCAAGTTTTCAGTAAACACTGAACAAGTCTTAAATTCTGGTTTGGCTATTAAAGTTCTTGCACCAAGCGATCCTTTGATATTTTCCGAGTGGGATGATAGTTTTATATCTTTTCTTTTCTCGACATTCTCCATAGTTTTTCCAAATATTGCGTTAATTAGAAGTTTGAATAAGTCACGCTCAAACTCGTTCTTTGCTTGGTTTCTGAGAGATGTATTTAATTCGATATATTTTTTCAACCAAGGTGATTGAAGAAATTCCAACACTCTGTGAATCGTTTTTAGTTTTAATCCGTATTTTAAACACTGTTTCAAATTTCGGTAGTGTATGATATACCTGGTTTTATCGTATAAATTTGGAATTAACTTTGAATATTTGCTTTTTGGTGGTATGATGTTTTCCGGGCAGAATGGTAGATCGTTGTGTGCCTCATGTAGAGTTGCAGGATAATCCAAATCTACTTCCAGCACATAACCCTTAGGTGAATCATCTTCGATATTTGTGCAGTTAAAGTTCTCAGCAGGTATCCATTTAAAATCACCATAAGGAAGGTATTCGCTCATTGCTGCGCCATACATATTTGTTGCATCTAAATACTTAATATAGCTCTCTGGTTTTGATGGATCGAATGTTGGTAAGAATTTGTTGTTGGCCACTGCTTTCCTTTTGCTACATTGGGCCACTCCACCTCTTATCCCTTTCTTCAGGAGTTAATGGCGACATTGGTACAACATATTTTAAGTGTCTGTTATAGAGGTTGTGAACAGTTTGATCTAATTTCTCAATAAATACTTTTGCTGCATCAGGTCCCTGATATAATTCAAGTTTGGATAAGCCGTCATCATAAGTACATTTTACATAAAAAGCAAAAGAGTATGGTTCATGTTCACATACCTTGACTGTGAAAGATGTTGAATTTGAAGGCTCATTATGATCTACTGGTTTAAGGAGTGACTCGAAATCAGCATATATTATGAATGGCACTTCTAATTGTTATTCAAAGTTTATAAATTTTAAAATATTTTCCGGAATCATTTCACCACATTTGTTCTTACTCACTTCAGTAGTTGGTAATTTTGAGTATATATGGTGTAGCATTTAAAAATTAGCAGTCCATGTAAACAGGAATATTTATACTCAATAGTATAATATAGTACTAACCTGTTACACTATCTTCCCTTAATTTCAACTTTGGTAAACATTTATTAGAATCGTTACTAATTTTTTTGTAATAAACACCTGTTGGTATCCTATGAAAATGATTTAATTATACCATTCAAACCTTAATATCGATTGATAAGTCTTTGTACTTGTAAAATAATATATTTCTTACTATCCAAACCATCTCAATATTTTATGTCCTTAGATTTCCAGGTATAAATATGTTTATTTTGATTTTTAATAACTTAGGTTATGATTAATGCCAAATTGTTGTCGAAGGTCGAATCCTTAAGTTTGTTTACATTCTTCTTTCCCATTAATGAAAGTTCGGTCTTTTTCTTAGTGGTAATCCATTTAAATTAACTCACTACCTTTGATGTGTAAGGCCATTTAGGCCAGATTTTCTGTCTTTGAACGACAAACGTTCCTTTTGGCGTTGGATCGGCAATAGTGCAGGTCGAAGAGTCTTCGCGACTTTTTTATTCGTTGTGTCCATGGTTTTGATGATTCCCTTTTAAAAAAAAGGTATGTTAATTTATTTTCGCTAATTTGTAGCTTTTGGTAGAAATATTTTCGTGATGTTTTACCAATTTTATTTGTTCTTATTAGGGACGTTTCTGGACCTCCGATTTTTTGATGTCATCAGCCATCTTGTCGATGCCGGCTTTTGGTTTTTTTTGATGTTCTGAAACCCCCTTGTGCACCAATATCACTGGTGGCAGGATAGCAGTGCCGTGCGGGATCGTTTCATGAAGTACCAATTTTGATATACGTTCTGGAAATGAACAATATACGTTCTGGACATTCTGTAATGTTCTGATATTTTTTTGGATAATTTTCCACCTGTGAAACCCCTTTGTCTTACCGACAATCACTGGTAGCAGGATTGCAGTTCCTTTGGGATCGTTTCATGACGTTTTACCACTTCGTTCTTCTACAACTGTTAGTTGTAACCATGGGTTATGCCTGTTGAAACCAACTTTGTGAACTTCATTTTTTGGATTCAAGAACTTGAATCATTGTCCATCGTATTCGTTAATGTTGATCAGCGAGACCTTTTGAACATTCCTTTTTGGTGCTGAAGATTATGGAACATTTTCAGTGTAACTCACTACAGTGTACCAAGTAAGGTGTTTTTATTTAAAATTTCACTTTGGTTTTATTTCATTTAATTTTGAGTTTAATGTCACTTAGTTTTGACAAAATTTAAGCGGTTTAATAATAAATTTAACATTTATTTTACTTTTCAATTAAGAATTTAATTTTTCTAAATTTTACAATATGTATGTACAACATTCTTTCAATTACCTACTGTAAACTAAACATAGCTATGGTTGGGTCACCACAGTGGTGAAAATATAAATTTAACAATTTTAATATAGTTTGACATAATTTGTATTGTCAAAAATATACATTCGTTAGACGAATATGTCACTTGTATTACACCAAATGTTATATAAGGTGTAAGATTATTAAAATGTGTTGATGGTATACAACTATAGGATTCACTTATACACTCATATTGTACATTTCTATTTTCTATTTTATATTTTATTAAACATTTACACTTTTAGGTTTGTGTTTGATTTCTTATGCATATATTTACTAAAACATTCAAACTATTTATGTAAAATCTTTTTGTAATACTCTACTTTTCGGGGCTATGTAAAGTTACGTTTTGTTGTTTAAAAGTTTAATTATTAAGCCTCGTGGCGCCCACAATTTGACTTTAATTTTTCAATAATATCAAAAAGAATTCACGACCGCTCTACCGGTGAACAGCAGCCGTTCGCATAATGTCAACACAATCAACTTTTTCATTGTAAATAACATCATATAAAAAAGTGTTGCAATAGGTACAATCATTTTCCATATGGTTCTGCAATTTCTCCATACTTATAAAAGACTGCAAACAACCATCACAGAATAATATTCTAACATCACGTTTCGATTTCTGAGAGGATACTAGTCTAGATAAATCAGTGATGAGACAATAATGACTATTTCCATCTTTATCTGATATTAGTAACAGATTAACATAGGTCGCCTTCCGATCATTTGTGAAATGTAAAGGTCCCACAATTTCATAATAATTTCTACAATTTTTATAGAATGACTCGAGACCAAACACGTTCACAGAGATGTTATTCATTTTCTCAAATTTGGGAATATCTTTTAATTTCATTGGTAATTCGATGTCTGTAAAATCCAATAATATATCATAGTGGGGGTAGGATGTCGGTTTTGATGGATCGCCTTCTGCGGCAAAGATGGCTGCGTTAACACTCCAAGGGAAACAGGCGTTGTCATTATTCGTAATATTTAACATAGCATTTTTTTTCGATATCTGCTGAGGTAGTTTTATGTACGAAGAGGCCGAAATGCTGGTATACCGATTAATGTTGACATCAAGAGACATGATTTCTTGCAAACTCCAATTTGAATCCTTTTCTTGGAATTCTGACGCTTGTGTAGTTATTTCATCTTTAAAATCTTCAAAAATTTCATCAAGATTACTGGAAATAGTGACTACTTTGTTGGCTGTATTCATTGATTTGATAACGGATAACTCCTTATCAGGTTTAACATAAAGCCCAAAAATCTCAAAGTTTATTTTAAGTGTTGTGTGGAGAAGTAAATATCTATTCAAAATACTCAAAACTTTTGGTTTGACTTCATTAAGGAACTCCGAGTAATCAATCTTCTTTTGTCGCGCTGGAAAATCTGTATGAAGAAATTCTATTCTTGAATGCATGAGATAGTTTACTAATACCATCCCCTAATACTTCAACACCGATAGGTCTTAGTCGTTTCTTAGGAATTGAGCAAAGATAATTATTCTCACAATCATTAAGTTGATGACGGCGTAGAGTATAAGCCCTCGAAAACTGTTTTCCGCACTTAAAGCACTGCATTGTTCCGCGTTACAAGAAGAGATCGCGTAAATCTTTTCAAACTGAGAATGTATCCACTGTGCTTCCCATATATACTAAAATAAAAGGATCACGTGACCCCCAGATGCGCGTTAAACTATCCGTCGACGCCAGATGGTCGCCATATGGTCGAAAGTTCGTTAAATAATATTCTCACGTTCTAAAATAAGATGTGATGCGGGTAGCAGATGGTCACTAATTGCTGCAAAACAGATGGTCTCGAAGCGTGGGAAAGTTCGTTAAATAATATTCTCACGTTCTAAAATTAGAAGCAGATGTTCACCAGGTTGCCGGAAGTGCACATTTGTACTGTCATTACCCCGTTGACGCCAGATGTTCGCCAGATGGTCGCCAGATGTGACATGTGGCCGGAAGTGCACATTTGTACTGTCATTACCCCTTTGATGCCAGATGGTCGTCATATGGTCGCCAGATGTTCACCAGGTGGCCGGAAGTGCACATTTGCACTGTCATTTACCCTCTAATACTGCTTTTGCAGCTGTTGTGGTCGGCATGGCTCTTTGTTGAGACTGATCGCCGTTTAGTGACATTTTATTAAAATTATTTAGTAAACTTTCGACAATAGACATGCAGTATACAAAAATATAGTTTCTCTTTTATTAGAGAAAAATGAGAACATGTTAGTTGTTTCTTTTAAAATTAATTATTTGTAAAATACAGAAATGCAATAACTCTTCTTATAGTTTAGAAATAAGAAATTGCTTACCGTTTTTAATTTAATTTAATATAATATTTTGAAAAATACAGATAATGCAATATCTCTTTCTATTTGTAGAAAATAAGAAGTTGCTAGTATTTAATTTTTATTACCCGTTAGTAATATGAAAATTATATATTTCCCAGAATTACTACGCTTATACAAGGAACAAACGAAAATACACAGTAAGAAAAAAAATTCAAAATAGAAATATTAGGAATGGATAAATGAAAGGAACTTACTCAGGGCTTCTTCTCGTTCTTTGAGGATAAATGGTTGAAACCAAAGCTTCTTGCTTCCTTCCAATCCTACTGACTGCGCCAATTAAAGGTTTCTTTCTTGCGAAACTGTTTTTAAAAACCCTTTTTCTAATTTGTTACAATTATTTAACTAACTTAGATTTTACTAAAGACTTAACAGCTTAGAGTGAGTAAATGAACTGAACTAAAATATTGTGATTTCGGTATTTATAACAAAGAGGGTCGTTAAGATTAACAGCATTAGATACATTAGCGGGTGGGCTAGAAGGCTCAACATCCATTTCGGTTCCTTTGGGGTGTCTAGAAATACTTATATAATTTAATCAAACAACCGGAAGTAACAGTTGCTATAAGTGATGAAGTCATTATTGAAGAAGATGGCGATAAATGTTTATACATATAATTTTTATACATTATAGTGTAATTTCGAATCATTAAAATTTTCAAAAACTTTTGCCATTGTTGCCAGATTTATCAAGAAGTATTTTATTATGAAAAAACATAATATAAAATTTGTAGAACATAGAATTTTCTACACATTTTGTCACTACATTTTTTTTGAATTCCCCATAGTTTCGCCGCTAGAGGGCGTGAAAAAATGTATATATACATTTGCGACATTTTTAGATTTTGAGACAAAATGACAAATTTTTATAAAAAATTACATAAAATCAGAATTGTAGAACATAAAATTTTCAACAAATTTTGTCATTACCTTTTTTTCGAGTTCCACGTAGTTTCGCCGCTACTTTTTATTTTAATTTTTAAGCAATTTTTATCTTTAATAAAAATTATTATTTTTTAGTTAAATTTTAATATTGAAAATTAAAAAAAAAAATCTTTAAATTTGTAATAATTAATTTTATAAGCATAATTTTTTGCAAAATTTTATTACAAAAATTGTGGAATTTTTTAAAAATTGGCTAAGAAACATTTAAAATTGTATAACCATTTTAAAGTAAATGGGCTACATTCACAGGTCGGAATTTTAACATAATGGCCTACAAACCTCGTTAAATGAAGAGCATACTGATAAGTATTCCCGTTACTTCCCATAATAAGCATATTTCAAAATAATGCCTTTCTAATTTTAAAAATTTAAGATCCTGCCCTCCTTAATATCTAATCACGGAAAAGCGCGGCAGTGCCATGTTGCCAAGTCTAGTCATTCAAGTTACGTTCATTTGCCTTATCGTTTTGTTTGTAAACATCGACGCCGCATTTGTGTGACATTCTGTGTTAAAATTAAAAATAAGGTTAAATTATTATACTGCCACTTCTGTCAATGTTATTATTAGTTCTGTCGCAGAAAGATGATAAAGATATTCAAATATTTTCTACTGGGATAGAAAAGATAACAATAAAAGTTATTGAAATGGGTTTTTCACCATTCTAAAAATAATACAAAACTCTATATTTAAAATGTATTTAAAATAAAGAATTTTTTTTAATTTTTTGTAATTTCGTTTTATCAATTAGCAAAAATACATAAAGAAAGCAAATAGCATATCCGAAAAGGATCCAAAAGTACTATGTGCGTAAATTATTTCATAATTTTAACATAGTATTTGTAAAAGTTATAGCAAAAAATGAAAAAAGTTTAAACAATGGGGAGTTCAACAAAAATATAACCTCACGTTTTTTCTTTATTAAAAGTTAGAATTGATCAAATAAAACCCATTGAGTTTAATTATCTACCGTAATTTGAACTAGATTTTTGAATAAATTACTTTAAAAATTCAAAATTTCTAATTATTTGAATATGCCGCCATTACGATCGTGACTTATGTGCAATGAAGTTATCGTCAAGTCATTAACTGAAACTGTATAAAGAAGAGAATACGAATGATTAACAGCTGTTAAATCTCACTGATACAGACAAAGATGGAGAAAACCATTATATGATAATTGGATAAAGATGAAAACTTGAACCTATTCACTCTGAATTCGCATTCAAAATCGAGATAGATAAATAGATATTAGATTCCGCTGTTAGATACAGAAAACGACTATTTTAACGAGATCAGGTAATAATTTGCTGTTTGGTACATAAGTGCTGGGCACAAGCGTTCCTTATTAAGTGAAAGGTCAGTAGATCAGGTAAACCATTACATACTACTATAAGTATAGGGAATTCAAAGTGTTAGAGAGAGAGGTATAGGAAATTCAGCGTGTAATTAAGAGACGCAGGTAAAAATGGCAGCACGTGGCATACTTTAAATATTAGGATAAAAAATGGCTGCTGACTTAAAATATAGTACTCTACATAACTCTGTAGATGTAGTACTGCCGCTAACAAACAGATGGCGATACTAGCCATATTTTTGTAGCCATTTTTAATCCACAATATGATATATTGTAATAGTATGCCATATTTTGTTAAAAAATTAAATATACCTAATAGACATTGACAATACATACAAATTAAATCTAATTTATTTTAAATTAAGTTTATCTAATATCTAATATTATTTATAGAAAGAAACGATAATATTAAACTTATCAATTTTATTTAAACATAAGAAAAATAACAAACTAAAGAAAACTAAAATAAATATATTGTAAAAAATAATTTGTAAAGTTTATTCTCCACAAAACAGTTAACAACTTTAACCAAAAAGAAGTTTTGATTGTAAAAAAAAAAATATGAACTGACATTTATTAAAAATTAAAATGATAAAAGACCAAAAAATTTAGGAAGAAGAAAAAATTGTTTTAAAAAGAAAGTAGGCAGGTTTTAGGGATGAAGAAGCTCTCTTTTTGACGGGACTAGGAGGAGATGGTTGATCTGTCAATGAAAAATAAGAAAAATATTATTTCAATTAGTTTGTGGGGAGAAAACTAGTGAAACATTTACCTGTACTCATTATTTACCCGCATACACATCCCTTTGGTATTCCACGAGAATTTGTAAGTCAAATTTTGGATTTATATTTATTTATACGAATGACCAGTTGGACTAATGGCGGTCATCATCTGCCGTCAATTCCCCAAACATGGTTAAGACTTTTAAAATCCGGACACGACGAATTAGAATAAGTGATAATCTATAAATAAAAAAACAATCAGATCTTGTATACCAAATATAAACTAAATAAGTGCTTTTAACATTTATGGAACTTTTTTTATTATTTAGTTATACCAGAAGAGAAACAGTACTTACGTGTTATATAATAGTTTGTTCATTTTTACTTTGCTGGTTTGGCGTCAATATTAGGTTAGGTTTTCTGTAATTTAGTTTTCTATAGTTGATTTTTTTATGTTTGATCGTTTATTTAATAATTCATATGGTGAAAATTTATAAAAAAAAACTTGTCACAAAATTATATTTATCGTTCTATTGTAATAAATAATGTGTTTTGAAATCGTTACTATTGACTTTCTTCTAGTAAAATTGTTAAAAAGAAATCTACCATTTATTTCTTAATGACATCTAGTGAGAAAGCTATCAAAGAGTTAAGACGTCAAAAGAGGTTCGAACATCATTATACCCTGAGATATTCGTTTTTTCCAATAGATGGCGCCCACAATTAAAATACATGACACATTAATGTAGAAGTTAAAACAAAATATTTCTATTCTATTTGGAACATACTTTTTAGAATAAAAAAGAGATAAAGGAATAAAACAATATAAATAAATTTAGTACAATTTGACAATTAATTATTACAAATTGGCGTTCTTAAATTTATTAGTAGTTATAAATTATTACAATATCTTCGTAATTAATGAACCGATTTGGGTGGGTCAACCGGAATTATATTTGAAATATAACATAAAATAATAAATGTCAAAAGATACTGTGCAGAAGAAACGTCAAAAGGGCCTTAGCTTATATCTCCGTTACTATAGGTCCGATTTAAACGCGGGAAACGGCATTGTATTTTAAATGTGACGTATAAAAAATGCGAAACGAAAAAACATGCGCAATAAAAAAGCCAAAAGGACCGTAGTGAATATCTCCGTTACTATTGGGCCATTTTTTTTGGAAAAAACGGACCTGTATTCGCAATGTGTTTTATAATTAATACGGAGCGAAAAACATGCGCAATAGCAAAGTCATAAAGTCCTTAGCGTCTATCTTTGTTATAAGTAACCCATTTTTAATGTGGAAAAACACCCCTATGTGGAAAACACCCCTATATGGTAAATGCGACGAAGAATAGATGTGTAAAGTTACTTCGCGCGATCAATGACAAAAAAGGCGTTAAATCTTAATTTTTCATTATTATTCATTTATCATTGAAATTTTTATAATATTTAATTTCTAATGTGTTTTTGCGATAAGAATGTTCGCTGTTATTTGTGATAAGAACAGGAAACGACATCCGTTGCAAACAGACGTGATAAAAAATGAATGAAATTATAACATAGGCGGAGAGGTATATACAAAATAATATTTATTGCATTGAGGGCTTATAAGTAATATAGATTTAATAGAATTTGTCAGTTGTATGATGGCATCGGCAGAACACGCACGTAAATTGGAGGAATTTGGTGAGAAAGTTTGAAAATTATATCAAGACATAATTATTTACGAAGATAAAAGTGAAACGATTAAGCAATTAGATCGTTTGTCTATAAGTTCTGCGAGGGATAAAGTATTTGAAAATCGTCAATTACCGCTGGCTCAATATTCACTAAGACGAATTCAGCCTACAAAATGGCCGCATTGAAAATGTCTTTCATGATTCTAACAGCAGTGTTAAACAATATGCTTTCCGCTAACGTCCCTATTGGAATAAAACATATAGCCGTATGTTTTAAGGAGGGATTTGAGTGCCAACGTTCAGAATGGCAGATGATGTCTTTAAATAAAGTCAATGACGGAAAGTTCGCAGTGTTTTCAATAAATGTACCAACTAATCAAACAACGTACAAGTTGAAGCTCGTATTTCAAGATGGGACCGAGGGTGACGTTGAGACGTGGCAACACATCCCAACAGCTGAAGTCGATTTAAGAAGTATTGGTATTGAAGCAGCCCAGTTATCATTATGGAATAATAATAAAGTCATTCAAAATGAACTGTACAAAATATTTTCAATGTTATGTGCGATATTATCGGCACTTTCTGTTCTATTGATAAAAATTGTCATAAAAAAATGTAAAAAATCGAGTTTCTTTAACAAAATAAATGAATAAAAATATACGGGGTGTTTCAGTAAAACTTATATTTAAATAAACATTTTTTTATTTGAAAAAGTACATTATCTAGGTAAAATAATATAATACAACCAATTATGTAACATATTAACGTTGCGTTCAGCACACAGAAATTTTCCAGATGCATGGTTTAGACACGGCGTATGACAAGATTCAAATCTCCTTGTTTGACAGAGAAATCCATCATATTTTGCGACATTATAAACGGCGGGATGCGGGGTACTTACTAACTGTTGGCATTTCTGCCGTAAAAAATCCTCCTTTTGATTTCCTCTAACGTAAATACAGTGTGCAGCATATAGCAAATATTTTTCCAATATATCGTTAATTTCCGTATACTCGATGTTACCTGAGCTATAGTTTATTCCATGAATATATTTCTCTGCATGTCTAACTGTTTTCTTATCACGTATACTTAAATTAGCGTAGGGTATTGCAGGCTTGAATAGAAAATTACAAACACGGGATCCGATTTGAATTGACATCTCCTTTGGATAGAAACTGCCCTCAATATCGAACCCTTGGATATCACAGAGTGCTATTCTCATCGTGGCAAACGATCATCTACTGCCATTTCCTAAGTGATATCTAATTTAAACTTTTCAGTACTTCAGAGAGGGGGAAGTACTCCATAAACAGTCGTGAATTATAATACATTAAGCTTTAGTATTAGCGGGAAATCCAGAATCAGCTTCGATATCCAGTCTCACATCAATAGTAGATGATTTCATGGTTTCTTCTTGCTTGGAACAATCAATGACGAACAAAGAACGGTTTCTAAATGCAACATAGTCCAAAAGGCAACTCTTCGAAGCAGAATTTGAATAACTAGTTTGAAAGTCGCTATAGTTAAAATGAGCTTCAGCAAAGTGATTGTTTGCAAAGTCCAACTGCGTACGTTCGTTGGGATATTATTCACCATTCAATGATACTTGAATGCTAGCAGTACTCACGTGGTCAAACAAAGTCGGATCTGCCCCAGCAGCATCACGTTTATTAGTTTGAAAACATACGATAATGAAACGGGGTCTTTCGATTGCGGTGCTAGTTTTTACTGCCCAGATTTCTCTTCTCGGAATTAGTATCGGTTTGTCAGTTTGAATAGCGTTCAAAAGTTGTTCTTTCACATCATAATTCGGGTAAATGTGTTTGATTTCCAGCTCGATGCTTTGAATTACGATATTTACGGTGGTAGTCGTTGCTACCGTACTACCAACATTTTTCTCCTTTACAATAATGCAATAGTTATCGTTTCTAGCTCTTACAAATCTAAGTGTTTGCCTGTCGCACGTAATTATGGGGTAGTCGTTGAAAATGTTGAAAATATGTTTAAGCGGCATCAACAAGCTGAAAGACTTGCCATGAGCGGCGAGGATAGCTGCTGAAGGATAGTTCCAACCGGCGATAGCCATATGATTTGAGTCTTCTTTAGCGTAACAAGTGTAAGCTCGAACAGCACTTATAATTCCAGGATCGCGTACTGTTTAAACTTCTCTAGCGGATTCGCTGTACGTGCAAGAGTCGAAAAGGAAAGCTCCAAAATTGGATGCTAAAGATACATATCCTCCGCCGGTTATTTCCAATTTTCCTCTAAAAGCCAGCAGCGACTGGTTCATAGCAAAGAACGAGTCGACTTGGTTGATACTAAATTCCACAACATCGTTGCAATTGAATGACTTTACGAACGGTGTATATGACCTATACTCTGTCTTACGAATAGACTCATCAAATGTTGGGGATCGATACAGATCAAACATCGGAGAAGTATGTGCTTCATCAGTTTTTCTTCCTTTGTACATAGTTATGGTTGATGACATGATATCCAAATGAACGGAGAAACAATATATTTGCTGCAGTTAGATGTTGACGCTTAGGAGCTTAAGACAACACTGAAGACTTGGAAGCAATTCTATATTTTATAACTAGTCCCATCGGCTCCTTGCTCTCAATTCCAACACAAGAGTACTAGTTTCACCTCGAAAGTTTCCGGGATAACCTTCTTGATCTAAAACCAACACTGTAATGTTGGTTATTTGTCGTTGTGGTATAACTGGTTAGTATAGCAAATTTGAAGGTGTTTCGTCGATAGCGTAGCCAGGATCGACTTTTACAGCAAATTTGTAGATCGTATGTGCAGGTCTGTCTCCATCAAAGGCTCCTGACGTAATGTTGGCATCAAAGTGTATGGTTGATACTTTTATAATGTTTACAGGCAAGTCCGATGAATGTATTATGCCAGGATTAAGATTTTTTCCCGAAAATCCCAATACATGTCCAATTTTATTTGACTTTTTAAACGTTATTTTATAATATTTGCTAAAGATTTCGCATTGCAGCGTATTATTGTTCGTTCGTATAAATGCTTCTATATCGGTAATTTCGTAGCATCCCATAGGAAACTCGATGACTTTCAATTTGATAGGTATGGAATTGTATGAATGAAAAGATCTAAGTGCAAATTCATAATCTGTTTTCGGGTCCAACACTATTGGCGCAGAAGGACGAACAGTAAAGACGTGAGTATTACTTGTAACCTTTCAATTCCCCCTAAAGTGCAATAACTTAGAGGCAGCCAAATTTAAAAATAAATCTAATAAACAAAAGGTCACATGAGTTCGGCCGTCTGATGGACAACCTTATAGGTTCCGGTTTCACTGCAGTGGAGATGGGAGTGAGTCAACAACTAATTATTAGTTAAGAGAAATTATATAAAAGGGCGCCAGTTAAGTTTACATGAGCCAACCTAGTCAAATATCCCTAGTAAACCTAACAAAGATCATGATAAGAATAAAACAGTCCTTACTCACGTTACAAATTTATTAAAATAACAACCAAAATTTCTAGATGAATTGGACACTATAACTTACTTGGCAAGCCACAAGTAGTGCGAAGGTAATAAACAATTAAGCATGGTATTGATACAGTTTAACATAAATTTCTACACATTAACATAGGTGACAAATAAGCCTTAAACGATATAATAGTACAATAGACAATTACTGTCTGCGCTGGTACCAGGGCTTACATCAAATTCTTATAATATATAGGAAAATAAATCTTATAATCCACACTTTACCGCAACAAATATATCATAAAATAAATTTTTCATCAGAGCTGAAGGCTCATGGCGCTTGTTGACGATAAATTTTAAGTAAACATTTATGTAAATTTTACAAGTGAGTTATGTGAGTATGTTTTACTAAAAACAAAGTATAAGGATTCCAATAAGACAGAAAATATCAGAATAAATAAAAATTAAACCACTTATCGTAGACAGAAAATATGAAAGTAAATAAAAATTAAAACACTTATCGTTTCCTCCTTCGTGGGGGTGGTGGAGAACTACTCTCTGAGCAGCTGGTTTTCTATCGAGGAGAATTCCAGGATGAATGTCTCTTCCCAGAGACAGATGTAACTAACGGTGTCCTTCCAACCGTCAATCCGCCAAACACTGAAGGTAAAAACAGGACTTTAAACAGATATACTTCACATGGATCAAGATAGTGGTCCAAGGCTGAAGTCCAGTTGTTTCCACAAAAATAGCCAAACAATAAAAACCCTAAAAACACAAACCCAGATTATAATCTGAACCGTACTTAAAAAATATTGCCTCTCTGGCAAAACAAAACCCCGTGGTTCACAAAATAATCCTAAAGAGAAAAAAAAATATCAAACAAAAGCCTACTATCATTACTTAATAGCACTAACGCTTATGCGTTAAAATCATAAAGCAATTATACCAAAAAGTATGACATAACCTGATATAAAAAAATAAAATAAAAACAAGATTAATTTATCAGAATGAAAAATACGTGGATAATAAAATGTACATACCTCCTTTTGGGAAGGGTTTTCCAAACCAGAGTGTCAGAAAAAGGTAAATAAATCCCCCAACAAGGGTTAACGCTTCAAGGCCTCCAAAATCCAACTTCCACCAAGAAATAACCAAAAATATTAGGCCCACCAAATGCAGCGTTACTAACTGAAATCCATTTATTATCCCTACTAGAGGATGGCGAGATTACCACTATAAAATGGATTTTCACTATCACGTTTTTGACAGCTCCGCGAGACACAAGTACCGGCAAAAGCCCTCCTGAGATGTCTGCCTCTCAAAGACGACGAACCAGACATATGACACAAAACGGACAGTTGCCAACTGTCGACTAAAAACAGCTAACTGATCCTCCCAAAAATATGTCCACAATAAAATCGACGAAAATAAGTCAAAATAAAAATTCTAATTGACCCGGAAAAAGAATTCCAAAATTTCCAAGATTACCACTAAAAACAAAACTGAAAAATGTATACGCCAAAGATTAACCTGTGTGCAAAATCGGATAGCTGTCTTACAACACCAGACTTTCGAATAATAAATTCAAGGTCAATTCTCAGCTGTAGCAATAACAACAAAATATATTAAAGTTAACCTACAAAACAATAATAACTAAAATCGAAATAGGTAATCAAAAATAAATGGTAAAAGGAGAGTGGAATAAAATGTGTAAATATACGTCATTATAGACGTTCAAAAATATGGATAATTGTCACTGAAGACAACTACTGGCACCGCTATTTAAGAAGTCCTAAACCAGGGTCTTCAAAAAGGAAAGTCGAATGCACGTAGCTAAGAACTTGATTCATAGAGATAAACAAGGTTAGTTGTACAATTTAACAATGTTTTAGCAAGAATTCACGGTTAATGTTTTAAAAATAATGTGCGCTGAAATTCGACCGTCACATACAGTTTACTCTCAACAAGTGCGACATGATGAATGAAACAAGTAAAGCGACGTACAATCATTTATTCAATTATTTTTTTAAAGCTAATTTACAAAAACAGCAATCTACTTGAGCATCAGCAGGCCCATCCCAGTGTGTCATCCAATCAGGTCTATTGTAGTGAACATAACATGGAAGCCATATTTGAAGATCAAAGTTTGACGTGTATTCTGCGGGCAGTTTGTGCCATATACGCAATAGTTCTCCAGGTCTCACATTTTTTATTAAATATTCCAGCGGGATATGCTTCAACTCATCTGATGTAAATTCCGAAAATGTTTTATTATCAGTCAGATGCAACATTATGACTTGAACGCCCCTATTATTCGCCATTATTGTATAAAAATTTCAAACACAATTTTCCACAATTAGCTTGATTGTACGTTTGATATGGATCGTTGTTGTAGAAAATTTTCACATTCTCTAAATAGCATACAAGTTCTCTCGGCGGTTTCAAGTTACCAAATGAATCAAAGCAGTCCACGTGATCGTTTATCTTCTTGTAGGCCACCCAATGAGTACCACTATTGTCAGAGGTATCCAAATTTACAATACCACATTCTAGTTTACGGGGACTCGAAGGTAAAATGCGGTATTTTGAGTTTTTGACGTAACGTGTTAGTTCGAAATCGTACAACGGCCTATTGGGCAGCGTTATCAGTTTTTTTGCTTTTTCAGAAATAGGCCAAAGCCTTCTTTAGCGTTTTTTCGCAAGTAAAGTCCTTTACCAACGGCTTCCATTGCTTTGTAATGACGTTGATCTTCGTCGAGCTTCTTTTGAGCGTTATTAGCATCAATAGCTGTTTTCGCAATTACACTTGCTCCGCCTGCAAGACTGCCGAGTGCTCCAAGCGCAGTAAAAATCGGTATTAGAGGCAGAATTCCACCAGATTTGGCAATCGGAATAATTCTCGGAACTTTAACACGGCGACGGCCACCAACCTTTTTCACAGCAAGTCTTGCTACCTTCAATGCATTCGAAGCAGACTTTGTTACAGTTGATGACGGTTTATAGGACTTTGCAATTTTCTGAAGGATCCCACGTTGAAAAGAAACAGAAGGCTTTTTGACTCCCATTCCAAATTAGCGTTTACCCTTCATTCCAGTGGTAACGAACCAGGCAGCACTTTTTTCACCAACTAAAGCGTCTTTGGACTTTAATCGTTCCCAAGCAGCGTTTTCAAGTATCTGATAGGCTTTATGACGTTCCACTAAAGATTTGGTCTGCGAATAAGCAATGTCGTATTGTTTACAAGCAGCGTCTGACGGATTAATGCCAGGATCTCCGCGTGCAAGTCGCTTAAGTAGATTTGTACCTGGTCCACAATATTGATAGCCAGGAATATGTAACTCGACTGGCAGTTTATTGATGATGGAATTAAAGACACCTTCACCCTGATCCACCTACATGAAGACTGATGATGAGATGTTGCGTCATCTATATTTATAATCTGACATTTCTTTCTCGAACGACACGAGATGAAGGTCGTTCAACAATAACAGACGCTACCCATCGTCAACTTGGACTTTACACCAAGTAAACATAGTAAACATGGTAAATTGCTACAGGATTCGTTTCGCGCCATTATATGTGGACCTTCTGGATGCGGAAAAACGAACGTTATGCTCTTCGATCCCAAGGGCGCTAAATCTAAAAATGTGTACGTTTACTCAAAGTCTCTATACCAGCCAAAATATCAACTACTTCAAGAAGTGATTTTCAGTGCTGAATGTGTTGTGTACTATCATCCCTTTAAAGACAACGAAGAAATTGTAAGTCCCAATAAAGCTAAAAATAACTCTATATTCATATTTGATGATGTTGCCTGCGATGGTCAGCAGAAAATTCGAGAATTTTACTCAATGTGCCGGCATAAATATATTGATGCAGCATATCTTTGTCAGACTTACTCCAAAGTACCAAAACAGCTAATACGTGACAACTGCAACATCATAGTCCTATTTAAACAGGATGAAATTAACCTAAAACATATATTTGATGAACATGTATCTCCTGATGTTACCTTTGAAGAATTCAAGAAAATGTGTGCAGAGTGTTGGCTCGAACGCTATGGTACGTTAGTTATTATTAAAGACTTTCTACTTGGTCATGGGCGATACAGAGTAGGCTTTGATAAATATATAAAATTGTAGAGCATATCATCATTCGACATCATGCTGGCAAAGAATCAAGTAGCTGTAGCTACTCATAAGAGAAAAATCGCAGAACTTGCCCTGTCTATACGGAACAAGTATCTGGCATTAAAATTGAACAAAACGGAACAAGATGAATCCATTAGGAAACTGTTCAAGCCAATATCTGAACCTCTTCAAAAAATTGTAAAAACTTCGCCAAATTACTCCGCCAAAAAAGAAGAGGAAGAAGTAAAAAATGAACCGAAAATAGAAGGTCACGAATTGTCATCCATTACGTCGCATTTTAAACCTCAAAAAACTTCATCACCTAACAAAGCCAATTTTATTTCATTGGAAAATGTAGCCCAAGCGAACAGCGACAACACCGAACAGTTTAGTGAAATTGATGAAGCCACTGTAACCTCCAAACCCGGAGTTACATGTGTATGGGTTGTCGATCTCAACCGTTAAGCCTTCGGTGTCACTCTGTAGTGGAGATGGGAGTGGGTCAAATATGATCGAATAAAACTGGGCGCCAAGCCGTTATACCTTCTTCTGAATTCCAATTCAAATTTACCTTTCAAACGGCTAAACTAGGTAAATCAAAGACAATACATTCCAATACACACGAAGATTTATTTGAAAGTAATGGGTCTTCGGTGAGTAACACAGTAAAAAAAAAAATAATAATGGTAGCACACAAATTCAAAGTATAATTAAGTATATATAAATGTAACACACACTAGCACAAAAAAAAATGAACAGAGTTGATTCACTTAAGTTGTCAATTCCAAAAAAAAAAACGTGAACAAAATACGAGTGAAATTCTTGTACCACAAAAAAAATAAAATAAATGGTTATATATCTTTAGAGCGCCCACAGCGGAGATTAAAAATACGATTAAAGTGTTTTCAACTAGGCGCGGCGATTTTGGTACCAAAAGCGACGTAGAGGTATCTAAATAAAGTAAGTCCCTTCTTGGGAGCATACGATGGAAAAATATAAAGTTAATTTCCGCTTTACAGTAACCAATCAGAAATAATATAAGCCTGAAGTGACTATTAAATTACAATGATATATCACTTTAAAATAAAATAACAATAGATCAATTTACAAAACCCTCCCCATTGACGTGAATCTAATGTTTTATGTGCTTACCGAAATAATAAAATTTATATATAAAAACCAAAATAGTAGTGAAATATTTAAACTCTTAAAACTAAGACTTAGCTGAACACAACACAGCCGCGTAGATTACACACTCTAGTTTCTTCGTAGAAAGCTCGATACCAGTAAGCTTGCACTGATGATCTGTCACTGAACAGCTGGATACTAAAAGTCTTATAGGTAAGGACTGGTACTAGAAATCTTATAGGAAAAGCCTGGTACTAAATAAACTGGGTTTCAACCGCCTGGTACTAGACAACTGGTACTAACCGTCTGGTACTAGAAAACTGGGTTTCAACCGCCTGATACTTTTGTACAAAAAGGGTTAAAATCCTGAGTTATAACAAACCAAAATACCAAATAACTCAAAAGTGGAGGAGTAGGTTGACCACGATGTAATACTAGGGTCGCTATTCCAATAAATCCGACTTCAAAAGCCGCTGTGCAATATGGCCATCACAACAGGAGCGGAAAATCGAGGGGAAATCCTTCCGACGAAGATGATATCACAAAACATAAAATATACCCCGATTTCTCCAGGAATGCTCTTTTAAGTTTTTCCAACTACTTAACTCTTGCCAAAAACCATCAAAAGTCTTTCACGCCCTCCTTCTGCAAAATCACCTCTTTTCCCATCCAACAGATTACGACCAATCACAGACCGTCTCACGGTCAAGTGACCCAATTCGGCTAATCAAAACACAAGATAAACCGCGCGTCACGTCCGGTATCAGGACGTATCAAGAACTCTACCACGTTCGAAAATGTCACCCGAGAGGAGCATGTCCTCCCTATCGAATAGTAACGACCAACAGCACACGCGCCACGGGATACGCCGTAATACATGTCCACTCGACAACACGGTTCTCTAGAGAACCGATAATCAAACCACGAACGAATAACGAGCGACAAGTATTTACCCTAGGTTCACATGAGAACAAACCGAACGCACCCGTGACGTACTAACGACAGATGACAAGCCAAATGTCCGATTGAAATTAACCTCTAAGAAATGTCACTTCAAGAATAGACAAATGCCCGATACGGAAATAAATTATTATTATCTACGCCACGCTAACCCGCATTAATATAAACCAGCCTAGAAATTACCAGAGAATAGTCGTGACTGGATGACAAGTCAACAATACGATCTAAGGAGCAAAATAGGGAATAACATCCAAGTATAAACATAGGTTAACATTAGCCAATGATTCACTGAGGAAACGGAGAAATATAAGAGAATGGGACTCTCAATTTAAGGTAGGAATATACTTAAATATCTAAGGGTTTTAAAGAATGAGAATTTAGTCTTCTAATAACAGAAAAATTGTGTTATTTTTAGGAAGTCATTCGATAAGCACATAAGTTGAAATATACGTATCTCTGAGGAATAAAAACGTCGTACAGTGCTGAAAGGAAATGAAAACCACAAATATTTATCCCCAATTGCATACAAGGTAGCGTAGAAAACAAAATTCACCTATACAAGGGTTAACAAAAAGGTATTTGTCTTATCACAAAAACTGGACCGTTACACCACTACTTCCCAACAACCGTTAGCTGCAGAAGCAATTAACGACTATCTAGAGCAGTATCCTTCAGGGACTCGACAACTAGTTCAAGACTACTGGTAAAATAATGACAGAATCGACAGTGTACGAAGCAGAAAACGATTGGTGGTTTTTGGGCAACAAACGTATAGATTTTGATGCTCAAAATGGAAGAATAAATGTACGTGATGGCAATCAGTGGAACTGGGTCACGGGAACTCCAGGCTTGTATGAATTAATTTTTTATGATGATCCTGTTTTTGCTGCAGATGACTTAAACGCTTATAAAGCTGTTCTAGAAGCAACGAGCGTTCATCGAAATAGTAAAGGACATTTGAATGGTACACAAAAATCAAAATATATGGAAATTATCCGAGCTCTGTTAGATTCTCGAGAAGGTGCAGGATTATCGAAACCAGCAGCAACACGATGCGATTTGATTTACAATGAAAAACCTATAGAATACGTCCTAATGAATTGATCAATCGTTTAAAGTTGTTAGTTGCTTCGAAACATGCTGGAAATACTTCACAAGATAATGAAATCACAGCAATTACTAATGAGCTGCGAGAAGCCAATATAATAGAGTAACTTGGTTCCAGAAATGTCATTTGCAAGATGAGTCTCGATAAATTCGGACGTCGTTTCGGGAAACACAAAGCAGTTCCATATAATCGTATACCTCCAAAATTAGCACTTCCTCATATTTCCGATGGAATTGTTGACTTTGAAAATGTAAAGGTATGCAACATAAAGGAACCGATAATTGATTCAGATGCTGCAACGAAAAAATACGTTGACGAATATTAACAATGAAATGAAACATCGCATTGAAAATGTATCGGAAAAAATTGAGCAAATATCGCAGATCATCCTACGACAAGTAAAGACCTAACAACAAAAATATACGTAGACGACTCCATAGTACGAGCGAAAGAGTTTTTAAGAAGGGAATTTAAACAAATTTACGATCCGATTAATACAGCATTATTAAATATTGAGCAGAGTTTACGTGAAAAAGCCCAAATTTCGGACGTTAATGTATTGAAAACAGAGCTAACAAATGACTCGCAGCAAACGGCGACCAGAGTACTTTCCGACATTGATGATTTAAGGAAAAAGCTAATAATCGAATTAAAAAACGTAACAGTTCAAATAATTACAAGTTTTGAAACGCTAAATATCACCGTTACAAGGTCTAATCAAGATTTGAGAAATTATACAAGAACATTAAATGATGATGTTAAGAATAGCATTGGCGAAATTTATACAAAAATTGACCATTTTAATAATTAAATTAAAAATATTGAAAAAAGCATCACTACCATTAGCGACAATGTTAAGAGTATTGTTGACAATTCTGAAACAGTGAATTCACGTCTTCATGGTGTAGAGGCAAAATTAAGTAAAATAACAGTATAATGACATGTAATATGCCTTATCTGTTTTCAATCGTCAACATGTCGTCAAAGGAAAAGATTCAACTCGTTAACGAGCTGCACTAACCTGCTCGAAAAAATTACCCTAGAAGACGTACAATTATTAAAGGATTGGATGATTTATTGCAAATGGACCTTATGGAAATGAGAAATTACTCACATCAAAATAAAAAATTAAAATTAATCATGGTTTTTATAGACTGCTTTTCGAATTATTCAGATATCCTCGCACGCACTAAACGATGTCCGAAAAATCTCCAGACTGATCAAGGTACGCAATTTTTCAACGCAAAATTTCAAGGTTTAATGAAAAAACATAATATAAACCACTATAATACATGGTCCGTTATATAAAGGCTTCAATGGCAGAAAGGGTAATAAGAACGTTGAAATCCAGACTATATAATTTTTTTAGTTTAAATGGGTCGTACAAGTGGTTGGATAAATTGCAGAAAATTACGCAACAATACAACGAGACTAAGCATAGTAAAACCAAATAAATTAAAAGTCGGTGATATCGTACGCATAAGTAAAGCCAAACACGTTTTCGAAAAAGGTTATTCTCCAAATTGGACTACTGAACTATTTAAAATTAGCAAAGTTAAAATAACCAACCCCGCTTCATATTTCATAGAAGATATGCATGGATCATTAATCAATGGGGCATTCTACGAAAAGGAATTACTAAAAACCACTAATCCTGACATATTTCTAGTGGAAAAGGGCTTGCGCCGAAAAGAAAAGAAAATGTACGTCAAATGGCTTGGACTCGATAAAAAAACAAAACAGCTGGATCGAAAATACTGATTTAGTATAGAAATCAATGTAAAACACGAACAAATTTCTGTAATTGAGGGGCCTATTGTGACTCTAAACTGTTCGTTTCCGGCGGTACAACTAAAAAATGTATGGTAGAAGGGGACTACATCTACAAATACCACCTCTCAGACAATTTACGCCACATTCCTGTTTAGTAATTTTGAAAGTGTCGTTTAATAAAGTATGGCTTTCGCTAGTGTTGTAACGAAGTTTTCGTTACCAAACCGTTTTCTTGATCAATTTCAATTTTTGTAATAGTATACACCTTGTTTTTTATTTATTACGATCCGCGAAACATTTTATGTAAATAATAATACAGCTAACGGAGCCATCGAGTCCTCCCCTCTCTACACCGTATGTATCAACGATCGACCGAGAATCAATCGCGATATTGAATCAGCGGTCAGTTAGTTCGCAGACACCGCCAGAGCCAGTCGACTACCCAGCAGTTGCCGTAGGATACGATATACCCGGTGAGCTATTCTAAGTATAAATTAAAAATTATTTCGTGAAGTCCGTATTTTTGACTTAAAATAAATTTAAGCGAAATATACCAAGTCCGTGATTCCGATTATACGCAAGCGCGAATTAGGAGAGGGTAACTTGAAGGAAGGTACGCTGCACTATCCGTCGCCGCGTTAAGTGGGAAAACCGACAGAAAGTGCGTCCTGTGTCTTTTGGTACGCTGCACTATCCGTCGCCGCGTTAAGTTAGAAAAACCGACAGAAAGTGCGTCCTGTGTCTTTTGGTACGCTGCACTATCCGTCGCCGCGTTAAGTGGGAAAACCGACAGAAAGTGCTTCCTGTGTCTTTTGGTACGCTGCACTATCCGTCGCCGAGTTAAGTTAGAAAAACCGACAGAAAGTGCGTCCTGTGTCTTTTGGTACGCTGCACTATCCATCGCCGCATTAAGTAGGAAAACCGACAGAAAGTGCGTCCTGTGTCTTTTGGTACGCTGCATTATCCGTCGCCGTGTTAAGTAGACAAACCGACAGAAAGTGCGTCCTGTGTCTTTTGGTACGCTGCACTATCCGTCGTTGCGTTGAGAAGGAAAACTGACAGAAAGTGCTTCCTGTGTCTTTTGGTACGCTGCACTATCCGTCACCGCGTACTAACCGTCAAGGGACGATAGGGAAAATTCTAAAAACAAGATTTTGATTTAAACCGGTCGCATATCGCGGTTCGGTGCGCTTACGACTGGATTTTTATTTATTTGCTTTTTGTTATTATTCTTACTTATTTTTCATATTTACGAGTATCACCAGCAACGCAGCGAATACCCAGGTCCTCAACTTAGTGGAGCAAGTAAAGCCCGCCCTACTGACCTAAAACGCATAGGTCAATACCATAAATGACCCCTGGAGTATTCTTTCTTCACTGACGCTGCCCGTGCAAGTGGTCTTCACACTCAAAACGGAAGGTGGCGCCCGAGGAAACGCGAAACCTGGACAAGAGGCGCCAAACCACCGCTTGACGACGCAAAGAGCGTTACAGTGTTGACCAACGTAATATGGCAAATTTAGATGCAATTATCGAGGCTGTAGCTACTGGTGCTTCCGATGAACCTGGCATACGTTAATGTATTGCAAACGATGATGGTTATGATAGCGGTTATGAGAGTAATTATGATAGAGAAATCGACCGAGTTTTGGAGATGTATGAATATGCCGCCAAATTTGAAAATTACTATTTGCTTAATACAGCGTTTCCACTTAGGACATTATTTTTCGTTAAGTAAGTTAGATTTATTGTATGGATTTTGTGATTGTTCAGATAACACTTTATTATGCAGTGCTCTTAGAGAATTAATTTATTGTTATAAACCTAAAGTAATTAATAATCTAGTTGAATAACCTGTATCATTAGTTAAATAAAATAAAAAAGTTTATAGGTTTTTCTTTTTTTATTTATACCTTTTTTACTCAAAAAATGCTGAAAACGTCACATTTTACAGCGTTTTCAACGGTTTCTTTAACGTTTAGTATTTTGAAGCGTTAAAAAGCGTTTGAAATGTCACATTTTTCAACGCTTTCATCGATTTTTATCGTTAGGTTTTTTGAAGTGAAAAAACTTAACTTGTTTGCCTCAAATACACGTATTTCCCATAAGGAACCAGGTGAAAATAATACATCAAAATTAATGAAATATGACGTTGTTTGACGTATTTTTTCGATTCAAAATTCTAAACTTTAAAAAACGTTTAAAACGTCACATTTTACGACGTTTTTAACGTTTTTTATCGTTTACTTTTTTTGATTCGAAAGTGTTATAAGTAATAAAAGTTTTTGACGTGTTTCAGCTTGTTTAATTAAAAAAAAACTCAGAGATAAAGATAATTCATTTATTAAAAATATTGAACAATAAAATGGTATTAATAATTATTTACAATACATTGTTAAATAAAGCTAAAAAATTACAAATAAAAGTCAGAATCATCATCTTATATTAAATTTAGTTTTACTTAATAATACTTAAAAACTATGCATTTTTACAAGACATAAAATGCCAAGAGATAGACAATTTTTGTTTTACTTTTTACCTCTCGCCCTTCAGATAAGAGAGGTATAGGAATCATGCTAAAAATTGGGTAGTGAGTTTTCAATGAATAAACATGTTTTAGGGTCCCTAGAATACGATTTTAATATTTTCGCTATGATGTCTGTGTGTGTGTGTGTTAGTGTGTGTGTTAGTGTGTGTGTGTGTGTGTTAGTGTGTGTGTGTGTGTTTGGATGGATGTTGCAGTAACGATAACTCAAAAACTACTGAATAAAAAAATTTGAAATTTTGCATACAGGATTCTGATACCCTAAATTAAATCTGATTAGATTTTGGTGCCAATCGCACAACCGGAAGTGACAATTGCTATGGGTGATGATGCCATTATTATACAAAACGGCAATAAAGTTTTACACATATGTTTTGTATACCCTATAGTTTATTTTCATCTCATTAAAATTTTCGAAACTTTTGCCACTGTTGCCAGATTTAAAAAAAATAATTTTTTTTCATACTTTTTTGTGTCAACCTGTAAATTTAAAAATGGCGAGAGGTCATGTGCTGGCCACATCAGATTTTTTTACATAATAAGTGATACAGTGAAAAACTCATATGCTGTAATATCCCCAGGGTAAAGTATCAAACGTGCCTGGCAATAAATGGCGTTTATTGTCATGAGGACTTAAACTGATTTTCGTCTGTTCCACACTAAAAACTTGATGGGCAAACGACCTAATATATCGTTGGGTTGCCGTCTGTGTTTTAAATTCTTTTAAGCGATTTTCATAATCCTCGTATGTAATATTATTTTTAACGACTCCATATTTCCCTTTTGATTTTTTAGTTACCCCAAAATTATTTAATTAATTATCTAAACTTTCCCTACTTAAATTTTTTCTTTCTAACCGTTTTCTTTCTTTTTCTCTCTCCTCCAGTGAAATGTCTAATTTATATGTGTACATTTTTGAACGTAACCCAACAAATTTTGAAACAATTTTCCCACACGCTTCCTCTTTCATTAAACCCAAAACCTTTTTATTTACTTGTGGCATGCCGTAGGGATTATCGAAAGCGTAGTCGGATGTGTCGAATTTCGCGAGGTCTGCTTTAATAACTTCGTTATACGCATCGTCGCATTGTATTTCGTAAATGAAACTGTCTGTGTCCATGTACATGAGTTTACATTTTGCGGGGCCCAATTTGGTCATCATATGGCTATAATGAAAATCGTACATGCAAATTTTTGACAAATCCAAGATAGCCATGCCAATGTATAAAGGTTTATTAAAAATAAGTTCAGTTTTTCGTAATTCAATAGCTACGATGTCATCGTCGAAAATTGTACGACTGTGAAACCGAAAAATTGAAATCAAATTGTTGGCTCCGTAGCGGTCATTCCATGATTTTACCAATTTTACCACACGATGTTTACGAATATTTTCCATCGTCTTACCGAACACGGTATTGTTCATTAGTTTGTATAAATTTTTTTCAAAAGTATTGCGGGCTGCAGTCCTCAATTGAGTATTTTTCTCAGTGTAGGGCCGCAGCCACGTCGTCTGATTGAATTGTAAAATTATATGAATCCTTGTAATCACCAAATCATTAGCCAGCATTTCTTTTAAATTTCGATAATGTATAGTATATTTTTCTTTATTATGTAATGTCGTCATTAACTTTGGTAATTTTGCGCCAGGAGTTATACGTTGTTCGGCAGCAAATGGAAAATCTTTGTGCGCATCGTGCAGTATTTGAGAATATTCCAAATCCACCTGCAAAATGTATCCTACCGGAGAATCGTCTGCTATTGTCGTTACATCAAAATTTGTAGTCTTCAAGCCATTTGAACCTTCTGTTTGGGAGAGGTTCACACATGGCCCAACTATACAAGTTGTTTACGTCCAAGTACATTAAATATTTTGATGGTTTTGTCGGATCATAGGCAGTCATGTATTTGTTGTTTGCTTCCGAAAATCTACTACTGCAAACCGATATCCCTCCGCGAATAGCCTTTTCAATAAACATTATCATGTCAACATCACGTAATAATTCTAGCTTACATTTGGTCATTTTTAGCATAGCATCCCAGGTGTAGCCAGGCATAGTAAAGTACCATGCCGGATCCAAACCATAGGTTGCATGACATTTTTACCGAAATTGTTCAAAGACATCAGCTAGAATTAATACGTCTGTTTTTAGATACAAGTCGGAATATTCGCCAAGGCATTTTATATCGAATGTGGACCAAATGGAGAGAGCGTGAGCATACTTTTCTTCATCAATGTTTTGATTGTTTAGTTTATTGTAGAAATTTTGAATAGGCGGCAATGAAGCGTCATTTAATTTTTCCCAACAATCTATATAGTCGTAACAAAAAACTCCCTTTTTTGTTAATAATTTAAATTTGTCTTCATCTACTACTTGATTAAATTCCTGTTTGACGATTTTAAAATCATTTAGATTCATATAAGACGATAATTCGTCTAGAGATGCACCCATAAATCTAAATGAATCGAATCTAAATTTTACATCAGTTTGTTCGTCAAACAAGGTAAAAGAAATGTATTTTTCTTTATTAATTGGAAGGATGCTCAACCTTCCCTTTTTACCCAAATTGGTTATAATGAAATAACTATCATACCCGCTCAAGTTGTGAAAAACGACGGTAACGACAAACAACTTTTTAAAATTCAAATTACAAGCTTGATGAGCAAATCACGCAATAATGTCCTTGGGTTGAAAGCTTTTTTCGCATATGTGACTAGTTGCCACACATCGATCAGGCCTTCAACCATAGGAACAATGGTTTTAATTTTCGATTGAATAGTTTTAGCCGCGTTCGTCATTTTATTGGCGAACCAATCCATGCAGTCCTCGCCACGATAACTTTTGAAAAAAAGATAGACTGTCATCGAAACCACATTTTACATAGTAACCAGCACTGTAAGCAATATGTTTTTGGTATTTTTTCGATTTGCGTTTGTTTTCATTTCTATCGTTAAAATTTTTCACTCAAAATCTGCATAAATAACAAAGGGTGTTTCCTGTTTGTATGTAAAATTTCGAAATGCAACACTGTCATACTTTGGAAACGTCATTTTGTATTCGTTTATTTCAGAAAATAAAGTTTCATGATCGTCTAATTTTTGTTGAGTAGAAAATAAATAATCTAGACATATTTTTTATATGACAATAATGATACTTGTTCTAGTTTCTGTTTTGTTAGTCTGGCTGGAACTACCGTGTAAAATGTTTTTTCGTTGACCGAATTCAATTCCAATGCATAAACGTTAACCGAAATAATATTACATTTTTCAAATTTATTGATTTGATGTAACGGCATTGGTGCTTCTAAATCTTCCGTATTTAAGACAGTAGTATAAAATGGATATGAACACGTCAGTTCTGCATTTGCTCTGGCAGCATAAAGAGCACTAACTACTGACCAATAAAAACACGCGTTATCGGTATTTTTAATATTAATGCAAGCCTTTTTGTCCGAAATTTCTTTTGGGAGTTTAATAAAAGATGAGCCATTTCCCATTTCAAAATTAATATTAACTTCCAAAGAAATAACCCTATTAACCTGATTCGCGTTTTTGGATTTCACCCAGTTTAGTTAAAATTTTGTCTTGAACATTTTCGACAAACCAACGATGTATATCGGTTGTCACATCAATCATAGCATTTTTAGTATTAAAATATTTCAAATCTAAAATTTCTGTCTCACCAGATTTTTTTACAAATTCTCCACAAAACGTAACCTTTACTTTAATGACTGGAAATGATTTTAAAATTTTGAAAATTTTATTTTTAAATATAATAATACAATCAAATTTTCAAGTCCTTATGACGTAAATTAACTATAACCCCCGTTTGAATTCGGCTAGAAAAAGATGATGCAACATTTTCCCATTTAACCCGCTGCCCCAATTTTATATTATTAAGTCCCGCCCCAACATGTCTATGTAAAATTAATTTTCTAAAATGTTTAAAATGTCCAACATTAGTCTGAAGTTTTTTTAAAGTCCCAATAGACAATTTATTCCGTTTTCCAGCACGAATTTCTTTACTGCAAATTCTAATTTGTCTGTCTAAACGTCTTAACCAAATTTCAGCGTCTCTAGTCGAAAAATTGTCAAATAAAATTTTCTGAAGTTTTTTTATTGCCAGCAGCACGTTATCAGACTTGGTTATTACTTTTTTTTACATCCATAATTGTAATTCACTGTATCATTTATTTTGAAAAAGTAAAACTTACCACTTAATTTTCTACAATTTCAAATTTTGTGGCAGGGTGTGGTTTTCCCACGTCGACGATCCCTCTAAAAATTATCGAATATCCTCCTGAGGATAATTGTTGCAAATGTTTTCGGTATGTTTCCGTTACCCTCTGAGGTAGAAACAGCACTTTTTTCTCCATTTCCACCAATATGCTTTCTCCAAATTTGGTCTTTACAATTTTTGCCTCAATAATTTTGAACGGTTTATTCTCAGGCAGGCTGCTTAGCTTAACTGCTGGCTTGTTTTCTTTTGCTAGAAGGGAACAGTTGTTTATTTCACTGACATCCATCTGAAATAAATTACATGCATTTAACAAACTACAGGGATATTTCTAATTTTGAATATTTTATCAATTGAAGCATGAATTTAAAAATAAAAAACTAACTTGTATATTTTGCACAAAAATTACTCAGCTGGACGTTAGCGACTGGACAGGGAGGTGCTGCGATGATTATAGAATAAATACGAATTATAATTATTAAATTTATAATAATAAAAAAATATTTTTTAAGTATCGCCCCTACTATTTAAAAAATAAAAATTAAAAACTTCCTTTTATAGTTAAATTTAAAAAATATTTAAGTACCTCTCCTACTATTTAAAAAAAAAAAACAAAAACATTCTTTTACAGTTAAATTTGGAAAAAAATTTAAGTATCTCTCCTACTATTTAAAAATTAAAAAACTATTTTTTGAAGAATAAAAGATTTAAACTATTTTGAGAAATAAAAAAATTTAAATCATGTTTAAAATAAAAACTAGAACTATTTTATAAATAAAAATTAAAAAAACTTACCATTATATTTTACTAGAGAGTTGAACTGAACTGGCTGAAGTCAAATGATTAACTGATGATTTCTGTGCACTATAAGATTATATTCTGATATGCGGAAGTTTCGAACAGTCCAGAAAACCGTTGGGTTTTTGTTAACCGCAAAAGCTTGTATTAAAAAATATACGAAGATATATTATATTGTGGATTAAAAATGGCTACAAAAAGATGGCTAGTAGCGCCATCTGTTTGTTAGCGGCAGTACTATATCTTAGAGTTATGTAGAGTACTATATTTAAAGTCCGCAGCCATTTTTTATAATAATATTTAAAGTATGCCACGTGACGCCATTTTTATCTGCGTCTCTTTCTGACACTCTGAATTTCCTATACCTCTCTCTCTAACACATTGAATTCCCTATACTTAAAGTAGTAATGGTTTACCTGATCTACTAAGGTCGCGTCCGCGTCTGTTTACTGCATGGTTCACTGTCATTTTTGTAGTTTATACTCTGTAGAGCTGGTTGATGTTGATAATTTTTCGTGTTTATTTGTATTTGTAAAGATATGTTAACAAAGGTAAACACAATTAAAAACATATTGACCAAACGACACTTTTAAATCAAACGTCATCTATATTTGAAAACATCAATTTTATTTAGAGAAACTGGCCCACGTTAATATTGTGCTGCAGCTATTGCACATAAGCGACGTAGGTGCACTACAAGTTGCATAGATGCAGTTATTTTTTAAATATCAATTTTTTCATGTTAATAGTAGATCAGGTAAGCCATTTCTACCGCAACTATAGGGAATTCAATGCGTTAGAGAAAGAAGTATAGGAAATTCAGCGTACCAGAAATAGAGAGCGCTATGACGCCAAACACACCATCACGTCGATGCAGAGATACGTTACGACGATAACGAACTCGCCAGTCCGAGCCCGAAATTAAATATTAGTCAAAAAGGGCATTAACGTATATCTGCGTTATTATTTGTCCGATTTTAACGCGAAAAATGGCGCTATATTTGAAATGTGACGTAGAATAATTGCAAATAAAAAAAATCTGCGCAGAAAAAACGCCGAAAGGACCTTAACGTATATCTCCGTTACTATTGGTCGGATTTGAACGCGAAAAACGGTTCTCTATTTAAAATGTGACGTAGAATAATTGCATATAATAAAATTATGTGCAGAAAAAAATGCCAAAGGGCCTTAACGTATATCTCCGTTATCATGCCGGTCAAGATATAGTGTAAAATTTTTTGTCAGTTACAATAATTATTTGTTTTTGTCTGCTGATAGTGATACCTGTACAGAGTTGTAGTTAAGAAGCAAATATATAATTTCTGTAAACTCAAAAGAAGGATTTACTGATATGATGTTTTATTTATTTCAAGTCTGGTAATTAACGTAAACTGTGTTACTAAATTTTAATACAGTGAGCGTATTTTATAAAATAGTCACCTCAAAATAAAGTGTGATAAGAATATGCCTATTTAGAAAAAAGTTTTTAAAGTTTTTTTAGTGGTATAAATAAATAGTACTTTTTCTGACAATTATAGAGTATGGATATAAAGATTGAGAATTTTTCTTTGAAAAATATAAATTATTACTAAGCATTTTTCATTTTGAACTGAAAATTAGATATTATCTATAATGCGGACCTGAACAATGTCTTTCTAGTTTAAAAAAGTAGTTACTTATCTTTAAGCTTCTGATAACCATTCTCTTATATCTTGACCGGAATAATACCATTTGGACAATTTTTATGGAAAAAACGGTTCTGTATTCAAAATGTGATGTAAAATATATAATTTATTTTTCATTACTGCTATTAAAAATTGAAATATCTCATTTGTAATTTAATTCGTTTCGCGATAAGAATGCTCTGAACGAGTTTCCGTTATAACAGAGATAAAAACAGACGTGATAAAAAATAATGAAACTACAACATAGGCAGAGAGGTATATACAAAATAATATTTATTGCATTGAGGGCTTATAAGAAATTTAGATTTGGTAGAATTTGTCAGTTGTATGATGGCATCGCCAGAACACACACGTAAATTGGAGGAATTTGGTGAGAAAGTTCGAAAATTATATCAAGACATAATACATTACGAAGATAAAAGTAAAACGTTTAAGCAATTTCACTGTTTGTCTATAAGTTCTGCGTTTGATAAAGTATTTGAAAATCGGCAATTACCGCAGACTCAATATCCACTAAGACGAATTCAGCCTACAAAATGGCCGCATTGAAAATGTCTTTCATAATTCTAACAGCAGTGTTGAACAATATGCTTTACACAAACGTCCCTATTGGAGTAAAACATATAGCCGTATGTTTTAACGAGGGTTTTGAGTGCCAGCGTTCATAATGGCAAATGATGTCTTTAAATAAAGTTAATGATGGAAAGTTGGCAGTGTTTTCAATAAATGTACCAACTAATCAGACAATGTGCAAGTGGAAGCTCGTATTTCAAGACGGAACCGAGGGTGACGTTGAGACATGGCAACAAATCTCAACTTCTATAGGTGATGTCGATTTAGGAATTATTGGCGAAGCAGTAGCTGCTCCACTATCATTGTGGAATAATAATAATAATAAAATCATTCAAAAAGAACTGTACAAAATATTTTCAATGTTATGTGCGGAATTGTCGACAGATTCTGTTCTATTGATAAAAATTGTAATAAAAGAATGTAAGAAATTGACATTCTTTAACAAAATAAATGAATAAAAATATTCAGGGTGTTTCAATAAAACTCGTATATAAATAAACATTTTTTATTTGAAATATTACATTATCTAGGTAATATAATATAATATAACCAATTATGTAAAATATTAACGTTGCGTCCAGCACACAGAAATTTTCCAGATGCATGGTTTAGACACGTCGTATGGGTTGTTTCAAATCTCCCCGTTTGGCAGAGCAAGCCATCATATTTTGCGACATCATAAATGGCGGAATGTGGGGTACTCAATAACTGTTGGCATTTCTGCCGTAAAAAATCCTCCTTTTGATTGCCTCTAACGTAAATACAGTCTGCAGCATATAGCAAATATTTTTCCAATGTATCGTTCATTTCCGGATACTCAATGTTACCCGAGCTGTAGTTTATTCCATGAATATATTTCTCTACATATCCAACTGTCGACTTATCACGTGCACTTAAATTAGCATAGGGTATTGCAGGCTTGAATAGAAAATTGGAAACATGGGATCCGATTTGAATTGACATCTCCTTTGGATGGAATCTGCCCTCAATATCGAACCCTTGGATATCACAGAGTACTATTCTCATCGTGGCATACGTTCAACTACTGGTATTTACTAAGTCATTTCTAATTTAAACTTTTCAGTACTTCGGAGAGGGGGAAGTACTCCATTAAACAGTCATGTATAATGATACAGTAAGCTTTTGTATTAGCAGGAAATCCAGAATCGACTTCTATATCCAATATCACATCAATAGTAGATGATTTTATTGTTTCTTCTTGCTTGGAACAATCAATGACGAACAAAGCACGGTTTTTAAATGCAACATAATCCAATAGACATCTCTTCGAGGCAGAATTTGAATAACTAGTTTGAAAGTCGCTATAGTTAAAATGAGCTTCCGCAAAGCGATTGTTTGCAAAGTCCAACTGCATACGTTCGTTGGGATAGTATTAACCATTCAACGATAGTCGAATGCTGGCCGTATCCACGTTATCAAACAGAGTTGGATCTGTCTCAACGTCGTCACGTTTACCAGTTTGGAAACATACGATAATGAAACGTGGTCTTTCGATTGCGGTGCTAGTTTTAACTGCCCAGATTTCTCTTCGCGCACCCACAGTAATTGCAGGCAATTCATTCAGTTCCCATTTTCTAAACGGAATTAGTATCGGTTTGTCGGTTTGAATAGCTTTCAAAAGTTGTTCTTTCACATCATCATTCGGATAAATGTGTTTGATTTTCAGCTCGATACTTTGAATTACGATTTTTACGTTATTACTCGTCATCACCGGCGCTGCCGCAGTACCGCTATTTTTCTCCTTTACAATTATGCAATCGTTATCGTTTCTTGCTCTTACAAATCTAAGAGTTTGTCTGCCGCACGTAATCATAGGATTGTCGTTGAAAATATTGAAAATATGTTTAAGCGGCATCAATAAGCCGAAAGATTTATCATGAGTGGCGAGGATAGGTGCTGAAGGATAGTTCCAGCCAGCGATACCCATATGATTTGAGTCTTCTTTGCTGTAACAAGTGTAAGCTCGAACAGCACTTATAATTCCAGGATCACGTACTGTTTCAAGTTCTCTAGCGGATTCGCTGTACGTGCAAGAGTCGAAAAGGAAAGCTCCAAAATTGGGTGCTAAAGATACGTCTCCTTCGCCGGTTATTTCCAATTTCCCTCTAATAGCCAGCAGCGATTGGTTCATGGCAAAGAACGAGTCGACTTGGTTGATGCTAAATTCCACAACATCGTTGCAATTGAATGACTTTAAGAACGGCGTATAAGACCTATATTCAGCCTTACGAATTGACTTATCAAACGTTGGAGATCGATATAGATCAAACATCGGAGAAGTATGCGCTTCGTCAATTTTTCTTCGTTTGTACATAGTGATAGTTGACATGATATCCAAGTGAACGGAGAAACAATATATTTGCTGCAGTTAGATGTTGACGCTTAGACGCTTGCGGCGACAATAAAAATTTGGAAGCGCCTCTATATCTTAACACTAGTCCCATCGGCTCCTTGCTCTCAATTCCAACACAAGAGTACTAGTTTCACCCCGAAAGTTTACGGGATGGTCCTCTTGATCCAAAGCCAACACTGTAATGTTGGTTATTTCTCGTTGTGGTATAACTGGTAAATATAGCAAATTTGAAGGCGTTTCGTCGATAGCATAGCCAGGATCGACTTTTACAGCAAATTCGTAGATCATGTGTGCAGGTCTGTCTCCATCAAAGGCTCCCGACGTAATGTTGGCATCAAAGTGTATCGTTGATACTTTTATAATGTTTACAGGCAAGTCCGATGAATGTATTATGCCAGGATTAAGAATTTTTTCCGAGAATCCCAGTACATGTCCAATATTAATGAGAAAAATAGTTCAGGATTAACTTTACTTTCAAGCCCCATCTTCGTTCGTATAAATGCTTCTATATCGGTAATTTCGTAGCATCCTATAGGAAACTCGATAACTTTCAATTTGCTAGTTTTATCGAAATAGTAAAATTTATCGCTTTTTTCAATGTTCGGTATGGAATTGTACGAATAAATAGATCTAAGTGCTAATTCATAATACTTTTTCGGATCCAAGGACGTAGAAGGACGAAAAGAGAAGACGTGAGTATTACTGTTTATTCTCAACAAGTGCGACATCGTGACTGATGAATGATAAGTAGTATCAGGACTTAAGTAATACGCAGAATTATTTAAAAATTATAGAATTTGACTGATCACTGCTCGTCGGTGTATTGTAGTGCCTTAAACATGGTAAATGCTGATCGTGTAGAATATTATCTCTATATTCTTGAGGCAAATCTAACCAAATTTGTTGTAGTTCATGTGGACGAATATTCTGGATAAAAATCCTTAGAGGAATGCGCGTCAATACTTTCATAGGAATACTTAATCCTGTTATGTCAACGAAATCCATCGATTAGAAATTTCAAGCAGAGATAACCACAATTGATTTGATTGTACCTTTGATATTGATCGTTGTTATAGAAAATTTTAGCGTTTCCCAAATAACATACAAGTTCTCTCGGCGGCTTCAAGTTACCGAATGAAGCAAAGTAGTACACGCGATCGTTTATCTTCTTGTAGGCCACCCAATGAGTACCATTATTGACGGAGATATCCAAATTTACAATACCACATTCACGTTTACGAGGACCTGACTAGGGTAAAGTATCTCATAAAAACACCTCGAAAATACGGTATTTTAAGTTTTTTTGCGTAACCTGTTAGTTCGAAATCGTACAATGGTCTATTGGGCAGCGGTATTAGTTTTTTTGCTTTTTCAGAAATAGACCAAAGCCACCGTTAGCGTTTTTTCGCAATTACAGTCCTTTACCAACGGCTTCCATTGCTTTGTTGTGACGTTCATCTTCTTCCAGCTTCTTTTGGGCGTTCTTAGCATCAATAGCTGTTTTTGCAATTGCACTTGCTCCACCTGCGAGACTGCCGAGTGCTCCAAGCGCAGTAAAAATCGGTATTAGAGGCAGAATTCCACCAGATTTGGCAATCGGAATAATTCTTGGAACTTTAACACGACGACGACCTCCAACCTTTTTCACAGCAAGTCTTGCTACCTTCAATGCATTCGAAGCAGATTTTGTTACAGTTGTTGACGGTTTATAGGACTTTGCAATTTTCTGAAGGATCCCACGTTGAAAAGAAACGGAAGGCTTTTTGACTCCCATTCCAAGTTTGCATTTACCCTTCATTCCAGTGGTAACGAACCAGGCAGCAGTTTTTTCACCAACGTCTTTGGACTTTACTCGGTCCCAAGCAGCGTTTTCAAGTATCTGATCGGCTTTATGGCGTTCCTCTAAAGATTTGTTTTGCGAATAAGCAATGTCGTGTTGTTTACAAGCAGCGTCCAAAGGATTAATGTCGGAATCTCCGCGTGCAAGTGGCTTAAGTAGTTTTGTACCAGGTCCACAATATTGATAACCAGGAATGTGTAACTCGATGGGCAGCTTATTGATGATGGAATTCAATATACCTTCACCCTGATACACCAACATGAAGACTGATAATGAGATGTTGCGTCATCTATATTTATAATCTGACATTTCTTTCTCGAACGACACAAGATGAAGGTTATTCAACAAGAACAGACGCTACCCATCCTCAACTTGGACTTTACACCAAGTAAACATAGTAAACACGGTAAATTGCTACCGGATTCGTTTCGCACCATCATATGTGGACCTTCTGGATGTGGAAAAACGAACGTTATGCTGTCGCTGCTTTTCGATCCCAACTAGGTTAAGTTTAAAAATAGGTACGTTTATTCAAAGTCTCTGTACCAGCCAAAATATCAACCACTTCAAGAAGTGATTTCCAGTGCTAAAGGCGTTGGGTACTATCCCTTTAAAGACAACGAAGAAATTATAAGTCCCAATAAGGCTAAAAATAACTCGATATTCATATTTGATGATGTTGCCTGCGAAAACTTATTCAAAAGTACCAAAACAGCTAATACGAGACAACTGTAACATTATAATCCTATTTAAACAGGATGAAATTAACCTAAAACATATATTTGATAAACATGTATCTCCAGATGTTACCTTTGAAGAATTCAAGAAAATGTGTGCAGAGTGTTGGACCCATCGAATTGGTACGTTAGTTATTGTTAAAGACTTTCCACTCAATCACGGGTGATACAGAGTAGGCTTCGATAAATACATAAAATTGTAGAGCATATCATCATTCGACATCATGCTGGCAAAGAATCAAGTAGCTGTAGCTACTCATAAGAGAAAAATCGCAGAACTTGCTCGAGCTATACGTAAAAAGTATCTGGCATTAAAATTGAATAAAACGGAACAAGATGAATCTATTAGGAAACTGTTCAAGCCAATATCTGAACCTCTTCAAGAAATAGTAAAAATTTCGCCAAATTACTCCGCCACCAAAAAAGAAAAAGCAGAAGTAAAAAATGAGCCGAAAGTTGAAGGCCACGAAATGTCATCTATTACGTCGCATTTTAAACCTCACAAAGCTTCATCACCTAACAAAGTCAATTTTGTTTCATTGGAAAATGTAGCCGAAGGAAACAACGACAACACCGAACTGTTTAGTGAAATTGATGAAACTACTACTTTTCAACAGCCGTTAGCTGTAGAAGCTATTAACGACTATCTAGATCAGTATCCTTCAATGAGTCGACAAGTAGTTCAAGACTACTGGCAAAATAATGACAGAATAGATCGAGTGTATGGTCCACTGTACGTTACAGAAAACGATTGGTGGTTTTTGGGCAACAAACGTATAGAGTTTGATGCTAAAAATGGAAGAATAAACGTACGCGATGGTGATCAGTGAAACTGGCTGCCGGGGACTCCAGGCTTGTATCAATTAATTTTTTATGATGATCCTATTTTTGCTGCAGATGACATAAACGCTTATAAAGCTATTCCAGAAGCAACGAGCGTTTATCGAAATGCTAAAGGACATTTGAAAGGTACAAAAAAACCAAAATATATGGAAATTGTCCGTCCTCTGTTCCATTCTCGAGAAGGGGCAGGATTATCGAAACCAGCCGCAACACGATGCGATTTGGTTAATAATGAAAAACCTATTGTTACGGTTTTTTTATATTCTTCACAACAAGATTTAATTTTATTTAAAATATTTTTATTTTTATATTCTCTGTGTTGAGGCCCTAACGCTAATGGTGCAGTGAGTCCTTAACACAAAGTTTTTTTGATTAATCGCCGCACATATCGTCTGGCCTTTTACCTATCAGCTTTGGCTGGCCCTTTGTTTCTATTATAACGCAGCCATAGATTTTGAATATATTTATTTGCTTTATTTGGACATTAATATTTCGGGTTTGTCCTAAAATGGGTTTATATTTTCAGTAGCATTTAGTTGTAAAGTATATTTTATTTAATTTGTACATATTCGCGAGAAATTAATTAGTGGCTGTATAATCATTGCTATTATAGTACCTAATAGGTACGAGGCTGGCGAGCTAGAAGCTAGAAGATACCGGAGGTGTTGTTAGCTGGTTCGTTTGATTGGCATTTTTTTGGACGAGACGAAAAGGTGTTTTGGTGTTTAGGTTTTCGAAATAATTCTTTTCAAGTCAGCTTTGGGCTGGATTTTTACCTAACACTGTTTCGAGACGAATTCTGTTGTAGTTAAGCCTTGTCGTGGCTGTTTTATTAAGAATTCTACCCACTGTGGGGATTTGAACCTTACCGTGTCCACCACGTGTTCCCGTTTACCATCCTTCAGGGGTAAGTGTTTGCTTCATCTTCTTAGCATATTCATTTAAGAAACATTTTTAGATTTTTGGCCCAGTCGAGTTAAGTTGAATAAAAGGATGCCGCTTATGGCCGAATTTATATATATGGTTGGAAGTTCGTTGAAAGGCCGCCATTTAATGTTCGTAATATTTTGGAATGCATCGAGTCCCGATATCATGAGTGTCCGTTATGGTTGTTATTCATTTTATTCTCTTGAGGAGAAACTGAAGTCAAGAGAGTAGACAATGGTCGCTATTTTTTTTTATGATTCATATTTTGCATTTATTAATAGTTTCTTTTTGCTATTGTTCAAATGTTAGTTATTCAGTTAGATTAAGATAACCTTTTTTTCCCTTCCCAACTATGTTAAAAATTCACCAGTTTAGCCCATATTCATTTGTTTTCTAACTTTTCTTGTAAATTAATTTTTGTTTCTAAGTTTTAGCTAAAGTCAGGACGCCGTTGTTCGAACAATGGGGGACCCGTACCGAAGCAACTATTTGTTTAATAAATTTTGATTGGGAAGGAACTGTGCGTTTCAATAAAAGATTTAATTTCGGGCTTAGTCCAGGCGCAACTCTGGACCAGTTCTGGTAAGTGATTTGGTTGCTGATTAAAAGGAAACTTTAACTCTGTTGATCTTTGGTAGATCATCTTGTAGATTTATTGATTTAATTTAGTGATTATTTGGGTTCATCTCATCGAACGATTTTGTGCTTTATTCGGCGTTACAAAAGCTGAGCTAGTCGGTGAACTGTTACTACCTTTCGCCTCAAATAATCTTTTGACTTAATTCGGTAGATTTGCAATTGTTGTGCTCTGTCAAACTCATGCTTTTTTTTTAAATAAAACGTAACAGTAATTTGGCGCCCAACGTGGATTCAGAAGCGGACGCTAAAAGTAATTTAGGTACCCAACGTAAAATTAATAAAATAATTTGTTCAGTAATTTAACACCAACGTGGTAATGTAGAAATAAGAAAGTAATTTCATCAGTAATTTAGCAAATTACAATAATTTGGTTACAGTAGTTGGCCATATTTTTTTTCACTATTAATTTTTTCTTCTTCTCCTTACTAGGGATCTAATTTCAACAGAGTTGTTAATTTTTTTTCTTAGGAAATTATTAAATTAAATTACATTATTAAATGAAATATATTAAGTATAAAAAAAAAATCTGATACTTAAGAACCATTGGATTATTTTTTTTTTCATTTTGCGGGTCTACTCTCTTATCTTTTTACCTCTCGCCCTTCAGATAAGAGAGGTGTAGGAATCATGCTTAAAATTGGGTAGTGAGTTTTCAATTGATAAACACGTTTTGAATAAAAAAATTTGAAATTTTGCATACAGGATTCTGATACCCTAGATTAGATCTGATTAGATTTTGGTGAAAATCGCACAACCGGAAGTGGCAGTTGCTATGGGTGATGACGCCATTATTGTACAAAACGGCAATAAAGTTTTACACATATATTTTGTATACCCTATAGTTTATTTTCATCTCATTGAAATTTTCGAAACTTTTGCCATATTGGCAGATTTACAAAAAAATAATTTTTTTTCATACTTTTTTGTGTCAACCTGTAAATTTTTGATTCAAAAATTGCGAGAGGTCATGTGCTAGCCACATCAGATTTTTTTTTGTGTGTGTAGAATTTATTGGTTATTTGTTTTTGGTATAGTGTTTAGTTTTATAAATTGACAAAAATGGATTATAAAATGAATATTAATTATTTAAAAAAATCTGATGTGGCCAGCACATGACCTCTCGCCATTTTTGAATCAAAAATTTACAGGTTGACACAAAAAAGTATGAAAAAAAATTATTTTTTTGTAAATCTGGCAACAATGGCAAAAGTTTAGAAAATTTTAATGAGATGAAAATAAACTATAGGGTATACAAAATATATGTGTAAAACTTAATTGCCGTTTTGTATAATAATGGCGTCATCACCCATAGCAACTGCCACTTCCGGTTGTGCGATTGGCACCAAAATCTAATCAGATCTAATCGAGGGTATCAGAATTATGTATGCAAAATTTCAAATTTTTTTATTCAGTAGTTTTTGAGTTATCGTTACTACAACATCCATCCAAACACACACACACACACACTAACACACACACACACACACTAACACACACACACACTAACACACACACACACTAACACACACACACAGACATCATCGCGAAAATATTAAAATCGTATTCTAGGGACCCCAAAACGTGTTTATCAATTGAAAACTCACTACCCAATTTTTTGCATGATTCCTATACCTCTCTTATCTGAAGGGCGAGAGGTAAAAAGATGAATTGAAATATGAACTGTCAGTTCGCGGCTTTCCCATTAGTGATACTCAAACCGTAGATGAAATGAGATCATGTTTGCGTCCATTAATTAAATTAGAAAAGGACGGAAAACCATTAAATTACCCATGTTTGACATTAGAATTTAAAGATGAACAAGTGATAGTTTCTCAAAAATTGAAAGAATTAACCTCAACTATTGGCAGTGTACCTGGTGAAAATTCGAGAAATAAATTTGAACGAGCTCAAACTAGACTTGTACATCTCTTACAACGTATTGATAGAATATCTATTACAGATGAAAATAAAATTAATCGTTCAAATCTCATGACTAAAATTTTATCAGCTCTAGATAATTTAGAAAGTGTTAGTAGGAATGACCCTGATTTAAGTAAATTGTTTGAAAGTTTTGATCCTAATTCTAATAGTAGTGTTAAAAATAGTACCCCCACAAAATGCTCTCAGGTTGCTAATAATCCCACTTCAAGTCAAAATAATAATAGCCAAGTTTTACTCAATCGTCCTAGTACTTCTAATTATAAACCTTTTCCTATTTATAAGTGGAATATTAAGTTTACTGGCAAATCAGAGGATATTTCAGTACATGAATTTTTGGATAAAATTTCTCATATTAGCTTAGCTCGTAAAGTTTCTGAAGGAGAACTATTTGACGCAGCTTACGAATTGTTTGAGGATAAGCCCCGTAATTGGTTTATCAATAATAGAGATAGATTTCATAATTGGCAAGAATAATCAAATTTATTAATCTCTCACTATTCTTCACCTGATTATAGGCCTAGACTCTTTGAAAATTTCTTAAGAAGGACTCAAGACATAAACGAAAGTATCATAGACTACCTTACTTGTATGAAATCGATGTTTAGACGTCATGGGGACATTAGTAATTCTTTGCAGTTAGATATACTTATAAGAAATTTGGCACCTTTCTATACATCTCAGCTTAGGGAAGTAAAGTCCTTACAAGAGTTAGAATCAGAATGTTTGAAACTGTAAACTAAGAAATTTATTATGGAAAATTATGTAGCTCCAAGTCAAAAGGGCTTAGATTTTGTAGATCCACAATTTGCCTTTACATCTCCTAAAGGTAAAAGTAAAGTTTCAGTGCATGAGGTTATGTCAAACTCTCCCAATAATTTTTCAACTAACTATCCCAATTCAGCTGTAAATTGTAATTCCAATCCTGGTATTCATCCTAATCAAATTTCAAATGACAAAAATATGACGGTTAGAAAACAAATAATTTGTGGTTGGTCATTTCAAACAAAACTGTCCACATCCGCGAAATGTTCATTGTTTTTGTTGAAAATCACCAAGGGTAACAGTAAAGACTTGTTCGAATTGTAATTCGGGAAACATTCAAAGGAGGAACTAGTCGGTGGTAAGTCACCCTCCGTTAGTAATTTTCAATCCACCAAGATTTTGTTAGATTTTATTATATATCATGCAGGTTCCGATGAACGTCCATTTCTAGAGGTGAATATATTCGGTCACAAGTTGTTAGGACTACTTGACAGTGGAAGTTCTAGAACAATTGTTAATCTTGAAACTCTAAGTATGTTGCAAAATTTGGGTTTCCGGTTAGTATCTGAATCAATCACTTGCTCAGTAGCTAACGGCCAAAAATGTATGAGTTTAGAGTTTATTACTGCTCCTATTTCAGTAGCAGACAAAGTTTATTTGATTGATTTATTAGTCGTTCCGGATAAATCGCAAAAATTGATTTTAGGCATAGATTTTTGGAAAGCTATGGGAATTATTCCTGATCTTAAAAAAAAATATTTGGCATTTTGGTAAAGGTAATATCGATAGTATAAATCTTGTCACAAAACAAGGAATTCAAAGGGAATCTACTTAAACGCAGGAGCAAAGATCAAAATTGCAGTCCATAATACTCTTGTATACTACAAATAAAAATGAAATATTTGTGTCTATTCCATAAGCCTAGCAGTTAAAATGACAGATTGTTCGACTACGTTAAACAATTTAAATATCAGTCATATATCAATTATACTTTGCACAATATGCCTGTTCCAATCCGTTACAAATGTCCAAAATGTGGTGGAGAATCATATCAAGATACGACTTGTTTAAACTGCACGATGAAAGAATATTTTAAGATTATATCTGGAAGTAAACACATTCCATCAAGATATGACACTCATTATCCACATTCGAATTAAAAGATGTCCATAAGAAAATCTGTTAAGGATAACGAAGATAAAACGAAGAAAATTCATTACTAATTCTATGATTTTGTTGTAGATTTCTAGCTTTATTTTAGTAGATTTTTTATGTTATCTCTACATACGTCTAGTAGTGTTTGTAGACATACTTCAAAAGTAAACAATTATAAAATGCGATGATCAGTACTATTGAATGCTTGAATAATGTGGAATATAATGAGTCTTCATTATATATAATTTTTGAGTTTTTGTGATATGCTTCCGTTCAATGTGTCTTTTTAGATTATCAGTTCGACTTAAAATATTGCATTCCTCAAATTTTTGAATTGATAGTGTGTGAGTGAATTGTTGCCATTAGCACGTAAGCTTTTAATGAATGTATTCTATCATGCTTGGTTACGTTCGGAAGTAATCGGAAGTAAATTTTTTAAATTATAATGCTACTGCATGTAAAGTTGAATACATTTCGGAGTTTCGTTTTTCGTCAAATCTTGATTTCATTGGTACAACAGATATGATAGGTTATGTTGAAGGTGGTCGAGGATACCCTAGAAAATTCAACTTGTTCCAAATTAAGTCTCGTTAGTGAAAACTTATGAAACTTTTGTTATATATGTTTACCTTGAAGCAGTTAAAAACAATTGCGTTATTTATAAATACTTTCCTCGAACTGATATTTTTTCATTTATAAGATAAGGAATTATGTTGATGAAAATAAAATAGATTCATTCATATAACTAACACAATATATGGTAACCGTGACATTTTTTACAAACATTAATTACATGCTTTTTAAAGTCAAAATATTTATTAAAAAACTAATCTAGCACTAGATAAAACTAATATTCACATTAAAATACTTAAAAAATTGCTTTGGGTTTATTAAAATGGGAACTACTTCCGTACGTTAAAATGTCAAAAATATGCTACTAAGAAGCACTTTGGATGTACTTTAAACAACATTGTACCGATCTTAAAGATAATAGCCGACATCTGACATCATTTTAAATAAGTAGAAGAAATCCTTTAATTTGATACCCCACACGTATGGGTTAGAGCAACGGTTATAAATTTAGCTTTATAGAGGTTATTATGGCATTTTGACATTTTAAATTGCTTAATTATATTTATTGCCATTGGGATGAAGCTGTCTACATGAAAAATTTCCTTATCGCAGACCATCGTTTCTCAACTCACAATACATTTAGATCATGCCTAATGATGGATTCTGGATCTACGCTTTGAACCATTTAATTTGATCCTTCACTCGATGAAATCGGAGCATTTTTTAAAATATTATGCTTCTTTGGCACTTTTGAGCTTATATTTCAGATATTTACTTTGAACCACATTACATACTTAAATTTTATCAAAATCAATGACTTTGAAGTCATAATGCCTTTTTGATGATAAATTTTGTCTGCCCCCAATAACATTAAGCCTGACGAAGTAAAAAAAACAAAATATTAACTGCTAAGTATAATTCTTTAAAAATTTAGAGAAAGTAGTATGTCCTGTAAGCGAGAAAGGAAAAATTATGGACCTATATATTCTCCGTTGATTCTGCGCAAGAGTGTTGTTTACGTATATATTCTACACCACATTTATAATACAGTACCGTTTGTTTATCCCACCCAAGGTGTGTATGATTTTGGTTGACGTATTTAGTATATACGTATTTATTATATGTCACATTTCAAAAATTTGTCAATTTTGACCAATAGTAACGGAGATAGGCCCTAATGCTCTTTGGTCTTGGTTATTCACATGATTTTGTTTATGTATATGTATATTCTTCATCTCATTTATAATACAATACTGTTTTTCGAGTGCAATTTGAATCAATAATAATGAAGTTATATATTAATGCTCTTTGGCGTTGGTTCTACGCAACATTTTTGCTTTCGTATTTCTTCTGCGTCACATTTCAAATATACTGCCTTTTTCCGTGTTCTAGTTGGACTAATCATAACAAAGTTTGATCTTAATGCCCTTTGTCTTCGGTTCTGCGCATGATTTTTGTTTACATAAATATTTTGCATCACATTTTAAACATAACGCCTTTTTTCACGTTCAATTTGGACCAATAGTAACAAAAATTGATCTTAATAAATCTGCGTCCGGACGCTCGGACGCAAATTGAAGGTACATTTTGATGATATTTAACATTGCTCTTATTGAGGTTTTACCCCCGAGGTCAAATCTGCGTCCGGACGCTTGGACGCAAATTGTAGGTACATTTAGATGATATTTAACATTGCTCTTATGGAGGTTTACCCCCGAGGTTAAATCTGCGTCCTGACGCTTGGACGCAAATTATAGGTACATTTAGATGATATTTAACATTGCTCTTATGGAGGTTTTACCCCTGAGGTAGAATCTGTGTCCGGACGCTCGGACGCAAATTGTAGGTAGATTTTGGTGATATTTAGCATTGCTCTTATGGACGTTTTACCCCCCTAGATTAAGTTTGCGTCCGGACGCTCGGACGCAAATTGAAGGTACATTTTGATGATATTTAACATTGCTCTTATGGAGGTTTTACCCCCGAGGTTAAATCTGCGTCCGGACGCTTGGACGCAAATTGTAGGTACATGTAGATGATATTTAACATTGTTCTTATAGGGTTTTACCCCCTAGGTTGAATCTGCGTCCGGACGCTCGGACGCAAATTGAAGGTACATTTTGATGATATATAACATTGCTCTTATGTTCTATTGCTCTTACACATATATTCAGCGTTACAATTTAAATATTTTTTCCACTTTCAATTTGAACCAATAATAACAGAGTTAGAAACTAATGTCCTTTGGCGTCGATTCTGCGCATGTTTTTTTGTTTATATATATTCTACGTCACATTTCAAACATACCGCCTTTTTCCACGTTCAATTTGGACCGATAATAACAAAGTTTGATTTTAATGCCCTTCACGTCAGTTATGCGCATGATTCTTGTTTTCATATATATTCTGCGTCGAATTTTAAATTTAACTCCGTTTCCCGCTTTCAATTTGGACCAATAATAATGAAGTTTGGCCTTAATGCCCTTAAGTCTTTTGGTTCTGCCGTTTTCCGCGTGTGATTTGGATCCGTAGTAACGACGTTAGATCCTAATGCCCTTTCGTCTTTTGATCTGCATATGTTTTTTGTTTACATACTTATTCTACATCATATTTATAATATAACGAAGTTTTTTTCATTAAAATCCGACCATTATTAGTGGAGATATACGTTTGTGCCCTTCTGTCTTTCCTACTGCGACAATTTTTTTTACGTTATGATTCTACATCACAGTTCAAATATAGCGCCGTTTACCGCGTTCAATTTTGACCAATAGCGTCGAAGATACGAATATCCCCGTCCCCCGCGGATGTCGCTGTCGGATAGTAACTGAACTAGCTAAAATTGTATTACAGGAAACTATATGGGTGAGTAGTAGCGCCCTCAGTCGGATAGTAAGCGAACTAGCTAAAATTGTATTAAAGGAAAGTCTAACCAATAATCAGTTTACCTCAGCTTTCCGGCACCGCAATCCTTGGAATAATGTTATCATTTTATTTGCAATGATATTTAAACAATGAACAATATGCCTCAGTTATGTAGGAAAACGCAATGATTAAAATAATATAAAATATGGTGATTACGAGTTTAAATGCATGTGTTGTTATCAATAAGATAAGAAAACATGGTAATATTCTTGACAAATATTTATTGCGTAATTTTTAACTTTAAAAATGATTTCATAATAAAAAAGAAATAATTTGGTATACTATAAAATAATTTTATTCACGGTAAAATATTTAAAGATTTAATATTGGTTTATTTACTAAATTAAAAGTATTTCCGCGCGTTCAAATATCAAAAATATGACACTCAGAAACTGCTTCAAATTTTTCTTTACGTGTCGAATCTACGAGGTGTCCAAATTAAAATACCGTTTGTTCCAAATAATTCCGACTAATAATAACAACGTTTGGCGCTAATGTCCTTTGGTCTTTTGTTCTACTTTTGATTTTTATTTAAATATATTTTCTGCGTCACATTTCAAATAAACCGCCTTTTTCCGCATTCAATTTGGACTAATAATAACGAAGTTTGACCTTAAGGCCTTTTAGTCTTTGCTTCTGCGCATGATTTTTGTTTACCTATTTATTGTACGTCGCATTTTTAATACAATGCCGTTTTTCCGGTGTAAATCTAACTACTAATAGCAGAGATAGAGAGTAATGCCCTTTTCACTTTTGTTCTAGTTTTGATTTTGATTTAAATATATATCCTGCGTCACATTTAAAATATACCGCTTTTTTCCGCGTTAAATTTGGACCCATAATAACGAAGTTTGACCTTAAGGCCCTTTAGTCTTTACTTCTGCGCATGTTTTTTGTTTACGTTTTTATTCTACGTTACATTTATAATATAATGCCGTTTGTCCCATTTAAATCTGATTACTAATAACGGAGATATCCCTCTTCATACTTTCCCCCGTCACCGCGGCACCCGGGGAGGTCCACTGTTCCAGCTTGAACTTAGCTTACCTACTAATAATTTCAATTTCAATTTCAATTTCAAATAAAAATTATAATTTAACGTCTTTTGTCATGGATCGCATGAAGTACACATCTATTCAAATATCAAATACGAGGGTAATTCTATTGATAATCTTTTTCTTTTAACCCCTTGACATTGACCCCAACCTTTGACCTTGATCTTGACCTTGACATTGAGCTTGGCCTTGGCCTTGGCCTTGCCCTGTCACCATTTTTATCTGCGTCTCTTTCTGGTACGCTGAATTTCCCATACTTCTCTCTCTAACAGATTGAATTCCCTATAGAGGGTAAATGGCGGTACAAATGAGCACTTCCGGTCCTTGGGTCACACATCTGGCGACCATCTGGCAACCATCTGGCGTCAACGGGGTAATAGGAATACAAATGTGCACTTCCGGCCACGTGATCAGGTCATTGAACCAGATGCGCTAGGCAAGCTGAGACAAGTAAAATCTACAAATAAAAATATAATAAATAGCTGTGCATCTCCTCAGTTATTTAGTTCTGTTCGAAGAGACAGCATTAAAATGGCTACATACAATATTTCAGTTGATAATGAAGTTGATGTGTTTTTGGGTGAACGTAGATTTTATTTAAACCAATCAAAATCAAAGTTTGTGGCAGTTTCTCTGTCTTATGATTTAAACTTTGCACCATGTGTTGTGATATCCGGAAATAAAAAGGATTGTTTGGTATTTAGTAAATCGGAATGGTATAACTTTTTATCATATAAGAAAACAATCAGTTTATATCTTCAAAGGAGTATCCAGAACCGATTGATGCAGGAAAGTTTTCATTGGAATTTAAGCCGCTGTCATACTGTTCAACTATCAAGATATCTAATGGCAATTCTAATGTGTTTTTGGGCGCCAACACAATTTCAACACTTTGGAAAGTTTTACCCATGATAAAGCACGTAATGGATACGGTAAAAAGTTGCCCATTCAGCTCTACACTTAAAGTGTTACAAATGGGTGTTGAGAATTCTAATGATGCAATTTCCTCTGCTCTGGATATATTAAAACCAATTAAGGCAGTAAATCCAGAGATGTACAGCATATTTTTAGAACTTATATATCAATATCCTAAAATTCTAAAAGAAGATTTGCAGTTATGAAGAAAGTGAAATTTAATGAAGACATCAACCAAACATACCTCCTATATGTCTGGAATTATGGGTACAAAGAAGCCAGAAGAAGTAACTTGGAGTCAGCTGTACTAGACCGAATACGATTCCAAAGTCGTATTAAAGATATAGCTATAATTATTAATCCTATATTAGATGTAGTTCATAGAAGTAATGTTTACAGAAGAATAAATAAAACAAATATATAATTAAATTGTATATTATTTAAAAAACTATTATAATACATTATTTTTATTAATCCAAGAATTGTGTGTTGAATCCATTCCAAGCCATTTAACAAAAACTTGATTTCCTCGTTTTCTTAATACCTTTTCAACCAAATATATGTCAGGGTATTTAACTTTTGTTAACTCGTGGGTGTAGAAACCTCATTGAATTTCTTCTTTTTTACTATCCTCCATATATGAACGTTGTTGGATTAGTGGGTTTCACTTTTTTAATTTTAAAAATCTCGTTAGACCAGTTTGGTGTATATCCCTTGGAGAAAACATGACGATACTTGGAAATTCGGATATCATCTCCCACTTTAAACTTTGGCTTTTTTGGATCAATAGTTTTTAAATAATTAAAAGCATCAATATATTTAGCACTTTTAACATTAACTACTCCTGTAGTAGAATGTTTAGTGTTGTTATAGTTCTTAACAATTTCAGGTAAAATTATTAACCAGTTGTAAGTTCCTTGCATGCTAAATTGTTTCCACAGCATAGATTTAAGAGTTCTTATCACCCGCTCAGCAATGCTTACTTTTAAAGTTGAATAGGTGCTATAATGATTTATTCCATACTTTTTGATAATATTTTGAAATTCTTTATTATAAAATTCGGTTCCATTATCAGTTTGTAAATTTTTGGGGGGAGGCATTTGTGTTAATATTTTCTTCATGGCTGCAACTACATCTTTTGCTGTTTTCTTCTTAATAGGTTCGGCCCAAACATATTTGCTGAATGCATTAATAACAACGAGAATATAATTGTAGCCTTTATTGAATTTAGAATACGGTATCATAACAGCTAAATCCGCTTGAATCAAATCATTCAATCCTTTAATAACAACATGTCGCCTCTTGAAATTTTTTTTAGCTGGTTTATGTGGTTCATTAACAACTTGAGCTTTAGACATTTTTCTCTAGAGGGCATTGAAGAACAAAGTCAGCGCACATTCCATCTACGGTACCAAGTTTAAATTCGATTTTATCTCCTTTATTTATATAGATGTCTACTAATTGATGATATTTAAATGTTTTAGAGTTTAATAAAATGTCTCCATCAGCCTTATAATGTTTTACAGCTTCAATTTTTCCAGAAATGGGAAACACAAAGGCTGTACCAAAATTCTCCAAAATGTAGAATTCCTTATTTAATTTTATTTGTTTAGCACCTCTTAACCTCATAAAGTTTTTACTGTGAAAAGAAGTTGGTTCACAAATGTAAAACGGTGATGTAAGGTTGGTTATTAATTTATTTTCAGGACAATTGGGTGTATCACTCAAAAAGTGACTTCCGAATTTGTTAATAGGCATTCTTACGGTGAACGACATATACTGAATGTATTTTGCATGTGTTACTATATTTATTGGATTATACCTCCCTCACGTAATTCTTCTATAATTGAGACAATTTCATTAGTATGGCCTGTATTTCCAGCAGACTCAGACGCTATCAGGAGTTTTAGTCTCTCAATTATTTCATTGAAATCATCGAAATATTTATAATCGACAGGATTTTTACTATAATTCATTTTAGTCAACCCATGGCCCTTTTTAAGCATTTTCGTTAAATTTCTAGTGACTCTACTTGATTTCAGAGATGGTAGTGAACTTATTCTCGGTCTGAAGGGTTGTGGTCTCGTTTCTAATCGGGGTTTAATAACATAATTGAATTTATCTTTTAGCTTATTTTCAATTCTACGATAAGGTAAATCTGGATTGTTATCTCTGTAAAGAGCATTCGTTCTACGTAAAATATCAACATATTCATCCGCATCTTTCGGAGTAAAATTATTAGTATCTACTTTAAACAGTAATTCATATAAGCCAGGTGTTCCCTTGTATTGTATCCCCTTAATAATTATATCCGGTCCTTTGAAATTTAATTCAGAGTCCCCGATATAAAATTTTTCTGATTGAATGTTATGATATACTCCAAAAGTGTGATCAAACAGTCCCTCGACATCTGCAATATTTGCTTTAATATAATTCAATGGTAGTGGTTTGGAAAACTGTTCGTAATATTCTCTCATAACATTAGGATTTTGAACCATAGAAACAAATTCACGCATTGAGTCGTCAATGTACTGATCTATTTCGCGATCTTCTTCCGGATTAGATTCGAATACAGTTTCTCTAACTATGGTACTACTAGCTACATCTTCCATATTTGTAGGAGTATCCGAATTATTTATTCTACTTTCGTTTGGAGATGAGTATGCTAGTTGATAATTAGATCTGCGAGGTAAGTACTTTGTAGGAATACTTAATCGATTAAAATTTTGTGAAATTTGTGATTCTGCCTCTTGTTTTATCTGATGCTGTTTTCCCAAAGTTGAAACTAATTGTTTAAGTGGCTCTGTTATTGGTAGATATGTTTTCTCCAAATGCATTTGTGATTTAGCTATATCACTTTTCAAACATTTAAATTTAGTCTTTAGTGCTTGTCTTGCTTTTACGAGCTGTTTAGTCAAGTGTGGATTCATTTTGACTAATGTATCAAATCAACTTCGGAGCTTATATATGAATAAAATTATCAAAGTTTTTCCTATATTTTCCAGAAGATTTTGAACAATATTTATCAATAGTAAGAAACCCATATCTATCTTTCCAGCAAAATGAACATATATCTTTAAAGTCCTGATAAGACATATCACAGCTAACGTGGTCATCATAAACGTGTTTCAAATTAGTCATATCCTGTTCAAAAATCACTAGTAGATTAGCATTATCTCTAACTAGTTGTTTAGGTATTGCTGAATATGTTTGACACAAATAAAAGCAATCGGTGTGTTTATGTCGACCAAAGGAATAATAGCTTTGAATAATTTTCTGATCACAGGAGGCGACATCATCAAAAATTATCAGTGAATTGTCTTTTATTTCATTCGGTAAGATAACATCTTTTGAATCATTATATTCTTCGTATCCAATTTCTTTCATGGGTTGTATTAATTTTCTTAGGTACGTGTATTTTGGTTGATGAAAGCTTTTTGAAAATATATAAACATTTTCAAATCTCAATCCGTTCGGGTGCTCGATTAACGATAACATCACATTTGTCTTCCCCGAACCGCTCGAACCAACAACTAGTCCTCGTTTAGATTCGCCGCCAAACAAGCAACCGTGTTTTCCAATCTTATTATCATCTACAATATTGTCAAGATTTTTTATGGGTAAACATACACTTTGTTTCTCAATCCTCATTTTGTTACGACTTAAGGAGCACTGAGAGTATATATAGGTTGATGCGAGTATATAAATAGCACAATGGTAAAACGTAAGCAGGTTAGATCACATCTAGGAAGGGGTTTACTAAATTCTTTAATTAATAAACTTCCAGTTGAACTTCACATTCCTAACTACAATTATTGCGGCCCTGGTACACATCTAAGCAAGAGATTACAAAGAGGTGATAAGGGAATAAATCAGCTTGACGAGGCCTGTAAGGCTCATGACACAGAATATTCGACACAAAGCTGATAAAATTTTAGAAGAGACAGCTTGGGAAAGGGTTAAGTCCAAAGACGCTAAATTAGGAGAAAAAGCAGCTGCTTGGTTTGTAACGACGGCTATGAAAGGCAAACGTAAATTTGAAATGGGTTTGAAACGTAAGTCTAAAAAAGGTGGCTCACTGAAAAGAAAAACAAAAAAACGACTTATTCGAGTACCTAAAAAACGAGGCGGATTTTTACTGCTATTATTACCACTACTAAACCAGTAGAGTCATCTTCATCATAATCGTAATCTTTTAAAATAGCTCTTTTATCACGCAGAAGAGCTGCTGGTGGCACGGTTGACGAGACCGTTATGTTGGAACGGTTCGAAGCTTTATAATTTACAAAAATTTGTGTGCAAGTATAAATATCTTTTGTGCAACCTTCTCTACAAGACGTCCAACTACAATTTGATGCACCTATGCGCCTATCGGTTCTTAAGGTCACACAGTAAGCAGGTTCTTCGTCGAACTCCATGAAAATCGTTGTAAAAGCCGGGTCGATGACAAAAGGCACAAGGAATAAAAATGAAAATAAGCTAAAAATACCAAGCAGCACAAAGAAAGCTGTAGTATAAAATAGTAATTTTTGTTGCCAAGTTTGTTAAATCTCCTCTGTCTCCATGGTCGCAATGTAAGGGCTATTTGGAGCTTAGACCCCAACATCTGCGTCCACAGACGAGCGCGAGCGGCTCTGGCCAGCTCACACCATAGATCTCCTCTACGACCACTTGGCTATAATTTTGTATGGTAATCCGATCTTTGGGTCCATTTTCTCAACCAACACATATCTTTACTTTTAGTACACCAAAATGCAAACATTTACATCCTTACGATAAAAGAAGAAACATTTAAATATTTTAAAATATTTTAAGGAAAAACTTAATAAGTTAATCACAGTCGTTACTGTTTAGAAAATACTTCGGACAGTTAGAAAGAATTTCGTGTAAAGTGTGCCTTCGACGGCGGGCATTGTGTTGTGAGCACTGCAGTTCGTTCTTATGATATCGATTTTGGCGCCTATTCGGTCAGATGACTGGAATAACACTGTCACACCGTTTTCCATGAGAGGAGCCACTTGCCACCCTTGTTCCACCAGTTTTCAGCCCTCTCCCTTCTCAATAAATTCTCTCGTAAGTAAATTTGATTGCACATTGCTTTATACGTATTTTAATATTTTTCATTTATATTTTTTGCTTAAATTGTGTTTATATTTTAGTAGTTAGTTATGATAAACAATCCGCGGGTAGTCAGTGCGCGTGCTATTATTAGCCTCGCCGCAGTAGAATATTGATCAAGGGACGTGCGCGTTTCGTTCAACCAACCACGGTCACATTCAGTTTCCCAAGATACACTAGACTTGAATGGCGGCACTCAACACCTCAAAATTCTGCTGACATCAGTATGCAAATTATTGTTTCAAAATGCCCAAAAAGAAGCAGTGTAGCAATAGTTTATCTTACAGTTGCGATTTATGTTCCGTCTACTCGGGCTATGCATTCAGGTATATCTGAAATACCAGTTATGTGTACAACTACTCGGGCAGTTCAAGTGGAATCCTGTGATTGGGGCTCTTGTGGTGAATGGTGTTTAAGCAAAACTTCCGGATCATGTATGCAAATTTATGTTAACCTTAGACGAAATGGCTCCATCTTACTTCTATTAAATTGCACAAGTATAGCACAAAAAATTTGCTACGGAAAGGACCATGAAAACGCAAAAAAGAGCATATGTATTGCAGATGAATGTAAAAATCTTACTGGAACCTTTAACTGCTCTGGGAGGTGGAGCAGCTGGAATAGCGAAAGCTGTTAATGATGCAAAAACCAATCGTCTACAACTCGAAGAAGAAAAACGGCATAATATGGCTATGGAAGGGAAAGGTTTATATTTGAGACCTTATAAAAAGGGTAAAGGTTTATATCTAAGACCATACAAGGGGTATGGAATGAAATTAAAAAACTACCGCATCGGGCGCTCACGAATGAAGACTTGAAATATTATGTAGAGTTATTACAAATCCCACACTTTCGAGGTATTTTTATGAGAGATACTTTACAAACAAAATTCATAAATATGAAAGCGGAATTTTAAATACCGATTTACAAAGAAGGAAAGGAACGCATTGGATAGCGTATATAAAAAAAGATAAACAAATTACGTATTTTGATAGTTATGGTAATTTACCTCCGCTATTGGAACTAATTAGATATTTTTATAGCAGTGGTAATGTAAACATAGAATACAATTATGAAAAGGTTCAATCATTCAATTCTTATAAATGTGGGCACTATTGTCTTAAATTCTTATATAATCAATATAATTAGGAATATTGCTCATTCGTGAATATACATCTGTTAAGTAAATATGTCTTTCAGTTTTACGTTAAGTGGGAGTTCTTCAATTCTAAGTTATGATTTTAATCCTCCGATATATTTGGAAGAAAATGTGGATTATGAAATAGGACTTTTAATAGTTTTAACACTATTCCAAATATTGATGAAACTAACAATGTGTTTTGGTGGGGTACTAAAACTTCTGGTACGAAATTCACAATACCAGTTGGAGCTTATGAATTAGATGACCTTATTCGTATTATAAAAGAATATATGTCTGACAATGATAAGGGAGCTGAGATAGAAATAATTCCTGATATAAACACATCAAAACTTTCGATTAAAAGTAATCGAACAATTTCATTTAATTTTATTAATTCGATTGGACCAGTATTTGGTTTCAACGTGTTAAGACTCGAACCCCGTGAAAATTTTAAAAGTAAACAGCATAGGCATTGATTGCAATGTTGCCGGAGGCTCATATTTGAATGAAGAGCCAGTACATATTATTCACCAGTTTTTTCCAACTGTCCCAAGTGGGTATAAAATAGTTGAATCTCCACAAAATATACTATATTATCCTGTCAGCGTTAGAACAATTAACAACATCACAGTAAAAATCATTGATCAAACAAGGAGTCTTATAAATTTTCGAGGAGAAGAAGTAACCGTTACTTTACATATTAGAATAATTCAATAATTAAGATGGTTTTAAAATTCTTTCATCCATACTCCAGAGAAAACTATAAAAGAATTTCAACTACCAAAAAAAATATTAGTTTCCATAACCTGTTGGGGTAATAACATCTGAAAATAAAAAGTTTCTGACTTACCTTGGGTTTAAAGTATTAGTATAATGGAAGTTGTTCACGTAACTGGACATCCCTTTGAAGACAGTACCATTGAGCAATATCAGATTCACACATACCAACCTTACATACCTGGAAAGCTCAATTACAACGATGAAATTCGAATTCCTATTCAAGACTTGGATGCATTCACTTTACCGTCAAATAGTTATCTTTATATCGAAGGAAAATTGTTGACAAATAACCGAAGTGTACCAACCAAACTAAAATTCATTAATAATGGAGTAGCATTTTTATTTCGTGAATTACGCTATGAATTAAACCGATTCGTGATAGATTCTGTTAGAGATGTTGGACTTGTTTCTACAATTAAAAATTATCTATGTCTTAACGAGAATGATAGTATTTTGATGCAAAATGCTGGATGGTTTCCCAAAATGGAGGGTGAAAAATTCTAGTAGATTCAAACGGAAATTTTAATGTTTGCATACCTTTAAAATTATTGTCTGGCTTTTTCAAAGATTTTAAAAAAGTTATTGTGAATATGAAACAAGAATTGGTTTTAATTCGTTCTAGTGATGATAACGCTGCTCTAATCAGTGCTGATGAAACCGAAAAACCCAAAATAGAATTAAATAAAGTTTATTGGAATGTGCCACATGTTACTCCAAGTATAAGTCAACAAATTCGACTAAACAAAATTGTACAAAGCAATACCGAACTTCCAATAAAATTTCGCTCATGGCAAATTATCGAATATGCGTCATTAAATAATTCTACCAGATATACATGGGCCGTTAAGACAAGTACCAAAATTGAGACCCCGAGAGATGTTATAATTGTATTTCAAAATGGTATGAAAAATAAAATTACCAAGGATATGAGTAAATTTGATCATTGTAAACTAAAGAACATACGGATATTTTTGAATTCAGATAGATATCCATATCATGATTTAAATTTAGATTTTGATAGTAACAGATTTGCAACATTATATGAAATGTTTGCCAATTTTCAAGAAAGTTATTATCATCTTCAACCTAATCAACCCATTTTTAATCCTCAAGAGTTTAAAAATAAAGCTCCTATGGTGCATATTGATTGCTCACGACAAAAAGAAGTGTTACAATCTGGAAGTATTGTGTTGAGAATAGAATTTGAAACCGATGAAGCTACATCTACCGATGTCTCCGCCTATTGCCTTATATTACATGAAAAATAATTTTCATACGCCCCTCTAACAAAAACTGTTAAACAATACTAATGCGCATGTCTCAGTTATTTAGTATAAAACCGCCGTGTTTACAACCAACACGTCAATATGTTTCCTGAGAGCAGGCTGTTTCAAGAAAGGTTAGAAAAATATTTAGAAAGCCTGTTAAAACTCAAACAAGACATTGAATTCTATGCACTTATAAAAAAAAAAAAAATATGCGACTAGTAGTTGATCTGCAAGGATTCAAAATGGAAAATAATAAGTTTGTGGTGAAGGAGTTTGCTTGTTACGATGGGGCTCGTATAAGTCACTACGGCTTCAAACCCCCATTTCCTTTAAGAATGCTGTCTCCTGATTTACATAAGCAAGCTGATTGGTTGATGACAAACCACCACTGTATTGATTGGAATACTGGTTTCACTCCTGTACATCAGTTTCCAACCATAATAGATGAATTAACTATTAATGCTGATATGGTTTTTGTTAAAGGAAGAGAAAAACTCAATTACTTGGAAAAATATTCCAAGGTACCTGTTTACGAATTTGATGAATATCCACCATTAGATCGCTCCATACCGAAATGTTTTTACCACAAAAATGATAAATGCGTTTGCACATTATCGAATGTATATTTTATATATGATAATTTTATAATGCATGAAAAATAAAAATATATAAAAATTTTTTGTTTTATTTCCCAACTTAGGAATAATATAAATAAAGGATGCTTTAACCTAAAAAATTAGTATGCTAAAGGATGTTGACCTCACATTTTATAATTTTGCAAGCTATCTTAAATAGTACGCTCTTAATACAACAACCGTTTAATATCAGAGATGTGTATGTATGTTTTGATAGTAATGGAACTTTGGACGAAAGCTGGCCTTCAAAATGGATGCGAATGGAAATTTATACACCGAATAATGCAGCCACTTTAAAATCAGCGATACCCTCAAATAGTACCATGTTTAAAATACGACTGGTAAAGGGAAATAGATCAACTCAAGACTCCAACTGGCAAGCACTTTACAGTAACTGTTCAACTATATCAAAATGCGACTATACCAAAATAGATATATTAAATAGCATAACCCTATATTACATAACAATTTGTTCAACAATCTTTTTACTTATATTGATTAAAAGGTTGATTAAAAGGTTTATTCACATAAGCAAAAGTACAGCCAAGACCATTAAATCTACTCAAGAAGTCTCCAATAATTTAATCTAAAAATACGACCCCCCCTCTAATCACTGATATAAAAGGAGTTGATTTAGAAGAATATCGATTAGTCTTTGCTTCGTTCTTTTTAGCGCTAGATCAAATATATTTGAAAAATATATCTAACTGTTGTTCCAAATGTTTGACTCATGAGTTGGTTAGTGCTCATACTAATGGTAAAAGTTTGGACAAATTTACGGAGGAAGAACTTCAATATTTTCCTTTAAAATATTTAGTGCAGGAAGTTAGACCAATACAACTTCTTTACGCATGGTATAAATTGCCAGAAGAATATCAACAAGATTTTGATCTTCAAACTTCACTACCCTGCTTTACCCATTATAATCGACCGGATTGGATGACACATGTTGATGGGCCGCCTACCTCTCAAGCAAGATGTCATCTGTGTAAATTAGCTCTTAAAATGTGTAACCCACATCCGATTGGAATGTAATAATATATTATAATTAAAATAAAGAAAAATAAAAACATAAATTGTGTATATTTTTTTATTATAAATAAGGATTTTTAAGATCTGGTATATTATAGAAATCATCTAAATCTAATAAATTTAAATCTTCATCAACCAATTCTTGGGCCGCATTGACTAAATCATCTAGTGTACCGCCATGTGCTTGTGGATTGATGAGTAAATGCCCCCACGCCAAGATATTGGCATCATGAGGTATAATGTATCGTTTGTCATCTTTTGATGATAATGCTACTTTATTCTTCAATTCTGTATATATTGTATGTAATTTGGATATGAAAACATACATTTTTCTATAAGCAACCCCACCATTTTCGACAATTTGTACATAATCATTCAGGTGAAGTTCATTTTTTACAACTTGTTTGGAAACACCCTTTGCTTTTTTCATAAGTTTATCGGTCTTTACACAATAGGCCTTGGCGCCGGTTCCATAAAACGACTGAATTGGAACACCAGCAAACTCATCTTTCATTTTTCCAACGATTGATTTTGTTATAGGGATGTTGTCTCACTGTAGTTGGATGTGTCAAAATATTGAATGTTTTGTTTCATGTCAGTAGAGGTCCCCCCCCCAGACAGACGACCAGCCGACATAGGTACCTAACTTCACGTTAGTCGCTGACGACATAGGTACCTAAGTTCAGGTTAGTCGCAGACCTGTACGAGGAAGCGGAACCATAATTGCGCGCGTCTATAAATAGAGCGAAGCATATGCGGGGAGTATGAAACTTTACTATACCCTTAAATAATGTAAATATTTTTCCGGAAGTTATATTATAGATAACTATTGTAATAGATAATATTATAAAATAAAATGGTGGGCTAAAAGGTGGTAATATTGGCACCTTAAGAGAAGATAGTGGGTGTGGGGAGATAAATTTTACTTCAGATATCACATAAAAAATAAAAATAATAATAATTATGAAATATTTTTGTAAAAATACGGCTATTTATAAATACAGCAGATGGCGCCACTATCATATAGCTGCTAGAACCGCAAATAATATATTAGTAAGCTAGATAGGCTCCTAATGTATATTAAGCTTATTAAGCAGTTTTGTTTGTCCCCACCGGGTCTAATTTATTTGATATGCCGAGTTGTGATTTTTTTGGAGGATCTCAATACTGCGAGTGTAGCGACTGCCAAACGAAAACGTGTCCTAACTGTGGGAAAAAAGTCCTCTGTAAAGTGTACAAATATAAAACCGATCGAAAAGGTATAGGCTACTACAAATTTATCTGTGAGGAATGCTCTAAACCGTATATGCTGTAAAAATGAAATTTACTATAAACTAACTGTTAATTTTATATTGTAATAAAATATAAACTAAAAATATCCGATAAATGAATACCTATTTAAAAATAAATTAAAAAAATATTAAAAGCACTAATTGTATTTTATATTTTAATAAATATGTTTACTGAAAATTTCAATATTCCTTAATTCCTTCAACAGGCCTCTGATTCATATCAAATATCATTTGTGTTTATTTCGTAGAGAACAGATGAGCAAAAGCAATGAACTTGAACTTTTTTAATCGCAAAAAGATGAACTTTATTTTAGACATCTGATAATTACAAACTTTTTACAGCCATATCGGGGGCTTTCGCGGTTTCAACAGTTTACGCGGGAAAATTAGATGAATAACAAAATATATTAATTTAACAAGAAATAGTTAATAAATTTAAAGTTTAATTATTCCAAATCTCGATATTTTTATACTATTTAGATATTTCAATTTATTTAATTAAAAATAAATATCCTTTATTTATATTACGTAAACATTCAGAACATATGCGTAAAGTAGTGAACTTGAACCTTTAAACGAAACATGATCTGAATTTCGCATAAAAAATTAAAAGATTATTACACAAATATTTAATAAAAATTATATTATAGTTTACAAATTCTAAAAGGGGAAAGGAGATAGGAGAACCCACCACTCACCCCTGACTATCGAGAACAAGTCAGCCTCTCCACAATAAAGTTAGGATATAAGGGATGGAAAAAAGGGTGGGAATAATGTTTCAGTTAAATATAATTTAAGAACTAACATTAGTATTTGTATTAAAATCAAAGAAATATTAATCTAAAATTATAAGCTAAACATATAAATTTTAAAATATTAACATGTTAAGTAAGTAAATTTATTCTAATCTTCTCTTTTTAAAACCGTATGGAAGAGATGAGCCATCTTCAAAAAAAGCCCTTTTTAAGGAAATTGTCTTGTATAATTTAGTTTCTTCTTTTGTTACCACCATATGGTCCAAAGTTCTTCTTATTTTCTTCGAAATAATAGGAATGGGTTTTATATTTTGATCTAACACCATATTTTTCATTGTCTCAAAATTAAGCAATTCACTTGCTGCTTGCGTTAACGAAATACCTTTTACTTTACACACAAATTTATATTTTTTATCGGCAGTGCTCCATACTTTATACGCATAGTTTTTAGGTCCTCCAGAAACAAAATCAGTAATGTAACTGCCCACACCGTATTTTTCTAACTCGTCCGACATATCACCGATGCAGGCTCCAATAGGTATATGGGGTAATTCAGGATCTGATATGTATACAACACTGTCTGTATCACAATACAATACACGTTCTTTTATTTGGTCCATGAAATTATATAGCATTATTCTGGCTTGAGCTGTCACGTAGGAGGCAATTACTACGTTTACCGTAGATAAGTTTTGAAAAGCTTCTTCTATATACTCATAATTTACAATTAGCACTTTTTCATTGATAGGAAAACATGAATTAACATGTATAGATGAGTTAGTAAGCAAGACATACAATTCTGACGCATCATCTATAATTTTAGTTTTTACTTGGTTTTCTCTTTGACCAAACTTTCCCCAAAACGAATTTAATATTATCTTTGCAATTGACCGAAGACCTGGATTTTTAACAATTTTGTCAAATTCTAACAATACATCTTCTTGTTGTAAAAATTCTTCAATGTAACGCTCTTTCTCTTCCTCTGTATTACAGGTTTGTGGCCATCCGGAGGCTTCTTGTTTAATTTTTATAAATTTATTCATCATTTCAGTAAACAATCCATCATTATTTTTGTCAAATTGTATAACATTATCATATTTCCATATTTCGTAAATTTCCCGAATTTGATAACCTTTATTGATTGCTAAGTTTACTTCAGGTATGGTCCAGGTGCCGATAAAGGCTCGCTCTTTATCGCTATGGGTACATAATCCTGAATTAAATGTCTCTCCACAACAGCGGCATAGTGTAAACATTAACTTATTATTAACCTTTAAAGGTAAAACAGGAATAAATAAGTTGTTAGGGGGCAATATATTGCATTTAATAAGTCCCTGTATATTTGTAATATCTTTTGGGCACTCTTTTCCAACTAGAACTGTAGGATGACCAACTGGAAATACCCCTTTTTTGCAAACTACGGGATAAAGACTTATTATGTCCACGAATTTTATTATTTGGTCATTTTCAAGTTGTGCATGTGTTACAAAGTTTTCAGTACGACCACCAGTGAAAGCGTCACTTGCTAATAAAGGGGTGTTCAAAATTAAGGGATGATTTTTAGTATAAATTTCTATTTCTTTATTTTCTTTCATTTGATTTCTAAAATCACATTCCCACATTTCTGTTACAATATACCCAAAACTCCGTAAACGCTCCTGTGTTTCGATAGTATGTTCGAAGCGGGTGTTTAAAGTTTCAGAAGAATTTTCATAAAGAGGTGTATCCCGATTACAGGGAAAGCAATAATGACCGTGATAGTAACAACCGTGAAACTGAAATATTTCTTTTGTTTCTTCACAAAAACCATTCACTTTTATTCCTTTTACCACACTTTCTTTTTGCTTTTCCGAGTGAATTATGTTAATGTTTCGTTGTTTTTCTTCCCAAATCAACCACTGTAAAGCAATTTTTGACTGGTTATCTCTGTACCTGTATCCTTGTTTTGGTATTATACCTATAGTTTTGGGTTTCAGAAAATTTCTTCTAAATATTTTATTACATGTTCCTGCGATTGTTATTGATTCAGTAAAGGGACATACGTTACAAGTTTTCAATATTTCTTCTTTGAATTTTTTACAGGCCTCTGTTAAAATTTGTACATCTGACAAACAGTAATTTGTAATTTCTTTTTGAAAATCGAAAATGAAGTTTTCAGCATCTTTTTTTTGATACCATTCTAAAAATTCTTTTATTTTGTCAGGTTTCATATTATTAGGGTCGTAATACTTTATATCTGGAATTGAACCGATATATTTGTAATTTTCTTCTTTATTGAATAAATGAGGAAAATAACCCTTTTTTAATTCTGTTAAACCAAATGCTTTAGGAAGTTCCGACAAAGCCATCGGAAAATAGTTGAGCGAGTCCAAAAATCTTACATTACCTATGGTCATTAAAATAATTTTTGTTCCGCGCATAATAAGTTCAGGTTTTATTTGAGAAGTGGTAAGTATCTGATGAAGTATGAACTGTAAATCAAAAGATTGGGCGTTATGAGCAATCGCAATAACGCTTTTAAATAATTTTCTTTGGTTCAACAAATATTCCGTGAAATTAGGGACGCATAGAGCTCTTATTATCTGAGTTCTCACACCACATTTTAAACAAATGTTACCTTCCAAATTTTCACACTGGTCACAAAATTGTGAAAAAATACATAAATTAGGCTGGTGTAATAACGTACCATCTTCAAGCTCTTTTTCCTGTCGTGTTTCAAAATCGTAAAACACGAACAATACATCTTTAATTCTTGGAGTCCCTTTATCAACGGGTATATAACATTCATGATTTTGGGGTACATGCATATAACATATTTTACAAAATATTTCATTACACGCATGTACTCTATCATTCGGAATAATTTTGAGACAGTCATTGCACTTTCTTATTTTTAAACAAAGAGAATTTTTAATATGGTTATCAAAGCATTCTTGACCTCTAAAATACCTATTACAATTCGCGCAATTTATTTTTGTATTTGTAGCTTCACAAACGGACATTTCTCTACATCCAGGGCATCTATTTTTACATCTGTGCTCATTTTTATGATCATAGGGTACATGGCACGAGTCGCAGAAAAATTTGCAACAAAATGCAGAGGTTAAGGAGGTTATTGTATTAAAATGATTATCATTAAATAATAAATTTATGGGAAATCCCTCATTTTTTTGCTGAAATATTACGTTGCGCCCCTTAAATCCATACTGATAGACAGTAATTTTATAATCTTGCAAATATTCTTGAATTTTCTTAATTTCGTCAATTCCTCCACCTTCTTGAGGAATAACCAAATTACAATTTTCCATAAGTTCTCGAACCATAGTGAGTTGCAGTGTTTTATTAATACATATTTTTTTAAAAAGAACATTTTTATCAGTAGATATTAAATGACAGTGCAAATGAGCACTTCCGGCCACCTGGTGAACATCTGACGACCATCTGGCGAACATCTGGCGTCAACGGGGTAATGGCGGCAAAAAATGTGCACTTCCGGCCACCTGGTGAACATCTGGCGACCATATGACGACCATCTGGCATCAACAGGGTAATGACAGTACAAACGTGCAC